>JARHVA010001683.1:2450000-3132500 GCA_037957365.1 Torreya grandis | reverse complement strand
GCCTCTCTCCAAGATCTTCAAACTAAATTATTGGATTATTAATTTTGTTGATTGCACTTAGACTCAGAATAGTGATGGTATGATCAATGGCTTCATGGATTCTTGATATGATTCTTGTAATTTTTCTTGATTCATTTCAATGTAGGATTAGAGATGTTTATAGAGAAGAGAGAGGGAGGATCAACGGATAGATTTTAAATTTGGGTTGTTGAGATCTATGGTGGAGGATTATCCAAAGAATTAAAAATTCCTTAGAGGATTCTAAAGGAGAGAAGGTTCTATAGGTAGAAACCTCTATAATCTCTTTGGGAAGTTTAATCATGATTAAGTATGGATTATATAAGTGATTAGGGGATTCTAGAGAATCTAGGGGGGTAAGAAAGGCTAAGAATAGGCTAGGTAGGCAGGTAAGTGGGCCAAGGAAATTTTATATTTCCAAATAATGGATAAGTGGGTTTATGATAAGATAATGTAAATTTAGGAGAATTAGTAGATTGGTGGAGTAGGAATAATTTTAGCGAATGAATAAATGTTGAGGGGAGATGTTAGGTAAATGACTAGGATTTGGATAAACGGGATAAATTAGTGAGATTAATTATATTAATTAAGACGAGCAAATTTAGATACATATATTTTTCCCTTATTTGAAAGGGCATTATAAGTGGGTGAAGTGGAGTGAGTAATGGTCTTTTAAATAAAAACTATTTCATGAATGGATATTAGTAAATGATGTTAGTAGATATGATTCCCCCTCGAGGGGACATGTGGGGAAAAATAAGACGAATGGTCACTCGAAAGGAGAAACAAAGGGTGGGATGTGATGAATAAATAAGGGGATGGGGTGCACGATGGGAGATAGATGATTAATAATATGAATTCAACTAGATCATTGATCTATAGATTGATGATGCCCCTAGTAAATACACATGTGTAGTGAGTGTAAATGAGAGTGTCAGGATTGTTGACACATCCCAAGGGGGAATAAACCATAACATGATGATGACAGGATAAAAGGATAAAATCTTTAGACATATCCCAAGCAAGGACACATACAAAGGAGAGCTATTGGCTAGGATAAGAAAAATATTTGATAAGATGTGTTGTTCCCAAAATCTGCCACTCATTTTTTGAGACAACATATGAACTATTTTGGTCCTACAGGCCAAAATCCTCTTTTCCCTTCTCAAAAATTGTTCTAAGCATTCAAATTCTTCATTATTCAAGTTTTTTTAGCTAAGGGACTAGCAAGTTCAATAGGTTCAACGACCCTAACAGACGATCTCTCTCAAAGGAACAACTTCCCAACACTTAGGCAATTTCAAGATTGGTTTAACACCTCGGTTCAACCAAAAATGTTCATCGACAAGCTTCAAACAAAGAATTGAACCATTGAACCATTGAACCCTGCTTCCAAAAGGTTCAAAGGTTCAAATGGGTTCAACAGGTTCAACAAAGTTGACAAGCTTAAAGAGTTAAGCGCTTCGGCAAAAGTTCAAAGTTCAACTGCTTTGGCAAGTTCAATGGCTTCATAAGACTTAGCGAAAAGAAGGAA
Organism: Torreya grandis; assembly: GCA_037957365.1. NCBI lineage: Eukaryota > Viridiplantae > Streptophyta > Pinopsida > Cupressales > Taxaceae > Torreya > Torreya grandis. Next base: position 3,130,948 of record JARHVA010001683.1, on the reverse strand, counting down.
GATTGAACCATTGAACCTTGAACCAGAAAGGTTCAAAGGTTCAATGCGGTTGGTTCAAAGAGATTGGTTCAAGCAGTCAATTGAATGAGCGGAACAAAAGATTGAACCATTGAACTGTTGAACCAAAGCTGGTTCAATCAGTCGGTTCAATCAAAGGTTCAAAGGAGTGCCCCAAAACCCAAAGGGCAAGTGCCTTTGGGGAGGGTAGTGAACAAAAGGCAGATACCCTTGTGGAGGGTAGGGAACATTTGCTCAAAGATCAAAGAGAAGGCCAAAGGGGTAAAGAATTTCTTTAGACGTTTTGTCCCAAGAAATTACCAAGTAAAGGAACTGAAAGAATTCCTTTAGAAAGATTTTCCATGAAAGAATTTCACAAAGGCAAATCTTTTAGACAAATTGTTCAAAGGAATTCCTTCAAAAAAATTTCCCGAAGGAATAATCAAAAGCCTGGTAGAAAAGTGGCTAAGGCAAGGAAAGATTTCCTTCAGATAAAATGTCTAAAGAAATTCCTTCAAACATTTTGTCTAAAGGAATTGAAGAGGTAGACTGCTTGAAGGACCCTGAAGGGCAAGTACCCTTAAGGGGGGCTCTCAGGACCTAGAAAATGGACCTTTTTGAAAGACCCAAAGAGACACCTTCCCTTCGGGGTGATCCAAAGACACTAAGCCAAAGGAATTTCAAGGCTTCAAAAGACTTAGCTAAAAGAAGACTTCAAAGAAGAAGGATTGAACCGATGAACCTTGAACCAAATGGTTCAATGGGTTCAAGGGTTCAAAGGTTCAATAGGTTCAATAAAGTTTGAAAGACTTAGCCAAAACAATGGATGCTGAGAAAGAGATTGAACCATTGAACCTTGAACCAAAATGGTTCAAAGGTTCAAAGAAAGATCTAAGCAAAGCAAGAAAGTGAAATATTCCAGAGACCAGTTCAAAGAGATGGTTCAACCAAAGAGCAAGAAAGCGATTGAACCAAGGGAGTGATGGAACCAAAGAACCAACAAAGACCACCTAAACCATTGAACTATTAAACCAATGAACCTTCACAGATTCATAGTTTAATATGGTTCAAATAACCAGCAACCATTGACGTCCTCATGGATGTCAAATTTAAGGTAATGAAATATCTATTAATTTTCAAATATAGTGTGGAACTTGAAGGATGAACCAAGCGACCAACTGAAGAAGATAGCCTGAGAGCTCCAAATGTAGTAGGAATGAAAAGAGGGCTACTAGAAGATATTGAAATATCTATAAGAAAGTGATTTTTGGTAGGTGAAACAGTCCACCAAGTATTCATCTGAGCACACCAAATCAAGGACACAGCCTATTTTTCTTCCATGAAGTAAAGGCAAATGGGACAGTTGCGCAGACATCAGAAAAAGGACCAGATGAGCCAGGCCTAGGAGAAGACATATGAGATGAATTGGCATGCCACAGTTAAGGCTGATGCATTGTTCCAAGCGTGGCCCCCTTGACAGAACTAAAAATGCATTCAAGGCATTAAATGAACAGCATGGGCCATTCCATGGAACAAAATGCCAAGTCTTCTTTGGTTGCTATAGATTGAAAGCTCTTGTTTTATGAAAGGGAGATCTTTTCATTATAGAAGTAAAAACTCTGCCCAAATTGAAAGGTGATTACTGAGACTTTGAGCTCAGATTGTTGATCATATTACTTTATCTGAATGAGAAAGCAAGTTCCTTTTAGACTTTGTGCTGTTATAGCTTGTGTTTCCTTAGGAAATTATTCTTATGTCTATTTCTTAGGAACATTCTTGTTTATTTAATTTAACAAGCAGAACTAGTAGAAGTAATCAGGAAGGTGTCCTGAAGCCAATTATGGAAAGACTTTATGCTGTCACAATTGTCTTCAATGTGTTTTTAGTTTCTTTCTATGTAAAGGATCTTGGGATGACTTTATGCCCCCATTATCCTTCATATTTCACTCTTTAGGCAGTTGAGATGGAGACTTTGTGTTGCACCTCATTCTGCTAGTTATTGTGCCCTTGTTACCTGTTGGTTACCCACTAGAAAGAGCTCATGCGCCCTGCTGCAAGACCACTTATGAAAGAAGAGAAGTGCCTTTGGTATTATCACCATTATTTCTCCTTTTTTTGTGAATATCATCTCTAAAAAAGAGAGTTGGATGGTGTAGTCCTACCCCTGAGTGTTATTTTCTGCATATTTATATACTATATAGGTCATCATATTTATAGGGAACCTCCCCTTGATGAGAAGAGAGATTTGTCCACCTCTGATGTGGTAAACCTACACATTTGGCTAACCAATCTCCCTATGTTGTGGTTGAAGAGACCTATTTTGCTCATCAGTTATTTGTTAACAAAATATTCACCCAATAAGATGAATGATGAGTGTAGCTCAATGTTGAATTTGAGCGATATGATGAAGGGGATGAGAGAGAATAACTGATAAGATCAAGTGACCAACAAATGAAGGGGAATACGTAGATTACATCAAATTAATGAGATAAAATGTGATTAATAATGATGATGCCCCTAACAAGGACACATGTAAGGGAGTGAAAGGTGATTATAAAGTTACAATTCTAGTCATCCCCCAATTGAGGGAGGAACCAAAAACTATAACTGATTGAATTGACCAATCCATGATAATGGATGACTGATGAAATAAAAATATGGATGTTATGATTTATTAAGCCAAATCATCAAGTTTAGATAATTGATGAAAATTAGGGAGATGATTGCAGTGATGGATTAATAGAGTGATTAATTAATGATTGATATTATAACTCAAGGATTTGATCGATATAAGACTGGAGAATGATAAGATAGATGATTGAAAAATATATATGTGATTACAAATTATTAGGAAAGAGGAGGGAGTGGTTGAGCTAACCTTAGGCACATTAGGTGACTAAACACTACTTACATAGTTTGACAAGACCTTAGGCCAATGTAGTTTAGATTAAATGATAAATGATGAGAAAGACAAGAGGATGATGATGATGATGGATGTTAGACATGTTAGTGGTTAGATATAAGATGTGACTTAGATGAAGATAAATGATTCTTGAGATGAGATGTTAGATGTTGATGACTAGAGAAATTATAGATAAAAGCCTGATTGGATATTAGATGAATGGGTTGGGATGATCTACTTAATTATGGGATAAGGATGATGAGTAGATTAGGATAAATTATCAAGCCTTCATTGTTGTAATCTATATCATCATAGTCTAAGTAATATATTAGATATGGCACTTGGTAGTATGCATCATGATATAAGTATGACCAATAAGACATTGTGCCCAAGTACATGGGCAAATAGTGAACTCTACATCATCAAGGGTATGTAAAAGCATCATTATAGATTTTGGTGCCATCATAGCATCCTTGTTCATTACCCAATAGATAAAAAGAGACATGATGCAATAAAGACAATCAAATGTGTATATGATAAAAGACATGCAAATAATCCAAATAGAACAAACAAGTAACACACACAAGTATCTAAATGCAATGTCATAATGTCTTATTTAGTGATGGGATGAGTGCTTGAGTGATGGGATGGACTAGGATGATCATGATGTGATCATGGACTTAGGATAGACTTGGATTTGGATAGGATGATCACGATTAGGATTAGGACTTAGGTAAGGATATGGATGTGGATATGGATTTTAAACTATGGGAGGGACTTGGATGAGGATTTGGATATGGGGACCTAGATTAGGATTGGGATAAGGATTTGGAGATTTATATGAGAGACATAAGATTGATCAAGAAAAGGTGAGACTAGGTCAATGCTATCTCAATATAGACTAGATTTGCCCCTAGTTTAGAATAGGAGGATGGATGATGTGATTGTGAAAGATGAAAGGCATGTAGATGGATGCGACTAGTGAAAAAGGCATAAGACAAGATACCATGGACTATTTTTGGCTTTTTCCAATTTTATGATTTTTAGGGTTTTTAGAATATCTCAATTTATAGGGATTTTTAGAATATGTATGTACACTATAGAAATGTGGGTTACTAATAAAGGGAATACCAAGCCTAGAAACTAGGATAAGGATGGATGGAATAATGAATGGGATGACAAAAAGATGAGGGTGATGCAAAAAAGGTAATGAAAACCAAGGAAGAATATACTATGGATTGTCAATGACGACATCGTAAAAGAATTAGCTGTTTAGTTACATGAGTGTATATTGGAGGATATGCCAAGGTGATTCCAAAACATTTTCCAAGACATCTTCCTCTTCCTTACAAAGGTCAAGGTGGGAGGGAAAGATGGACATGATGATAGATGTTGGGTAGGAACAATAGACTGAGGGATATTATATATAATGATGATGTAGATAGGATATTATATGGATGAAATAGATTTGCCCCTAAGTGTTGAGGTATAATGTGGACAATAGATATTATTTTACCCTGACGCCAGAAACTAGTTTTCATCATGATACTTTCCCAAGGCATCAGAAGACTGGTTTTCACCTTTGGATGAATGATTTTTTTATTTTTATTTGATTTTTTTATTTTTTTAGATGGCATCCTGATTTATTAGATATGGGTATGAGATGCAAGATGCTAACATTTTTGTGATCTTCAACCAACACCTATTTTGGAGATATGTGATATTAGGACCATGAGATGGATGCTATATTTCTAAATGTCTTGGTGGCCTTTATTAACTCTTGATTTAATATCCTCTAAACATTTCAACCAAGTGTCTTTGTAACCCCTATGAGTGATAATGTTACCTATGGATTTGAGATAAGGTATGGATGGGATCATGTCATGATTGTGATGATGGGATATAGGATGTGAATGAGGGATATGATCATGATGGATGATATCATGGGATGGGGAGTGGAAATGGGGTTCAATAGCTCCATATACCATTGGATATGATGGAGGGGGAATTTTTAATTGGTGTTGTGGGATTGAATGATCCAAGACCTTATAAACTTCTATAATTTTGATCCAATTATTAGAAAGATGATTGACCACATGACTTTTGACTTTGTTTTGATTTTTTGAATCTATTTTACTTGGACTAACCTTTGGTACATGTGATTGGGCTTCACTAGGGGTATTTTAATCTGGCACTTGATTGTGGGCTTCACTAGAGGATAGTGATTTTTGATTGGATAAATGATTTTGATTTAGATAGACCCCTAACACTTCAAGGATATATGTACTAGGGGATTATTCTTTGTGACTTGGCTAATTATAAGACTCATATTGACTTTGATTGATTAGATTTGGATCATAATGAACTTTATTATCTAATGGTATTAACTAATTATGGGTTTAGATTCTTGTATATTCAGCACATGATATTGCATGTGGAGGGGAATCCAACTATGCATGTTCATGTTCATCCCATTCATGGAGTGGGATGTAAGATTATAAAGGATAGGTGGATGATTAATGATGTGTGCTAGATTAAGGGGATAATGGGAAACATGGTCCTCATAAAGTTCACTAAGATCCCTAGCCTCAATGTCAAAGAAAGTATCCTCATGAATCTCAAAAGGATCACTAAGACTCTTGGGGGATTTAGAATCTAAAACGTATTTATATCTAACTTGATGATCTTTGACTAATAGAGCATCTAAATATTGTCTTATATTTTTATCATGTTGGGATAGATCAAGATCTCCTTTTGGCTAATCGATAGTAGAGACATCTTAGAAGAGATAGGTGTCGACATGACCTTTATAATCAATAAGGGATTATGATTCTAAAATGATTTCTGATTCAAATGTTATTATCAAACATGATCCTGACCATTATTATGTGGACTCTAACAAGGATTTTGATGAGGTGATGTATCCCATATATGATTTTCCAGTAGGAAATATATGATTATCTGTAAGTACCTCTTTTGCCTTGAGGTTATGAAGGGATTATTTAGGCTCAATGGATTGATGAAGATGGGGGATATGATGTGAATGTGTCATAGGGATGATCATGGGATGGATAAGATTGGATTCATGACTGTGGTTAAGGAGGGAAGAAGCTTAATCATGCTTAGGAAGCAATTTTTGGCACACCCCTTTTTGTACACTCCTAGGCGTGGATGTATTGGATTCACCCTCAATTTTAATGTCACCATTATCAATTAACTTTTGAATTTAATCTCTAAATGGGTGACATCTATTAATGGAATGCCCAAGGACTTTATGGTATACATAAAATTATTTGGGTTGATATCATGAGGGCACATGCTTGGAAAAATCTAGAGGTCATGTTTGAGGGTGGATAATCATGCTTATGGACCTTAATTTCTAAAATAGAGATTCCATAGAGATGGGGATAGGGGTATACAGCTTGTCAATATGGATGGATGTTGGATTACTAGATTTAGAAGTGGAGGAATGTGATGGTGATGTCATGACATTAGGGGATGATGAGTTTGTTAAGCTAGGCTTCCCTTTGCTAGTAGGATGGGGGGTTAGTGATGGATTATGACTAGTAGATGGAGTATTTGACTATGGATGGGTTTGAATTAGAGGTAAGGCTAATTAAATGAATTCAAAGTCTTTGGTAATTTGGGCATCCATTTTAAGGAGTTATGAGAGTACTTCCCCCTTGTTTTTAGTAATATACTCATTAAATAGGGTGATCCTTAAAGTAGGAAGGTCATGACTAGGACTAGGACTAGGACTAGGACTAGGACTAGTAGATTGGGGACTGGAATAGGATTGGTTGTCATGATAATCAAATGGGGATAAGCATTGATGAGGGACTTGTTTATGAGGTGACTTTAGGATTAGGCATTTGAAATCATTAGTAAGGTGAGCACCTATCTCCAATATTCATAAGAGGACTTCATCTTATTTTTAAAGATATATTCATTAAATAAGGTGACTTTATCACTTATATAGTGAGGACTATGATTATGATGAATGGATGATGGGGTTGATAATGATAGGCTAGTATGTAGGTTAGGTTTAAATGGGGATTGTTAATGTGTAAAGGCATGGGACATTAGTTTAGGCTTATGGGATCAAGGTCAAAAGGTAGGCATACACCCATCTCTAGGGCTCGTAAAAGGATCTAATCCTTGTTTTCAAATAAGTATTATTCTATGAGAACAAGGTCCAAATCCATGGTAATGGATGATAAAAGATGAATGATGAAGGGGGGTCAAAGCAGATGTATACTAAGGATTAGATAGGGTCCCTTTAACAAAGTAGGTTTGTAACAACCCCATTTGGTTAGACATAGAAATACGTGAGATTTTTTTTAACACATAACAAATATAGATTACACCACGAGAATATATAGAGACCATAATAATTACACAAGGTGATAATAACAACAAGTATTATATAAATGACTATTTTAGATAATCTGAAATTATGTCCCCAAATTAGATGGGAGATGGATCCATCTAAATCGATACATCTATTCTAAAGCGATACCTTTTTTGAGAAGTGAATTGATAGATTGAATTTGATATGCCATTTTGGGTATGAATCATATAATTTCCCCAAGTTTGCCTAAATAATTATGAATGTCAGGAATAGAATGAGGAATAGGCGTGTTGACGATAGCACTAATTTTGGTAGGGTCTATTTTTGTAAATTTTCACTTTTTCTTAGTTTTTATGAGAAAAGATAGAAACACAAAATGAAGGGTGTGTCCCCGGTAAACATGTGATCATTGATGACTAGACAAAGAGGGAACTCCTTTTTTTCTTAGAAAGAATACCTGAAATAAGACAACACTACCACAAGCTTGTTGGCTAGACAAAGATGTAGGGTGGACTGCCTAACATATGCTAGATCCAAGAAGCTAAAGCTTCCTTGGATGGTTGTCAATCCACTCCCCTAATAACAAATGAAGATGATGAAATAAAAGAAAGGTAATTCTATTTAAATTAATTATAAATTAAATTTTAAGTACAAAAATAAATGAAATACTTATTTAAATAAAAATGACTAAATCTAGCACATGCTAAAACTAGTCAAGGCAAGGTCATAGTTTTGGGGTTTGGGTAAAATGGTAAGGGTCAAAAGGATTATTTTGTTTGTTTGGGTAAATTATCAAGGCTGAAAATAGACAAAAGGTTAAATGGATATATGATTCAAAGAATATAATATGTCGAGTGTGGCAAAGAGGTGAAAGAGGTCAAGTGAGGAATATGTCAAAGAGGCAAAATGGGGTAAAGGGGCAGGTAAGTCAATTTTGAAGTCTATTTTCATGTGAAAATGCAAAACCAAGTCAAATTACTTACCTTTGAGAATAAATTCGACCCATTTCAAGTGGGTATCCTTGTGATGCTTAAATGAGGTCATTAAACATCTTGGAAAAAGGGGCCAAAGGTGGGGTACCAAGCCATATCACTTTGCCACATCATTTTGCATGTCATTTGTCATGTCATATGCCATATCACTTTCCATGTCATATGCCATATCATCATTAATAAGGAAAGTGGGTCCCATTGTGAATAGTGATGATGAAGAGTGTTTCATGAATAGTGTTTTGTGAATAGTGATTTCAAAAACTATTTTTGAATGGTGTTTTTAAATAATACTTCTTGAATAGAAATGGGTAGAATAGGGACTTTGGTTAAGTTAGGAGGCTGGTTTAAGGGGTTAGGAAGGTTTTAAGAGGATTTAAGGTGGTCTCAAGGCATTCAAACACCTATAACTTTAAGTGTGCAGTTTTCTAGTGTGTACATTTTACCCCTTTTTGTTATGCGACTTTGAATTAACAAATTTCAAAATAAAAATAAATTATTTGGTCAAAGGTCAAGGTGCCCCAAGTATGGGAAGAGGTGTTCCCCCTCAAACTGAGAGTTTATGAGGAGAGGTTGGGTGTAGTTTTGATAAGTAGTTGGTGGGGAAGCACTAGGTGGTGTTATAAGGGAGTGGGGCATGTGAGATGCCAATAGGTGCTTAAAATGTGACTAAGTGTGGTAGTCAAGATTGTGTAAAGATTAAAGCTACCAATGTTGGTAAAATAAGTTTAGTGTTAAAAATATAGGTGACCAATAGACCACATGACCATTATTTTGATGACTCGGTACACTTGTTAGCCTTCATAATAAAAGGGGTGGTGTCTATGTGGGTATCCAAATTCAGAAGTGATTCTCTATGTGGGTAATTGAAATTGGAAGTGATCTCATGTAAAACACCAATGGTTAGGTCATATACTAGGTGGTGCAAAATATTAAATGCTCAAATGTTTAACATGGAAAAATCAGTTAGTGCAGTCAAAAAGACTACAGTAAGGGCATCATAAAACATGCAAATATGTTGGGTCAAAAATAACTAATGTCAGGGTAGACGTGATCAAGTTGGTTAGGTGGTTGGAATGGGGTGGTCGAGTGGATGCCATATGCATTGGTCAAGTGGACGTTTCCTACATATCTCCATGGACATAATGTTTAAAATGAACTTCAGGCCTAATGTAGTTTTTTTGAGGTTGGGAGTGTTGAGTAACTAGTTGCCTCAATATGAAAAGGTGACGAGTTCACAAATAAAAATGAAGGTGGAAAAGGATGGGAGAGTCCAAACATGGGTAGGACAAAAATAAGGTCATAATAAAATAAAGTGGTAATAAGTCTAAAATTTTTGCCACCAAAAAAATGGGAGAAATAAGTTGTACTAGGCTGTAAGATATTTGGTACTAATTAAATTGTCATGGTGATCTAAAGGGGTCTTTCATCACCATCCAAATAAGTAGACATTGTGCATACTCCACAATAATGTCATGAACAGGCTATTGAATGGGTATGGTTCAATAATTTGGGGTAGCAAAATAGTAGAGTGGGTAAATGGGTCATGATGAAGATTTGAACGCTTGACCCTTGAGCCAGTGGGGCATCAAAATAAGCAAGCATTGAGTTTTGAGGGCATTCTAAGAAAGACATGGAGGGGCTTTAGAATATATAAAAATATTAATTAATTGAGGGAGTAGGTTGTGTTCCCACACAAATATCTTAAAACTCCCATTTGAAGATGGTTTTTAGCTTGATTCTAATAGTGGTGAAAGAGCAAAGCAAAAAGGATATAAAATGAGCAAGATCAGGGGGATGGGGAAGGAAACTTCTTCCAAATATCTATTAGTTCTTGCACATATTTTCTAGTCACATGACTTGTGAATGAGGTAAAAAGAGAAAGCATTAAAAAGTGTCACATTGAAAGCGTTGAAGGGTTGAGTAGGAGATGGATGAAAAGAGAAGCATCGAGGTAACCAAGGGGGATGAAAGGAGTCAAGCATTGTCATATGGATGAAAAACAAGGAGTGTTAGGTAATGATGAATAGAAAAAGAAAATAAAAGGCAGAAGTGAAGAAATGAAAAGGATGGAGAATGAAGGATGGTGAACCCGATGGTTGAGTGGCCACGAAAGGCTTGAAAACAAGTTTAAAAATACTGGGAAGAAGGTTTTGGTGATGAAAATGAGAGAAAGAAAAGGGAAATGTAAGAGGTGAAAGAATGACATGAAGACAAGGGATGAAAATTAGGGATGATAAGAAGGAAGAATTGAAGCAGGGATACAAATCACGGATGCTCCTACAAATGCAAAAGATAAGTAAGTACCATGATGGAGAGCAAAGGGGAATTAGAGATAAGAAGAAAAGGGCAATTATGGGAGGCTTCTCTAGGATAAATACCCAGAGTGGGGCTAGAGGAGGAGGAAAGAAAAAGGTTGACAAAAAAAAGAAAATGGTGAGATAAGAAGGAATGAAGTGAAGGATGTGATGAGAACAAGGGAAACAGTCAGCAAGGAAGACATCTAGGATGAGGTGAAACTGGTGAGGAAATGAAAGGGAACAAAAGGAAGTAGGTGAATGCTAAGAGTATCAAGACACAAATCAGATGGCTAAGGGGAATGATAGACATACCTAGCTAAGGTGGTGAAGAGCAAGTAGGGAGATAAAGAAGATGCAATGTGGTCTGGGGTGCAAGCAGTGGATCAAAATTATAGGAAGGTGACAGAGAGGCCAAAAAAATAGAGGAGATAGTGGCTAAATAGGAGAGAAGAGTGGGGAATTGGGAAAGTTATCAATCCTTGTGTTAAAAGGGATTGACAAGCTATAAAAATGATTAAAAGAGATTGACAAGCTAGAAAAAAATGGCAGACAAGGTGGGTGGCATTAGAACCCAAGGGCGCCCAGAAAGAATGTTCAATGTGGTTTTAGTTTAGGATGCCCTAGGTGAGGGGCACAGTTAGTGGAAAAAATTAGTTAGGAAATGGGGAGCTAGTTGTTAGTGGTCAAGCTACCTATGAGTGGTACCTAAATAGTTGAAATAGACATCAAGCCAATGTAGTTTGATTAAAAAGATGCTTGGTGACTTGAAAATGGGATGCCCTAATTTGAAAGACCATGAATTTTAGGTTAGGTTGGTTGGATGCAAAATTGGCAATAGGTCAAAACTAGTTAAGGTTGGCTTTATTTTTCTTATGGTTGATGATGAAGGGAATGAAATGGAAATGTTAGCAGTCAAACTACTCGTAAGTAATGCCTACATAGTCTATGGACATCAAGCCAATGTAGTTCTGAATAGGGTTTGGGTTAGTGGTGTCCAAGTGGCTTTTCCCAATTAGATGAACCACATGGGTTGGTTTGGGATAATGGTAGAGGGTTTTATAGCATAGAGGTGTTGGGTTATGGTGAAGGTAATGGTGAAAGTACTTGGTGTAAATTGGTGAATAGTTACCATAATGATCTCACATATAATAGGATGAGAGGCATGGATGGGTAAAGTAGGGTAAATAAGAAGGGAATACTAGGCTTAGCAACATAAATGACCTTCAATGGAACTAATCCAAAGAAGAGGTGTCTTTGTTAGGAGGTTACACCTTCTAAAATTATGCGAGGGTAGGATTTTATAAATAGTGTTTACCATTACAAGCCAACTTTTAGGAGGTGGGAATCTATCTGGATCTATAAATTTGTTGTGAGGAAAATTCATCATCGCTATAAGTTTAATTTTAAGGGCAGTAGCAAAGTGACAACCTGCAAAGAATTTATTTGATGGTTAAGTATATTCTATAAGTAAGGAAATTAGCAGTGTAGTGAGTGACAGAGGATGGACCTTGCCTGACCCAAGAGCTACATGGGTAGGCTAGACAAATGGTGGCCATGTTTGCATCCTCTGTCCTAGCTCTGTGGAACCAATGACTTATTGGTTTTGCTAGTTTGAGCCTAACCAACCAAAGGTTGCATGGCTGGGAGAAGATGGTGGTTCCCTTACTATGAATGAACATTTAGCTAGCACAAAAGAAAAGACCACTGTGTTCAAGTAAACACTGCCAATAGTTGGGGTTTGATGCTCAGATCATATGGTAATGGGCTGGGAGGAATAGGAGGGAAAAATGGGAAAGAAGTTGATTGTATCATTGTAAAGAACTAGAGTAGATTATGATTCTCTCTGTGTGGGGATAAATGTGGGAGAGGAGAATAGAGTATACCCTTTAGTGGTTGTTGAGATAGGGAATGTTATGGATTAAGTAGAAGGATGGTTGAACATAAATCTAGAGTCACCATATAATTGGTCTGATGTGTAGGTAGGAAAATAATGTGTGCCTGTGTGTTAGGCAATGCATGTGTAATCTAATAAAATATTTCATGTGTCATGTGACTCCTCGCACCCTAAATAAAATATTGCATAGTTTGACGTAAACATGTATAAAATGTGTTGGATTTTGTTGGTTGAATGTTATGGTTATGGTTATGAATGGTATGGTGATGGTTGTTGTATTCTCACTCAATCTAAAAGGAATGACTATTGTTTTTATAATGTTAGATGGTAAAAGTTGCGATGAAAACGTCAACCAAGTACATTAAGATGAGAATAGGGCACGATGCTTTAGTTTTGGCAAGGATTAAAAATAGACCTGAAGTAAGATCAGCTTAATAAATATAAGCCCTTAAAATATTACGCACGAATGGTCATTAGTTGATAAAAAAATGTTTTTTGATCACAGGGTGTCAAGTAAGCTCTAAATCCCTTGATTTACAGATAGTCTAAAGGGAAAATGGGTGATAGGTTGTGTGAAGGGTAATGGGTGATATGTATGATAACCTCATAAGAATTAGTTTTTCCCTTCTATAGGTGACCTAATAACGGTATTAGACAGGACCATGTCATATGCTAGATGTAGATTGATCAATGTAGGAAGTCTACATGGGAAAGCTGATTACGACTTCCAACTTATTATGTTACTTGAGAGCCGATTATGGATTTAAAATTGGTTTTGAAAGTGGGCCTTTTGCTTTATTGTTGTATATGGGAAGCTAATCGATATGGGAAGCTTCTATGAAATTTCTCTACTTTTGACAAAGTTGACTTAGCCATCCTTCAAGGTGTTGTTCCAAAAATCTACCACTCATTTTTTGGGATAACATATGAACTATTTTGGTCCTGCAGGCCAATATCCTATTTTCCCTTCTCAAAAATTTTTTTGAGCATTCAAATTCTTCATTATTCAAGCTTTTTCAGCTAAGAGACTAGCAGATTCAACAGGTTCAATGACTTTAACAGATGAGCTCTCTCAAAGGAACAACTTTCCAACACTTAGGCAATTTCAAGATCAGTTCAATGCCTCGGTTCAATAAAAGATGTTCATCGGCAAGCTTCAAACAAAGGATTGAACCATTGAACCATTGAACCCCACTTCCAAAAGGTTTAAAGGTTCAACGGGTTCACAAGTTCAACAACATTGGCAAGCTTAAAGAGTTAAGCGCTTCGGCAAAAGTTCAAAGTTCAACCACTTCGGCAAGTTCAACGGCTTCAAAAGACTTAGCGAAAAGAAGGAAGATTAAACCATTGAACCATTGAACCTTGAACCAAAAAGGTTCAAAGGTTTAACGTGGTTGGTTCAAAGAGATTGGTTCAAGTGGTCAATTGAATGAGCGGAACAAAAGATTGAACCATTGAACCGGTGAACCAAAGTTGGTTCAATCAAAGGTTCAAAGGAGTGCCCCAAAACGCAAAGGGCAAGTGCCCTTGTAGAGGGTAGTGAACAAAAGGCAGGTACCCTTGGAGAGGGCAAGGAACATTTTCTCAAAGATCAAAGAGAAGGCCGAAGGGGTAAAGAATTTCTTTGGAATTTTTGTCTGAAGAAATTACCAAGTAAAGGAACCAAAAGAATCCCTTCAGAAAGATTTTTTGTGGAAGAATTTCACAAAGGCAAATCCTTCAAACAAATTGTCTGAAGGAATTCCTTCGGACATTTTTCCTGAAGAAAATGATCAAAAGCCTAGTGAAAAAGTGGCTAAGGTAAGGGAATATTTCCTTTGGATATTTTGTCCGAAGGAATTGAAGAAGCAGACCACCTGAAGGACCCCAAATGACCCCAAAGGGAAAGTACCTTTGTGGGGGGCTCTCGACACCCAAAAAATGGACCTTTCTCAAAGACCTGAAGGGACACCTTACCTTCGGGGTGTCCCAAAGACATAAAGCTGAGGGAATCTCAAGGCTTCAAAAGACAGCCAAAACAAAGGATTTTGAGAAAGAGATTAAACCATTGAACCTTGATCCAAAATGGTTCAAAGGTTCAAAGGATCAAAGAAAGCTCCAAGTAAAGGAAGGAAGCGGAAGATTCTAGAGAACAGTTTAAAAATATGGTTCAACCAAAGAGCAAGAAAGCAATTGAACCAAGGAAAAAATGGAAATAAGAAACCGATAAAGACTGCCTGAACCATTAAACTATTAAACCAATGAACTTTCAATGGTTCAAACAGCCAGCAATCATTGACGTCCCCGCGAACATTAAATTTAAGGTAATGGAATATCTGTTAATTTTTAAATATAGCACAGAACTTGAAGGATGAACCAAGTGACCAGCTGAAGAAGATAGCCTAAGAGCTCCAATTACAGCAGGAAAGAAGAGAAGGCTATAGAAGATGTTGAAATATCTACAAGGGAGTTATTTTTAGTAGGTGAAACAATTCACCAAGTAGTCATCTGAGCACACCAAATCAAGGACGCGGCCTATTTTTCTTCCATGAAATAAAGGTAGAGTGGATAGCTACACAAATAAGAAGGGAAGGACCAGGAAACCTATACTGAAGAAAAGACATATGAGATTAATTAGCATGCCACAGTTAAGGCTAATGCACTGTTTCAAGCATGGCCCCCTTGATAAAACTGAAAATGCATTCAAGGCATTGAATGTATAGCATGGGCCCTTTTCATGAAACAAAGTGCCAAGTTTTCCTTAAATGCTATATATTGTAATATCTCTTATTGTTTTAGGGAGATCTCTCTGATATAAAAGCAAAACTCTGCCCAAATTAAAAGGCGATTACTGAGACTTTGAGCTCAGATTGTTTATCATATTTCTTTGTTTGAATGAGAAAGGAGGTTACTTTCAGACTTTGTGCTGTTATAGCTTGTGTCATTTAGGGGATTGTTCTTATGCCTATTTCCTGAATGTGTTCTTGTCCATTTTAATGAAATAAGCAGAACTAGTGGAAGTAATCAGGAAGGTGTCCTAAAGCCAACTATGGGAAGACTTTGTGCTGCTACAATTGCCTTTAGTGTGTCTGTCTATTTTCTATGTCTATGTAAAGGACCTTGGGATGACTTTGTGCCCTCATTTTCCTTCGCATTTCACTCTTTAGGTAGTTAAGGTGGAGACTTTGTGTTACACCTCATTCTTCTAGTTACTGTGCCCTTGTTACCTATTGGTTACCCACCAGAAAGAGCTCCTGTGCCTTGCTGCAAGACCACTTCTAAAAGAAGAGAAGTGCCTTTGATATTATCACTAGGATTTCTCCTTTGTTTGTGAACATCATCTCTAAAAAAAGAGAGATGGATGGTGTAGTCCTACCCCTAATTGTTATTTTTGGCTTATATTTATAATATATAGCTCCTCATATTTATAGGGAACCTCCACTTGATGAGAGGAGAGATTTTTCCACCTCTGATGTGGTAAACCTGCACATTTGGCTGACCAATCTCCCTATGCTATGGTTGAAGAGACCTATTTTGCTCATTATTTAGCTGGTGATAAAATATTCACCCAACACAAGGGATTGGTCTAAGCTTATTGGATTTGTTTTAATGTTCTTGATAGTTGTCCTTCAAGGGAGAAGTATACCTTAAATGTGGTAATTTTTATTTTATTTTTGGGTAGCTATCCTTTAAGGGAGAAATCTACAATGCTTAAAATATTGACCCAATTAATTATTGTAAGATGAAATGTGTTTAAGCATGGACCAGTCTAATTAGGTTCAGAGGTTTACCTTTATGAGGGCAAAACTTTACACAAGAAGGTTAATGATATGTAAAAAGGTGTGGTTTTGAGAGAGAATGACCATGGGATTCCATCTTGTTAGAAATGAAAAGTATCCATGAGAACCTTGCTATAGGTAGAAACGTGGTACCCATATTTAGGATTAGGCCATGACTATCATGGTTAATCACATGGTTCTATGTTGTAATCAATTGTCCTCAAAAGGAGAAGACGAAGGTGGGTGAAGGTTGAAATCTTATAATCAAGTGATGAGCTTAAGTTAGACAAATAGGTGAGCTTGATCCTTCTTTAACAAAAAAATGAACGTAGATGTGAAAGATTGAGAGGCTTAGGTTCTGATTTGCCTTTGAGAGAGAACAAATGATAAGCTCCTAATACATACTTATGGGTGATGATGTAGGGTCCAAGCCAATTGAAATCACACTTGCCTCATTTACTCTTCTTCATGTTGATCACATGTTGGTTTTCCTCTAGGATGATATCTTTGATATTGATGTCCCAAGGTTTAAGGTATGGTTGGTTGTGTTTGATGGAGGTGGGTAATCTCTAATGGTTTGATGGGAGATTTTGTATCCCAAATAGGTCAGGTGGTGTCCAAATGGGTTCCCCTAATTTGATATACCACTTGGATAAAGTTGGGTTGACAGATAGGTTTGGTTGATAGGTTGAGGCAAAAATCCAAGGGTTAGTTTAGTTAATGTTTAAGGTATGGTTGAAGTTAATAAATGGTTAAAGCTTTATGGAAGGAAATTTCCCCTAGTTTAATCTTTGCAAGGGTGGGGAAAATACACCAAAGTGAAGGTGTTTGTGGTTGGGTTCGGTTAGAATGTTGAAGTTTTGAAGGGTATGTCTGTAGAATGGACATTCTAACCTTTCCCTTATCCTTTTCTTGGACCTAAGAGTGGGTAACCCTACAGATGGTGTGGATAAAAGAAATTTTTGGTTTAGCTTGTTGCTTTGGTTCCTCTTTAATCTTAGGTGAGAATGGGGGAATAGGCAAGTGTTGGCTAGGCTTGGTTGATGATTGGGTTGGCAATGGGCTTAACATAGGTTTATTTGATAACATATTATCCTTTCTGTAAAGCTGGTGGATAATGGTTTTAAGAGCTTTACAATGTTATATATCATGGCCAATTATCCTATGGTAAGATCACACATGGCGATCATTATACCATGATGGTTTTGGGTGTGAGGGGTTAAAAGTTTTGATAGGGCCAAAAGGTTTGATAGGTAGTAAGGTTAAGGAAGAGGTTTGCAATAACCTTTGTAAAATGGTTAAATAGGACTCATGCAAAGGTGTTGGAGGTGATAGGTTTTTAGTTTTGGGAGCTTTCCTAAATTCATTTTTTACTATAAAAGTTATGGGTGGTGGGGTAGTTTTGGTTTGTCAGTTAGGTTGGGATGACTTGGTTATGGGAGGTTCATTTGATAACATATTATCCTCATATAAGTTATGGATGAGTTCTTAGAGATATTTTCAATGCTCTGTGTCATGTCTAGGTGTCCTATGGTATGCACAGACTAAGCTAACATTAAACCATTTTGGTTGAGGACGTGAAGGGTCAAAAATTTTGATAGGTTGGAAACGTTTGAGAGGTGGCAACGTTAAGGAGGAGGTTTTCAATAACCTTCAGAGAATGGTTGATTATGACTCCACTAAAGGTGGTAGGGGCTTGGTGGTTTTTGGTTTGGGTGTTGAGATAGAAGATTATTTGGCGATAGGTGATTTTAAGTTGGTATGTTTGCTCGATGGCTTTGGTTTAGGTAATATGATTGATGAGCTAGAAGGAGAGGATAGTAAGGTAGGTATCTTAGGTATTGCCAGTATTGGTCAGAGAGATGTTTTAGAAAGGAAGTGTGATGGTGTAACTAGTAGAGGTGGTAGGGTTTTGGTATAAATAATGGGCTTCATGCTCAAGGTAAAGGGATGAGGACTGAAGATGGAGGGCAAGGTTGAAGGAGGGAAAATTTGGGATTTTAGGTTCTTTTGTGGTTTTACCTCCTTGGTTGTTTTTGTTGGTTTTGAAGGAAGTTTAGCTACTTTATTTGTTTCAATTGGTTGAGGGTTGGTTAGTTTAGCAGAGGTTTTATATGGTTAGGAGGAGGTTTTATAATTGCTAGGTTGGTTCACCAAAGAAGGGGTTGGGGGTTCTAGTTTAATTTTCTTACCCTTGTCTTGGCTTGTGATAGAAGGTTCTATAATTAGAGGTTCGGTGGATAAGGCTATCTTTTCTTGTGAGATAGCCTTCAAAGAGGGAATGATTGGTTTTATAATAGGGGAGATAGGTTTGGAAGCCTCTATTAAAGGTTTGGGTATGGTTACTTCTTCTGTTTAGGTGTTCAAATGGGTAGAAGGTAACTTTACTTCTTTCATAGGTGGAGGGGAATTGGTTAGTTTATGAGTAGGTTATTTGTCATCGAGCATGTCATGAACCATGTTGATGGTATGGGTGTTGGGAGAGTATTAGATGTTATTTATCTCATTTTTGGTGGGAGAATGGTTTGGAAAACACTGTCTGAATATGTTGAGATCTTGATTTGGTGGAGCATTGGGGTTATCTAATCTAAGCTCACCCTTGTCAATGAGGGATTGGACAAGATTATTAAAGGTGTTGCATATGTTAATATCATGCCCTATGACCCAATGAAAGATACATTGTTCATTCTCATTATACCATCTTGGCATGGGGTGAGAAGGATCAAACTGTTGAGGTGGGTTAATTGGTAGAAGTTGAATGATGTTGGATTTTAGCAATTTTTCAAAAATAGAAGCATATGGTTCTCCAAGTGGAGTTAATTTTTTCTAATTATTTCACATTTGGTTTCTTTGGTTTGAAGGAATTGAGGAATTATAAGTTTGGTTCTTCAAGTTTTGTTGGTTGGTAGATGGTGGAGGTATGGATTTGAGGATAATAGCATTAATGATCACTTTGTCCTTGGTATTGCTATTAGTTAGGTTGTTGGGTTTGGACAAAGAGGGCTCATTGGGTTTGTAAGTTAATTTTTTATTTTTCAACTTCAACTTCCCTTCTTCAATGGCTTTATTTTATAGTTTACGAGCCATGATGAAGGCTTCATAAAATGTCTAAAAACTTAGGACATGCAACATGGAGGAAATGCATTTTGTACATGCTTGAGAAAAAAGCTCTATGAGTTCTATTGAGGTAAGCGGAAGGAAAATTGGTTTATTAAGCTTATCCAATGAGAGACAAAGTTGGAAATGGACTCATCTTCATATTTCTAGATAGAGTAGAGGTCGATAATGGAGACTTTCTTGGAGATATTGATTGAAAAGTGTTCCAAGAAAGTTTGGGCCAATTAAGCGAAGGAGACAATAGAATGCTTAGGCAAGGTACTATGCCAATCTAAGGTCAGTCTTATTAGAGACATAGGGACTATGTAGAGAAGATGGGAGTCATCATGGGTGATTAGGTAACATGATTTCTAGAATGCCCTAAGATGCTACTAGGGGTCCTTATTTTTTAACGTAGTAAATTTTGAGAGTTCCCATTGGGGAGGGTAGGCATGGATTGGGATAGATAGATGGATGGGTTTGTTACATATTTGGTCATAGGAAAGGAGGTTTTTGGATCCTGAAAATGAAGATTCAATATTATTAATTTTATCGATTAACATCTTGACCAAGATAGTTTGGGGTTGGGTTGGGGGAATGGTAGAATTGATAAACTGATAGGATGGTTGGGAAGAGGGAATATGGTGGTGAGAGGTTCATGCTTGTTGAGGGGGTACCCCATAAGAACTTGTGGGTATGAATGAAGAGGTAGGGGGAGATATATGGCTTTGTTGGTTAGCCACATATTGATAAGAGGTAGAAGTTGTTTATTGGGGAACAGTTGTGGTTGGGGGAATGGATGTATGAGAGTGTTGGGTTTGAGAGGTTACCCAAGTTTGGATGGGAGGAAGTGTTTGGGGTATCAAAATCACCAGGTTTTAAAGAGGGGTGTTGATTGGTTGGATAGTAGTAAGAGGGGAAGAGGAATGAGTGATGGAAGTTTAACCCATAGTTGGTAGGGTATCGATGGGAAGGGGCACACTCACCTTCATGTGAGATGAGTCAATCAGGGTTGAGAGTGCTTGAGCGGTAGTTAGGAAATTCAATTGGGTTTGATCTATTGGAGGGCCATGATTTGGGGAAGAATCATGAAAAATGAAAGGTCGAGTAAACGTGACACCCACCATGAGGTGGTACAGCATGTCATAAGGTAGATTCAAGAGAGGGATGGAAGAGGTTGGGGCGTGAAGGGCCAAGGTGGCAAGGTAATGTTACAAGGCCATTGAGTTATTATCTAGATAGGTGGTGAAGTTATCATCTTCTTCAAGGACCATCGAGGTTCTATTAGGTGAATGAGGCATATGAGGAGAACCATAGGGTGTCACCTCAGCATTCGAGATGTACTCCATGGGTAAAGATGAAAAAGGAGGTGGGGGTAGGTTGGTTTGGTTTCTCATCTATATTTAGGTTAAGACCATGTGAGAAACCAAAGAGAGGAATTCAAACCTCACACCTCAAACAAGAAGCAGTTGAAAAAAGAAAATAAATCAAAATAACTCAACATGCTCTAGAGAATGTTAAGCCTTGGAGTTTTAATTATCTCTTGTTGGCTTAATCCTTAAATGAGTATGAAGGGAATTAGATTAAAAGGGTCTTAAACAAAGCCATCTAAATTTAGTTTCAGGACGTTTAGGCACTTAAGAGTTAATTCTACATTGAACTAGGTACATGGCTTGGTACTGAAGGCTTGCTCCCTACACTTCACGAACCCGAAACTGAGCTGGGCCACTTAGCCAAAATATACCATTTGTTTAGAGTTTATACTCTACAAAGAATAGAGTTAGTTAACCCCTTGATGATTAAATCCAAGTATGAAAATTGGGTAGGGGTAAGGTTGTCACTTGGTGATGAAATCCAAGTCGAACCTTGTCTCAAGTATTATTTTGGTGTGTTGATTATGAAAGTAGTATGGTTTGTGTGTGAAGAATAAAAGTGAATCTATGATTAGTTTACCTAATTAATTAAACCTACATGAGCTAATTAAGCAAACAAACCATGAATGCACTTGATTTTAAACCAAAGGAAAATTTTGATGTCTTTGAATGAGCATAAAATAATGCAAAGGTTTATTTTATGCCAAAGGAAATTTCAGATTCCAAATTGATGAGAATAGAAGAATGAAAAGATTAATTTTATGCCAGAAGAAATTTTGTATTTTATATTTCATTTGATGAACATAAAATAATGCAAAGATTTACTTTATGCTAAAAGAAATTTTGGATTTCAAATTTCATTTGATGAACATAAAATAACGTAAAGATTTACTTTACACCAAAAGAAATTTTAGATTTCAAATTTCATGAGAATAAAATAAAGGAGCAGAGCATGAAAATTAAAAATATGAAAAATTGGAAGAAAAGGGTACCTAGATGATGCTAGGTCCCACCAGGCAGGCCAAAATGTTTCGATAAATTTTTGCTTTATTCTTAGTTTTTTATGAGAAAAGATAAAAACACAAGATAAATGGTGTGTACCTAGTAAACGTGTGTTCATTGATGACCAAACAAAGAGAGAACTCTTTTTTATCTTGGAAGGAATACCTACAATAAGACAACACTACCACAAGCTTGTTAGTTAGCAAAGATGCAAGGTAGACCACCTAGCATATGCTAGATCTAAGAAGCTAAAGCTTCCTTAGATGGCTGTCAATCCACTCCCCCAATAAAAAATGAAGATGATAAAATAAAATAAAATAAAGGTAATTCTTTTTAAATTAATGATAAATTAAATTCTAAGTACAAAAAGAAATGAAATACTTATTCAAATAAAAATGACTAAATCTAGCACATGCTAAAACTAGTCAAGGCAAGGCCATAGTTTTGGGATTTGGGTAAAATGGTAAGGGTCAAAAGGATTATTTTTTTGGATTGGGTAAATGATCAAGGCTGAAAATATACAAAAGGGTAAATGGATAGATGAGTCAAAGAAGAGAATATGTGGAGTGTGGCAAAGAGGTGAAAGAGGTTAAGTGAGGAATATGGCAAAGAGGCAAAATAGGGTAAAGGGGTAAAAGGGTAAATGGTAAGATGAGGAAGGGATGAAGACAAGAATGGTGAATGGATTGAAAAGGTTAAGGGAAGGGAGTTCAAAAGTAAATAAATAAATAAATTGAAATAACAAAATAAAAGATTACCTCAATGTTTGTAGATGCTTATTAATGAAGATGGTTTGTTGAAGATTGTTGATGAAGATGTCTTGAGCTAATTTTGACAGAGCTTCATTACTTTGAATTATTTTCCTCCAAGATGTGGAAGATTAATTACATCCTTGAAATGTATGAACACCTGCAATAAAATTTGGGCAGCAATACTCTAACTTTTTAACCTCTCCCTTGGGTGAAGGAGAGGGGGGTATTTGTAGTTTATTTGTGAGAAAACATGCCAAAAGAGGGCATCTTGGAAGTATGGTGCATTTTTACCCAAGTTAAAGTATGGGTTTGGTGTAAGATTCCTATGGCATTTTTCAAGTCTCCCTACCTTGCATGCAAGTCCAAGTTTAAAAAGAATTGTGCACATGGTTTGAAAATAGGACTGAAGACTTTATTACACCCTTATTTGTCTTTATTTATGACTTTTAAGAGTTCTCCCACCAAATATGGCACAATTTTTTAAGGGGGCATGGGTGAGTCAAGGTGAGGTGGGTGAAGATTCCAATTTGGGCTAATAAGTCTCTTATTGGGGCTAAGAAGTCCAAAATGGGGACTCTTCATCTCTCCCAAGGTGTGAAAGGGGTAGGTAAGTCAATTTTGAAGGATATTTTCATGTGAAAATGCAAAATCAAGTCAAATTACTTAACCTTGAGGATAAATTCAACCCATTTCAAGTCGGGACCCTTGTGATGCTTAAATGAGGTCGTTAAGCATCTTGGAAAAAGGGACTAAAGGTGGGGCACCAAGCCATGTCACCTTGCCACATCATTTTGCCATGTCATTTGTCATGTCATATTCCATGTCACATGACATGTCACTTTCTATGTCATATGCTATGTCATCATGAATAGTGAAAGTGGGTCCCACTGTGAATAGTGATGGTGAATAGCATTTTGTGAATAGTGATTTCAAAAACTATTTTTGCATGGTGATTTCAAATAATAATTTTTGAATATAAATAGGTAGAATAGGCACTTTGGTTAAGTTAGGAGGGTTTTAGAAGGTGTAAAGAAGGTTTTAGGAGGATTTAAGGTGGTCCTGAGGCATTCAGACACCTAAAACTATAAGTGTGTAGTTTTCTAGTGTCTACAGGGTCAACATCAATGCCACAAAGAGACTAAGAATCCTAACAATTTTCCATATGTGACTCAAATGACACATTTGTAAGGTTTAAGTCTAAATTTTTATTTAAATATATGGTCAAAGATGAGAGCAAAATCAAAAAGATGATTTTTACGATGTTTAGATTTAACAATAATATCATCCACATAAGTTTCAACAATTTTGTGAATGAGATCATGAAAGATGTGTCATTGCTCATTGGTAATTGGCTATAGAATTTTTGAGGTTGAAGAGCATTTTGACATAAAAATAGGTGCACCATTCTATGGTGAAAGTAGTCTTATGTTGGTCCTCAGGGGCAATATGAATCTAATAGTATCCTAAGAAGCCATCCATAAGAGATAACATTTTGTAACTAGTCATGGAATCAACAATGCCATCAACTGAAGGTAAAGGGAATTCTTCCTTGGGATTATCAAGATTAATATTTTGTAAATCAATACAAATGTGAATGACCATAGTGAGTTTCTTCTAAATGGGGACAATGTTGGAAACCATTTAAAATAATCCACTAGTTTGTTAAATTTAGCATCGATTAATTTGATGATTTCTTTATGACATAAAGTGGACACTTCAAATGGAAATTTTCTTTATCTTTTATGCATAAGCTTGGCATCAAGATAGGTAATGGTATTATGCACCATAATTCTAGGGTTAATTCTAGGCATGTCCTTGTAGGACCAAGCAAAAGCCTCATGATATTTGTAAAAAAAAAGATAAAATTGTCATGTTTAATAGGTAAAAACTCTTGAGAAATTGTAATTAGTGAAGGACAAGATGGAGTACCATATTCAATACAAGTGGTTTCTTCAATAAGCATGGCATTGTCATCTTGAAAGTGGTATGGTACATTAGGTAAGTCAAAAATTAGACTTGTGTTAGGATCAATGCTAGCAACAAATTTGTTGACGTAAGGAGTTTGTCTTAAAATTTCCAAGTTTATGATATTCCAAAGGAATTTGAGGTTCTCAAGCATAAAGTAACTCAAGGATAGCTTCATAACTAGGCAAGGTAGGAAGAGGACCATAATACTTGACATCTACTACCAGATCTGAAATTTGATTGCTATGGTGATCAGACTCAAAATGTATCTGATGAACATCGGTTGCCTTGACATCTAGTGTAATTTTAGGAGTAGAATAAGTAGATAGAGCAGAAGGGGTTGAAATATTAGTGGGTTTAATGATGGGAGAAGGATCAGAACAATAATTGGATCGATAGGTGGTAAAGAAGATGTAGAAATTTTTAGAGGTTCGAAAGGTATAATTTGCTCTACAACCCAAGGAGTATTGATAAGAAGAGGATTGGTAGGAGGTACATGAACCCCAAGATCAAAGGTATGATCCACATAAATGGTATGAACATCCTAATTCAAATCATGAATTTTGGCTAAGGTTTTCTAATAGTGTTAGACATCCAAGTCTCTGGATTGAGCTTGGGCCATTATATAGTTATCATTGTATGTTGGAGAAATTGTACATGCTTACGAATTAGGGGGAGTTTCAGAGGGTGAAATCCTAATATTGTTGAATCTATGAGGAGACATGATGAGAGGATCTTGAAATAATTTTTCCACTCCAAAATCATTACAAGTGAAGGCATCTTCAAGTAAAGAAGGCTCCTGAGCATTACATGGAGAGGAAAATTGGTAATTTCATCAATAAGAGGAATAGTACGATTGTTGGGTAATAGAGAAGGAGGAATCCATTGTGAAATGTAGGGAGGTAATTTGATAGTATTTCAAGTATGTTATAAATCATTAGGCTTATTATCATCAAAATCCATAAGAGTAACTTGTAAATCAAGATTCATGTTTATGAACTCGGGTAAAGGAGGACTATTGATTTTAGGAATGGTAGGAATATGATATTGTGATTTAAGATTAGGAAGTTATATTCACCATGGATTAGTATAAGCTTCATGCTTATACCATTTTCCATTATGTAATAATTTAATGAATTGATTATCGGAAGAAGCAATGGCCCTCATTTGATGATTCCATGGATGACCAAGGAGTATGTTATAAGATAAAGGAAGATCAAGGACCATAAACTTGGTTCAAATAGTATTAGGTCCGATGGCTAATGGAATCAAAATATAACCAAGTGGCTTTTAATTAGTCTTATCAAAACCATGACAAGTAAGATGGGTTTGCTTGAGATGATCCTTATTATAACCGAGTTGTTAGATGAGCCATAAAGATGTCACATTAATACTAGAACACTCATCGACTAGAAATTTTTAGATAAGAATGGTATTAATGGATACTTTGATGAAAATCAGTGGATCATCAACATGAAATATAATTTCATCATTGTTCATGTCCTCTTCAATGAATTCAATAGAAGGTTTGGAAGAAGGGCACATATTTTCAATGGTATTTATGTTGGTAGGTTGAGGATTGATAGAAGGTGATTCTTTGTCTATGAAAGATGGATCTTCAATTTCTTCAAATTGTTACATTAGGAAATTATGATGATAGGATGAATTTTTAACCAACTCCATAAGTGGAATATTACAAGGCATAGAGTTAAGTTCTTCAAGAAAGTTCCAATGAGACTTAGAAAAACCAGCATGAGGTTTAGGAAGTAAATTAGATTTTAAAGGAATAGATGTGGTTGAAATATTAGGAGGAGATGGTTCCTCTAGGGATTATGAATATAGATTAGTAGTGGTAGTATCTTTAAGAATTTGTTCCTCTAAAGATGGCTTCTTAGGCTTGGTAATAGGATCTTTGTGAGCCAGTTTATGATGGTAATTAACCTTAGTGGTGTTGACATATTCATAATTATTGAAATATTTATCATAATCGACGTCAATGGCATAAACATCCTTGGTATTTAATTGATTATTGGAAGAAGATGTTTGGTTATTTGAAGTAGAATATTTAGAAGTTTGTTGTTTTTGAAAAGTAGTAGTGTATTATTGACAATGAAGATTGATCATAGCTTCATGATTAAATGATCACCAAGCATATAAGAAACAAAAAAATTAGTGAGCCCTCTACAAGATTCATGAGAATGCCCAATGTTGACATAGAACTAATAAAATAGATTGGGTTCATACCACTTAGGAGGAGCATTGGGATATATGGAAGGTTTTGAGAGCGATAAAAATTGTTTCATTTACTGAATCGAAAGAGGTGTATGAGAAGGTGAAGGAACATCAATTTTAGAAACTCCAAGTTTGGTTTGATAAGTATTACTAATGATAGCATTATATGTTTGGAAATATCCTTTAATAATTTTAGGATTAGGTTTGAATTGCTTCATGAGAAAGTCTTAAAGTTTAGCTTGATTAACAGCTTCATTATGTGTTTGAGGAGCAAAGGTTTGAACCTTATATTGAAGAGTGGGAGTCAAAGTGGTGATAAAAAGTTTGAATAAGTTATCATCAGTCATGTTATGATTGGATTTATGAGCTAAATATTTCCATCTTTGTATAAAGTCATGATTTGATTCAGTAGGAGATTGCTTAGCATTGATGAAGTGGCTAAGATAATTTTTTAGATCATTGTGTTGAAACTCTTTAACCAAAGGATTAACTAAATCTTCAATTTGCCAAATAGAGTGTTAGGGAATTTGATTATTACATTTTAATACATCACCAGTTAAAGTTTTCTCTAAGATTTTAGTTGTGGCAAAGGTATTAGTTTGGATCCATTCTTTGTAAAGGTTGCCAAAGGCTTTAAGAAATAAGGTAGGGTCTTTAGTCCCATCATATTTGATATTTGGGGATATATTACCAATATCAATGGAAACAATAAAGGGGGCCAAAGACTCATTTTAAATAGTTTGAATCATCTTATTATTAATTATGGGTTGAGGAATAACATTGCTTGAGGCATCTCAAAGAGGTGGAGGAATGAAATTGGGATTGGATTGAGGATGCATAGTTGGAGGTTGATTAGCCACATTGATTAGAAGTTGTTGAATTTGCATCATTTGGTTTGTGTTAGAATTTTTCATTATGTTCATTTGTTGGATAACTTGGGCTAAAATTTGATTTGTATTAGGAGGTGAGTTAGTGTTGGTAGGAGCACTTCCCAAATTGTGTTAGGGGGAGGATTGCTAAAACAAGGATTACTAGTGGATTGTTAAGTAAAATTATATCAATTTCTCCCACATTAGTTTGAAGATTTTGAATATGATAATTTTCTTGATAGGTATATAAAGGTATATAATTTTCTTGAAGAGTGATGGTGCTCTTGGGAGGAAAAGAGAGAGAGAAATGAACATCCCATATAGTATCTAAATGGATTCAAGTATACAATAAGATTTTGATAGGATGTTTAATTCTGATTAAAGAGAAATGAACAGAATACAAAGAAGGAAAAATAAATAATTATATTGATAAATGGGGAAGGTAGAAAGCAATACAAGGTTGACTGGGTTGAGCTTGTACAGTGAACAGAGATTATAAAAGGAAAAAAGTAGGGTTTATAAATAGTATAAGGTTGACTAGGTCAATCCATTACAGTGAATAAAGGCTAAAAATGATATAGGGTTGACTGGGTCAACCTAGTACAATGAACAAGGAAATTCAGACTAATGACAAATTTGTGGATTGAAACAAGATACCTTTTTAAAATCAATTTGAAAAGAAATGATAGAAAGGAAACAAATAGTCAAATGTATTAATGTTGGCCAATCCAATTGAGACACACATCATAAAACCTTGCACCAACACTAGCTAATGTAAGTTTTTACAATACAAAATACAATTGAACAAAGAGCAAGCAATCAACTTAGAAAGTAAAGAGATAACTAATTGGTCAACCTAAATGTTTATTATATTATTAAGATATGATTTTAAATGTGATGAAAAGTTGGCTATAAGTAAGGAATTAGAATGGCAATCAAAGGATGGTTTTAGGTAGTTTGGGCTAAAAGGGGTTGTAGTGGCAATGATACAGGATTGATATTAGGGCTTACCCCTCACTTCACACATTATATCAATAAGGGTGTCGAGTGCTTAGCTAGAATATACCATTAACCATGCTTTATACTTGACCAGAGTATCAAGTCAACTTCCTCTTTGGTGATGAAATCCAAGTAGTTTGACCTTGGCTAGACAAATGTTAAAATATTTTTTTATATTTTGTGATTTGGTTGTGTGTTCATAAAATAAAAAATAGTGAACTAAATAATTAATTAAAAAACCACCTAATTAAGCTATGTGATCTATTTTAAGCATGCAAGCAACAAAAAAAGAAGTGTGAACTAATTACTAGCATATAAGGTTAATTTTAACTTTGAAACAAGGTACAATGTTGATATGGTCAACAATGTATGTAAAAAATAAAGAACAGGGTTGATAGGGTTGAAAATTTACTGTGAAAGAGGTCTAAAAATGAATAGGTTTAGTAGAGTCAACCCAGTTTTCCAGATAGCACATAAAACACAAAATTGGTTCAACAGTGTCAATCTAGTTGACTATGCAGGGGTAGTTTTAAAGATTGCAAACTATAAAAAGAAAGACTAAAAATAAAGAGACAGAGAGATAAAAAATAACCTTGGTGGATCAGAGATACAGATAATGAAGATTATTTTTCAAGAACCTTGATATATGCTTGTGAATTCTGCTAATTAGGTCAATTAGGTCGATCAAGCTTTACAAAAACATGTTGTTGAGTGCTTGAAATATATAGGGCTGACTGGGTCAACCTAGTATGTTGAATTGGATGCCTAAAAATGTATAGGGTTGACCAGTTGACCTAGTAGTCTGGACTAGATGTCTAGAAATCTAAAAACCTATACTAGGTTGATTCAATAGCCTGTACCTAAAAACTTGTACACAGACTTTAGATACTGGGTCAATAGAGTCGATATAGTATGCAAAATATATGATAAAAATAATGATGAAATAATAAAAGAAATGAAATAATATGAACAAATCCTGTAAGGGTTAGTTCACATCAAGTGCACCAAAATGTAATATGAAGGTGAAGCCAAAGTGAAGTTAATGTTAATAAAAAAATGAAAATGTGAAAATAATCCAACCAATGGTGGGATAGGATTCACATCAAGTTTGCCAAAATGTATGCAATCATAAATGCTTCATGTCTATAAATCAATCTTGGCTTGGTAGATGATAGAGCATACCTATACTTTCGATTGTGAATACATTTGTTAATAAGGGGCATAACTAATATGGGGATCTGTAAGACCCAATTAAGGGATCACTTGTTACAATACACCATGATAGGAAGGGTTTCAAAGCCTACAGTCTAAGACAATCACGTATTAACCCTAAAAGAGTCCTAGGTTTAATGTTTAATCTACTCTAATAAACAAGAAAGTAAATCTAATATGTTGCACACCAAAGCTTGTGGCACAATATGAGGGGTTAGTAAAGCAATCAAAACATGTATAAGAGAATTTTAATTAATATAAATATGAGTACGACCCTAATACATGGAACATGAAGAATAATATTATTTGAGCCAATACTTATACTACTTATATCTATGAAAAGAGAGGAGGACAAAGTTAGAATATACTTACCTAAATGTGAACCTGTTGAGACTCAATCTCTCCCTTAGCCAAAGGGGCTTTGCAAGAGGTTTCTGTTATTTATAAGGATAACTAAGAAAGGTCAAATCATCTAAGACTTATCCACAAGACTATATTCTTCAAGTAGAAACCCTAAGCTAAGACTCCTCAAGTGGAATGGTGGAAGAGCAAATTGTAAAGAAGTGTGAGTGAATAATAAATCTTGATTGCATATATGAAATAATGATGAAATGATCTTGTATATATAGGTAGATTTTACCTTAAATACTCCTATAAATGTCGATTGTACAAGGTCGACCCAGTCGACCCTGTATGTTTTTGAGGACAATTCATTAGGTTTGAGTTAGGTCAGTTGAAAGGCTAACAAACCCAAAAAGTGAAAAATACCTGTAGATTGTACAGGGTCGACCTAGTCAACCTAGTACATTCAAATATCTAAAAGGGATTTAAGGCAAGAAAATGAGGATAGAAAGAGTAAAAAGACTGGAGGAGTGTGCAAGGGAGGAGTAATGGCTTAGGGAATGGTTTTAAGAGATGGTGGGATTGGTAATAATGTGGCAATAAGGGATAAAAATATTGTAAAGCACCAAAGGTCTACCCACCCCTTTCTCAGTGTACCCCTTAAGGCATGCACTCAGAGAGATTGAGTCTCAATGGGTTTCTGTAAAATGTAAAGCATCAGTATTTGATAAAAGGTTGAAAATATTATGTGTATAAACTATCTTGTTCTTTATGAATTATAGTTTTTATTTTTATTTGTATGCATCAACAAATTATCATTTGGCTCTTCTATTATCTGTGCACTTTTAATAAGCTGAATAATTCTAACTAACTACAAAGAGTTGAGTAATTATATGAGAATTATGTAATTAAATTACTTAGATGTTCATAATATGAGAATAGTATATTGTTGAATTAAGAATAGAATAATCAAATCTATTACAATAATTGATAAAAGAGTAGAATACTTGGTAATAATGATTGAGCTGCTTCGAGGGGGAAACATCCACAATAATGATACTAACCACTTCCTCATATATATACTCTACTTAGCCATGGTTATTCCATAGGTTGACCATACTAAGAACATATATAAATAAAATATGATAATATGAAAGGTATGAAGCCACAAGTTGGTCACACATATCCTTAGATGTATTATAGGTTAAGGGTGTAACATGCTTCTCCCTTTCAAAACAATGTTTCCCTCAATGTTGAATCAACTCTAAATTTTGATATGGGAAATTTTCATCCTCCCATGTTGCGTCTTCATGATTTAGACTCTTCCACTTGATCAAATGCTCCTTAAGCTCTCTTGTTCATAGCCATTTTGTGTGTGTGTATGAAGGATCTCCTCATATTCTAAAATGACTCTACATTCCTCATCCATTTTAGGTAACTCAATATGAGTATAAACTCTTTGTAAAATTACCTTCTTCAAGTAATATACATGAAAGACATGATGTATGTGAATGGATTGGGGTACCAAATGCTTGCATACCACACTACCAATTTTTTGAAAGATCTAATAAGGGCCATAATACTTGGGAGAAAGTTTTTTATCCTTTTTTTGTTGATTCAAAGATATCTACTTATATGGTCGTAATCACACAAAGACCCAACCAATAATATCAAAATTCCTCTCACTATGGTGTTGATCATCTTGTTACTTCATTCTATTTTGTGTTATTGGTAAATTATCCCTTAAACCAGCTAGTACCTCCTATTAATGTTGAATGTGTTCCTCAATAGCTCAAACCTTAGGTTTCACCATTCAAGATGAATTAATGGATGGGGGTAATATCCATAAATTACCACAAAGGGAGACATTTTAGAATAGATAGGGAAAGAAGT
This sequence comes from Torreya grandis, assembly GCA_037957365.1. Classification (NCBI taxonomy): domain Eukaryota; kingdom Viridiplantae; phylum Streptophyta; class Pinopsida; order Cupressales; family Taxaceae; genus Torreya; species Torreya grandis. The sequence continues at coordinate 3,099,022 of JARHVA010001683.1, read as the reverse complement.
GTTGTACCACAGTTCTACTAGTCGTGGCTAACAGACCCAACTTTCTTATTTATGTGATGCCAAATAATGAAGATACCCTTCTAGACATTTATTTTCCACCTCTATTTTCCCATTAGATCAAATATGATACAAAAATATATGATCCAAATATGTACCCAAACTTTATAATAACTTATTCAGAAATTTACTGGTGAAGATAGGATCACGATCACTTACAATGATTTTTGGGGTGCCATGCAGCTTTTAAACTATATTGAGAAGATCATAAGCTACTGTAATAGCTAAAAATGGTTGTGATAAGGAACAAAAAAGAGTATATTTTGTGTATTTATCTACAACTACCATGATGACATTTTTACCTTTAGATCTGAGCAACCCTATAATGAAATCCATGAAAACCTCCTCCCACCACTAGCTAGGGATGGATAATGGCTACATAAGACCTAATGTCTTAATTATTTTCCCTTTATTATGTTTACAAACTATGCATCTACCACAAATTTTTGTATATCCCCCTTGATGCTATCCTAAAATAAATATTTCTTGATCTGATTATATGTCTTCAAAAATCCTAAATGTTCCCTATTAGAGATGCATGAAGCCCCTGAATGATTTATGTTTGAGGATAAAATCCTGACATAGGTACAATCTATATTTATACCATAATGTGTTTCATTTCCACTCAAATTTGTCATAAACACCTGAACCATGTTGAACATTTTAAATCAAGACCTATGTATCCATGCCATTCTCCCATTCTGATCTTCCTTCCTCTAACCAATCTACTTACCAAATGATCATTACACATAAAAGTGTCTCAATTGATTCATCCCTCCTGGAAAGTGTATCTGCTACTAATTTCTCTATCTTTCTTATAGACTATTTCAAATTCATAACCTAAAATTTTAGTCACCCATTTTTGTTTCTCTTCTGATAATAATCATTGCTCTAAAAATTATTTTAGACTATCACGATCAATGTGTACCTAAAAGTGTCTACCCATCAGATAAGGTCTCTATTGCTTCATTGAATAAATAATAGCCATCATCTCTTTATCATAGATTGACTTGAGTTTGTTTTTCCCCCTGAGTTGATGACTCTTGAATGCAATGGATCTTCCTTCTTGTATGAGTATTGCTCCCATGCCATATCTTGATGCATCACTTTTAGCAACAAATGTTTTAGAAAAAACAAGGGTCCCTAATATGGGAGTGGTGCACATAGCATCTTCCCACTACTCAAATGCCTTTATAGTTGGTTCCATCCAATGGAAGGAATCTTTCTTCAATAAGGTTATGATTGAAATTGATATGTTTCTATAAGTTTTTACAAATCTATGATAATACCTTATCAGCCTCAAAATACACAAAGGTTCTTGAGGGTTTTTGGCACTTTCCACTCCATCATATATTTGATCTTCCCAGGGTTGAATTTGAATCCTTCATGTGAAACTATATTAGCTAAGTACACCTCATGGATGCCAAAAGCACATTGGAAAGGTTTTTGCATAAAGTTGATGTTGTTCTAAAACTAACAGTACCTGTTTAACATGCTTAGAATATTCTTCCTAGGTTTTGTTTTAGGTTGAGATGTCATCAAAAAATACCAACACAAACTTCCTTAAAAAAAGTATTAAATCAGTATTCATCAAACTCTAAATTATATATGGCATATTTGGGAGACTAAAATACATGTCCATAGACTCATAATAGCATTCATGAGTTTTGAAAGTTATTTTAAGGATATCTTCATCTTTGATCCTAATTTGATGATACCCAAAATGAAGATCTAGTTTTTTAAAATAAACAACACCATGTAATTCATCTAACAAATCATCAATGATTGGAATAAGGAACTTATCTTTTATGGTGTCCTTATTGATTTCTTTGTAGTCAGGACACATCTTCCAAGTGTTATCTTTCTTTCTCATCATGACAATTAGGGAAGAATATTCACTTTGGCTATGTTAAATAATTTGATTCTTAAGAGGAATAGGAGCACTTAGAAAATGTAGCTAGGACAATAGACCCTATGGAGATTTTTATTGAATCCATATCCAAACAAGGCTCCAAGGTGAAAGTTGATATTCCAAAATTTAAAGGTGAACTTTGTATACACATAATATTTTCAAACTTTATCAATTACTAATGTTTTGTCTCTTGTAGGAACCCATCGAGTCTCAATCTCTCTAAGTGCATGCCTTAAGTGGTGAACCAAGAAGGGGTGGGCATACCATTGGTACTTCATAGGATTGTTTTACCTTTACTACCACTTGTTATCTACACAACCATCTTTTAAAAACATTTCCCTAAGCTTTGCCCCCTCTTTTATGGCCTCCTCTAGTCATTTTATACCTTCATTAGGTTTTCCCTAGACTAAAATCCTTTTTGATGTTTATGATACACTATCAGCCCCATCAACCCTATATTATAATTTAAAAAAATCATTTAGGTTCTAGATTGACCCTTGGCTAACCTAGACTAGGACCTAATTTGATTTTCTCAATAATGATAAAGAGTCGATTGGGCTGACCCTATTGGCTAAACTTTAGGTAAAGATTACAGTTAGATCTAGTTATATATACATATTTATTTTGTCATTTATTAAGGAAGAGAAGAAGAAGAGATATATATTGTGCATCTATTTATCCACCATTCTACTTGAGAAACATAGATTATGGTTTCATACTTTCTTTGGAGATACGGATCTTGTCTTATGGATAAGTATTTTAAATGCATAGATAGGTTGTGTAGCCTACAGATGATTTATCCTTATCATCTTTACATACCAAAAAAACATCTTGTGAAGCACCTTGGCCAAAGGAGAGATTGAGGCTCAGAGAGTTTGTCTTTAAAGGTAAGTATTCCTAACTTTGTTCCTTCTTTGTAAGAGTAGATAGATTTGCATTTATAATTTTCTCCTATACATTAGGATTTCATATACATTAATGTGAGTATATGTCTTCTATGCATGTTTACTTTTTATGTTTATTACCCCCACTTTGTGCCAGAAGCTTTGGTGAGCACTAGATTAGACTTTTACTTTACTTTTTTCATTTCGACATTAGTGAATATGAAAACATAGGACCTAGTTAGGGTTATTACATAGTTTTGTTTGACTGGAGGCTTTGGAACCCTCTCTAGTGATTTTATTATAGTAAGAGATCCCTTGGCTAGGTATAGCATATCCATCTTGGTCATGACCCTGAATATCTAATGTATCAACAATCATAAGTGTAAGTAGGATTTATCTTCTCCAATCTAGGATTAATTTATAGATTAGTTGCATTTCCCTTTGCATATATTCTTGTGACCCTGACATGAATATAATCCTTGTAGGTTTTCTTTTACACCATCATTTTTGTCTTCATATTATATTTTTATATAATTTTCATATTTTATCAAACCAATCAATATAGTTCTAACTTTATATGTGTAGGTTTAACATAGTACTTGAAAATGACTATGTTATGTCTATGCGGGTCTTTGCTAATTATAGGTTAATGGATCAAGTAGTTTGACACAGTATTCTTATTTAGTTTTAGATTAGCATACACTATCAAATAGGTTAAATCTATTTATTATTTTCTTCTGTCAACATATAGGTCAAAAAACACTACCAAATAGGTTGACTATGTTCATTATTATTCTTCAACATATAGGGTTTTATAGAACTTGGTCAAACCAGTCAAACTAGTTTATAAAATTTAAAAATAGAAACTAATCACTACAACATAAAATTTGCAATCTAAATCATTTTCAAGCCCACCAAGGTTCCTTTCTAATCTCTCTCTATCATTTTAGTTCTTCCTTAAGTTCTATTTTTCACAAGTTAGTAGTCTTCAAAACTGCAACCCTACAGCTAACTAGGTCGACTTGTTCGACCTATTTCTATAATTTATCTTTTGTCTGAGAGACATAGTCGACCTATTTGACTCTATTCTTAGATACCTTTCTTATGGAGAAAAATAATGACCTAATCGAATCCATTCTATATTGTTTGCATATAGTGTCACCTAAACTGACTCTGTATTATTATCAATCAAGGAATTAACATATATTTGTTAGTAATTAAATCACATTTCCTTCTCAGTTGTTTACATGCTTAGAGTAACTCACATAGTCTAATTAGGTGGTTTTCAAATTACTAGTTTAGTTACACTATTTTATTTTTTTACACACACTACCAAACCACTTAACATTCAAAAAACATTAAACATTTGTCTTCTCAAGGCCTACCTACTTGGATTTCATCACCAAGAAGGAAGTTGACTTGGTTTTTTGGCCAAGTATAAATATATGGTTAATGGTATATATTGGCAAAGCACCCAATGCCATTATCATTGCAAGATTATGAAGTGAAGGGGTAGCCCTGAATATGAATCTAGCACCATTACCAATATATATACTTTTCAGTCCAAACAACCTGAAACCAACTTTAGATTGCTTTCTAGTTCCCTATTTCAGTTAACTTTCCTATCACATTAAAATCAAACTTTATAATAATATAATAACGTTTAGAGTGAACAAATAGTTAACCTTTACTTTTTGATGAATTTATTGCTCTTTGATCATGTTTTGTATTTCAAAACTTGCATTGGCCAGTGTTGGTGCAAGGTTTGTGTTGTGTGCCCCAATTGAATCAATCACATTGATCTAATTGTTTGTATGTTTGATTTCATTCTTTATTCTAATTATCTTGAAAAAACTTTTCATTATTTAAATACATTGTCATCTTAGTCGATATAGTCTCTTATAAAAATATGTTTTTATTTTTTGTCGACAGTACACAGTCAACCTACAAAATTGTGTTTTCTTATCCCTTTGTTTATTTATTTGTTCAATAATACACAGCTGAGCCGCATGATTGTGTGTCCTGATCATCCTGTTTAGCCTTCATGTCTACCATACAAAGTTGACTTGAATGACTATGTGTCCTTATCTATCTGTTCTCTTCCATGGGTTACAATACACAATCAACTAATTTGACTTTGTATCCTATTTTTTAACTTTGTCTTTGCATCATCAATATTATTTTTAACCTTTCTCTTTCATCATGAACTTCCTATTTGAGGACAACATAGAGTTGAACTCAACATATATGATGAATTTTACCAAAATTAATAGGTTTTCCCATAAATAGCTAATGGCTTCCACTTTAGATGAAATTAATTTGCATGCAGCGACTCGCACTATAAATTATGGGACTCCACCTCATGTCTTTTTAATTCATAGCCCTCTTTTCTCCTTAGAATATTAGCCAGAACTAGAGTATACTTTGGAAATGCTTTTCTTCATAATGAATTTCCTCAACATAGGATAAAATATCCTTCCACTATTTACAACCTTATGATAAGTGATCAAGAAAAATAATCCCATTCACCTTCCCCCACATTCTCATATGGATTTGGGGGTGATAGCTTCTTTTCTTCTCAACCTCTTCCTTCTCTTTTGACTCCTTCTCATACTATGACCTCTTCTTACTTGATTTATTCTACCTCCATGCCAAATATCTCTACTAACATGGCAGGTTCAACATCTAGTGGGCCTTTTCTAAGACCCACCCTTCTGAATCACTTTACTAGTGCATTGTTTGTTACCAATGGTAATCATGCCACTAGTGATTCTTTTTCTTCTAACCCTTCTACTATTACATCTTTCATAACACATGCTAATCATTCCATTAATGCCTCATTTTCTACCAATGCTTCTCAAGCCACTAGTGACATCCATGCCACTACTCAGTGGTACCCAAGCCATTAATACTAATGTTAATGCTTTATATGTTGCACATTAATCAAAAAACCACTCAAACCCATCAAAAAAATTTGTAAACTCTTAACCAAATTAATGCTTTTCGAGCTAATAATGACAACTAAATGATGTAAATGCAGAATCACCATATACACCTTCAAAATCAACCTTAATAGGTTCCATGGGGAGCATACAATAAAAATGTCCCCACACCCCCTTAAGGATTCCCATGGCACCCTCATTCCCCAACCACCTCTTGTTAACAAAACAATTAAACATCTTTAAAATGAACCTCTTACTCCTAAAATTTCCAACATCGACATAGGAGGTATCACACCTACCATTAGTTACAATGGGTCAATTGATCCTACCTTACATTTAAAAACATTTGTAAATCTATACAAATATTGGGTTAAGTTCAACACCTTTGTCTCTACCAAGCTCTTCGAAAAAACCATCTTCAAAGATGCTTTAGATTGGTATAATTAAATCAAGTCTCATTCCATCACTAGTTTATAAGATCTAGTTAAAGCTCTAGTACAAGAATTTCAAACTAGTGACCTCCCTAAGAATACATTGGCTCATTTTATCAATTGTAAGTAACTTGAGACTAAAACCGCACAAGCTTTCATCAAATGATGGAAAACCTTGTCTAATAAGTGTGAACACAACATGGTGGATGATAACCTCTTTCATCTATTCACTAATGCTCTATATCCTAAGTTACAATATCAAGTTAGGACTCTCTTTCTCCATGAACTTTGGAAGAGGCCCTTGACCAAGCCAAACACCAGGATTTTCTCGTGCATCAATTTAAGCCATCCTAACCTCCTTTGGGCATTGGAATTCTCATAAAAAATAAAAAAAATCATGTTACTAATGATGGTGTCATTGATTCCTCTGATACCATTCACAATATTCAAGCTATTGCTTCCAACCCTGGTTTGGAGCAAGCTTACCCTTTAAACCACACCCTTAATACTCAATTTTATCAAATAAACAACATCAATGTTCATAAGACATTATACTTAGTGTAAATATAAATTCATCTATCGAGGACTCTTCTATGAGAGCTTGATCCCACTTGCCCCATAAAATCATGGTATGATCCAAAAAATTCTATTTGTTTCATGAAAGTTGGGATCACTCTCACGAGACTTACAGGCAATTGCATAATTTAGCTATGGATTTATTCTTTGGTCCAAATTTTGATCATGATTCCCTCATTCATAAATGTCAACAAGCCTATGACATTGCATTCAAATCTCATGAGACACAAAGTAAAAATCAATCTTTGAACTAGGTCAATGCTTGTTTAGCCATTTACAAAGATCAACCTCTAAACCATAAAGACAATAATTACAAGCCTAATCATTCCACTAATAATGTTGAAAGTCTTATAGACCAAACTCTTGAAGATAATGTGGTAAATATGACTAATATGTAAAGGTTAGTTGTTTTCATTGATTTTCATCCTACACATCAATCATCTCAAAAAAAATTGTGTTATCTAAGATTCTTCCTCAACTCACCTAATCGAGTTGGGCCAAGAGGACCTCATTTATTTTTAAGATCAAATTATAACACCTCCATTGGATAACATGTATCATACTATTTCTATAATTTCCCCAACCTATTTACCCATTGATAACATCATTCAACCTTGTAATTTCACTTCTTCAAATCAATCCCAAGATAAACCTAAAGTAGCTACCCTATCCTCTCAAGATAATCAACAAATTATTCCCCAAACTAAACCAACAACATCTTATCAACACAAATTTGCATGCACTTCTAATCCTCCTTCTAAGGATCTCCTTCAACATTACACACCTATTTCAAGTATTCTAGCCATGGGTTATGATGAATGGGACCCTATCACAGAGCTTACTAATCTCTCATCTCAAATTCCCTTTCTCAAACTCATGTGGACTTCTTCATGTCATTGCAACCACCTTATGAAACTTCTATTTGAAATGAACATCCCACATCCTCCCCCAGTAGGACATGAAGATACTCTATCTAGGTCATAAGATAGCATCTTGCAATAATGTGAAGAGATGTATATACATGTTGACAAAATAATTGACACTTATCTCTCTCTCAAATTTCCTATTGCTTTTATGACCAAAGATGAGATTTTTCTTCACACGGATGATCCCCCCCTATTTATAAAATTTTAAATTGGTGATATTAAATTCAAGCATACTATGATTGATGAGGGTTCAAGTACTTATGTTGCCTCTCTCAACTTCATTAAAACCCTTGTATACTCTGAGTGTAATCTTAAGTCCACATGCAACACATGCCAAGGTTATAATCATAGGAAAATGCCTCATTTATGTTGTGTGTGGCTCCCTATTATCATCTTGCATATCAATTTTTGATTGAAGGTGATGATATTCAATTATCCTCTTTCCTACAATATCTTTCTTGGCAAGCTATGAACTCATTGTATGAGGGTTGTTGCCTCTTCTGCCTACCAATGTGTCAAGTTTCCTCACAATGGTGCTATCTATAAGATTTAAGGCAACACTAACCCTTGGAATTTTGAATAATTCTAAGACTGTGGTGTATTCAAAATTCCAACCCTTGAACCCTTCCCGAGTGTTCCATTCTAATAATCTCAATGTCTTAATTTTTATGTCAACTCTATGTGAGGTTATCATGGTCACCCCAACTCATCAATAATATACCACCTAACCTCTTAGATTCTGATGATGATGAGCCAGATGAGATTAATCTCAAGATAAAAATTTCATATCTCTCTCTTCATCTCATTTCTTAGATATCACCACTTTTGATTATGTGTTCCCATTAACCACCTAGTGATGACATCCCTATAGTCTTAACTAAAACTTGACATTCTATTCACCACACAACCTCTGATGAGAAATTCATACTTACTTGCACCATTAATCCTCATACACCCAACTATGATGATAGTTATACTTTAGATGATCCATTCTTAGGAGGTCCTATTTAGGCTAGAGATGATGAGATCCTTTATTATCGGTCTTCTTTATTTTAGTATTTTCATTCATATTATTGCACTTTGTCTTATATATTTCTTAATTTTAACATTATTCCTCTTGTTTTTAGGGTATAGATGGCACATTCGCATGGTACACCACTAGTTTATGAAGAACCTCTTAAGAGCATGCTTATAGATCATGCTATGATTGGCCCCTATTACTTTGCTAGTTACCAAGAACCCTATAGCCTACTTCCCCTTGAGATGATTGTTATTATGTTTAAGCCCTTTATTCATCCTATTCCCCCCCTCAATTGAGGCTAATCTGGATCTTATTCCCACTATACCCTTAAGTGAGTCTCTTCCTACTTTTGATTCAATTTTTCCTTTAGATGAGCCTTGCCCAGTCTCTCCACTAGCCCTACATCCCCTTGGTGATGGGTTTCTTCCTTTACCAAAACTTGCTCTTCTACCTTCCCAATGGGTCGATCAGTCATACTAATAAATTCATAAATTTTTTAGTCATTAGACAAGAGATTATAAACTATACCTTATTTCCCCATATTTTGCTTCCACTCCCTCTATTAATACACGCATAAAGTCTACTAACAAGTGTATATGTTGATTTCACAACATAGATAATCATTCCTATACTCCATATTGAACTCTTTGACAATATATAAACACCTTGCATCCTACTCTTCCTTAGCCTACAGACAAGACTATACCTCTTCCCATGTTATTACCCGTGTATATTCCCAAATGTGGAGAGGTATATTATTTTTGGCATCAGTGAGGTACCCATCACATTGATCATTATTGCATCCTTTAGTAGCATCTTCAGGATCACCTTATGACCATTATTGTGCCTACTCCCACAAGCCATCCATGCAAGAAGGCTCCCCCTTCTTCCCCCATGGTCCCTCCACCTATTTTCCTTTCTTCCTTTGTGGTCCCTCCACCTATGGTTTCTCCACTTGTGGTACCTTCACTCGTTAATCATCCTTCACCTATATGCCCTTCTCCATCAATGGCTTCTTCTTGTCCCACAAATTCTACTCATATTCATTCTTCTGAGTATCTTATGCATAATGTCCTTGTGAGCATCATGCCTACATTTTTTTATAGAGGAGATTTGATGAGAGGTATTTTCCCAACTTTCACTAAAGATCGATGAAACCTTCACTACAGTTAGGACCCATCTTCATATAGATCTATCAGATGTTATGGATAATGTTTGTGGATAGATTTACTAGTACTTATGAACACAGCATGGTGCTCCTTCACTTTCTTCTTCATTTTTGGGTTGGACATGTGCTCCACTTTTATATTTATCTACTTTATATATCATTTGACTCTGTGTGAAATTTTTGCTTCAGTTATCTATCTTATATGGTTCTTTATATTCTGAATTATGTGTTGTCTATGGTGTCATTTTATTTCCTTATGATCTCTTATGGATTCTTTTCATGACAACATGCTTCTCTTTATGAATTCATTTATTTCCATGGATGTATTATTCTTTTCTCATGATTATTTGCTACTTTATCTCCATAACATGGATAATTAGTATTGTGACTTATTTATACAAACCTTGCCCCCCTTAGTAATCCTTATTTACCATGTTATCGGTTAGCAAACAAGTTAACTCATTCTCATTCTCTATTTTATCGATCCACTTTGGTTCTCCCTTTATTCTCCTTATTTCCTTTCACAAACTAAGCATACACATGGTTGAAACTTGAGATAACATGTTGGTTCATAGGTAAGCCTAAGTGTTTTATTTAGTCATGTCTTTGGATACTTAGCTTACTTTATCCAAAGTCTAAGGCTAATTCATGTGTATCACTTTATCCCTCATGTTGGTTATTTCAAGTCCATATGGAGGAGGAATCTTAAAAATCCATAAAAATTTAAAATCCAAATCATTTTAACAAAAGGTAATGATAAAAAAGGAAACATTTAAAATTTTAAAAGTCAAATCACATTAAAAGACATGATTTAAAGCACATCTCATTTTTATAGTCAAATCTCAAACTCCACAGTTGGCCTTATGATAGATTTGAGGTCCATTGGGGTATGGTAGGCTAGTGGATTGAGAAAGGAGAATTAAAAAATCTTTTAGTGCTACCTACTTTCTCAAATAAGTACCCAATATTCACATTAGACCGATGGTTTTGTAAGAGGTCCTGAGGAACAGGGAACATGTTGTGGGAAGGTAGCTCCACTTTAGTTTTCTTGTTCAAACAGCCAACATGAGTCAATCTTAGTATCTCACTTATTTACATATACATTTTTTTGCTTGTTGGGAATGTTTATCCTTTGTAGATTAATGGTCACTAGCCACTTAGTGTCTTTTCTATATCCTTAGTGTGCCTCATGTTTCCTAAGGTCTTCTCATAGATGCCTACGTTGTGATTTTTACATTCCCTCTTTCATTTACAACAATCCTAATATTTTCCCTTCAGAATATTATTTTGTTAGCTAATCACTCCCCTTAGGGATTTCATTTATGAGTTATAGTGTAAGACCATTGATAAGACTAGGCCTTCCTCACAAATTACCAAATTACCAACATTCCCTTTTTAAAATCTTTCTTAGTTATTTCCACTTCATTGGTGTTATCTTTGTGAGTTGCAATGTAAGACCATGGATGGGCCCAGGCCTTCCTCACAAAATTTTATAATACCTAAGTCACGATGAAATTACATGTGTCAAATTTGAGATAAATAGTGATTGATTATGAGTTACACATCATTGACATACTTCCCATCTTGATATAGTATGTTTTATGCTTACTTAATTGATCTTTCACTTTTATCTTCTTATTTTCTGATTGCATGTAAGAATACAACCATTTTCTTAAATTTTTCATACTTCCCATCTTGAATTAGTGTGAACAATTTAAGTTCATTTTTCTAATTTTGTTTCTCTTTTATACTTCCCTTAGTATAATCGATTGACTTAATTGTTTTTTCTTACATCATTTGATTTTCATGTGCCTTCCATTTTATTACATTATTTTCATACTTCCCAACTTGATATGGTGTGATTTTACTTGTTTTAACTTGGGGTAAATATTTTACATCGTTTAAAAACATTTGTTATCCCTTTTTACCATCTTTGGTTTATTATATTTAGTCGTCTTTTGTTATTACACATTTTCTATCGTGATATAGTGTGTAGTACATTTGTTTTTATTACTTATAATTTTATAAGTCATTTTTTCCCTTTTATTTTTAACCATGCATGTGTATCCATAATGCTAGAAAATAAAACACTCCACGTATATTTCCCATAGCATGTATAACAAAAGCTATATACATGTGCTATAAAGAAATATATCCATGCAGCAACATCCACAACCAAATACCACTCATGAGATCAAATTAAACTGTCAAAATTAAAAAATATATATATATATATCATGTGTTTTATACAATACAAGGTATAAAATACAAAATAGCTCCAACTCTAAGGGTTGGTTCTATCTTGTCGATCCTGTGGCCTAGCCACACTGGCCATAGATGCCTGGGATTATACCCTCTAAATGGTACAATGTAATAAAGTAATTTGAGATCTCAAACATGCTACCTATCTCTATAGATTGGCCACTTGGGCCTACACCTGTCCAAGTTGTATCGTGGTATCCATGTGCATTACTCTATCCTAATCCAAGGCCTATCAAACATGTGCCTCTCCCTCTTCTACCCCTATTAGTGGATGTAATCAATCCCCATATATCTGTAACTACCTTACAACCTCCCCCACCAATCTAAACTAGCCTACTTGGGTTGGGGTAGATGGCACCATAGGATCATCTAACATGGTGGGGTTGTACAGAGCCAACACCCCATCCAAAATGTCATGGTGTGCATCCATGACTAGATATTTTTGATACTACCTCTGCCATCATAATATATTCAAAACCAAAACTAGATAGATATTAGATCACATATATATATATCTCAAAATCTATGTATCTACCATAACCACATAGAACTAGTGTCATATAACAAAGCTTAAATCAAGATTACAACATTTCTCACTAGTGCCAGTGTCACCATTCACAGTCTCCATGTCTTCTCATCTACCAAGCATAGTCTCTCTATCTACTCATCTCCCAAGTGCCTCCTTTATGGATCACCTTTACACTAGTGTAAATCTAGGAGTCACCACTTGTACATGATGTGACCCTCTCTTGAGAGGCATCTCTATAGACCATATATATCTAAGAATAGTTATTGGGTCATCCTGCATTGTCACCCTCGCCTGTGCCTACTTTCATTGATGGTACCGCCATATGTGGTGTGGTAGGGGTGGTTGCTATAGTGGTGCTTTCTATGGTGCTTATTGTGTACTTACATCCACATCCATCTCATCTCCACATATAGATTCTTGTTGTCATGCCCAACCAATCCATGGTCTAGCATATTACAACCTAATCATAGGCATCTCCATTGGTACTTCTCCTCCTCCTCTCCCACTTGACTCTCTAGCATGTCATGCATAATAACCAAGAACTATTAGATGGGATTATAGGTGTGGGAGTCCAAACCACCCTGGAAATCATGCCACTAGATGTAGCTCTACCCATGAGATGTAGTGGCCCATGATTTGCACCCATGCCAAACCTATTGTAATGGTCAACCAACTAGGCCATATTATAGTAATGTGCATGTAGGGATGTCATAATATCTCCCCTAGTGTGATATTTTTTAATGGTATCACATGGGGCATGGCCCAAGCTACATGGTCCTACCTCCATCTCATCACTCTAGGTAACTTGTCATCGACCACATAGGGCAACCTAGCTAGTCGATGCATAAGAAACCTCTCATATATCTAGGAACTCAATAACATAATAGGCCCCTTGATCTTTTTCTCTTTGGAAAACATTCTATCCATATCATTCATGAGCTAAACATAGATGACAACCCCAAAGTTGTATAGTGTTCCCTGATCCTAGATGGGCTGGCATAAGGTTATCACATATAGCGGTACCTTACCATCTGATTTGTGACACAACTCTTGTGCTATCATAAGTCTGATCATGGCCTTCTAGATGTTCAAAATCTATTTAATATATATATCAAATAAGCTGACCCTCCATCCATGGTATATCTTATTTGAGCACATCACCCACTATGCTAGTGCTCGCCTCTCCTCTAGATCATCTAGTGTCCCAATGATCACTAGTGTACATCCTATCTAGAGTGCCAACAATGTGTGGAGATCATCTAACATGATATTTACCTCTATGGTATCCCCATCAACCACCTATCAAAAAGTGGTGGTCAACCATTCCCATACTCCAAGAAACATGACAATGAGATCAACACTAAGCGGGATGCACCTCATCTCCATAATACCTCCAAAGCCTAGTGTGACCAGTCATACTCTATCCACATTCGTTAAACAATCTAGTAAATTTGGTAGCCATGATGCATCTATCAGTTCCCAATACCTCTATTGTCTTTAAAAAATATCAAACAACAAATGATGTATCAGATCTCATGTTATAGATAATCAAAATATATTCTTCAAATCTCACAAATTAGCCACTTACATCAGTTGTTTGATTTAGTTTCTCATTTTTTTATAGAATTGGCCCCTTTAATACTAAATCAGCCTTGTAGTTTATTTGTGATACTAGATCAGCCATTTTATTGCTCTAAGATACTATATCAGCCCTATTATACATAGTCAACCTACTTTAGTGATATTGCGTTAGCCCTCTTCAATAAACTAAGTTGGCTATGTCATACATAGTTAGCCTTTAAACCTTCCCAACTAAGTCAGCATACTATTATGCAGTCAACCTCTTCTTAGCATACTAAATCAACCCACTGCTATGCATTTGGCCTGTTAGGTTGTGGAGCTAAAAGCTTCACTGATGCAGACACGGAGGAGGTTGCAGGAGAGTTGCTGAGTGTCAGAGACACCGGCATCGGTCAGGCCAACCGACGTCGGCAGGATAGGGCAGGAAGGCAACTGACGTCGGTCAGAGATCGGCCGGCGTCGGCGACCCCCAGGCGGACAGGGACCGGCGTCGGTCACCTGTGTGGTTTGACTGCGAGTTAATTACGGGCAGTGGGTTGACGAACCAAGTGTTTGCATGATCAGGGCTAATTATAGACTGAGAGCTGCAGATCTAATTATTGTAATTAGATGTCTAATTATTGTTTGGATGAGATCTATATAATAGACTCATGGTTGTATTGGAAAAGTGTGCTAGGGAGTAAGAGAGCATAATTATAAGCTCCTTCTGTGTGTGAGGTAGAGCAATGGTGCGTTCCTCCTAGTGCCTCAGTACCAGGTGTGTTGGTGCTGGATTGGAGAGCCAGCTGGGTTCTTCAGGAGTGTAGGATCTTGGTCACAGTTGCATGGCCTATATAGGAGATCTACATGGTAAGTAAGATCGTTGATCTGTAGGTGTATGTGTGTGCAAGGTCGAGGTTCACAGGTGAGCAGAACCGTTGTTTGATTTGCAGGTGTGCAAGGTCATATAGACAGCAACACAACAGGGAGCAGTATCAGGCAGGATCTACTTGGAGTACAAGTGTGTACTCGGATAGAGCTAAGAGGAAGGCAAGGGAGTTCCTTCCATAAGTATGGTCTGTTGAAGTGCGGGTTGTTGCAGATTCATGGGAGATCTACTTGAAGTACCTTGAGTACTTGTGGAGCACGTGGAGTGCTTGTGGAGTGCGTGGAGCACTTGTGTTGTGCGTGGAGCACAGGAGGTGAACACCAACTCTGTATTTGAGTTGGGTGTTGGGACCTGTGAGAGGGAGAGCTTTGGGGAGAAGAATTACTATTCACTTGAGGTGTAGCGAGCCTCTGAAGAGGTGGTGGAGAAGAAGTGGCATCTTCTTTATTGTATTCTTTTCTGTATAAAGTGTTAATACAAGTTGTGTATTGTCTCTCATATGCTGTGTTATTTTGAATTCTAGTTACTTGGTGAATCTGGTTATTTCTGCATATTAAGTTGCTTGAAGTTTGGTAATCAATTGTATGCTTCTGGTGTTTCGCATCCTGATAAGTGGTATCAGAGCTAAGGTTGCAGGAAGCAGGGTTGTGTTTGGTTACAGGTCACTCTCAGGGGTTTCTGATCGAGTGGGAGTAGAGCAATGGCAGATGAAAGTAAGCTAAGAATGGAGGAGTTGAAAAGCACAGACGGTTACTCACGGTCTGATGGAAAGAAAGAGCAGGTAAAAGAACATTGTTGGTCGGTAGCAGATCAGCATGAAGAAACTGAAGATACAGATGTAGCAGGTGTTGTTGCACAGGATGTGTTTGCAGGTTTCTTGGATAAAGTTGAATCTTGGATAAAAGATTTGGTTGCCTCTTTCCATGCAGCCCCAGGTAGAGGAGCTGGTAAGCCTTGCCAAAGAATTGGCAAAGGGGAAGTGAAGCTGAAATTGCAGGCAGCCAACACACAGGTGTTGATGAAGGTCATGCAGGTCCCAGGTTTGGAGATATGGCTAATTTCTTTAGAAAGATTGGGTGATGAGAGATGCACAAGAACTCTCACAGCGGTAGCACTTGAATTAGCTGGTGGTAAGAAGACAGGTACAATTTATCTACTTGTCTATATTACTGATTCTTCTTCTATTGCGGAGACGTGGCTTCGTAGGCTTGGTCACATGAGCAAGAAGGAGATGCATGTTCTTAAGCGAAAGACAGATATATTTGATAGGCTTAAGAACTGGAAAGCCTTGGTGTTCTTGGAGGAGATGGCGGACAGAGTTCAGTGGATGAGGCTGGATACATCTGAGCAGGGCAGTTTGGACATGGAGATTGATTAAAAGGAGCTCACGGGTAAAAATTCATCACTCACAGGCGAACACAGGTACCGGCATTGGTCAGGAGGAACCGGCATCGAACAGACAGGTGCCGATGTCGGTCATGTGCAGACCGAAGCCGGCGATGTCAGGCAGGGTAAGACCGACGTCGGTCATGGGACTGACGTCGGCAGTATGTAAGACCGATGTCGGTCAGGAGGACCGACGTCGGTAGAAGGGACACCAGCGCTGGCAGGTTGGTAGTCAGGGACAGACGCATGAGAATCGACGTCGGTCAGATGCAGACTGTGGGGTGGCTGAGGTCGGTCACTGTAACAAATTTTGGGTGGACAGCATGTTGTCAAGGAGTCTCAAACACCCATACGGAGGACTGAAGGTGTAAGTAGGCCCTCAAATTCGTTGTTCCTCTTCTTTATACTTGTTGTTGATTGTAGAGCAGGAAGGATCCAGGAAACATGTGGGAGCTAGGCAGGATTATGATGTAGAACCAAGCAAGAGATTTGGTAGGTTTGCCAGCTGGATGAAAGCACAGAGACGAATGGATTCCTTAGTAGAAGAATAGAGAGAACGGATACGTGAGACGGAAGACCAGGCATATGGTCTTGAGGAGCTGCAAGACAGTGGTACAGGTTTTGACAGGTGGAGGACAGAGCATGATTCTAGTCAGTGTCAGGGTAACTACTGTGGTTTGTCTTACCAGGGGGATGATGATTGCAACATCATTCTGTTGCTGTATGTGGATAGTATGCTAGCTAGCAGGGGTGTACATACAGGGTTTTATTGAGCTAAGGGTAAGATTAGTTCAGTGTCATGTCATGAGGAGTTTGGAGCAGCAAAATTCTTTGACATGGGAGGCATGGAGATCACAGGTTGATTTTGTCTCGAGTGGGAGCTGATGTGAATTAGGTGATGGCGAGGTTTGGGATGCAGAACCAGAGCACACTAAGGGCTGGACAGGTACAATGTCCGAAATCACATGAGGTCTAGTATAGACCTGAGTATTCCCATGCAGTGGGAGCTGTCAGAGTTAGGAGCCAATTCGGGGAAGTGGGTTCTCAAGTTTTTTGAGAGGGACCAGCAGCAGGTGTTGCTATGTAGGGTCAGGGCTTCACTACAGGTGTTGTAGGTTCGGATGTGGCAGGGTACTCGGATGACAGGTGGTACACCATGGGATGTGTGGTGGGTTGTCTTCAGGTGGGAGCTTGAAGAGGGATACAAACCAGGAAACAGATTAGACGGAGTATAGGTACAGGTACAGTGCAGCTATTTATCTCCAAGTGGGAGATTGTTAGGTTGTGGAGCTAAAATCTTCACTGATGCAGACACGGAGGAGGTTGCAGGAGAGTTGCTGAGTGTCAGAGACACCGGCGTCGGTCAGGCCAACCGACGTCAGCAAGATAGGGTAGGAAGGCAACCGACGTCGGTCAGAGATCGGCCGACGTCGGCGACCCCCAGGCAGACAGGGACCGGCGTCGATCACCTGTGTGGTTCGACTGCGAGTTAATTACGGGTAGTGGGTTGATGAACCAAGTGTTTGCATGATCAGGGCTAATTATAGACTGAGAGCTGTGGATCTAATTATTGTAATTAGATGTCTAATTATTTTTTGGATGAGATCTATATAATAGACTCATGGTTGTATTGGAAAAGTGTGCTAGGGAGTAAGAGAGCATAATTATAAGCTCCTTCTGTGTGTGAGGTAGAGCAATGGTGCGTTCCTCCTAGTGCCTTAGTACCAGGTGTGTTGGTGCTGGATTGGAGAGCCAGCTGGGTTCTTCAGGAGTGTAGGATCTTGGTCACAGTTGCATGGCCTATATAGGAGATCTACATGGTAAGTAAGATCGTTGATCTGCAGGTGTATGTGTGTGCAAGGTTGAGGTTCACAGGTGAGTAGAACCGTTGTTTGATTTGCAGGTGTGCAAGGTCATATAGACAGCAACACAACAGGGAGCAGTATCAGGCAGGATCTACTTGAAGTACAAGTGTGTACTCGGACAGAGCTAAGAGGAAGGCAAGGGAGTTCCTTCCATAAGTATGGTCTGTTGAAGTGCAGGTTGTTGCAGATTCATGGGAGATCTACTTGAAGTACCTTGAGTACTTGTGGAGCACGTGGAGTGCTTGTGGAGTGCGTGGAGCACTTGTGTTGTGCGTGGAGCACGGGAGGTGAACACCAACTCTGTATTTGAGTTGGGTGTTGGGACCTGTGAGAGGGAGAGCTTTGGGGAGAAGAATTACTATTCACTTGAGGTGTAGCGAGCCTCTGAAGAGGTGGTGGAGAAGAAGTGGCATCTTCTTTATTGTATTCTTTTCTGTATAAAGTGTTAATACAAGTTGTGTATTGTCTCTCATATGCTGTGTTATTCTGAATTCTAGTTACTTGGTGAATCTGGTTATTTCCGCATATTAAGTTGCTTGAAGTTTGGTAATCAATTGTATGCTTCCGGTGTTTCGCATCCTGACATGGCCTTCTTCTTCTCCCTTGCCTTACAAACTAAGTTGACCAAGTTGAATATATACATCTATAATGGTGACTTCTTATCAATTTACCATAAATTCCTTGGGAATTTATTGGTCCAACTTCTTCCTACTCAATACCCTATTTTTCCCCTAATTTACCTAAAATTTTCCTAGGGTTCATTCTGGTACCTAGATTTTATCTAACAGTTAATTTTATATTTTTAGCTTAATTTTAAATAAAAATATTTGAAATTTTGAAATTTCCAATTGCTTATCTATGTTACACTTGTTACAGCTGCTATGTATCATCATCATCTCCTCACCATCCTAGCTCTCTAGTCTCTAACTAGGTCTCTTAGATCTCTATTTTCTCATAATAGTAAAAATAATAAATGAATTCTTTTTCACTGTATTTATATTTACTACTCCAAAATTATTTACCTTTGAAATATTTATCACCAAATTTTGTCTTTTAATCATATCTTTGTTTCTACTAACTCTTTTCTCAAACCATAAAATGTTCTAGAATCTTAACATCATAAAGAATATTTTCACCTATTATATGTCTATGTTTTAAAAGTTTTGATTTTTCCCTTTTTTTGTTAACTTCTATAGGTTCTCCTAATGTTCCCTACATTAGATACATTCACATTACTTGCATTTCATTCTCTATCTGAAGCACTAAGATAAGTAAAGGTATGTGTTTTTCAATTTTTCCCTTTTATTTATCTTATTTTCTCTTTACTATAATTTATTTAGCTTCACTGTTGTGTGTTATTATGTTCTTTTCACAAAGCACCATCATGTGTTGCACCTAAGTGACACATGATGAGCTCCGAGTGGGGCATATGTTTACACATAATATTTTCAAACTTTATTAATTATTGATGCTTTTTTTCTTATAGGAACTCATTGAATCTCAATCTCTGTGAGTGCAAACCTTAAGGGTGCACTGGAAAAGGGGTAGGCAGACCATTGGTGTTTCACAAGATTATTTTCCCTTTACTACCACTTATTATCTACACAACCATCTCCTAAAAAAATTACCCTGAGCTTTGCCTCTTCTTTACACCCTCCTCTAGTTATTTTCTACCTTCATTAGCCCTTCCCTAGACTAAAATCCTTTCTGATGGTTTATGATACACTATCGACCTCATTGACCCTTTACTCGAATTGAAAAAACTCATTTAGGGTCTAGATCAGTGCTTGGTTGACCTAGACTAGGACCTAATTTGATTTTATCAATAACAATACAGATTCGATTGGGGCAACCCTATTGACTAAAATTTTAAAAAGGATCAAGGTTAGATCTATCTATATATACACATTCATTTCATCATTTATTAAGGAAAAGAAGAAAAAGAGATATATATTGTGCATTTACTTATCTATTTGAGGATCATAGCTTAGGTTTCATACTTTATTTGGAGATACAAATCTTGTCTTGTGGATAAGTATTTTGGATGCATGATAGGTTGTGTAGCCTAGAGCTTATATATCCATGTCATCCTTACATACCACAACAACCTCTTGCAAAGCACCTTGGCCAAGGGAGAGACTGAGAGTCGACGGGTTCATCTTCAAAGGTAAGTATTCCTAACTCTATTCGTCCCTTGTAAAAGTATATAGATTTGCATTTGTACTTATATCCCATGCATTACTATTACATATATATTAGTGTAAGTATATGTCTTCTATGCATGTTTATTTTTTAGATTTATTACCCCCACTTTATGCCACAAGTTTTGGTGAGAACTAGATTAGAATTTTACTTTGATTTTGTCATTTGGAAGTGTGTGCATAAACTAGAAAATAGTGAAACTAAATGGTATATTGAGAACCACCTAATTAGATGATGTGATCTATTTTAATTATGCAAGAAATAAGAAATGAAAGTGTGAGCTAATTACTAGCATATAAATTTTAATTCTAATTTTGAAACATAATACAGTGTTGATTCAGTCAATAGTGTATACAAAGAATATAGAATAGAGTCGACAATGTCAATTATGTGCTATGGAAGTAACGGTCTAAAAATGAACTAATTGACAGTGTCAACCTAGTTTTCTAGACAAAATATAGAATATAGAACTACATCAACAGGGTTGACCTAGTTCACTATATAGGAGCAGTTTTAAAGATTGTAAACTCTGAAAATAAAATTGTAACAAATGCTAGAAATGATAGAGAAGGATAGAAAAAAACCTTGGTGGGTTGGAGGATATAAATAAAGATGATATTTTTGTTAAATAACCTTGATCTATACTTGTAACTTCTACTAAATATGTCGACTAGGTCAACCTAGCTTTGCAGATCCTATTTGCTAAAAGCCTAAAAAATGTACCACATTGACATGGTCAACCTAGTATATTGAACTGAATGCCTAAAAATGTATAGGGTCATTTGGGTTGACCTAGTATGTTAAATTGGATGTCTTAAAATGTACAAGGTCAATTGGGTTGACCTAATAGCCTAAAACTAATAAAATCTTGAATGGATAGAATAAAGTCATATTGATGTGACTATGTGTTAAACCTGCACACAAGAGTTAAAACTCTGTTGACCCAGTATTGTAAATATATGATAATTAAAATGATAAAATAATTAAAAAATGTGAAATAAACCCTACAAGGGTTAGATTCACATTATATTCACTAGAATGTATGCAATTAAAAATGATCATATCTATAAAGCAATCCTAAGTTGGAGAAGATAGATCATACCATACACTTTTGATTGGGGACACACTTGTTAAGCAAGAACATGACCAATGTGGGGATTTGCTAAACCTGATTAGGATATATCTTACCATAATACACTATTCTCAGGACAGTTCCTAATCTTGCAGTCAAGCACAATCATGCAATAACCCTAAGGGAGTCTTATGTTTTAATATATCACTAAACAATAAAAAGTAAAGTAAATCTAATCTAGTGTTCACCAAAGCTTGTGGAATAATATGAGGGGTTAGTAAACAATAAAAATATGTATGTGAGAATCTAAATTAAGTTGTGCATGAGTAAGACCCTAATACATGGAAGAAGAAGAGTGTTAAGTTGTGGAGCTAAAAGCTTCACTGATGCAAATAGAGGAGGTTGCTGAGTTGCAAAGCAACTAACATCAGTCTGATCAACCGACATCAGTCATCTTCAGTGTTCATAGTAACTGACATCGGTTATCAGTTGGCTGACATCGATCAGATAGGAACTGACATCGGCAACCTGTGTGTGCATGCGTTTGCATGCGCTTCCAGAACTGGTCTAATTTTAGACGGACAGTTAGTTTGCATGTAAAAGACTAATTTTAGTCTTGAG
Source organism: Torreya grandis (assembly GCA_037957365.1). Classification (NCBI taxonomy): domain Eukaryota; kingdom Viridiplantae; phylum Streptophyta; class Pinopsida; order Cupressales; family Taxaceae; genus Torreya; species Torreya grandis. The sequence goes on along the minus strand of JARHVA010001683.1, from coordinate 3,076,719 downwards.
TCTGCATTTCTAATTATTGTAATTAGGAAGTCTAATTATTATTTGTATGGGATCTATTTAAGAGACCCATGGGGCTATATTATAATCAAGGACAAGGAAGAGATCCTTTCGATTGTAAGATCAGGTTGATCTGCAGGTTGTTGCAAGATCAGGTAGAAGATCTACATAGTAAGTAAGATCAGTTGATTTTTAGGTTGTTGCAAGATCAGGGAGATCTGCTTGGAGTACTTTGAGTACTTGGTACTAGCAGTATTGTTACTGACTAGTGGAGGGTACAACTCATTGTTGAGTTGTGGTTGTAATTGGTTGTGAGTGAGAGAACTCTTGAGGGAGAATTACTGGTACGCCCAAGAGGTGTGGGAAGAGTGTGATTTATTCATTGTATTTCCTTCTGAAATATTATTAATACAAGATTGTATTATCTATCATATTTTGTGTTGTTTCTGACTTTTAGTTACTTATTACTTCTGGTTTAACTCCGTGTTTAGTTGCTTATACAAGGTAATCAATTGTGCTCCTAATCCTGACAAGTGGTATCAGAGATGTGTTTGCTCCAAATCCTGACAAGTGGTATCAGAGCGAGGTTGCAGGTTTATCAGAGCCTGGTTCAGATCAGGTTACTATTTGTTGATTACAAGTCACTCTCAGGGGTTTTTGATTGAGTGGGAGTATAGCAATGGCAGAAGAAAGTACACTAAGAATGGAGAAATTCAATGGTAAGAATTATCAATTATGGAGGATGCAGATAAAAGATTATCTGTATCATAAAGATCTGTACTTACCATTGGGTGGGGTTGCAAGCAAGCCCACAGATATGAAAGATGAAGAATGGAATGTTCTTGATCAGAAGGCTCTAGGATCTATAAGGTTGAGCTTGGCATCGTCTGTGATTTTCAACTTATCACAGGCTAAGACAATGATAGAGTTAATAGAATCTTTGGCAAATTTATATGAAAAACCCTCAGCTTCGAATAAGGTATTTCTTATGAAGCAATTATTTAATTTGCAAATGCTAAAAGGTGAATCTATACATAGTCATCTTAGTGATTTTTATGGTTTGGTAAACCAGTTAATTTCAGTCAATATAGCTTTTGATGATGAAATTAAGGCTCTCTTAATCTTATGCTCTTTACCTAAAAGTTGGGATAGTTTGGTAATGGCAGTTAGTAATACTGCATCTGCTTCAAATATCTTGAAAGTTGATGATGTTGTTAGTGTAATCTTAAATGAAAAAATTTGTAGGAAAAGCACAGGAGAATCATCAGGTAATGCTTTAAGTGTTGAAAGTAGGGGAAAGCAAAGAGAGAAGATCGAGCAAGGGAAATCAAGGTCAAAGATAGGGAGGAGATCCAGATCCAGGTATGGTAGTAAAATCTACTAGAATTGTGAAAAGAAAGGGCATGTAAAGAAATATTGTTGGTTGGTAGAAGATCAACATGAAGGAAATGAAGAAGTAGATGTTGCAGGTATTGTTGCATAGGATGCTCTTGTATGTTCCTTGGATAAAGTGGAATCTTGGGTTTTAGATTTTGGTGCCTCTTTCTATGCAACCCCAAATAGAGAATTTCTTCATGAATATGTCCAAGGAGACTTTGGAAAGATTTATTTAGGGGATGGTAAGCCTTGTCAAATGGTTGGCAAAAGGAAAGTGCAGCTAAAATTGCAGACGGTCAACACATGGGTGTTGAAGGAGGTCATGCATGTCCCAGGCCTGAAGCGGAATTTGATTTCTATTGGAAAGTTGGGTGATGAGGGATGCATAGTAATTCTCACAGTAGAATCTTGGAAAGTTTCCAAGGGTGCACTTGTTTTAGCAAGAGGTAAGAAAGTAGGTACTCTTTATCTATCTACTTGTATTACTGATTCTCCTTCTGGTTTATCTACTTCAAATGTAGATGCGAAGATGTGGCTTTGTAGGCTTGGTCACATGAGTAAGAAGGGGATGCATGTTCTTGAGTCAAAAAGTAAGAGTTCAGATTTGGAAAGCATAGATCGAGATTTCTGTAAGCAATAGAAGAAAGTGAGGTTTCTTGAAACTGAGTCAACAAAGAAGGAAGCTTCTATTAGAGGATCATAGTGGTATGCTACAAAAAAGGATCGGGTTTATTGTAGGAAGAGGAAATCTAATGTTTTTGACAAGAACAGGAAAGCCTTGGTTTTCAAGGAGAAGATGATGGATAGAGATCAGCTCAAGGGGTTGAATAATTTTGAGTAGGGTAGTTTGGACAAGGTTATGATCCAAGGTGAGCTCATGGGTAAAAAGTCATCACTCACAGGAAAACATAGTTACTAACGTCGATTAGGTGGAATCGACGTCGAACAAGCAGGTACCGACGTCAGTCATGTGCAGACCAGATTCGGTGGTGTCAGGCAGGTGGACACTGATGTTAGTCAAGGAACTGGCATCGGTGATCAGGAGGCAATGACATCGATCGGGTGCAGACCAAGGTCGGCCAGAGGTGACCGACATCGGTCACTATTAAAACATATTTTGGGTGGATAACACGCTATCAAGGAGTCTCAAATGCCTATGAGGACTGAAAGGGTAAGTAAGCCTCAAATTTGTTATTCCCCTTATTTACACTACTTGTTGCTCACTGATGGTCAAGAATCAATAAGTTTTAAAGAGGCAGAGCAGGTAGAATCCAGGAAACAGTGGGAGCATGGCATGAATGAGGAAATGGATTCTTTGGGAAAGAACCAAATAGGATATTTGGTAGAGTTTCCAGCTAAAAAGAAAGCACTGAAAGATGAATGGATTCCCAAGTTAAAGAAAGGAGAGAATGGACAAGTGAGACAGAAGGCCAAGTTATATGGTCTTGAGCAGGCTGCAGGACAATGGTGTTTAAGGTTTGACAGGTGTATGACAAAGCATGGCTTTAGTCAATGTCAATGTGACCATTGTGTTTACTTTACCAGGTTGGATAATATTAGCTACATTATCTTGTTACTGTATGTAGTGTATATTCTTGTTGCAGGGTCACACATGCAGGGGATTACTGAGCTAAAGGTAAAGTTAGTTTAGAGGTTTGCCATGAAGGATTTGGGAGTAGCAAAATTCTTTGGCATGAGTATTTCTAGAGACAGGGAAAATCATAAGTTGATGTTGTCTCAGGATGATTATGTGAATAAGGTAGTGGAGAGGTTCAATATGCAAGATGCAGAACCAGTTAGCACACCTATGGATGGACAGTTCACAAAACAGTGTCCCAAATCACATGATGAGGTTAAGTACATGTGTACTAGACCTGATATTGCCCAAGTAGTGGGAGTTGTAAGTAAGTTTGTGGCCAATTTGAGAAAGAAGCACTAGAAAGTAGTTCAGTGGATTCTCAGGTATCTGAGAGGGACCAGCAGCAGGTTAACATGCTATGCAGGGTCAAGCACTTCTCTACATGGGTATGTAGATTTAGATATGGTAGGTTACTTGGATGACAAGAGTAGCACCATAGGATATGTGGTGGTTGGTCTTTAAGATTAAAGTTGAAGAGGGATACAAGCCAAGAAACAAAATTAGATGATGTACACGTATAGGTGCAAGTGTAACTGTTTATCTCCGAGTGGGAGATTGTTAAGTTGTGGAGCTAAAAGCTTCACTGATGCAAATGGAGGAGGTTACTAAGTTTCAGAGCAACCAATGTCAGTCTGATCAACTGATGTTAGTCATCTTTAGTGTTCAAAATAACTGACGTCAGTTATGGGTTGGCCGACATTGATCAGACAGGAACCGATGTTGGTAACCTGTGTGTGCGTGCATTTGCATGTGCTTCCAAAACTGGTCTAATTTTAGACAGACAGTTAGTTTGCATGTAAAATACTAATTTTAGTCTTGAGTTTGTGTTTCTGATTATTGTAATTAAGAAGTCTAATTATTATTTGTATGGGATCTATTTAAGAGACCCACGGGGCTGTATTGTAATCAAGGACAAGGAAGAGATCCTTTCGATTGTAAGATCAGGTTGATCTGTAGGTTGTTGTAAGATCAGGTAGAAGATCTACACGGTAAGTAAGATTAGTTGATTTGCAAGTTGTTCCAAGATCAGGGAGATCTACTTGGAGTACTTTAAGTACTTGGTACTGGTAGTATTGTTACTAACTGGTGGAGGGTACAACTCATTGTTGAGTTGTGGTTGTAATTCGTTGTGAGTGAGAGAACTCTTGAGGGAGAATTACTGGTATGCCCAAGAGGTGTTGAAAGAGTGTGATTTCTTCATTGTATTTCCTTCTGGAAGATTATTAATACAAGATTGTATTGTCTCTCATATTCTGTGTTGTTTCTAATTTCTAGTTATTTATTACTTCTGGTTTAATTTCGTGTTTAGTTGCTTATACAAGGTAATCAATTGTGCTCCTAATCCTGACAAGTGGTATCAAAGCTATGTTTGCTCTAGATCCTGACAAAGAGTAATATTATTCAAAGCCAATACTTACGCTACTTATATCTACTAAAGAGAGAAGCAAAGTTAAAGAATACTTACCTGCATGATGAACCCATTGAGACTCAATCTCTCCCTTGGACAAAGGGGATTTTTAATAAGTTGTTGTGGTTTGTAAAGATCATTAATAAATTTCAAAGCATCCAATACTTATCCACAAGACTAGATTCTCCAAGTGGAAACCCTAAGCTAAAACTCCTCAAGTAGAATGATGGAAGAGTAGATTGTAAAGTAGGCTTGGAAATAGGTATATGATTGTAAAGTGAAGAATACCAAGAGATTTTCATGGTGTTTCAAGCATTTAGGGGCATGAATAAGGTTGTACAAAGTCTAGAAATTTCATTGGAGCCTTCTAAAGAGATAAGAGTTTCTTGCACAAGTCTAGGAGAACAAGACCATCACAAGCATGTCACAAAGAAATGAATAGATCAGTTTGGTTATATATTTTATAGATGCACTTGAAAATTAAACTAGGGTCAAAGAGTTACATGGATAAGGTTTTTTTCATGCCTTGAACATTCCCTATAATTTTCATGTCTTGATGAGTTGTCTATCTTAATATCTACGCCCTTAAAAGTTGAATAAACAAGATGAAATATACGCAGGGATATCAAGTTAAACCTAAAAAAATTAACCCTTTGGATTTAAAAAGACTTAAAAAATAAGATGTACAGGTAGACATCAAATTTGGTCCTCATAAAATAATTGTTTGAATTTAAATGTTTTGAGATTAGTGATCAGTGTTCAATCGTATCGTGAAGATACAATGGTGAGTGGGTGAGGACAATGTCAATGGGTCCTAAAGATATAATGGAGTGCATTTAATCATGTATTCAATATTAATGGTGAGAATCAATTCAAAAGGTTAGCAAACCCAAGATTGAATGCATTGATGATAAGTGTTAAGATCTTGGGTACCTAAACAGAGATTTAATGGTGTGTGGTGGCTGACAAAGCCAGTAGGCCTAAGAAGACCGATGATGCATGATCCATCATACAAGCAGATCTAATGATGAGTGATGGTTCAAAATTTTAGTGGATATCAAAGATAAATACATGGGTGATAAGTGTCTCAACCATGTTAAACTAGAAAAAGATCTATAGCTTACATCCATTCATACAGAAGAGGATCAATAATGCACATGTAAGCTGAGAAATTAGATCCAATGGTGTGCAAGAAAGTTGATCTATGATCAATATTAAAATTCAAAAGCTAAGGGACTTTAATGGAGATAAAATGTGACTTGAGGTCAAACCAAGGCAAATACTTTAATGGATGCCTTTGAAGCTTAGTTAATACCTTTGTTGGAGGATCCAGAGCATGCAAACTCAATTTTCTTGTGTTCTTAATGTTGTGTACAATAATTATTTGGCTTATATAAGTTTTAAAGGTATAATAGTTTTGTTTAGACCTAATATAATTCAATAATGATGCTATGTAGTTTGTAAGCTATTAATTGACATATTAACTATAGGAAAACCAATAAATTGGATTGGTTTTCAATCTGTAGTAAAACCTATGATCAAATATTGAAGTAGGTGTAGATATGAATGGTTATGAAAAATTATTTCAAATTTTACATAGCCACATCCTTGATAAACAAGTACTTACATCCACATGGCTTTGTCAGGCCCAAGGATACGAAGATTTTGTCCTCATAAGCAAGTCAAGTGGAAGATGATGTAGAGTCCCTAAATGAAAATTTGGTGGTTGAAGAAATTAGATAGAGCATTTAATGGATTTTTAGGGTGCCTAAGCATTTTTATTGAAAAACAAGATCATGACTCACCACCTTTGGCAAAACTCTTGTCCTCTAGTGAGTTGTTCAATCAATGAAATAATCTAGAGGCTATTGGGATAAATGAAGGCTATCTTTTCTATGATGTATTAGCTTTGATTTGATCAAGAGATGGTGGATAATTCATCAAAAGGTGGTAGCTCATTTAATGATCTTGGTTGGAATGTTCCTCTCTCTCCACTTTCTCTTATACCTCTTATTCTTTTTCATTTGTAAGCTTTCTCAATTTTTAGAAGATAGACTCTCTCATTTTTTGGAAGAGTAGAGACTCTATCATTTTTTGGCATAGCAGAGACTCTCATTTGATAAGGTTAGACCCTATAAAACATTGTATGAAGACCTATTTAAGAAATAAATACTTTCTTTACCTATCTCTCCCCTTTGAATTGTGTGTATCAAAGCTTGTGCATGATGGCATTGTGAAGGAGAATCATCCATGCCCATTGTCCTTCTTTCTAACTCATTTCTAGGTGTCTTTATGTTAGTTGTAGTTTTAAATTAGTGTTATTTTTATCATTGATGCAAGCTCTTAGTGAGTCTTAGAACTCATTTTTGACTTCATTCATTGCTACTTGAACCTAGTTTATGAAACACTTATGCAACTAACTAGTTTTGTGAGATTGTGTGAGTTAGCATTGTCTTATGATTCCTCAATGTTTACTTCATGCTTATGTGAGTTCTCATTTAAATTTGGTACATTGCCTAAATAACATTCTTAGGATCCCTGTCCCCCTTTCTAACCCTTTTCTTAGTGCAAACATTAGTGAAGGTGATCCATCAAAAGGAAGTTGGCCTTCTTCAAAGGTCAAACCTCACCATAGGTGACCCATAGCCTAGGGTTGTTCCAATAGTGTAGCTCAATTGGAGAGAGACTTAAAAACCCTCTCCAAGGGTAAAAATTGATGCTAAAATAGTTTTTGGCATGCCTGGTGGGACATAGTTCAAAGAAGATTGGTCGAAGTTTGATCCTAGTTTGATCAATTTACAGCAATTATAGCTTTTAAGAAACAACAACTAGGGACTCCAAAATAAGATTCAACATTCTGGTAGGAGAGTAATGACTACATCTCATGCCAAAGGTGACTATAATGTTAGATTCTAGAGGTATTCCATTTGAATTCATTGAATTGCCTTTGAACTCAGAAAAAATATTAAGATTTGTTAATACACAAACATTTAAAGGAAACTTTTTTCTTAAGTCAATTTCAAGGCCTAACCCTGCAAGAAGATCTTTGTTAAACTCTTTCATTGCCATGGCAACCCTTAAATATTTTCCCTTTGTGGCTTTTCATGGCCAAATTCCTTTGGACATCCCTCAATATTATCATATTCTAGTAGTATCTCTTAAAAGTGTCCCCTATTTCATATGAGACCAATCTACAACCCCTTCTGAACACCTCATGGATATAGCCAACTTTTGTAACATTCATGATATCAATGATGAAAATGTAGCAATTAGGTTATTAGCCATCTCTTTCAAAGGTAAAGCCCTAAATTGGTATAAAAGCCTTACTGCTAACTCTATTACATCATGGGATCAATTAGGGGATTCATTGTGTAAGATATTTAAAGACAAAAGTGGCCATTTGTCACTTGCAAAATAGTTAAACACAATAAAAATAGCCCCTCATGAAGTTATGCAAAATGTCAACAAAAGGTTCCAAAAGACTTGGGACAAAATGCCAGTATCTGTTAGGCCTACCCCTAACTTTGCCTTTCTTTACTATTTGAAATCCCTAAATAGTTACATTGTAGTAATGATACATACCATCATAGGAAACACATTTCCAAATGCATATGAGGTGGCAATCAAAGCAGAAAATTATCTGATGTAGATTGGAAAGCTTACACCTAGACCACCAATGTAGATTGAAAATTATCTAGTGTAGATTGGAAATCTTACACCTATATCTGGCGTAGAATTTGGTCCTTGTTTAAAATAATATTGCTCAAGAAGTTGAATATACCATGCCTTGGAATTAGTCTTTTGGGAAATGCATTATTTCAACCAATGATTTCACTCAAGATTTCAATTATCAATAGCAGCAAGCTGCTAATTATGGGTATAATCAAGCTCTTATGGCTCAAAACATAGAGGTGTTTATGATGACAAAACCAAAAGAACCTCAACAAGGTCAAACCATAATCAAGGACCAAGCCAATTGGGTGATACAATGGTGAATTATGAGTAAGAGGAGTGTTATGCACTCAATCAACAAGCTAGTTCTAGCCAAGCATATATTCTACTGGCAGTAAATACAAGGTTCAAAAGAAGGAACATGTATGGTAACTAGAAAGTAGTCAAAGAGCCTCTTACCATTGCTCCTTTAATATCAAATCCAAATAGACCTACTATTATTCTAAAGGTTCTAATAGCTCCAAGGAATCAAGATCACAGGAATGTCTTTGTCCCTCAAAGCTCACAAACTCAAAGTGTAATTGTGGCTCCCAAAGCACAAACAAAGGTTGGTGGTTTACCCATCAACATTATAGAACAAATGAAAAATTCTAATGTGAATGTGCTAATGTGGGATATGTTCTCCATGCTTGGTCATATAGACATCCTCCAAGAAGGGTTATCAAGAATCAAGGTTCCTGAGAAGGAACCAAGCAAAGAAAATATGGTTCTCACTAATGCAACCAAAGGACCAAATAAAGGGTAATTAGGTAAGGTGGTCAAACCTCCTCCCTTCTACATTTCACTAATCATTAGTTACTCTTTAACACATAATTACTTGTTAGATAGTGGGGCTAGCACTTCAGTAATGCTAAAGTCCATAGTTGATTAGCTTGGTCTAAAATATGAGCCCCAGTCTAAAGGAGTTCTACAACTTGATGGTTTTTCCACTAAACCATCTGATATCATTAGAGACCTCAACTTGACCCTGCATGCTTATCCTAGTGTCTTAGTGATTTAAGATGTGTTGATCCTAGATGTACCTACTCATTTTTCCCTATGCCTATCTAGAGAATTCACTATAAAGATAAGAGGTTATCTTGTAGTAGATTGGTCATACATGGCATTCAAAACAAGATATGGGACCAAAGTATCAATCAAAGTTGAGCCCATTGCATAATTTCTTGTAGAGCCTTATGGGCTAAATAGTATAAACATAAATTGCACCATCATTGATGAGGATGAATTCATAACTAGTCAAGAATTAAACACTCACCCTGAGGAGATACCAGACATGTTCTTGGATGAACTATGGAATGATAATCATTTGGTTGATTGAGAGGATACTCCTGCAATAATTAATAAAAATGCACAAATAATAGGAATTAATAGCATGAATTAAATCTGAAGAACACTTGAAAATCTTGAATTGATCATAGACCACTTCGAGGGGAAAACCTCTTTTCAGCAAGCTCAATATAATAATTTTGTGGATGCCTTCAATGGCCTCAACACTTATATATAAATTCTAAACTAAGAAACTATTACTTCCCATGAATGTGGGATAACACAAAATGCTCACGGGATGACTTACAAAGCATATGCATCTATAGCAAATAATAAAGAAAGAAAGAAAAGATATATCATGGGTTCATAACATCCCCTCCCTCTTAGAAAAATCTTTGTCCTCAAAGCTTTAGATGTGGGAATTGGTGTTGAATATGAAATAGTGGTTCCCATGTTGCATCCTCTAGCTGCATTCTATGTCACTAAATTAAAACCTCGATGATAGAGTGGGAGTGAAGTTGGCATGTGCATCTATCCAAGATTGCCTCTAGTTCAAGAAGAATGGATCCTTCATTATCAAGTTCAAGTAAAATATTCTACACTCTGATGTTTATGCCAATAAATTTATTCAGACAAGAGACATGAACTACTAGGTGAACTCGAGAAGAAGGTGGGAGCTCCAACTTATAAGAAACCAACCCAATATTCTAAATAGCTTTATAGGGCCCATATAACTTGTGGGATAACTTATGATGCCCTTTGATTATTAGGGAGGATTTAATGTAGGGTTGCAAGTTAAGAAAAACCATATCACCTACTTGAAAAGTGCACTTATAATGGTGATAATTTACTGGTTATTTCATTTGATTTTGCACCATATGAAGATTTTCCCATAGAGATCTAAGGATATGATCCCAGGTTCAATTAAGTGTCTCTACTTCTTCAACTGATGAACTATTAGGGTTGTACAGAAGGAGCACTAGTGGTGCTTGACCATAGATTGCTTCATATGGAGTCATTTTCATTGAAGTGTGGTAGGAGGTATTATACCACCATTCAGTGAGAGGGAGCCACTTTTCCCACTGATGTTGTTGTTCTGAGGTGAAGCAACAGAGGAATGTTTCTAGGTATTTGTTGACAATTTCCATCTGGCCATCTATTTGTGAATGATACCTAGAAATTATCTTCAATTAAGTGCCAGTACCTCAAAAGAGTTCGATCCAAAAATGGCTAGTGAAGGTTGCATCATGATCAGAGACAATAGATGAAAAAATGCCATGAAGATGGAAAATTTGGGTGAGGAAAATTTGTTTAACTATGGAGGCGGTCTAAGGATGTTTGAGGGCACAAAAATGACTATATTTGGAGAGGTGATCAACCACAACCAAGATCACCATTTTCCCTCTAGATTTAGGGAGCCCCTTAATGAAATCCATAAAAATATATATCCAAATCCTAGTAGAGATGGACAGGGGTTCGAGCAACCCAGGGATGAGTGTTGTTTCACCTTTGTTATGCTAGCATGTATCACATTTAGCCACAATCTATTGAATTACCTTTTTCATTCCCTTCTAAAAGAAGTTACGTAATGCTCGATCATAAATTTTGAGAAACCCTGAGTGCCCTATGGATAAAGAAGCATGGAATTCATAGAATATATCCTGCTACAGATCTATGCTCTAGGGAAGCACCAAATGACCTTTGTATCACAGAGAAGCACCATCTCAAGAATAATGCAGTATAGCTAAGGGGTCTGTGGTCAACTGTTGAATGATTTGAGATAATGAGGAGTCATTGACATACCCTTGTTGTATAGTGTCCAACCAATTCAGAATAGGCATGGCAATAGTTGAAATGGAAGCTTGATCCACAAATCTACAAGATAGAGCATCAACCACAATATTTCTTTACCTTTATTATAAGTTATCTCATAGTCATAAACCATGAGTTTACTGACCCATTTCTATTGTGATGGGGTAGACACCCATTATTCCAACAAATATTTTAGACTTTGGTGATCAGTTTTGATGCAAAAATGATTACCCAATAGGTATGGCCGCCAATTCTGTACTACATGTAAAATGGCCATCATTTCCTTCTCATAAGTAGAGAGCACTAAATTTTTATTAGAAAGGGATTTATTGGTGATTGCAACTGGGCATCCTTATTGGAGGAGAACAACACCCAGTCCATTACCACAAGCATCACTCTCAATAGTGAAGGTCTTGGTAAAATCTAGTATAGCTAGAATAGGTGTATTACACATAGCTTGTTTTAAAGCTTCAAATGTACACTCAACAACTATTGTCCAAGTAAAAGCATCTATTTTCAACATAGATATCAATGGAGCTGCAATCTTCCTATAATCTTTGACAAACTTGTGATAGTATCTAGTTAGCCCCAAAAAACCATGGAGGTTCTTGAGTGTCTGAGGATGCAGCCAATTTATCATAACAGTTATTTTTTCAGGATCCACTCGCATCCCTTGGGCTAAAATAATATGCCCAAGATACTCCACTTCATCTTGGGCAAAAGTACATTAAGACTATATTTCACAAAGATGATGGTCAGAGAGAAGTTGTAATGTGATCTCCAAATGTTGTAGATGCTCAGACCATGTTTTACTATAGATGAGGATATCATCAAAGAATACCAAAATAAATTTTTGTAGGTAGGGCCAAAATATTTTATTCATTAATACATGGAATGTTGAAGGAGTATTAGTGAGTCCAAAGGGCATGACTAAGAACTCATAATGACCATCATGTGTGTGAAAAGTTGTCTTAGGTTTATCATCCTCATGAAGTTGGATCTAGTTATATCCAGAGCAAATATCCAACTTGGAGAAAAAATGAGCACCATGAAGCTCATCAAAAAGCTTATCAATAACAAGGATTGAGAACTTATCCTTGATTGTAAGGTGATTAAGTGCATAGAATTCAATGTAGAGATGCTATGACCCATCTTTTTTCCAGATAAGAACTAAAGAAGAATATGGATTGGTATTGGGGTGAATAATGCCTTGCTGTAGTAAGTCTCGAATGAGTATCTCGATCTCAGTCTTTTGCTAAAATAGGTAGCAATAAGGTCTGATGTTGGGAGGAATGCTTCCTAGAAAGAGCTAAATATGGTGGTCCTCTAGTCATGAAGGTGGCAATCCCACTGGTTTAGCAAAGACACGTGCATACCTCTACAAAATGTTTTGGATGTTAAGAGTAGTGGGGACTATTGAGGGTTGCATTTGAATATAATGGCACTAGACAATGACACCACATGAATTCTTCTTAAGAATATTTTCCATGTGATGTGAACTTATGATGCTAAGAGATCTGAGTTGTAATCCTTTCAATGTGTGCTTTTGCCCATTATTTAAAAACTACATCCAAAGTTTAGTAAAATCCCATAAGATGGGTCCAAGTGTGCATAACCACTGGGCTCCCAAAACAACCTCACATCCACCTAAGGGCAAGGCAAACATGTTGGAGTGCAAGGTCTAATCTCTAGTAGAGATAAGCACATTATGACACTTCCTTTTGCAAGGTAATGTGCTTCCATTGGCAATCATGACTTCAAATTTGGAATAAGGATGGATAAAACAATCAACCTATTTGGTGATCTAAGGGTTAATGAAGTTATGAATGCTACCCAAATCAATGAGTATTTTGAGAGGGAGCTTTATGAAGTAACCCCTGACCTGCATGGTTTTGTGGGGTAGTGACTCTTGCTAAGACATGGAGAGAGATCTCTAGTTGGTCTTCTTGAGAAGAAGTTTCCACAATCGACTGAGCACCTTCTAGATCATCTATTATATACTACACATCTTCCCAATCTTCAATTTTTGGTGGAGAGTTCATATCTAATAGGTAGATATTTTCCTTGACACATCAATGTCCTCGAGTGAATTTATCATCATATTTATAACATAGTCCTTTTTCTCTATGAGCTTGCATCTCTGCTTCAATCAAACGCTTGATAGGAGTGGTTTTGCTTCCTAGCATTGTTTGAGATCATTGTGGAGCTGTATTTTTGAATGGAACAAAACTAGATTTGAATCATTGTTGAGCTATGATCTTGTCCTCTCCTAACTTATCCAACTCTAAGGTTTCCATCATCATTTTGGGTTAGAACATTTTAACCTCAAATCGAATTGCATCCTTCAGTCCACTGATAAAGTAACTCCTAAAGAATTCATCAAACAATCCCTCTATATGATTGGTTAGTTTTTCAAATTTAGTTTGATATTCTCTCATTATTCCTGTTTGGCAAAGTTTAGTGAGTGCTCCAATGAAGTCATCAAAATTAGTAGGGCCAAACCATTGCAAAATGAGGGCACAAAAATTGGTCCATGTGGGTTCATCATGAGCCTTGGCATACCCATGATACCATTGAAGGGCTTCAAGTTCCAAGTGAAAAGATGTAAGTGGAACCTCGTTGACATAAAAAGTATTATGTAGACTAAAATATTTTTCAGCTTGATAGATCCATCTAATTGGATCTACACCATTGAATCAAGAGAAATCTAGATTTAGCCCACGATAATTATTGAAAGAAGAAAATGTAGTGTCAGAAGAAGACTCAGGATGTCATCTATTGTTCATGGTGGTATATTGAAAATTGAGACCAAGAATTTTTTCATCAAGATCTTTGATGTGGGACTTGAGGGTGGTAATTTCCTCTTGCATAGTTTTTGCTCTTGTTCAGGTTAATACCATGACCCAACTAACAGATTTTTTTTTTTTTTGCAATGGATAGGAAAACTAGAGTTAAAACACATTGTAAAGGAAGGTTTTGAATTTGAGCAAAAATGAAAGGGGTAAAGGGATTTTAATAATTTTTTTGCATAGTGGGAGTATGATTGATGAAATTGACGGCAATTTTAGGAGTGAAAATGGAAAAACTAGAAAATTGGCCAAAGAGGGACAAAGGAGTAGAATGATACGATGAACATAGATGAAAAATTTTAAGGTAAATAGATAAAAATAGAAGTTATGGTAAAACCCAAAAAAAGGAAATTTATAATTTACGAGAATTAGGACTAGAATTGGGATATTGGACATCAAGGAATAAAATGTAGGGAATGGAATTTTAGGTGTCTGGGTAAATTTTGAGGATAAATGAGGTTATAGATGGAGATATTGCAAAAAAATGAAAAAAAAATTACTTTTTTTTTTGTTTTTTGTCTGATGATAAGTCCCCTAAGAGTCTACTGAGACTCTGTCGATAGCTTAAAAATTCTAGGTTCTATCAAATATCTATCTGTAAGTCCTCTGAAAGTATGTGAATACTCTACTGATTGAATATTTTGAGTCTGTTGAAAATGTTATAAAATTGATAGAAATAGGCCCCAAGATTTAATGGTTGCTTAAGGTTTTTTAAAATCTCACTTTGGCCACCAATGTCACCTAAGTGATTACCGCCCTCTAGAAATTTTATGGCCACAAATTTATCTCTTTACGATAGCTCTTGGTTTTCCTTATGGATGGGAACTACTCAATCAGGAAGGGGTAGTTACATATTTCATTGGCAGGTCCTCTCAATGGGCCAGCTACTTTGGGGTTCTTGTGGTTCTCTTCATAATGAGTTTTAGGGTTTTAACACAAGCACTTCCCATAGTTATGTGGTCAAGTTTTACCCTAATCCAAAAAATATTATTGTGATACAGAATAGAGTTATACAGTAGAATAGAGTTACAAATTTCTAAAAAACATAACTATAAATAAATTATGTAGTAGAATATAGCTTAAAAAAATTATGGCCCTGGAAGGTGCTCTGATACCAGATGAGAGGATGCTCCTGCAATAATTAATAAAAATATTCAAATAATAGGAATTAACAGCATGAATTAAATTTGAAGAACACTTGAAAAGATTGAATTGATCACAGACCACTTCGAGGAGGCAACCTCCTTTGAGCAAACTCAATATAATAATTTCGTGGATGCTTTCAATGACCTCAACACTTATATATAAATTCTAAACTAAGAAACTATTACTTCCCATGAATTTGGGATAACACAAAATACTCATGGGATGACTTACAAAGCATATGTGTCCATAGAAATTAATAAATGAATAAATAAAAGATATATCACGGATTCATAACATTGATCCCTTAGAAGGAGTTGAAGAGAGGGACATGGGTAGCTATTGTTTATATGAAGAGAATCAGTCCATGCCATCCCTCATTGGACCTCAAGAAGATCCTAGTGGCTTATGGAAATTGTTCTTTGATGGTTCAAGGAGAAAACATGGAGTGGGTGTAGTGTAATGCTAGTATCCCCCTCTAATGACAAGTATTTCTCTTCTTACAAGTTCTAATTTAGTTGCTCTTACAATATAGTAGAATATGAGGGTTGTATCCATGGCCTTCAATAGGCTAGTAAGAGAGGAATCAAGTAGTTGTAAGTTTATGGGGATAGAGAGATGATAGTGCACCAAGCTAGAGCCCAGAATATCACCAAAAATCCCTTGATGAAGTCTTACAAACATAGAGTTTGGGACCTAATTGAGGATTTTGAGGCCTTCAACATCCAATCAATGCCAAGGAACCATAATGGACATGTTGATAGGTTGGAAATTGTGGGAGCTCAATTTAATATCCCAAATGAGTTAAAAAAACTAAGATGCAAACACATGTCAAGGAGGTAGTAAGACCATCAATTCTAGATAATGAAACTCATTGGTAGGTCTTTAAAAATGATAAACAAATTGCTTATTTCTTGCATCAAAAAGCATAATTCTCTTCAATGAGCCAACAAAAGTTTCAACATCACTATGAAGATCAAATTGTTCAGTTGAGATCTAAAAAACTTCCTAAAGGGTTTGTCACCCTTGAAGGTATTTTCCATGAGGGAGATCATATGATAAAAGACAAGGCAATGATGTTAAAAAATAAAGAGAACTATGAAAGAGTCCTTATCTTTAATGACAAGCTCCTCAAGCTTGGAAAGGTAAGCACTAAAGCTAAAAGGCATGCTTTCATAGAACTTTGTAGAGAATATGCAGACATATTTACTTGGGAATATAGTGACCTGAGAGGCTTTGATCCCAAGCTAGCCCAACATTCTATAGAACTAGAGGTTAATGCCAAGCCTATCAAGCAGAAGTAGAGGCCTATAAACCCCAAAATAGAAGAGCTTATGAGGAAATAACTGACCAAATTAATTGAATCCAATATCATCTTTTCCATTAAGCACTCCTTATGGGTAGCCAATTTGGTACCTTTGAGGAAGAAGAGTGGAAAAATTGATCAGTCCCAGAAATGTCATGTTTTTTGTCCTCAACCATCACACTTATTCCTCTTATTTACCATACTTTTTAACACTTTTCCATATTGTTCATTCCTTAAAAGACAATAGCATTTTGTTTTCAGACTCTTTTAAATAGTTAGAATTATGTTTTGGAATTAAATATATGATAGATATCTTTTCTTTATAACATTTTTTCTATAATGTGTTTAAGGATGTTTTGGATAAATAGGTATATAGCACGGAACATCCTATAGCAAAAGAATCTCATTACATAGACTATCATGTAGCCACTGCACGACCAAAGCCACGGATAAATAGATTTTGATTCTCTTTCAACTGAATCACAAAAATAACTATAACATCCATGGATCTCAATAAAAATGCAGTTGAAGAATGAAATAGCTTTATTTTTCCTATAAAAATATTGTATAATTCACATGAAAGATGACTTTAGCAAAAGAAGTCAATTTCAATTATCTTAAATCAAATGTTTTTTAGATTAGATTATATATTGTTTTTTATAAAACAATCTCCTCTATGGTAAATAAATATGTAGCAATAGAGTTGAGATAGAGTATATGTTGATTAGAGATTATCAGTGTTACATTTTGTCAAGCAACTATTATTATAATTTCCTACAGCATTTTATTTCTACATTTTTTATTAATATGAACAAGCATTTTTGAGTTCAATTAAGTGTTTTGAGAGGAAGGATTGAAGCTGGAGTCAGAAGGAGGAAGGGCCCCCTTTGGAAGCCTTACAGCAACATCCAACCTATTTTATTAGCTAAGCATGTTATTTGATTTCTTTATACATTGTGTGATTTAATTCTGATTTATGTGATTTGCATTCTTGCTTAGATTTGTTTAAGGAAGATTCCAATGTATAAGCATTTATTTCACAGTATTATGTTCATGTTTACTTTTTAGCATTTCATTTACTACATGACTTCAACATCTTAGATAACAATTAGTAGAAGGCCAAATTAGAATATTGAGTGTGCATATATAGTGACTTCATCCTATCAATTATATGTCCTCGGGTTGATATTTAAATGAAGTATAAGGTACAGATCTATGGTAATTCTCTTTGCTCATTTTAGTTAATAGAAGTATATCTGATTGTGAATCAACTGCTAGTCATAAATCAGGTTAATGTGTTAACTTCAGGGATCTGAATAGGGTCTATTTGAAATATCACTACCCCTTACCATCCATGGAGCAACTCCTTCAAATAGTTGTTGGTTTAGAACATTTTTCCCTTTTGGATGGGTATTTAGGTTACAACCAAGTGTTGGTAAGAGAGGAAGATCAATATAAAAATGCCTTCACCACAAAGTGGGGAACATATGCTTACCAAAATATGTCTTTTGGATTTTCAAATACTGGGGCCACTTTTTAAAGAGCCATGGACATGGATTTCCAAGGGTTGCTGAATTAGATGGTACTAGTTTACTTAGATGACATCACAATTTTCTCTAAGAAGGCTAGTGAGCACATGAACCACCTAAGGTTGATCTTCCAAAGATGTAGAGAGTATGAGATTTCTTTAAATCCTAAGAAATGTGTGTTTGTTGTTCATGAAGGCAAACTCTTAGGTCACATTGTATTAAAGGAAGGATTATCCATTGACCTTGATAGAATAAGTGTTATCTTAGCACTATCTCTACCAAAGCACAAGAAAAGAATCCAAAGCTTCCTTGGAAAAATAAACTTTATGAGAAGGTTTATACCTATTTTTTCAAACTTGGTCAAACCCATCACTACCATGTTGAAGAAGAGCCAAGTGTTTGCTTTGTAAAATGAAGGTAAAATAGCATTTGAGGCCATCAAGCAATCCATTGCCAAAGCACCCTTGCTTATGAATCTTGATTTCTCAAAGGATTTCATGTTATACACCTTTGCCAATATTAAAAAAATATCAGCTATGTTGATGTAGAATAATGGTGAAGGACTTAAGCAGCCAATTGCCTTTTTTAGTCAAGGACTAGAGGGATATGAAGTGAGGTACATTTTTATAGAAAAACAAGCTCTTACAGCTTTGAAAATCCTCAAAATTTTAGGCCATTTCTTTCCAATAGCAAGGTTTATCTTATGGTGTCTCATCCTAGAGTTAGGAACCTCCTCCTTAATAAAGACTTGAATGAGAAAAGAGCAGGATAGATTACCAAGGTCATGGAGTATGATGTGGTGATCAAATTCACCAAGATAGTAAGAGGTAAAGGCTTGTGTGAGCATATGGTGGATGACTTTAAAGAAGAGAAAGAATTTATTCTGGTGACACAAGATAACTCATAGACAAATGCACCTCCACCTCACAATAGTTAGCTCTAAGATATGATGCATTTCTTGGTAATAGGAGAATGCCCCCAAGATTTGGATAGAGCAAAAATAAGGTATTTCAAACTTTAGTCTGTACCTTATACATTAGTTAATGGTGTTTTTTTTAGAAGAGACCTCAATGGGGTACTTAGGTGCATTTATGACAATCAAGTCATGAATCTCTTGGAGCAATTTCATGATGGGCCTATAGGAGGCCATTTTGCTCAAAAAATAATAGTAGCAAAGGTAATGAGAGCTAGTTATTACTGGCCCAACCTATTCAAAGATGCATATGCATTGGTTAGAAAATGTCATAAGTGTGCTTCATTTGCATGCAAATAAAGATTAGTTCTTCCACTCAACCCAATTTAAGTGGAGAAACCCTTCATGTAATGGGGTTTAGACTTTATAGGGCTAATAAATCCACCTTCAAGTGCAGTGCATAAAGGGGTGTTCACTGCAATTGACTACTTCACTAGGTGGGTGGAAGAAATTGCCTTGAAAGAAGCCAATGAGATAATACTATTGGACTTCTATGACAGCATAGTAACCTAGTTGGTGTCCCTGTTACTATAATTTTAGATAATACATTAGCATTTATTGGTATGAAGACATGTGAATGACCATTCAAGCTGGGAATATACCTCAACACATCCTCCAATTACTATCCCCAAATAATGGATTGGCAAAGTCCACAAACAATTACTTAATAAGGATTATCAAGAGAACCATGGAAGAGAATCAAATAGTGTGGCATACAAAGCTAAGGATAGCCTTATGGACTGACAGAGTGATTACCAAAGTTGCCATTGACAATTATCCACATGTCCTTGTATTTGTAAGGGAAGCCAAATTTCCCATTTCTCTTGAACTATTTGCCTTGGAGTTATCCCATCAGCTTGAGTTGGTGGAGAGTGAGCCTATGAACTTGAAGATGAGAGAGCTCATGGAGATTGAAGAAATGAGTGAATTTATAGTGAAAACATTAAAGTCACATCAAGATCAATTAAATAAAGCCTTTGATAAGAGATCTACATCAAGGTCCTTCAAGGAAGGGGACCTAGTCCTCAAATGGGACTCAAATAAGGTCAAGCTAGGCAACCACACCAAGTTTTATAGCTTGTGAACTGGTCTTTATTGGATCTATAGATGTAAAAAGCATAATGTTTTTCAGTGTGCCAAATTGGATGGAGAGGTATTACCCATCCTAGTCAATGGATTTTATTTAAATCCTTGTTATTATAAGATTTTTTAGTTGTATGATATTATAACATATTAGAGTAGTTTTTTATGCTTTCATCTAGTGCCGTGTGCACATTTTCTTTCAGTTGTGTGTTTCCTTTTCAATAAGTGTCTGTGGTATAGTTATTTATTTTGCTCTTTTATCCCCTTTAAATTCAAAAGGAGGTTTTATAAAGGGTTAAACTTCTATCAATCTCATGATAGTTTTAGTTGGGAAGAAATCAAAATACTCCATGCCTAATGGATCAGTTCAAGGCTACTAGTCTCTTGCATAGCAAGTATGCAACCCTAGGATGTCACCAAAAATGTTGGCCAATTTTGGCCTACATACAAAGCTTCTCATTTAATACATGAGTTGAATAGGTTTTTGGATGGAATGAGTGGTCCAAAGATCACATATTGCTTTCAAAGCTTTTGGAACACTTTAAGCAAGCTTAAAGTGCAATTTGTTAAATCCTTGAGAAATAAGCTTGGAAACAGGTCTAGGATTGCAAAGTGAAGAAGACCAGTAGGTTTTCATGGTGTTTCAAGGATTTAGGGGCATGAATTAGGTTTCAAATATTTTTATAAGTTCATTGGAGCCTTCTAAAGAGACAATAGTTTCTTGCACAATTCCAGAAGAACCAGACCATCACAATTACATCATGCAAAGATGAATAGATTAGTGTGGTTATATATTTGATAGATGTACTTGAAAATTCAACCAGGGTCAAAGGGTTACATAGAAATGGTTTTTTTCATGCCTTGAACATTATCTTAAATTTTCATGTCTTGATGAGTTGTCTATCTCAATATCTAAGCCCTCAAAAGTTGAACAAACAAGATGAAATGTGCATAGGGACGTCAAGTTAATACTATAATTATTAACCATTTGGATTTAAAAATAATTAACAAGTAATATGTGTGTGCAAACATAAAATTTGGGCCTCATAAAATATGAATTTGAATTCAAATATTCCAAGATCAACGGTCAGTGTTCAATCATACTATGAAGATAAAATAGTGAGTAGGTGAAGACGTGTCAATGGGTCCCAAAGACCTAATGGAGTGCATTTAATCATGCATTCAAGATCAATGGTGAGAATCAAGTCAAAAGATTAGTGGACCTAATTTTAAGCACATTTATGACAATTTTCAAGATCTTGGGTACCTGAATAGAGATCTAACAGTGTGTAATGACTGATAAAGCTAGTGGACCTAAGCAGATCAATGGTATGCGATCCATCGTACAAAGTAGATTTAATAGTGAGTGATGGGTCAAAATTTCATTGGATCTCAAAGATAAATGTGTGGTTGACAAGTCTCTCAACCATATTAAATTGGTATAATATCTATGGCTCACATCCATTCGTACAGAAGAGGATCAATAATATGTGTGTAAGCTGAGAAAGCAGATCCAACAGTGTATAAGCAAGTTGATCGATGATCAATATTAAAATTTGGAAGATAAATAACTTCAATGGAGAGCAAATGCAACCTAAGGTCAAACTAGGGTAAATAATTCAAAGGATGTCATTAAAGCTCAATCGAGACCTCTGTTGGAGGATCTAGAGAATATAGACTATGTTTTCTTGTGTTTACAATGTCGTGTATAATAAGTCCTTGGCTTCCACAAGTTCCAGAGTTAGAATAGGTCTGTTTATATCTAAAAATTTCAATAATGATGATATGTAGTCTGTAAGCTATTTATTGACATATTGACTATATGAAAACCAATAAATTGGATTGGTTTTCAATCTATAGTAAGACCTATGCTCAAATATTGAAGTAAAGGTAGATATGAATGTTTATTGATAAGTGTCTCATATTTGACATGGCCACATACTCGACAAATAGGTACTTGCATCCACTCAAAATAGATATAGGCATGGCTTTGTTAGGCCCAAGGATAATAGGATTTTGTCCTCATAAGCAAGTCAAGTGGAAGATGGTATAGAGTCCCAGGATGAAAATCTAATGGTTGAAGAAAGCCGTAGGAACATTTAATGGATTTTTAAGGTGCCTAAGGGTTTTTTTTCACAAACAAGATCATGACTCACCACCTTTGGAAAACGCTTGTCCTCTAGTGTGTTGCTCAATCAATGAAATCATTTGGAGGCTATTGGGATTAATGAAGGATATCTTGTCTATGATGTATTAGCTTTGATTTGATCAAGATATGGTGGAGCATTCATCAAAAGGTGGTAGCTCACTTAATGATCTCAGTTGACATGCTCCTCTCTCTCCCATTTCTCCTATACCTCTTATTCTTTTTCATTTGTAAGATCTCTTAGTTTTTAGAAGAAAGACTCTCACTTTTGATAGATTTTCTCTCATTTTTTGGAAGAGTAGAGACTCTCATTTGATAATGTTAGACCCTATAAAAGTTTGTATGAAAGACCTCTTGAAGCAATAAATAATTTATTTACCTATCTCTCCCCTCGAAATTGTGTGTAGCAAAGCTTGTGCATGATGGCATTATGAAGGAAAATCTTCCATGCCCATTATCCTTCTTTCTTGATCATTTTTAGGTGTCTTCAAATTAGTTACAGGTTTGAATTAGTGTTCTTTCTATCATTGATGCAAGATCTCGGTGAGTCTTAGAACTCCTCTTTGCCTTCATTCATTGTTTTTTGAACCTAGTTTATGAAACACTTGTGCAACTAGCTAGTTTTGTAAGATTGTGTGAGCTAGCATTGTCTTATGTTTCCTCAATGTTTACTTCATGCTTATGTGAGTTCTCATTTAAATTTGGTGCATCACCTGGTTAAAATTTTTAGGATCCCTTCCTAACCCTTTTCTTAGTGCAAACATTAGTATAGGTGATCCATCAAAAGGAAGTTGACCTGCTCTAGAGGTCTAAACCCATCATAGGTGACCCACAACTTAGGGTTGTTCTAATAGTGTAGCTCAATTGGAGAGAGATTGAGGAACCCTCTCCAAGGGTGCAAATTGATTCTACAACATTTATTCCATAGGCTAACCATACTAAGAACATAGATAAATGTAATAAGATAATATGAGAGGTATGTAAGCCACAAGTCATTGACACATATCCCTAGACACACTATAGGTTCATGGTGTAACATGCCCCTCACTTTCAACACAACATTTCCCTCAATGTTGAATCAATTTTAGATGTTGTTGCAGGAAAGCTTTATCATCCCATGTTGCATCTTCACAATTCAAACTCTTCCACTTGATCAAATACTCCTTAAGCTCTCTTGTTCTTAGCCATTTGTGCCTGTGTGAAGGATCTCCTTAGATTCTAAAATGAGTCTACCTTCTTCATCTAGTTCAGGTAACTCAATTTGAGTATAAGCTCTCTGTCCAATGACCTTCTATAGGTAAGTTGTATGCTACAATGCTAATTTTTTGAAGGATCTAATAAGGGTCATAATACTTAGGTAAAAGTTTGTTATTTTTTTTGTTGCTTCAAAGTCATCTTCTTATATGGTTTTAAGTGCACAAAGACCTAACCACCAATATAAAAATGTCTCTCATTATGGTGTTGATCAGCTTGTTGCTTCATTCTATTTTGTGTTATTACTAAATTCTCTTTTAAACCAGCTAGTAACTCTTATTGATGTTGAATGTGTTCCTCAATATATCAAACCTTAAGTTTCACCTTCAAAGATGAAGTGATGGATGGGGGGTGATAACCATAAAGTGCCACAAATTAAGACATCTTAAAAGAGTTATGGAAAGAAGTGTTGTACCATAATTTTGCTATTGGTAGCCAATGGACTCAATTTTCTTATTTATCTAATGCAAAAAAATGAAAATACCCTTCTAGGAATTTTTTTACCACTTCTATTTACCCCTCAGATTGAAGATGATATTATGAGGTATGAGCCAATTAGGTATCCAAATCTAAAAATAACTTAGCCCAAAATTTATTGGCGAAGCTAGGATTACGATCACTTACAATGATTTTTGGGGTGCCATGTAGCTTTTGAACTGTATCAAGAAAAAGATAAACTATTGTATTGGCTACATATGGTTGTGATAAGGAAAACAATATGTATATATTAAGAACCTGTCTACAACTACCATGATGAAATTTTTACCTTCATATTTGGGAAACAATGTAATTAAATCCATGGAAACCTCCTCCCACCACTGGTTAGGGATGGATAATAGTTTCATAAGACTCGGTGTCTTAATTATTTCCCCTTTGTTCTATTGACAAACTATGCATCTAACATAAATGTATGTATATCCCCCTCGAGTCTGTCCCAAAATAAATCTTTCTTGATGTAATGATATGTCTTTAAAAATATTGAATTCCCCCTGTTGGAGATACATGAATCCCATGAATGATCTTGTATTTGATGATAAAATCCTTACATAATTACAATATATCTTTATATCATAATGGTTTTTCATTTCCACTCAAATTTTTTAGAAACATTTGAACCATGTTGAATATTGTAAATCAGGACCTGTATATCCCTATCATTCTCCCATTCTAATTTTGCTTCTTCTAACCAATTTGCTTTTTAAATGGTCATTGCACATAACAGTGCCTCAATTGATTCATCCCACCCAAAAAGTGCATCTACTACTACATTCTCTTTGTCTTTCTTATATACTATTTCAAATTCATAAACCAACATCTTAGTCACCCATTTTTGTTACTCTTCTAATGACAATCATTGTTTCAAAAATTATTTTAGACTATCATGATCAATCTTTACTTGAAAGTGTCTACCTATCAAATAAGGTCTTCATTGCTTGACTACATGAAGATTAATCATCATCTATTTCTCATATATTGGCTTGATCTTGTTTTTTCTCTTGAGTTGATGACTCTTGAATGCAATGGATCTTCCTTATTGTATGACTATTTTTCCCACACCATTTAGCAACAAATGTTTTAGAAAAATTAGGGGTCTCCAAAATAGGAGTGGTGCACAAAGTCTCTTTCAATTGCTCAAATGCCTTAGTAGTTGGTTTCATCAAATGGAATGATTTTTTATTCAACAAGGCTATGAGTGGAGTTACTATGCTACCATAATTTTTTGCAAATCTACGATAATACTTGTTATCTCCAAAAATCCATGAAGGTTCTTTAGGGTTGTTGGCACTTACCACTCCATCATAGATTTAATCTTCGTAAGGTCAAATTTGACTCCTTCATTTAAAACAATATGGCCCAAGTACTCCACCTCATGGATTCCAAAACCACATTTGGAAGGTTTTGCATAAAGTTGATTTTGTTCAAGAACTAACAGTCCCTGTTTTACATGTTTCAAATATTCTTTCCAAGTTTTATTGTAGGTTAGGATGTCATAAAAAATACCAACACAAGCTTCCTTAAAAAATGTCTTAAAACAATATTCATCAAACTCTGAAATGTAGATGGTGTATTTTATAGAACAAAAGACATGGCCATAAACCCATAATGGCATTCATGAGTTCTAAAAGCTATTTTAAGTATATCTTCATATTTGATCATAATTTGATGATACCCAAAATGAAGATCTAGTTTGATAAAATAAATTGCACCATGTAATTCATCTAACAAATCATCAATGATTGGAATAGGTAACTTATCTTTGATGGTGTACTTATTGAGTTCTATGTAGTCGGGGCACATCCTTCAAGTGTCATCCTTCTTCCGCACCATGACCACTAGGGAAGAATATGCACTTTGACTATGTCGAATACTACCTTCCTCCAACATCTCATGTACTATTTTTTCAATTTCACTTTTATGAGTGTGTGGATACCTATATGGTCTAATGTTTGGTGGTGTACTACCTAGAATCAGTCTTATGACATGATCATGTTCTCTTTTGGGTGGTAGGCCTTTTGGCATTGCATCAAAAATTGTTGGATGGTCATCAAGAATCATTTGTAGATCAGGATGTGTAGACACATGTGTTGGCTGAACTTTTAAAGAAAATAACTATGCTACAAATATTCCACCCCTTATTTTTAATAATCTTCATCATCTGATGTGAGCTAACTAATTGGGGAGACTTTGCTCATAATCCTCATAGTTAAAATGTCCTACCTTCAAAATGAAAGCACGTGAATGGTCCCTATAAATTCATATCTATTATTTCCAAAGTCATAAGCCACTATACTCCCAAAATAATGGCAGCCCCACCCATGGGAATAAAAAACATAGTAGAATTAAACAGGTCATCCCCCATGATAATATTAATACAAAGACATTTTCTAGAATAGTTGATTGTGTCACCATCTACAATCATGACTTGAAATTTTGGAGCTAGATAAATAAAATAGTTCAGATGAGAAGCCAACTTACTATTAATGAAGTTATATGTACTACTTGAGTCAATCAACATTGTCACCTTATGTTTTTTAAGGAAGCCCACCACATTAAGAGTTTAAATTACTTATACTTGAAAGGGCATGACAGGGATAGTAAGGTGAGAAACTTCAGATTTCTCCTTTGGTTCTTCCATACCATCACACGCAAATCATCATCATCTTCATCTTCATTGGCACCTTCAATGTAGAATAACTTATTTTTGGTATAATTATGTCCTTTGCTCCACTTGTTGTCATAGCCAAAACATACTCCTTTTGAATGCTTCTCTTTAATTTTTTGAGGGGTCAATCTTGTAGGTTGCGTAAATGAGGGCATTGTGAAATGTCATTCATGGCCATGAGTGAAATCCCTTCTTTTGACCAATAATTTTACCTCTGCCTAGCCCACGAATGGTATTGCTTTATAAATAGTTGATGGATTAAACATATGATCCTCAAGTTGAATGTTATCTTTGATCCCCCCCAAGAACAAGTTATTCAAGTTGTTCTTAGTGATGCCATTCACACGTAATGATAGTTTTTAGAATTGTTGAATATAATCCTTAATAATACTATCTATAACAAAAATTTTAATTGACTAAAGTAGTTTTTAAAGATGTTTTTGTGATAGTACATATGTAGCTCCTCGGTAAACACTGACCAGGTAATAGTATCACCCTTATTTTTATTTTGAACACATAACCACCTATACCAAATGAATTGCTCATGTTAAAGATAGAGAGATGTCGTGATTACCTTTTACACACATGGGGTCTGATGTAGATCAAATAAATTTTCAATTTGATTGATCCAAGTGAGTGGGTCCTTACCATCAAACTTGTGTACTTCTACTTTTGGTAGCATATGATTCAAAGTAGTATTAGATTTGTGATTGATCTGAGTGGGTGAAGTCGATTAGAATGGTGGAGGATTATTTTGTTGAAGTTGAATCAAAATAGAGGTCAATTGAGCACTAATCATTGACATCTAATCCTTTAGAGAATCTATTTCCCCTTTTAATATATCAATATCATCCTTCCTCAGCATCATTTGTATCTCTGATTGAATTTATTGAACTACCTCAAAAATGTATGGCTATGAAGTCCCAGACTCCATGTCATATTTGTAGTTTTTGGGGTGTCTTGGCCTTTCCCATGTTTGTGAGTGTTCAGACTAATCATGCATAAACCCTAAAAGGGAGGGTGTTAGGCCTAGAAAATATGTACCAGTATATTATACTATTGCAATCATATTGCTGAGATAAATACAATGACAACTAATTTGGACAAGGGTATGAAAAAAATTCTAGATTAAAAAAACACTTCAAATAATACTATACTGGCAAAAAAATTAATTCTACCTAGATTGCAAGTTACGTTTGTTCGATCCTTCAACTCTTCAAAGGACCGAAACACTAGATCCGAAAAAAGACAATACCACAAAACCTGGCCCAAAGCGATGCTCTGATACCACTTGTTAAAAAATTACTTATATTTTCATAATATGGAAATATTATATCATAGAATTAAGAACATAGCAATTAGATCCACCATAATAATTGACAAAAAAGTATAATACTTGATAATAATGACTAGGTTGCATTAAGGGGGCAACCTCTACAACAATGCAATAAGAGCAGAATTCGCAATATGATCATAAAAGACTAACCATTACCTCCTAGATATACTCTAATTAGTTATGGTTATTTCATACATTAACCATACTAAGAACATGTAAAAATGCAATAAGATAATATGAAAGGTATGTAAACCACAAGTCAGCCACACATATCCCTAAATGCATTATAGGTTAAGGGAGTAGCAAAGTATAAAAATCAAGGTGGTGTTAGTTTGTGGAGCTAAAAGCTTCATTGGTGCAGACATGGGGGAGGTTGTTGAGAGGTTGCTGAGTTGCAGAGAAATCGACATCGGTCTGATCAGCCAACGTCGGTCATATACAGTGAGAAGAGCAACCGACGTCGGTCATATATCGACTGGCGTCGGTCACCTCCAGGCAGATAGGGACCGACGTCGATCGCCTATGCGGTTCCAAAACTACCAGTTCACAGACAGTAAGCTAACGAACTGGTTGCTTGCATGTAAAAGGCCAATTTTAGACTTGAAGCTGTGGATCTAATTATTGTAATTAGATGTCTAATTATTGTTTGCATGAGATCTATATAATAGACTCATGGGCTGTATTGTAATTTGTGTTAGAGAGTAAGAGAGCAAATATTAGCTCCTTTTGTGTGTGAAGATAGCATGGTGTGTTCCTCCTAGTGCCACAGTGCCAAGTGTGGGTGCTGGTTTGGAAAATCAGAAGGATTATTCATGTATGTAGGATCTTGGTCAGCAGGTGTGCAAGGCCACATTTAGAGATCTACATGGTAAGTAAGATCATTGATCTGCAGGTGTATGTGTGTGCAAGGTCTAGGTTTACAGGTGTGCATAACCAGGTTGATCTGCAGGTGGCAGCAAGATCAAGGTGACAACAACACAATAGGTAGCAGTATCAGGTGGGATCTACTTGGAGTACGGTGTGTACTCGATCATAGAGCAAAGAGGAAGGCAAGGTAGTTCCTTTCAAAGTAAGATCATTTGAGTTGTAGATTGTTGCAAGTTCATGGGAGATCTACTTGGAATATGTTGAGTACTTGGAGTGCGCGGAGCACTTGTGGAGTGCGTGGAGCACTGGTGTACTGGCAGTAGTGATACTGACTGGTTGGAGGTGAACACCAACTCTGTGTTTGAGTTGTGTGTTGGGACCGTAAGAGAGAGAACTCTTCAAGAAGAATTACTGTACACTTGAGGTGTGGGAAGCCTCTGAGAGGTGTGAAGAAGAAGTGGCATCTTCTTTATTGTATTCTTTTTTGGATGAGTATTAATACATATTGTATTGTCTCTCATATTCTGTGTTGTTTCTGAATTCTAGTTACTTGTGCATTCTAGTTAATTTCTGCATTCTAGTTAACAGTTGGTATCAAAGCAAGGTTGTTGGCTCATAGCTTGATACCACTAACAGTTGGTATCAGAGCTAAGGTTGTAAAGAGCAGGTTTTGTGTTTGGTTACAGGTCACTTTAGGGGTTTCTGATTGAGTGGGAGTATAGCAACAGTAGAAGAAAGTACACTAAGAATGGAGAAATTGAATAGCACGAATGGTCAATTACAGTGTTATGGAAAGAAAGAGAAGGTAAAGAAATATTGTTGGTTGGTAGCAGATCAGCATGAAGGAACTAAAGATGCAGATGTTGCAGGTGTTGTTGCACAGGATGCTCTAGGATGTTTCTTGGATAAAGTTGAATCTTGGTTAATAGATTATGTTGCCTCTTTCCATGTAGCCCCAAGTAGAGGGGTTGGTGAGCCTTGTCATAGTATTGGCAAAGGGGAAGTGATGCTGAAATTGCAGGCGGCCAACACATGGGTGTTTAAGAAGGTCATGCAGGTCCCAGTCTTGAAGATGCGGCTAATTGCTTCAGGAAAGTTGGGTGATGAGAGATGCACAAGAACTCTCACAGTGGATGCACTTAAATTAGCATGTGGTAAGAAAGCAGGTACTCTTTATCTACTTGCTTGTATTACTGTTTCCACTTCTGTTGCACAGGTGTGGCTTTGTAGGCTTGGTCACATAAGTGAGAAGGGAATGCATGTTCTTAAGTCAAAAGGGAAGAGATCAGCTTCAGAGAGCATAGACTGAGATTTATGTGAGCAGTGGGTTGCTACAAGAAAGGATTGTGTTTATTGCAAGAAAAGGAAGACTGATGTATTTGATAAACTTAAGAATTGGAAAGCCTTGGTGTTCTTGGAGGAGATGACAGACAGAGACTAGTGGATGGGGCTAGATACTTCTGAGCAAGGCAGTTTGGACATGGGATTGATTCAAAGGAGCTCGTGGGTAAAAATTCATCACTCACAGGCATACACAGGTACCGACATCGATCAAGGGGAATCGACGTCGAACAAACAAGTGCCGACATCGGCCATGTGCAAACCTAAGAAGTCAGTGGTGTCGGGCAGGTGGAGACTGAAGTCGGTAGGATAACCAGCGTCGGTGACCTGGACAGTCGCATGGAACCGACGTTGGTCGGATATAAACTGTGTGGTGATCGAGGTCGATCACTGAGACGGATTTTGGGTAG
Organism: Torreya grandis; assembly: GCA_037957365.1. Lineage (NCBI taxonomy): Eukaryota > Viridiplantae > Streptophyta > Pinopsida > Cupressales > Taxaceae > Torreya > Torreya grandis. The sequence goes on along the minus strand of JARHVA010001683.1, from coordinate 3,046,088 downwards.
ATAGCAAGCTGTCAAGGAGTCTCAAAGGCCCATATGGAAGACTGAAAGTGGTAAGTAAGCCTCAAATTCATTGTTCTTCTTCTTTATACTCATTACTCACTACAGAGCAAGAAGGATCTAGAAAACAGTGGGAGCATGGCATGAACAGGATGCAGAACCAAATGAGAGATTTGGTAGGGTTGCCAGTCGAAAGAAAGCACTGAGAGATGAATGGATTCCTTAGTTAAAGAATAGAGAGAATGGATACGTGAGATGGAAGGCCAGGGCATATGGTCTTGAGAAAGCTGCAGGACAGTGGTACAGGTTTTGACAGGTGGATGACAAAGTAAGGCTTTAGTCAATGTCAGTGTAACCATTGTGTTTGTCTTACCAGGTGGATGATGTTTGCAACATTATTCTATTACTGTATGTGGATGGTATGCTAGCTAGCAGGTTTGTACATACAGGGTTTCACTGAGCTAAGGGTAAGGCTAGTTCAGTGGCATGTCATAAGGAATTTAGGGCAGCAAAAATTTTTGGCATGAGAGACATGGAAGATCACAGGTTGATTTTGTCTCTAGTGGGAGCTGATGTGAATCAGGTGTTGGCGAGGTTCAATATGCAGGATGCAGAACTAGAGCACACCAAAGGTTGGACAGTTCAATGTCTGAAATCACATGAGGTCTGGTATAGACCTGAGTTTGCCCAAGCAGTGGGTGTTGTCAGAGAGTTAGGAGCCAATTCGAGAAAGTGGATTCTCAGGTATCTGAGAGGGACCAGCAGCAGGGATTCATGCTATGCAGGGTCAGGACTTCACTACATGGGTTTGTAGGTTCGGATGTGGTAGGTTACTTGGATGACAGGAGGTGCACCACAGGTTGTGTGGTGGGTGGTCTTTAGGATTGATCTTGAAGAGGGATACAAGCTAAAAAATAGATTAGATGGGGTACAAGTACAGGTACAGTGCAGTTATTTATCTCCAAGTGGGAGATTATTAGGTTGTGGAGCTAAAAGCTTCATTGATGCAGACATGGAGGAAGTTGCTGAGAGGTTGCTGAGTTGTAGAGAAACCAATGTCGGTCTGATCAGTCAACGTCGGTCATATACAGTGAGAAGAGCAACTGATGTCATTCATATATCGGCCGGCGTCGGTCACCTCCAGGCAGATAGGGACCGACATCGATCGCCTGTGCGGTTCTAGAACTGCCAGTTCATGGACAGTTAGTTAACGAACCAGTTGTTTGCATGTAGAAGGCCAATTTTAGACTTGAAGCTGCAGATCTAATTATTGTAATTAGATGTCTAATTATTGTTTGCATGAGATCTATATAATAGATTCATGGGTTGTATTGTAATTTGTGCTAGAGAGTAAGAGAGCAAATATTAGCTCCTTCTGTGTGTGAAGAGAGCATGGTGTGTTCCTCCTAGTGCCACAGTGCCAAGTGTGGGTGCTGGTTTGGAGAATCAAAAGGATTCTTCATGTATGTAGGATCTTGGTCAGCAGGTGTGCAAGGCCACATTTGGAGATCTACATGGTAAGTAAGATCATTGATCTGCAGGTGTATGTGTGTGCAAGGTCTAGGTTTGCAGGTGTACAGAACCAGGTTGATCTGCAGGTGGCAGCAGGATCAAGGTGACAGCAACACCACAGGTAGCAGTATCAGGTGGGATCTACTTGGAGTACGGTGTGTACTCAGTCATAGAGCAAAGAGGAAGGCAAGGTAGTTCCTTCCAAAGTAAGATCATTTGAGTTGCAAATTGTTGCAAGTTCATGGGAGATCTACTTGGAGTATGTTGAGTACTTGGAGTGCGTGGAGTACTTGTGGAGTGCGTGGAGCACTGGTGTACTGGCAGTAGTGATACTGACTGGTTGGAGGTGAACACCAACTCTGTGTTTGAGTTGTGTGTTAGGACCGTAAGAGAGAGAACTCTTGAAGAAGAATTACTATACACTTGAGGTGTGGGAAGCCTCTGAGAGGTGTGAAGAAGAAGTGGCATCTTCTTTATTGTATTCTTTTTTGGATGAGTATTAATACATATTGTATTGTCTCTCATATTCTGTGTTGTTTCTAAATTCTAGTTACTTGTGCATTCTGGTTAATTTCCACATATCAAGTTGCTTGTACATGGTAATCAATGGTGCTTCCGTGGGTTCCTAACAGGTGGTTCTGATTTTAATCTTGAGCAGGTGAGGCTAAAGGCTCAAGGATCAACACTTGGGTAGTCTTCTTATCCTCCTCCAAGTGTGTACACTATGTATTGCATGTTGTTTACTCCATAGCCCTCATATACATAAAAATATAATGAGCAGAGGTATATACAAATATGTAACAATATTAGTATAATATATCCAAAGTTAAAAATGAATATTGATTTTTACATTCAAGAAGGGAAGTCTTCTTATCCTCCTTCGAGTGCCCATACTACATGTTGCATGTTGGCTATTCCATAGCCCTCATATACTCCATAGCCCTCATATGCATAAAAATATAATGGGCATAGGTGTATACAAAGACGTAACACTATTAGTATAATATATGCAAAGTTAAAGATGAATATTGATTTTTATGTTCATGAAGAACCCCAAGATAAAAAAATAATAACATTGGATTGTAACCACATAACAAATCCAAGGTCCATGTGGAACATTGTTTTCACTTAGTACTGAACTTATTCCATTATTCTCAAATAATAAATATTGGATTATTATCACAAAGAAAAGGCAAAGCTCACTAGGAAGCTTTGTTTAAAATTATTAAAGTATATTTTTAGTGTTTGTTGGATTGATTCATACCCATGGGAATTTATTTGGCCTACATTTTATAAATCTTTCAGTCTTAAATTTTCTTGAGATGGGATAGTTATAAATTAAACATATTATTATCTTTGTTCATATTTAGAATTTATTCTAATCAATCAAATTCAATCCATAATTTTGGTTTTTATCTCAAATATCTCTATATGATACTAGTTCCTTCTATTGTCTATATACTCTATCTAGTTGAGATTTGTCCTTAATGAGTAATGTTGAAAAGATCAATCTGTAAAATAATTTGTTCCAACAACAAAATTTGACATCAAATTATGTTTTTTACTAATTTTTCAAATAACTGCATCATTAGTAGGATAATGTAGATGTACAATATCCAAGCCCACATTTGTATCTGTTGACTTCCGATATGGATAAAGGCATCATTCTTCTAAAAATTTGGTGAGAGCACAAAGAGGAGGGGACCATTTAAGGTTTTTATTCACCTCCCATGTTGCAGGGATTTCAACATCCATGGACACACATGCACATTTTGTCAAACAATTAACTGTCACACAACAAAGATTATATTAATGCATTTCACACAACAAAGTACAAAACATGATTTCAATCAACTCACATGTGCCTCTACGAGGTTACTACATTACATGAAAGAGTTATAGACTCTCATACAATCCTTTCTGAAATGATACAACTCTATGTTTTGCTCCTGGAGAGTTATGTTCCTTCCCAGCTTGTCCCTCTCAAAATTCTTCCCCAAAATACCTCCTTTTTCCCCTCATATATTCCTCTTAACATCCCCAGCTTCATGGGGTGTCTCTTCAACCTCCCTAACCTTCACATAATGTATAATATTCAAGTGACCTTCAATTTTAAATATTTGCACCTAACTTTCAATAGCTATCAGAAACTATCAGGGGATGTTTTAGACTGAATGACAGCTAGAAAACCCACCATAACTTGCACATTATTGATCCAATAGATATGACATTATAATCATAGATAATAGACAACATTTTTCAAAACCCCTCAAAATTTTAGTTACCTCATGGTAAAATAGGTCACCATAGGTGAAGAAAAACCTTATAGACGTGGTTCTACTGCAAGCTAGTGAATCGTTAGGCTATACATATGCATTTTTTTGGCTGAGTGACAGTTAAAAATATTTCCATACCTTTGTCTTAACTTACCTAATTGAGATAAAATTTAGAACACACCTTATAGACTACCTTATATGAAACCACTCCAAATTTGGTAACTCAAATCTTTTAATAGCTATACCGCATATCCATAAACCTTTTGTAGACTAGGCAGATGCATCTTCTAGCAGAATGATAGTTTACAAAAACTATCATAACTTTTGTCTCACCTATTCAATTGAGATAAAATTTTAAACACATCTTGTGTACTAAATTTTATAAAACCACTCCAAATTTGGTAATCCAATCAATTATTACCAATGTTAAACCATAAAGTCATGAACTATCTACCTAGTGATACAGGCATAGCCCAAAATAAATAGCCAAAATAAAATTACTATAACTCCAAATGATTTGAAATCTTATGTAGAGGTTTTAAGTGTCATGTGTTAAGCCTCCACCATGTTTCAACATCCAATTCCTTTCGCAACATTACCACAAGTGATGAAATGTCATGCTAGTGAAATAACTGTTATGCCTTTCTGATACCTCCAAATGGTTTAAAATTTTATATAGAGGCTGGAAATGTCATGTGTTAAGCCACCACCAAGTTCCAGTATCCAATTCATTCTGAAACATAACCATAAGTGAATAAACTTCCTACTAGTGTAACAGTTGGTATCTCTCCATGGTAACTCCAAATGGTCTGAAAATTGGTAAAGATGCTTTAGGTGTCATATGTTATGACCCCACAAAATTTCATCAACTTATTCATACTAAAGTTAAATAACCATTTCTGACAAGTTTATGTGACTACACAGTCCTTGCAAACTAACATAAATAGTCAAAAGGTCTATATGCCTTTCTGTAGTAAAGGAATAATTTTTTAATAACATTCTAAGAGGTAAACAAGATCACACAAATAATGCCACAACCCAAAAATCAAATAAAACACACTACACTCTATTTTTGGTTGATGTAAGATTGTGCGAACCCTAGGATGCTCCCGCATCACAAATGTTCACTAGCATAGGGTTATGTATGGTGACCTTTCTAGGCAAAGGCAAAGGTTGGAAGAATAAAATGCTATATGCCAATACTTTCAGTGTCCTCCCAAATGATAAGCCTTCCACCATATTGCTATGGGACCCCACTTTCAAGGCAATCAAGTCACCCTCCATCGAACTAAAAAAATAACCACTTCCTGCCTTGAAGTTACTTTGTACAAGGGTGGTACTCATATCCACTTCCTTCCTAGCATGAAGTTGCTTTGTACAAGGGTGATCCTTATATCCACTTCCTAACTTGATGTTGCTTTGTATAAGGGTGGTCCTCACAAGAATGAAGGGCCCAACAACCCCTTGGGTTAATCTCTCTCCCTCTCGTTGTTTTGATTCCACATTTTTGTTGGTGCTCACATGTTATTTTAATGTTCATGATGTTGATGTTGTACAAGAATGTGAAAAACATAGCATAACTAAGCATAATTATCATATTGTTTTTCCCTTTTTATGGGGATAAAAAAGTTTTAGTCTTTTTTTTGCTAGTTATTTCCCTTCTTTGTTGATCTAAAACTCTTGGTTTTAAATTGTTGTTAGAACTATATAAGATCAAAACTCTGCAGTCACACCTTTATTTCCCTTTTGTTAGGTGACTCTAGTTTGTTCTCCTTCCTTTTCTCTATATTTTCTAGTTTAGATGTTGAGTCTGGTTGTATTTCTTTCATATTTTAATGCAATATTGAAACCTTTTTACAAAAATAATAATGTAGATGTGTCGAAACATAATTGGATTGTCACACAAACATCTCAAATATGCAATGCATTATTACAACCAACATAAATTAAAAAATAAGTCAATGCAAATAAGCAACATCACTAATATTTTTTAGCTTAGGATGTGTCCATTGGGGACGAGTTGTGGAAGAAAAAAATAGTAAGTTGTCAATTTATAGGTAGGAGAGAAGTGATAGGCTATAAGATTGTAATTTTTGTTAGGATTAACGAGGCACTAGATCAAGATTGGTCCATCCTATTGTTCCCAAAATTTGTCACTCATTTTTGGGACAACATATGAATTATTTTGGTCTTGGAGGCCAAAATCCTCTCTTCCCTTCTCAAAATTTGTTCTGAGCATTCAAATTCCTCATTTTTCAAGATTTTTCAGTTAAGGGACTAGTAGGTTCAACAGGTTCAGTGGCTTCAACAGGGGAATTCTCACAAAGGAACAAGTTCCCAACACTTAGGCAATTTCAAGATTAGTCCAACGCCTCGGTTCAACCAAAAAATTTCTTCAGCAAGCTTCAATCAAAGGATTGAACCATTGAACCCCACTTCCTAAAGGTTCAAGGTTCAACGGGTTCAAAGGTTCAACGACATCGACAAGCTTAAAGCATTAAGCGCTTCGGCAAAAGTTCAAATTTCAACCACTTCGTCAAGTTCAAACGGCTTCAAAATACTTAGTGAAAAGAAGGAAGATTGAACCGTTGAACCTTGAACCAAAAAAGTTCAAAGGTTCAAAGGTTAAACGCGGTTGGTTCAAAGAGATTGGTTCAAGTGGTCGCTTGAATGAGCAAAACAAAAGGTTGAACCGTTGAATCGTTGAACCAAAGTTGGTTCAATCGGTCAGTTCAATCAAAGGTTCAAAGGAGTGCCCCAAAACCCAAAAGGCAAGTCCCCTTGCGGAGGGCAGTGAACAAAGGGCAGGTACCCTTGCGGAGGGCAGGGAACATTTGCTCAAAAATCCAAGAGAAGGCCGAACGGGTAAAGAATTTCTTCAAACTTTTTGTCTGAAAAAATTACCAAGTAAAGGAACCGAAAGAATTCCTTCAAAAAGATTTTCTGCGGAAGAATTTCACAAAGGCAAATCCTTTGAACAAATTGTCTGAAGGAATTCCTTTGAACATTTTCCCTGAAGGAACGATCAAAACCCTGTCGAAAAAGTGGCTAAGGCAAGGGAAGGGAAGATTTCCTTCGAACAAAATATCCGAAGGAATTGAAGAAGCAGACCCCGAAGGACCCCGAAGGGCAGGTACCCTTGCGGGGGGCTCTCGGCACCCAGAAAGTGGACCTTTTTCAAAGACCTGAAGGGACACCTTCCCTTCGGGGTGTTCCAAAGACACTTAGCCAAAACAAAAGAAGACTTCAAAGAACAAGGATTGAACCTTGAACCAAATGGTTCAACGGGTTCAAAGGTTCAACAAGTTTGATAAAGATCAAAAGACTTAGAAAAACAAAAGATTCTAAGAAAGAGATTGAACTGTTGAACCTTGAACCAAAAAGGTTCAAAGGTTTAAAGAAAGCTCCAAGCAAAGGAAGGAAGTGGAAGATTCCAGAGACCAGTTCAAAGAGATGGTTCAACCAAAGAGCAAGAAAGCAATGGAACCAAGGAACCAACAAAGACTGCCTGAACCGTTGAACTATTAAACCAATGAACTTTCAAAGGTTCATGGTTCAATATGGTTCAAAGAACCATCCACCATTGACGTCCTCATAGATGTCAAATTTAAGGTAATGGAATATCTGTTGATTTTTAAATATAGCACAGAACTTGAAGGATGAACCAAGTGACCAGCTGAAGAAGATAGCTCGTGAACCCCAAATGCAGTAGGAAAGAAAAGAAGGCTACAAAAGATATTGAAATATCTACAAGAGATTTATTTTCAGTAGGTGAAACAGTCCACCAAGTAGTCATCTGATGCACACCAAATCAAGGACGCGGCCTATTTTTCTTCCAGGAAGTAAAGGCAAAGGAGACAGTTGTGCAGACATCAGGAAAAGGACCAGATGATCCAGGCCCAGGAGAAGACATTTGAGATGAATTGGCACGCCACAATTAAGGCTGATGCACTATTCCAAGCATGGCCCCCTTGACAAAATTGTAAATGCATTCAAGGCATTGAATGCACAGCATGGGTCCTTTTCATGAAACAAAGTGCCAAGTCTTCCTGGGCTGATATATATTGTAATCTCTTATTTTATGCAAAGGAGATCTCTCAATTATAGAAGCAAAACTCTGTCCAAATTGAAAGGTGATTACTGAGACTTTGAGCTCAGATTGTTGATCATATTACTTTATCTGAATGGGAAAGCAAGTGACTTTCAGATTTTGTGCTGTTATAGCTTGTGTTATCTTAGAAAATTGTTCTTATGTCTATTTCCTAGGAGCATTTTTGTTTATTTAATTTAACAAGCAGAACTAGTGGAAGTAATCAGGAAGGTGTCCTGAGGCCAATTGTGGAAAGACTTTGTGCTGTCACAATTGTCTTCAGTGTGTTTTTAGTTTTTAGTTTCTTTCTGTGTAAAGGATCTTGGGACGACTTTGTGCCCCCATTATCCTTTGTATTTCACTCTTTGGGCAGTTGAGGTGGAGACTTTGTGTTCCATTTCATCCTATTGGTTACTGCTCCCTTGTTACCTGTTAGTTACCCACCAGAAAGAACTCCTGCGCTCTGCTGCAAGACCACTTCTAAAAGAAGAGAAGTGCCTTCAGTATTATCACCAGGATTTCTCCTTTGTCTGTGAACATCATCTCTAAAAAAAGAGAGATGGATGGTGTAGTCCTAGCCCTAAGTGTTATTTTCTGCTTATATATATAGTATATAGCTCCTCATATTTATAAGGGAACCTCCCCTTGATGAGAGGAGAGATTTGTCCACCTCTGATGTGGTAAACCTGCACATTTGGCCGACCAATTTTCCTATGTTGTGGTTGAAGAGACCTATTTTGCTCATCAATTAGTTGTTGACAAAATATTCACCCAACACATCCAATATCAATTTTGACAAGCATTGAATGTCATTTTAAGTTAATATGTTAGCTGTGATAACAAGTGCAATAGTGGTTTCAAGTGAATATGCCAGTTGTGACAGCAAATGCAATAGGGCTATCAATGATTAGATGGCATTGATCAACAAGTTTATGGGTGGTAGGTGTCTAAGGTGTTGCTTTCCAACTTAGTTAATTGCAGAGAAAGCATCCCATTGGTATCAGGTACAAAGATAATCGATTAGCTTTGGTTTAGTGTAAAACACTAAGGTGTATCTATTCTGCCAAATTTATCTGAGGCTCACACCAAGCCTCGTCCCTTATTTAGTGTCAAGCATTTGCACTCAGCAATAATGGATCTTTGGTGAACTCTTTATGAGCCAAGCAACTTCATCAATGGATCTATGGCCAATTTAACTACTTTCCAACTTTGATTGAAAAGGTAAGCAAATTTTGGATTATTTTAGTTGAACATCTGGTTTTTTTACCAACCAAATATCATTTTCAAATTCAAGCAACAGGGATCATGACTAAGTTTTGCTTATGCATATATTGATATTATGGCTCAAGATGACCACGATTAAGACGGTGCGTCCGTGTAAAGTAAATCTTATAGGTCAAGCATGGAAGATTGGATGTTTATTTCATAAAATATAAAGCTTGATCACAATAAGTGCTAAGAAAAATATATTTTTTATCATGTATATTTTAGTCATTTACCCAAATGGCCTGCATAAGTAGTCATGTACCCAAATGACATTTTTTACTCATGTATTTTTGGTAATGATCATAAGGCAAGGGGGCCCACTTTAGCACACAATCACTGTAAGCATTTATTAGTAGGGGAAAGAATGGTGAATGTAATTCACCACTTCCGGATTCTCACCCTCTAGTATTTTCCCCATTGGCAAAACTTTTGGTGAGTATAATGCATAATAAGTCATCCTTGCAATTATTACCAATTTGGAATTAATCCAATTACAATTCAATCATGTATTTTTAATGTTAAGTTGAAGGCTTTCATGAACAATTTTTTAGATATTAATTTCAGTGGGACTTTTACTTGTGTATATTTTACTCATTTATCCAAATGACCTTCAAGAGTAGTCATTTACCCAAATGACATTTTTTTGTTCATGTATTTTTAGTAATAATCACAAGGACTCATGTATTTTCAGTAATAATCACAAGGTAAGGCGACTTAAATATCCCTAAATGGATATTTTAAATAATTATGGAATCTCTTACAATAAACCCTTCTAATAGAAAATAGAATTCTGATTTTTTATTTAAAACCTTTTATCGTTGAAAATCAAATGACTATATTTTATTGATAAAACCCTTACAAATTTTTGAGTTTTAATAGATAATTTCAACCATGAATAAATATTGTAAACAATAATTTTTGTAAAATGTTAGATAATAAAAGATCGGATTTTCTATCTATTTTCTCAACTTAAAAATTTAGAAAATTATAGCAGACTGCACCAGTGTTAATACTGGCCTAAAAACAACCCAAATGATAGTGTCACCCTTCCAATGTGTGACATCAGCCCTAGATATGGTGACGTTAGTCTTTGGGATGTTGTTTCAACTACATCAAATGATGCCTTAGCTATTGTAGATGATGTCCTAACTGATATGGCTCATCTGTAAATATCCAATGCTTCTTTGGTTGTGCTAAAAACATAAAAATCTGGTGGTTGATGCCCAATTGCAGCCCCTGAATGAAAACACCACATAAGACTAGAGGGTTTTCGTCCTTTATCCCAAATCCACCAAAGGATTTTCATCCTCTAGCCCAAATCCACCAGAGGGTTTTCATCTTCTGATGCTAAAAACTAAAGCAAATTGTTCAAAACTTCACCAAATGAATGGCAAAATAGAATACTTTCCAAATGAGCTAAATGCCCTTATTTTATAGACATTTTTGGAAAAAATAAAATATTATTTTATATTTTCTTTTTTTCCTAAAATACAAGTTAAAATGAATTAAGAACCTTTTAAAATAATATCACTTTGTACCGCATGCCTAGCATCACTTAATAACATCACTTTAGGCCCCGTTTTAAAAACACTTTACTGGTCTTGAACTTTCCCCAAGCCTAAAGAGACATACGACATCTCATCTCTAAACCTCCCTTCCTCACCCCTTCTTCTGCCCCCCTACCACCCACAGTATATATCAGTTTAGAGTTACCTCCCCTATAGATTGATTGATTGATTGAAGGGCGGGGGGTCGGAAAGGGGGTGAGGGGGTGGTTCAGGCAGAAATGCATATAGAGATAAGGGCCCCCACTATAGATATCTCCCGAAAGCCATTTAGATCAACCCTATATATAGAGTTAATAATAAAATAATATTACGTTGTCATTTTAATAAAGTAAGTCATTTAAATAACTTAAAATATTATTTTTATTATTTTCTTAACTTATTCGGAAAAGGGGACATGACAATCCACCATTTCCAAAGATTGTTTGTCGTCAAGCAATGTTGTTTCACCTCATGACTCCAAATGCCAAGATCCCAAACCAATTTTTATGTTTCTTTCATTCCTCCTTGTAATGTAGTTGGCTTCTATTGTGCTACTCTGATATAATTAGGAATTAGAAGCCTTGGACCAAATGATGCTTCTCTAATAGTCTTATTGAGTGAATCCATAATAGTTGAATCATAAATCAACTAGGATTTAAAAAGAATTTGAAAACCATCCCCGTCTTCAACTTGAAAAATTTTATTGAAAGAAACATAAACCTCTTTAAAATGTGCAAACTTGTAGCTGTTCATGACTAATAATAGCAACTCATGATCTGAAATTATCAAAACCAACAAGACATTGCCATAGCAGCTGCAAAACTTCATATCACTCATTTGAGTGCAACTAAAATAATGTGGTGGTTGAAAATGGTGATGACAACAACATTCATTGTAGCAATTTGGTTCATAGCTACCATGGGTATATTTCCTCTATCACTTGACGGTAGTATTCCATCACTCTGTGTTCCCTTCATGTCTTGTTGGTGATCCTTTGCACAAATATCCAAGTTTGGAGTCACTCCACCATGCTTATCAATATGGCTATCTTGGAATTCAATCATATATGACAATGACTCGCCTTTTGAAAGATTGTTGGGTAGCTCATGGATTGGCACATCTATTTCCATCTTTGGCTCTTTTTATTCAACGAGTGATGCCTTTTCCTCGATTTTTTTAAGATAATTCTTTTGTTGATTGGCAATATCAAAAGTCAATAAAGTATCTTTTTCTCCACTAAATTTCATACATTCTACTTGCATGGTTGATTCCTCCACGATTTGTTATTTTTTCATTTTCTTGCAACTCTGATTTTTCTTCATACTCTACCATTATAATTGGAGAATTTCAATTTTTTGTAGGTGTTGTTTTGTTTGAGTGGATGTCAACTTAGTTTTCTTAGCTCTTCTTAGTCATTCATCACACCCTTTGTAGGTTCTTATTACATCCTTTGCACTTGTCTAAAATGTGGTTAGTTTCTTTTCAACCACATTCTTTGGTTCCTTTTCAGATAAGATCTCCTTACCTTTGACTTGCATGTTGAGTTCTTGTTGCTCCTCTATAAATTGTTGAGGCTCATATTTTGACTTTTCCATCGTCGTTATTTCTATCCATGCCTTTACATCCTTCTTTGCATAGTTTGCAACATCTGTAACATGACTTCTTGCATTGCCCTCATGATTCACACGCTGGGAAGATCATAGATCTGATACCACTGGAATATCCTTAAATGGATATTTTAAATAATTTTGGAATCCCTTACAATAAACCTTTACAATAGAAAATAGAATTCTAAATTTTTATTTAAAACCCTTACAGCGGAAAATCAAATGGCTATATTTTACTAATAAAACCTTTGCAAAATTTAGAGTTTTAATAAATAATTTTAGCCATGAATAAATACTATAAACAGTAATTTTTGTGAAATTTTAAATAAGGAAAGATCAAAAAATATATTTATTTTTCCAACTAAAAAATTCAAAAAATTACAGCATATCGTACCAACATTAATATTAGCGTAAAAGCAACGTAATTGATGACATCACCCTTCCAAAGTGTTACGTCATCCCTAGAGATGGTGATGTCAACACTTGAAATGTTATTCTACCTACATCAAATGATGCCCTAGTTGTTTTAGATGATGCCCTAGTTGATATGGTTGCCTTAGAAATATCCAATGCTTCCCTGGTTGTACTAAAAATACAAAAATTTGATGGTTGATGCCTAATTGCAGCACCTGAATGGAACCACCATAAAAAATTAAAGGGTTTTCATCTTCTAATTTGAATCCACCGTAGGGTTTTCATCCTCTAATACTGAACGTTGAAACAAACTACTCAAAACTTCACAAGTTGAAAAAATGAATGGCAAAATAAAATACTTTCTAAATAAACTCAAATTTCTTTCTTTTATAGACACTTTTAAGAAAATAAAATATTATGTTTTATTTTCTCATTTTTCTCAAAATATAATTCAAAGTGACTCATGAACCTTTTAAAATAATATCACTTTATACCCCATATCTAATGTCACTTAATAACATTACTTTAGACTCCCTTTTAAAAACATTTTACTAGATTTTAACTTTTAATAATTAAATAATATTAAGTTGTCATTTTAATAAAGTAATGTTCCACTGTAGCATTTGTTAGTAGGGGGAGGAATTGTAAATGTAATCCACCACTCTCACCCTCTAGCCTCTTTCTTGGTGAGTGTTATGTCAACAAATTGGCAAAGCTTTTGGTAGGGGAGGGGAATAGCGAATGTAATTCACCACTCTCACCCTCTAGTTTTTTTTGCCCCATTGACAATGCTTTTGGTGAATGTAGTGTCTAATTAGTCATCTTCATCTCAATAAGGAGTCTCATCACAAAGTAAGGGGACACTTTATCACAATGATTGTAAGCATTTGTTAGTAGAGGAACGAACAATCAATGTAATTCACCGCTTGAAATTTTTCACCCTCTAACCTCTTTCTCCATTTTAGGGTTTTCCCTTCTCATGAAGGTCATTTGAATAAATGACTAAAATATGCACGAGTAAAAATCCCACTAAAATTAATATCTAATTTAAATTGTTCATGAAACCATTCGACTTAACATTAAAAATACAAGATTGGGTTGTAATTGAGTTCATCCCACATTGATAATAAATGTGAGATGATAATGACTTATTAGGCACTACACTCACCAAAAGCTTTGCCAATAGAAAAAGAAGCTAAAAGGTGAGAACCTTGAAGTGGTGAATTACATTCACCATTCCTCCCCCCCTACCAACAATTGCTAACAGTGTGTGTGCTAAAGTGGGTTCCTTTACCTTGTGATTATTACCAAAAATACTCAAGTAAAAAAGTATCATTTGGGAAAATGCTTACAATCATCAGCGAAAGTGGGTTCCCTTACCTTGTGATTATTACCAAAAATACTCGAGTAAAAAAGTATCATTTGGGAAAATGCTTACAGTCATCAGCTAAAGTGGGTCCCCTTACCTTGTAATTATTACTAAAAATACATGAGTAAAAAATATCATTTGTGTAAGTAAAAAATATCATTTGAATAAATGACTACTCATAGAGGTCATTTGAGTAAATGACTAAAATTTACACAACTAAAAATCTCACTAAAATTAATATTTAATTACAATTGCTTGTGAAATCCTTCAACTCAACATTAATCTATTAAAGATAGTACAAATTCACAACTCTTGTTCAAATATTAGGGGTTTCTATATAAATTCGTCCCTATAATTATGCTCCAACTCTACATGAAGCTCATATCAAACAAGGGCACAGAGTGCCAAGTCCCTGTGGGGAGTTTGAATTGTTGGAGGTAAAATGACATATGAACAGCAATTGCACAATTTGCAAGAAAAAAATCAGTCAATATACATTTTCAAGAAATAAATTGCCAAGCAAATTAATCTTAGATTCCCTTCACTCTATCTAGGCAGAGAAATGTAATCTCAAAATAAATATATATATATAACTCCGAGAAAAGCAAAACTGATGCAATGTACAGTGTTAAGAAATTACAATTGTGCCACTGATAAATTTGAGTATTTATATTCACGAGAACATGAAACTTATAAGATGCTCAAGTTGCAGGTCAAGTACTAGGTTGATTTATAAGATCTTGCTACAGTGACTTAAAGTCTTATTTCATAATAGTTAGTACCACTGAAATTCACTAAACTTTCCCAAAAGCCAATTGTCCAACCTAAAGAAATTCATAGCAAAATTCAAATTAGGATGTTTTTCTGAAAAAAACACCAAGATAATCTCAATATGAGATAACCGTACTCAAATTGATCACTAATTTAGCTTCAAAAAGACATATAACCAAAAATCATAATATCTATCTTACACAAATTTATCGCTAATTCAGCTTTTTTTTTTAAATATAAAAATGCGCTTCCACACCCGCCTTTTAGTTCCTCCCCGCCCCCCCCAAAAAAAATCTCCAAATTGCAAATTTGTGTTTGCTACCACCATTGCATAAATCAAACCCTGGCGAGGTACAGCACATAGATCAAAAATGTTTTATTTTTTCCCAAACCTTAGTAACTTAAATTTATTTATAGATGCCTCAAAATTACTTTATAAAAAATGGTGCTACCTGCTATGAACGGTTAACTGTTCAGGATAACAATATAAAATCCTTATACAAATATAAAATTCTTATACAACTATAAAATCCTTATACAAGTAATCCCATCATAGGAAAGTGTTGTTGTTGTGCCATTAGTTTCATGGTTTCAACATAAACTGCAAATCCTTGTTTCATACTCTCCATTTTGAATTAATATGTATTGTCTGTTCAAATGACTGTCAAATTTAATTCCTATGGGTTCAAAAAGGTTCAACCTTATTCCTAAAATTAAAATCTGTTAAAATTTAAATAATCTTATTTTAGTTAACATAATGTTTAGTGATGTATGTGTTTCTGTAGAAGTGCTCAAAATAATGTTTTTGTCTTTATGGAAAACTATGTAAGAATCTCAATAATTCTAGTAGCCAAGGCATTGATAAAGCAGAAATTCTCAACTTGTCTAAAATTGTGTGGTGACTAGATGCTCTGCCTCAAAATCCAGCATTGTCTACATATAAAATGCACATTAAGCAGGTATCTGCAGAAACTCTTATTACATTTGTTTGGAATAGTTTGTGTCCAGCCTTATCCAGCGTAATTGTCACTAGAATAGATAATTTACAAGTGCCAAACAACACTTGATCCAGACGACAACAATGGCTTCCAAATACGGCAAACTTAATAGTTAAACTTTGACATTCATTATATATAAAACGAAAAAGTTCAACAAACATAATGATTAAGAGTTAAATCCCTTGATCATAGCAGCTTATAGCTTAGCCTATCATTTCCCAGTAGTCATAAAAACATGAGGTTTATAAATGACGCAACATATCCAAAGAGGGCAGTAGATTCACTGCAGAATAATCTGGAATCTCTATCACTTTGAGGAGCTCACATGACTAATATCATTTTACAAGATCAAAACAAAATTTATGTAAGCAATATTTTACATAGTCAAAAACATACTTTGCAATAGTGTTCATATTGGATTACCTACTCTTCGTTCAGTGAGTTACTACCCATTATATTTAATTTTTCAATTGCAGAGGCTTCAGTTGAATTTGAAAAATATAAAGTGCAATCTCACGTGCTAGATCTTCTTGTATGTGTCATATATTGTTTTCAGCCTTATCATGTTAATTCAATAGTCCAAGATTAGTATGGTCATTCCCCAAGCAAAAACCGACAACAATCATTAATCTTAGCAGCAGACAACCTATCAACCATAGAAGACGCTGGCTACACAAACCTCTTGAGAACAGTTTGTAGCAAGAACCAAAACATAGAGTCTGAATCTAGATAATAATTCCACTAGACATTTTTGTGCAAATAGCATCAATAATCCTTAAGAGGAACTATTAATGTTAGGTCATTTATGATAACATGCAATCATCTAGATCTCAAAGATCCAAAACTTATGGGGCCATATCGATGGCCTAGATTATGTTGGATCTATGGGACCACAAAATTGCATATATAATCTAAGCCATTATATTTGCAGATTAACATCTTTCAAATACAGAGTGACCCAAAATCATATTTTTAAGGTCTAGAACACCCTTGATGTATCTACATAGTTGGACGGGAGGCCTTTGTAAATCCCTGATTCACTAGGATACCACAACTAAGGATATATTCTAGAGTGTTTTTTAGAAAGGAAAAAAAATCAGGCTTGTTAGAACTTAGAAAGGCCATTATCAAGTACATTAGACACTGAACACTTCTTGAGAGTATGCGCCAAAAGAAGGGGAAAAAGAGCCACAACGACAAAGAATACAGAAATCAGCATAAGCAACACAATTAATTTCAACTGTCTGACCGGTAAAACACCAGAAGAGTTAGCATATCTGCATTGTTTTCAAACCCCTGAAACTTTATATCATGAAATACTAACCCTCTGCTTTTTATCCTGCAAAAAATAAGGAAGTTGGTGGTGTATATTATTTGCAATACCAAACCCATGTCGTTTATTGTAACCACAAAGACAATGTTTTTTTAACAAACGGCATGTCGTATAACACCCACAGCTCATGGTTGAGGATCATCCCTGTACAAACCCCTTCCCACCAAAAAAAAAAATCGTCACAGGGTAGAAACCCTAACTACCTACTTCATGTAACACAGAGAAAGGCCAAAAAAAATCCAAACTACTCTCGTACAAAATTGCACGACAAAATTGAAGTAGTGGTTAGGGTTTTAAAGAACAATGTCAGCACCTGGAGAAGAAATATATTTCGGACAGATAAACTTCCAAGAAAAAATAGCAAGCACCTCAATTGTCTGGAAAAATACTGGAACTTCATTTACTTAAATGTTTTTAAATAGTTCAAAAAAACCATAAAACCTGACGGGATCGATGTTTCGTCCCCTTCAGCATCGGTAACTGCTGCACGGCAAACAACAGATTTTTGGGCCGTGGGTTTTTTGAGAGGCAAAAACGAGCTGTTCAATCCGATGAGCTTTGCATCAAAAGCCTCAGATTGAGGAGGAATCTTTGCAAGCACTACGTCCAGCCTAGATTCGAATCGGAGCCTCTTCGTAAAAAACTCGAAAAGTACATTGCCGCTTACCTTGAGTGAAGAATAAGAAGAAACCCTGCTTCTGAGCGGCTTAACAAATATGGTTGAAATACGAGCAGAGTCAACTTAGGGCTTGAAAATTTACCAACAGATTTACTTCTATAACAGGAAGCATCACAGCAGGGCTTGCACTTGCATTCTACTGCAGATTTACTTCTATTAAACGACAAAGCACAAAATAAACCATTCGCCCACCTTTCCCCGCTGCTCCTTGAAAATGGCCACCGTGATTTTTGTTTCGCATCATTACCACTTTCTTTTTTGTATCCTGATCGGCTTTCATGTGAGCAGGTTTGAAATCATAGCAAAACAAGTTAAACAATATAATAGCTATAATTTTAACTGAAATAAAATAGGTTTTAAGTATCACCTGGGTTTGATTCTATAATATTTATTCCCATCTCGTTCAGCTCTGTGCTTCTTGCAGGACATACGGAGTGTCCTAAGTTTTTATCAATAACACTTCTTCTTTGAACAAGAGTAAGTGCCCCTTTGCTCACCCGACCAAGAAGGCACGATGATGTGACCCGCGACAGATTCATTACTCTGGCATCGCGTGCCCCGATTTCAGAAAAGCAATTTGCATGCAGGGCGACCACTTTGACTTGTATTAGTTTTGATTTTGTTAAAAGATCAAGCTTTAAAAATCTAGAAATATGGAAGGAAGAAATGCAGGGAGAGAGTCATACCGTCTACAACTTCCATTACACCAATGCCCTTTCCAACAGCGATGAGCATTGCGATTACAGACGATAGATTGGTATGCATCCTAGGTCTGTGTTGCATGAATCAAGATGCACAGATGACAGACAGCTGCGGGAGGTGGGCTGCCCAACCTGCAACTACATTAAAATGGAGTTATTATGACTGCCAAAATGACAGCTCTGCTTAGCAGCGAAACCAAGGGACTCCCTGAATCACGTGAAAAAAGAAATAACATCAAAACTTCTTAACCAATCAAAAATAACAAAAAATAATATTATATTCAGTGGGTTAAAAAACTTGCACTTTGCTTTTGCAAAAGTTACACATATTTTTTAGCACAGAAAATGATGAATTCCGATTTGCCAAAAGCACAGGGAATAATAACGAATTAAAACCAAATGAAATCAATAGTCCACCCCTTCGGGAATAACAAGAAACAAGCTCGGTTTCAATACTGTCCTCAATGATATTTACTCAACCAATGATTTATTCTCAAACAAACTCATATTTGTCATCAATAATCCCAACAAAAACACCATCCAACTCTGAAATGGTGGAAATGGGTGGCATCCCTAACAAGTTCTCGTGCAACATTCCTAGAAATAACCTTGATGACAGAATGGCATTTGCCACACACTCGAAGGTTTTTAGTTACTTGGATAGGTGTCCCAGCAGTGTGATGGTAAGTCAAAATTAAATTATGAAGTTCTGCTGTGGTGGCAGAAATGATATTCCTTCTGCTTTGCTTCTACATCTGTTGTTGCAAATATTAAGTTGGGCATATAACCTGCCTCCTCCATTTGCCCAGAAAATTTCTCCAACCCTGCATACACCAAGGTTCCCTCAAGTACACAGAAGCAGGGGCCAGGGAAACCAGGGAACAAGTTTCCAATACGGGAATGGGGCAACATATATCCAGTACGGCTGACACCCAGAAAATCTCCGTAGACAGCACAGGAAACATCTGTACAAAAGATTACAGCAATTGTCAAGTTATTATGAAACAGGGGAATAGAAATGCCAAATAGATATAAACACACATAAGAATATAACCATATGAACAACAATTGTCAAGTTATTATCTAAGATCAGAAAAGAAATACCAAATTGATGTAACTATACATACCAATATAACCATACAAATGAGATCATTATGAGCACCATACATGATCACCTCCAGGATCAGGGCATTTCTAGTAATCCTTGGCCTGCAGTCCCTTGTGGAATTGGGGTCCAATAGACATTCCTCACGGAATCAGAAGACTTCTAGATGTATCACATGGAATCAGGAGACTTCTAGAGATCACCCATGTAACCCGCAGACTTAAAGGTAACCCCTGTCAAATCGGCAGATTTTTAGACATTCACTGTGGAATTGGGGACTTCTATGAGCCCCAGGCTTGCAATCCCCAATCCAGGGACTGCTTGGGGACAAGAAAGGAGTCTCCCCATGTGCCTCAGGCCAAGGGGATGGCTAGGGGACATTTCCTAGTTGTTCCCCATCCCCATTTCCTGTGGGTAGTCATTTTGGAACGGAACATCGACATTATCTATCTCCATTTGGGGGTTTGATTTGTCTGCCACAACAAAAGCATAGATATTTTTATTTATCTCAATCCAACTGCATCCTGGCTTCTTTGGCACATTATTATCTTTCATCATTTTTCGCAACTTTTCGATATCATCCCACCTGCCAGCTCCAGCATAGATGTTTGATAGTAGCACATATGGTGTAGCACTTTTAGGGTCTAAATGAAAAAGGCGGTCTGCAACACGTTCAGCAATTTCTACATTGGTATGGTTTCTACAGGCACCCAGCAGAGACACCCACACGGTAGCACCAGGCTCCATTGGCATTTCTTTGATAAAGTTTTCTGCCTCATTCAGATAGCCAGCACGTCCTAGAAGATCAACCATGCAGCAAAAGTGCTCCCTTGTTGGGGTGATGTGATATATTTGTCTCATGCAATCAAAGTATCGCAAGCCATCGTGCACTAGGCCTGCATGACAGCATGCAGAAAGAACTCCCACAAAGGTGATATCATTAGGATTTAAGCTAGAAAGTAGCATTTCTTCAAACAGTTGGATGGCCTCCATCCCAAGCCCATGCACGGCATATCCTGAAATCATTGCATTCCATGAGACTACATCTCTTATACACATTTTACGGAACACTTTGCATGCATGATCTATGCTGCCACATTTGGCATACATGTCTACAAGGGCACTCTCCACAAACACATCAGACAGAAATCCATTTCTAAGAATGCTATCATGAATCTCCTTACCATGGTTGAGAGATGCCAAGTTGGCACAAGCTGGGATGACACTAGCAAATGTGTCTGGGTTTGGCTTTACATCTGAAAGTTGCATTTCTCGAAAAAGCTTCAGAGCCTCATCAAAGTGGCCATTCTGTGCATGGCCAGCAATCATTGCAGTCCACGAGACCACATTTTTTTCTGGCATTTCCTGAAAGAGTTTCAAGGCTTGATCAACATGTCCATTCTGTGCAAGTCCTGCAACCATTGTATTCCATGAGACTACATCTCTCTCTGGCATTTTTTGAAAGAGGATCATACCCCCATCAATATTTCCATTCTGGGCATATCCTGCAATCATCGTATTCCATGAAACCACATTTCTTAGAGGCATTCCGTCAAATAGCTTCATTGCCTCATCAACCTGACCATTCTGTACATATGCGGCAATCATTGCAGTCCATGACACCACATCCCTCTCCGGCATTTCTTTAAAGAACTTCGTCGCCTCAACCACCTGTCCATTTTTTGCATATCCTGAAATCATAGCATTCCAAGAGACCACATTTCGTTCAGGCATGGATTCAAAAAGCGTCAGGGCTTCATCAAGGTACCCATTCTGCGCATATCCTACGATCATTGAATTCCACGAGACCACATTTCGCTCGGCCATTTTGACAAACACTTTACATGCATCGTCTATCCTCCCACACTTAACATACATGTCAATAAGAGCACTACCCACAAAGACACTAGAATGTGAACCACTTCTAATCAAATTTTGATGTAGCTCCCTGCCATGTTCCAAAGCTCTCAAATTGGCACATGCCGGAAGCAGACATGAAAATGTTTCTGAATTTGGCTCTTTATGTGCCAGGCGCATTTCACGAAAGAGATCCAGAGCGCTATCAAAATGCCTATTCTGCACGTACCCTGAAATCATTGCAGTCCAAGCCACCACATCCCGCTCTGGCATTTTCCAAAAAAGTTCTGAGGCCTTGTTCACCTGCCCATTCTGTGCATAGGCAGCAACCATGGTCGTCCGAGAAACAACATCAGGCTCATTCATCTGCTCAAAGAGCTTCCACGCCTCATCAACCTGCCCATCCTGGGCATATCCTGTAATTAGAATTTTTTTAAAGGAACCACAGACTTTTAGAAGTTTATAAATCTTGAAAATCTTTTTTCAATATTAAATTCTCAATTTGTAAGTTTGGTGGTAACATAAAAAAATCACAAAATTCCAAATGACTTGAGGGGTAATTGCAAGGTGGCACTTATTAGTGGGTGAACAAAGTTCAAATCCTCCTGACTGCAATAAGGCAACCCATAACTCCAGCTGACACGTGCATTCCAGCATAACCATGTTTACAAATATTCGAAGCTTAAAAATTTTAATAGAGATTCATCAATCATGCACATTAATAATGGTTCAAACATCACAAGTCTTGTATTTCTTAAGCTTCCACAGTCCATGATAGTAGGATAACACTTCTGGAAGGACTGTAAAGGTTTTTGATGGGAATTTCGGTAACTATCCTAAAGATAGATCACACTGGTCTTTCCAGAACGTCAATACAAAACTGTCACACAGGTCTTTACAGAAGCCTTATCCGACTCTCATATATAAGTCACATAAGTCAGAGTGGGTCATCTCTCAACAAGCCAATAAGCCAAATGGTAAGCCAACTTGCAACTAGCAAGCACAGAAAAACTTAAAAGACTAAAAACATGAAATATGTTAAATTTTTGCTACCAACATGACAGATTTGCAACACGGAACCCGTGCCTCAAGCCAGGTTTCTTGCAACTTAGCCTCACAGTAATCAGAGGCAGCCCATACCTCTCACAAGACTTACCAAAGTTTTTTTTTTTGGTTTGTTTCTTATATAAAAACGAAAAATAACCAATTGGCTGATAAATGAAAATCTCTACCTGCAATCATCACAGTCCAGCCTACAGCATTTCGTTCAGGCATTTTGTCAAACACCTGACGTGCATCCTCTATACTTCCACATTTCACATACATGTTCACAAGCGCACTACCTACAAAAGCATTCGTCCCAAATCCTCTCCTGATTATGTTTTCATGGATCTCTTTACCCTGTTTCAGATTCCCCAAGTTTGCAAAAGCCGGAAGAACGCTTGAAAAAGTGAAGTCGTTGGGATCGATTCCCTCACTCTGCATTTGATAAAACAAATTCAAGGCGTCCTCATAATGTCCGTGCTTGCAAACAGCACTAATCATGGCAGTCCATGAGACCACATTTCGCTTGGGCATCGCCTGCAGAACTCTGCGAGCATCTTTCAATCTCCCGCACTTGGCATACATACTCACAAGCGTATTCCCCATAAACAAATTGGGAATGTATCCATGCTGATCCATTTTGTCTAGTAAATCTAATGCTTCTTTTAATCGGCCCTGCTTACAGAATGCCATGGCATCTCTGCTCAAGTCCATGGGATTTCTATTGGAATTTGGAGTTTTTGTAAATGGACTTTTGGTAGGAAAGAGGGAAGGAAGGTTGGCCATTTTTTCCCTGTTTTTGGCCATTGTTGTTGCTGCAGATAATTTAGGCTACAATTACATGTTGAAGTGAAATTGCTAGCCATTTTTTCCCTCTTTTTGGCGATCGCATTATGTTGATCACGGATGTGGCTCCGCTAATTGATCCTTTTCGATTCTCTGAAACATTGAACACCGATCGTTTTGTATTATTAGTGTTTATGCCTTTAATGATCGGAGTAGAAAGGTCACCTATGGCGTTGGCTTGTTGACGAGTTGCGAGATATGTATTAGATTTTGTTTGGCAATTTTAATATGGTTGAGATGGTGTCTCACAAGTTTGGCCACCCCCTATATCTTGGTCAGCTAGAAAATGAGAGGTGTGATATTATATGCATAATAAATTTGGTTGAATTAAATAGTGGTTTGACGTTATCACTTATATGACTTGGTTCCTTTGCATCTACGATATTAATCGGTACACATATGCTTTAAGTATTACTCCGCCGACACCTCTAAGTCGAGTTGTGCAATAACTACACTAAGCCAAAAACAATATTTATCCTTCTGTTGAAGTATGTTATTGTTATTGTTGTTGTGGCATTGATGTTGTCATTGATGTCAAGGTCATGATGGAGGTCATTAATGTCAAAGTCAAAGTTGATGTCATGCATGGTGAAGTGGTATGTGACAAGGAGTCTTATGACAAGAGAGAATTTGAAGGCAACCTGTTGTCTCTTTGTTGAGAGAGAATTTGAAGGCAACCTGAGAATTTTTTTGAGGCTGATGACATGTCAAGGTCAAGATCAAGATACATGGTAAGAATACTTTTGAGCACTAGTCTTAAGAAGCATTGTCACATCATGAGCATGTGTATGAAGATGGTGGTCTGGTAGGATGGATAGACACAGGGATGAGTGGATGTTTAAGGATATCCAAGCTTGTATATGAAGTATTGAAACACCCAGGAAAGTTTCAAGATAAACCTTCAGGGGCAAGGTCTTAAGCCTAAGCATGCAATCAAAATAGTCCTAGACTCTACTTGACTAATACGGAGTCTTAAGGTGTCATCAAGATCTTTGAAGGATGCAAATCAGTGCTATAGCATGTGAGAAGATGTTTGAAACTGTGTAAACATGTGTATAAGGTATATAAGATTTTAGAGGAGCTTTCTGGGTCAGTTCTTGGCTTAGTCTTTGCATGAAGAGACCTAGTGAGAAGGCATAGGCTTGGTAGCATGTTGAGTTGAGCAGTCTAAAGCTTGTGAGAAGAAGATTGGCAGTATGTGAGCATGGTATGAGGTTGTATGACATAAGTATGAGGTGTTGAGAATGGTACAAGAGCTTTCAAGGTGTGTTCAAGGTCTAAGTGTGACTGGGAATTCAAGGCCTAATGTGCAAAGAGACCTAGTGTGGCCTAATGAGGGGTCAAGTTCGGTTTCCAAGGTGTCAGAGCTCATGAAAGCATTTTCAAAGGTATGATAGGTTGTGTCAAGTGTATTGACCAAGTTTGAGGTCAAAGTTTGAAGAGGAAAGCATAAAATGTGGTTTTGAGTTTTTTTTTGTGTACGGAATGAGGTATTGCAGACTCGAGAAGGATTTTTTTATGCTCATTGGCATGTGCAACCTTTGCATAAGGATCCAAGTAGTTCATGGTAGTTGGGGAAGGGTCCTCGATTAAAATTCTTGGAATTTGTTTTTGAGTTGAAGGCCTAAGCTTTATGAATGATTGTTAAGAAGGGAAGACAATTTAAACCCTCTCTAAAACCCTAATAGTGACCCGATATGGAAGATATGATTAAAAATGCTCATAATGGTTTGGTTGACCTAGTATGATGATTGGAGTTGTAGTCAACTCTCCCAGGTACCTCCAAGTGACATTGGTCTATCAGAAGAGTGAGTGGAAGCTACAAGAAACCCCTTGTTTCTTGGATTTTTGATGTAGCAAACAAGGTTGACCAGGTCAAAGCATGCAAATGATTGAAGGATGATGTGTGGGACTTGTATTTTATGATCATGTAAGTTTTTGAGTAGGTTAAAGACTTCAAATATGCTAAACCAGTCATGAAATTTGGCCTATCATTAAAAAGGCCTATTGAGGAAGACGGTGTGAAAACCAAGCAGAAGTGAGAATGAGATTAGAGATGGGTTGCAGTGGATTAGGGATGGATTCAAATGCATGGGGTTATTTTTCAAGACCTATATCACATATCCCCTTTGAATATAAGATTTGTAGATGTTCATAGATAAGTTGAAAGTTGCTCTCAAAGTGACATGTCTAACACAGTGAGGTCTGCGTAGGGTGAAGCCATGACATTGGTCTATAAAACTAATATTGTTATTGAACCTTATAATCTATATATTTTAATATGTTCTAAGGATGATAAAGGATCATCTAAACCCATTGGAAGATTATAAAAATGTTCGCACATATGTTCTAAAGTCTTGATTTCCATGACTGTGTTTTGGAGCTATAGGCATTTTTTTGTGTGTGAGTGAGATTGATGTTCCTAAGTCATTATGCCTAGAATTGAAGAATACAATGCATATAAATTTTTTTGAGATGTCTCATAGGTTCATTTGAATGTATTTGTATTCATGAGAAATTCCTATTAAGGTGTGAAAATTCAAAGGTTCTTGATTGGGTTTTTTAAACCTATTTGTAGTTCTAAGTGAGCATATGAAAGTGATCAATTTGAGGTCTTTTGTCCTATATGGTGTAGTTTAATGGACATGATGATGACTCTGAGATCATGGAGGTTCTATCCATATGATTTTTTAATGTGGTTATGTGTCAAATTTGAGTTTATACTTCAGATATTCAAGGTAGACTTTCTGGCAGTGAGAAGGGCTAAGTGTGAGTAGGCCTAATGGCATGGTTCAAGGAGTGAAATGAGCTAAATGGTGCTGGGGATTGTTATAGCACATAATTTCACCACTGTGGGAGAGTTTTTCAGGCTCTCCCACTTTCGTCTATAAGCATGGGAATAACCTCAAGATGTGGGTGTCTTATGGTGAAGTTGAGCCTCTAGGATTTTTAAAGAGGCTACTTCGTCTTGGTGGATCACCTAAAACTAATGATAAAATGAAACTTCATAGGGAAAAGGGTTAGAAGGGATATAAGGGATCCTAAGAGGGCTAACTAGGTGATGCACCCAAAAAAAATTGACACTCATATACATTTGATCCCACACTAGATCAGTCAAGAGGCGACTTGGGCTTGCATGATCTCAAGGTCAAGCTAGTCATAACACTAATCCAGACCTGCAAAACTTGAAAATACTTTAAAAAGGAAATTAGTAGGCTAATGGACTAGGAATAAATGCATTCACAAACCCACCAAGCAACAAACATACTAAAGAACTAATTAAAGATAGGAAATAGGCAAGGAAATCGAGTCTCACTACATTCAAGAGGTAGTTCTTATAATACTTCATCAAGGTTTAGCCTGGTCGAAGGAGCACGCTTTTGCAAATGTCTCAATAGGCATCTGTCTCCCAGCAAGATGACAAAAACTCTAAAACTAGGAACCATTAAATTGGCAAATCATGAGATATATATAGAGAATGGAAGAGAGAGAAAAAGGGCTTCATGAGAAAAAGGGAAGAGGGAAGAAGTCACTGAGGACTGGGATTGCTATTGTCATCCTCCTTTGAACATGAGATGCATCACCCAAGATCACCACCAAATCTCCTTGAGCCATTCCTACATTCAAGTTGTCCCTTTAGGAACTGATGGAGCCATACCAGAGGTAGTTGCATGTTCCTTCCAAGCGTGAGTCATTTGTCCTTGCTTTTAAAACTTAGCATGTTCTTTACTACAATCTGGACCATCTCGGTAGGTCTTTGCATGTTCTTTGTTCCACCTGGATGCATCCAATCTTTGTTTGACCACTTTGTATTCCATAGATGAAAGAAGAAGTCCTTGTTATCTATTGATCTACTGAGCTTATTAGATGTGCTTGTGCCATTTGTCCTTGACTGATTGGCCCTTTGGATTCACTGACCATTGACCTTAATGTTCCATGGCCATTTGCTTTTTGTGAACTATTTTCCATAATTTTATTTTCATAACTATCGATTTTACTCATTCTTTTAGGCTTTTGACTCCTTACAACTTACTTCTTTACTTCGGGGTTTCCACTACTTATGACTTATAAAATAATTTAAGTCTTTCACCTCAAAAAACCTGAGACTTGCCTCTTGAAGAACCCACGAACCACCACCCAAGACTAGCTCAAGTTTGTCATGTCTCTTTACTTATTTTGGGTTTCTAATTGTTTGCAACTTACTTCACCTTTTAAGCAAGGCGGCCCCACAAACCCAAAGTCTTCTTGCTGAGAGAACCCAAAAAGCACTAGCCAAGACCAATTTGGGCTTCTTAAATGGCACTACTTACTTTAGATATTACTTGGAACTTATAAAATGAAATAAGTAGTGCACCTTCACAAACCTGAAGTATTCTTGGTTGACAAACCCGAAGTCTTATGAGAGAAAGCTTGAAGTATTTTTCTTGTTAAAGCCTGAAGCCTTCTCCTTTTTAGAACTCAAAGTTGTCTGTTGTCTACTGTCTGCTCTCGGAAGCCCAAAGTTGTTCTAAACTTGCCACTTTTTCTTGAATGTCCATCTTCTCACACTTAGGCAAAATTTTGGTATGTGGGCCAAAAATGGCCAACATTTCTAGTGACTTGCAAGGAAGCATGCCTGTTATGCTTGAGAACCCAGCTCATGTTGCCTTGTTGAGTCCATTACGCATGAAGTCATCAACCTCTACAATTGGGCTGGTTTGAACTAGATACAAGGCTGACCCTTACTGAAACTTCCTCTTAAAGCAATGAGGATAACACAAAAACAACGCAAAGTACCCAAGGAACTTAGTGAAAGGAAAAATAGAAAAGAAAAAAAATGTGCACAAGGCACTTTGAGGAAAACATGAAATCTATCCTAATATATATAAGGTTACAATTTACAAGTATCTCCTTCTTGGATCAAATGCAAAATTATGAGTATCATTCACCTGTAACAAATCAAGATGAAAGATACCTCGCTTTAGAGGTACCAAAATTGGTGAACTAGGCAGCTTTATGTTGAAACCTTTTGGTGTGCCCTCTAACAGAGGAAATGGAAAAAACATGTCCCCAATGTAGACATACTGGTTAATGTTCTCCAAACTTGGTTCACTTTGGATTGTGGGGGCTATTGAAATCTCCTCATTTGATGGCTCAAATTTGTGCTCTGAATTAAGCACAACATGTGACAGCTTCTTTGAGTTGGTGTTTGGTTTGTTGTCTAGGTCTCAGCAAAACAGCTCTAAGTCATTCCAAAAGGTAGCTTCCTCTTGGTCATCCGAGACAATGCCAACTTCAACTCCATATTTGTTATATTTGATTTGAAAGGAGCCATATGGTAGTTCATCAATCCATCCAAGGCCCAACATGTCATATTTTTATGGCTCTAGATATGACCATTCCCCTCTTGAAGACATCAGTACTGCCTTTAATGGATAATTTATCTTGGGATTGGTCAGCTTCTTTAACCTAATTGGTGAGTTCATCCTCAAACTCTAGAAGAGGCATAGGCTAGTTTAGAACCTCTACCTAATCAATGAAGTTATGGTATAGTTGCTGCCATACTTCATCTTGATCGTCTTGCTCATTCATAACCTCTCCAACATGGTCAACTGATTGACTACATCAATTTCTGCACCTTGGTCATCTTCATCTACAACCATGCCAAATGGAAGCTCTTGAGACTAAACAAAATCCTCCTTACTCTCAATCACATCCTGAATACACACCTCTTTAAGTATGAAGGCATTAATACTACCTTTAGGATTTAATTCATCAATGTCAAAGCCATGCCACAATAGCTGGTCCAAACCTGATTTCTCTTTCCTTTTCTAGAGTGGATTGCCTATCATGATCTCTTCATCATAGGCACCTATGGTGTCTTCTTTAGGCTCAAACTTGACTATAAGATCCTCCTTTATTCCTTTCAAAATAGGCTCTTCCTCCAAGAGGGAGATGGTGAGAGGATGAAAAAGTTCACCTTGCTTGTAGCTTGAGATGTGTCTTTCTAGCTAGGTACTTTGAGTGGTATCTTTGGTGGTTCTCGAGGGAGGGAGAAAGAGTCTTGGAAATATTGTAGGGAAAGCTCATTGCATTGTACTAACACCTCTTTTTTATACTCTTTAACCACTAACTCCTTCTCTTAAACTGACTGAACCGATTTTCAGGATGGAAATGTGCAAGGAACAACCACCTTTTCTTCCTTTTGAAAAAGTATAGGAGAGGGTGGTTTCACAAGAGATGGTATGACATATCCAAGGTCAAAAGTATTGGAGAAGATCCATGATGGAAGGGATTCAAACTCTTGGGTGGGAATGGGTGTAGGGGTTGATTTAAAACATAAGACTGATTAGACTAAGTATGTTGATCTTCATAAGACATAAACACACTTTTCAAATTTTGAGCCATGCTTCTCGACCACACCTTGTTCTCCCCCTCATAAACTGCCCATTGATCATCCTCACAAATTGACCACCTATTCTTGACCATCTGAAGAGAACTCCTTGCCTCTTGTAGAACATGAGTAGGGATGACTAGAGAAAGCTCCAAACCCCTACCAATCTCTCTTATCAACTTGTTATAATCTAATAATGTTTGTCTGAATCTTGAGAAGGATGTAACAAGATAAACATAATCTTAACAAGAGGAATTAAAAGATTGATTTGAATGCTTAGGAGGTTGATCTTGGTCATACACAGGGATGAGAGGAGGGTAAAGATCATGATGGGGATGATAGGTTGTTTGAGGGCCACTTGGGGGGAACATATAAACATTATTAACTTGATAAGTGTGATGTTGAGGTAGAGAATATGCATGTTGGTCAAAATATGGTTGATTATACATACCAAATATGTTGATTAGGCACTTGGATTGCTCAAACCAGCTAATAAATACTCAGATTCACCATTGATGTTTGCAGAATGCCTCAAAAGGCTGATAAGTAGAAGATCAACATCAAAAATCCTTCCACTACTTTGGACCTTAGTCACATCAAGCGTGCCAAAAACTATTATAGCATAGAATTGCACCCCTGTGGGAGAGTTTTTCAAGCTCTCCCACTTCTGGCTATAAGCATGGGAACAACCTTAGGATGTGGGTTTCTTATGGTGAGGTTGAGCCTCTAGGATTTTTAAAGAGGCTAGTTTCTCTTGGTGGATCACCTAAAACTAATGATGAAATGAAACTTCATGGGGAAAAGGGTTAGAAGGGAGACAAGGGATCCTAAAAGGGCTAACCAGGCAATGCACCAAAAATAAATGGACACTCTTATATGCTTGAACCCACACTAGATCATTCATGAGGTGACTTGGGCTTACACGATCTCAGGGTCAAGCTAATACGCGTTGGAAGAGGTTCAATCAGAACACTAATTTGGACCTGTAAAACTTGAAAATACTTCAAAGAGGCAAGCAATAAGCCAATAGACTAGGAATAAATGCATTCACAAAGCCACCAAGAAACAAACATACTAAATAACTAATTGAATACATGAAGTAGGCAAGGAAATTGAGTCTCATTACATTCAAGAGGTAGTTCTTACAATACTTCGATAGGGTTTATCCTGGTCAAAGGAGCATGCTTTTTCAAACATCTCAATGGGCATCTGTTTCTTAATAAGATGACAAAAGTCTAAAATTGGGAACCATTAAAATGTGAAATTGTGAGATATATATAGAGAATGGAAGAGAAAAAGAAGGGAAGAGGGAAGAAGTCATTAAGGACTGGGACTGTTGTTGTCATCCTCCTTTGAACATGAGATGCATCACCCAAGATCATCGCCAAATCTCCTCGAGCTATTCCCATATTCAATTCATCCATTTAGGAACTGATAGAGCCATACCAAAGGTAGCTACATGTTCTTTCCAAGCGTGAGTGATTTATCCTTGCATTTAAAACTTGGCATGTTCTTTACTGCAATCTGGACTATCCCAATTGGTCCTTGCATGTTAGTTGCTCCACCTAGATGCGTCCAATCTTTATTTGATCACTTTGCATGATGTAGATGAAAGGATCAGTCCTTGTTTTACATTGATCTATTGATCTTGTTGGATGTGCTTGTGCCACTTGACCTTGACTGATTGGTCCTTCGGATTTGCTGACCATTGACCTTAATGTTCTATAACCATTTGCTTTTCACATACTATTTTCCATAATTTTCCTTTCAAAACTATTGATTTTACTCATTCCTTCAGGATTTTGACTCCTTGCAACTTATTTCTTTCTTTCTTACTTTAGGGTTTCCACTACTTATAACTTATAAAATAATTTAAGTCTTTCACCTCAAAAAACTTGAAGACTTGCCTCTTGAAGAACCTGCGAACCACCACCCAAGACCAGCTCATGTTTGTCATGTCCCTTACTTAACCTTTTAAGCAAGGTAGCCCCACAAACCCAAAGTATTCTTGCTAAGAGAACCCAAAAATCACTAGCCAAGAGAAATGTGGGCTTCTCAAATGGCACTACTAACTTACTTTAGATATTACTTGGAACTTATAAAGTGAAATAAGTAGTGCGCTTTCACAAACCTAAAATCTTCCTGCTTGACAAACTTGAAGTCTTATGAGAGAAAGCTCAAATTTTTTCACTTGTTAAAGCCCCAAACCTTCTCCTTCCAAGAACCTGAATCTATCTATTGTTTTTTATCTACTCCTAGAAGCCTAAAGTTGTTTTTAACTTGTCGCTTTTGCTTGAATGTCTATCTTCTCACACTTAGGCAAAATTTTGGTATGTGGGCCAAAAATGGCCAACAAGAACCTAAGGTGAGCTTATCATGGGTCTAATTAAAGTGTGTGTGAAGTGTTTCATCTATGTGAGGAGGCTCAAAGTTTTCCAAGGTGGTCAAGGTGAAACGTGTGCTTTGAGAAGGCCTAATTACATTAGGTCTCTATTAGGCCTAATAGTGGTTTTGGTCATTAAGGGTAGTGACCAACCTATGTAATGGTTGTTTCACTTGTGAAACATGTTTATTGATCTATTATAAGGGTGATCCAAGTATGGAGAGGTTCGTGGCTTACCAAGGTGGGTGAGAGCAAGAGTCAAGTATAAAAAGAAGGTTTAATAGGCCTAATTTGACTAGTGAGAATATTGAGAGAGTGAATGAATGATATAGAGGTTTAGAAACCAAGTAAAGGAATTTAATACCATCAAAGAGTTGTGTTTAATATGTCATGAAGTTATAATAGTGATTATACAGATGATGAGCAAGGTCATATGATCTAATTTTGCCAAGAATAGGGTTAGTTGAATGAAGAGGCCTAATAGGCTATTTGAAGGAAGATAGAAGAGTGTGAATAACACAAGAAAGGGATCATCATTAATTAAGTGATCAAAAAGTGTACAAAGGTAATCATAGGTTCTAGGTAGTTGAGTTGGTGTTGAGTTACCGAGTGGGTTGGTGCTTACTTACAAGTTGGTGCTTGACTAGTGAGGGGTTGTTGTTCTTTGTCAGGTTGGTGCCTCATTAAATGTTGATTAATTTATTATAGGACTATAGTCCAAACTATGTTTCAATGGTTTTTATCCCCCATGAGGGTTTCACACATATCTCTTGTGTCATTAAGTTGTATGCTTTTGTAGATGTTTGTTTATGCATTGGTTAATGCATGTATGTGAATGAATACTTCATGGATGATAAGTGAAATTGATTGATTGTTTTAAGGGCATTGATTCATCCCCCCTTCTCAATAGTTATACTTCAAACACCTTTAATCAAAATTAAAAAATAATTAATGCATTGTTTTCCAATAAAGGCATGTAGTAATGGAGAAACACCATAAACATAATCATCTAATATTGTGATTGTAATCTAAAAAGAATATCCTTGAAATAAATTTCATTTAATGATGATTCCTCAGAGATACATATGTTGGCACTAGGATTAGTAGAGGGATAATAAAAATTACACTGTGAACATTGTATTTCACACAAGATAATAAAATATTATTTCAGGATGATGAATTACAAGGAGAGTAAAAGCTTTATAAACTTTTATGGGTGGTTACTGGATGTAACCAATTCTCATCCCGTAAACCAACTAACCCAAACCAACTTATTTAATTAATTTACAAACTAATTAAAAACATTAGAAAAGACCTTAGATCATAAACCCAACAAACTCCCCTTGATCCAAAGGGGTATAAAAGATGAAAAATTGGAGTAATGACTTTTAAGTCATCAAAGAAACTTTGTTGCAACTACAACTAGTGTATTGTACCTTTGATACTGACCCAAAAATAATGTCAGTCCATAAAGAAGCTTGTCCCTATGAGTTTGGCAAAAAATGGCTGATGAACATGATAAAATCCTACTCATCCCTGATGATCATCATATCATACTATAGTAAAATACGATCAAGGCATGTTCAACTACATCAACCCACATAAGGTCCCACACAGGAACCCATCCAAGTGATAACCCATACGTTTTATTTCACATCTTCTTGATACCCAATAAATGTTGATGACTTTTGCTCAGCATTGTTGATGTTAGCAACCCCTATCAACTCATATTATCACCAACGACTGATCAAAGTCCAACCAATGCCTAAATCTTCTCCCCCTATTAGGTGAGAGGTGAGAAGCCATGCATCAAGAGAAATAAAAAAAACTAACTCCATCCACTCCATGTCATGAATATTAGATATAAAAAGCCAAAAATGAAACTAAAAGTAAGAACGCAAGCCAAAATTTTCCATTCAAGTTCATTAAACCTAAACTCTGAGCGAATAGCTAACTAGAGAAGGTAATTGTCCTCCAACCTCCAACTGATCCTCCAACCTCTAGTGTGACATTTACACTTAATCAATCAAAGATCTTGAGGGACATGTATAGGACAGTGTATTCACTGATAACATAAGTATGAGGTGTCATTTTGAAGGTGTTGATTTCTACCTATAATGCACCTTTATACATCATTGAATATATTTGTCTCAAAAAACATAGATGGAAACTTCAAAACATAAAATAAACTATGCCCATATATTTGAAATGTTTAAAAACCTATAGTTTGACTAGTCACATGACCACTTGTCTCACGAAGCCATAACTATACCCTTATATCACCGATTTGGTCTAAAAAAATAGTTAGAGGGGATTTGAAACTTGGACCTCTCTAACCCCCAAGGACTTCACAAAATTCACCCTAACCGAATTGACTTCAATGATTTGGATAATTAAAGATAAATATACTTTACTTACACTGAGTTTTATCTTGTATATGAGAAAAAAATTACATGTGTTTAAAAAAACTTGCTCCAAGTTTTAAAACAATGTTATAGTAAAAAAAATCACCTGCATAAAAAAAGACACTAGTCTGTGCATTGAGTTGTTTTAGTGGATCCCATGGTAAACAAATGAAATTATTTTTAAATATTTATAATGTACAATTTTTGGAGCACTATATTAAACATCGTATAGATCTATCATTTCTCTACAAGCAAATTTTGATCTATTTTGTCATTTTTTGGTTTATTTATGTCATTAAAATAGGAGGAAATTAATTTGATGTTGCACCATACAAGTCTTCAAATGCTCTATTTTCCTACATAAAATCTACCTTCAAGCATCATACAAGTCAGTGGATTTATTTTGCTTGAAACAAATAAAAATTATTCACACAACAAAAGATATTTGCACAACATATTGCCATACAGGTTGTTGTACAAGTTGTCATACAACTTTGTGAGTGAAAAAATATTGAATGAGAAATTGTTTACAAACCTACCACCTTCTTTTTACCATAAATTTCTTGGCAAATTTAGTAATGCCAATTTACAGTGTAGACTCTGCCAAAATCCTCAAAAATAATTGAAGCCTTTCAAAATGAAATTAATAATGTGAATCATGCATTAGGCTGGTGGGATGGCTTTGAGGAAAATAAATCTACAAATTAAAAAAAAACTTACTGATTTTTCTTAGTGTACATGATGTATCAATATTAAATGGAGGCCATACAATTTTATAATTGTCTCTCTCTTCTCTGTGTCCTCAACTTGCCATGACTACAACCAAATGGTTCTATCCTCTTTCAAGAATTTCTTATTGTGGCTCTAATACCATTGTTGGCACCAAGAGTAGTAGAGGAATAATAAAAATTATATTGCGAACATTGTATTTCACATTGTATTGTATATTATTTCGAGATGATGAATTACAAGGAAAGTAAAATCTTTATAAGTTTTCATAGGTGGTTATGGGATGTAACCAATTCCCATCCCATGAACCAACTAACCCAAACAAACTTATTGAATTAATTTAAAAACTAAAAAAAAACATTAAAAAAGACCTTGGATCATAAACCCAACAACATAAAATCATGAGTTGAATAATAAATCAGAGAAATTTTATAAATTTTGTTAGTGGATGGCCATTAGTTTCAAAATTACCTTATTTCCTTAAAGACACTGTCTTTTTCATAATTAGCTTCATTCCTTAAAGATGTTATCATTTTCCAAATTAGCTTGATATCTATTGTCTCAATAGTATATGTAGATAAGTAAAAGGGTGCATGCATACAACACACCACAAAGAAATGTTTGACTTACATGTTAATGTTTTCCCCTGTTAGGTAGCTCTTTCTTTGTTGAGAAACTCTTGCTTCAAAAAGTTATTAGTTTAGCATGGTAAAAATCATGAGTATACATTATCTTATAATAATGGTGCTTATAATGGTGTTTTCATCCTCCTTAACATAAGGAGTAAGACCTAAAATTATGACAACAAATAAATTGATTTACGGTCTATCTTGTTGCTTCTTCATTTTAATAGTTCCATGGTATTTATTTTTTCATTGGAAATTTGTTTGAACTTTGCTTAATGGATTGGGTTAGGCTAATTTATAGCTAAATACTCTGATAAGTCCTGACACTATTTACCATGATGGTGGGAGTACTTATGCAAAATTAAAACAACCTATTCCAATAAGTCCTGATGGGATACCATTACAAGGGAGTGGGAGTATTTATGCAGAATTAGAACAACCAATTATAATAGGCCCTTATCTCATTCCATCCCTTGATGTTATGAGTATTTATGTTGAATATTGACATCCAGTTCCATTAGGGCCTAATCTTATTCCATCACTTGGTGATGGGAGTATTTATGCTAAAATAGAATTACCAATTCCAATAGGGCCTCATCATATGCCATCGCCTAGTGGTGGGAGTATTTTTACAAAAATAAAATGGCCAGTTCTACCATCAGGGCCTAATCCTATTCCATCACCTCATGATGTGAGTATTTATGTTGGATTTCAATAACTTGTTCCACCACCAAGGCCTAATCATATTCCATCAGCTCATAGTTATGCTAGATTTCAATGACTAACTCCACCATAAGGGCCTAATCCTATTCCATTCCATGATTCAAAATAGTAAATGACTAATTCAATCAAGTCCTAATCTAAAAAGGAATATTAACACCTAGTCACTTCCTAATATATTTACCAAGGAAATCAATAAATAAAAATATGTTCTCTTTGTTTTAAATCTTGTAGTAAGTTATTTACACTATCTATTATAGCTCCGTGTTTAAGTTTGTCATATCTTCCATATACCTATGAAGATATTCATCTTCCTAAATCTAATAAACATAAAAATTATGCTTGAAGTCAACAAATGTATCTTTTCACTATAGATAAAGAAGGCCCCTTATTTTCTTTCAAGTAGATACAATCAAAAATAGTTTAACTTATGTGTATCTTGAAAGAACTTCACAATAGCTAAAGTGTTCATATTCATTGAGTGGGAAAACACCAAAGGAATGGAAGTGTGCACTCTCATTAGTTAAAAACCCCAATGTTTTCCCCCAAACATAGAGGGCAATGTATAGCAATTGTTGTATTAGTGGTGTATTATATGTATGAGTAATAGAAGGTAATGTATTTTATGACTGATTTTTAAACTTGAGCAAACATGATTTATAAAAATAAAATATGTATTATTATTATAGTCAGGGAAAATATGGAGTGGGAAAATAAGTGTAATCTACAAAAAAAAAATCATCAAAATTAACTTTTAGAAAGCTTATCATCATATTAAGTGTCCTTTCATTCTTACCATGTTGCAAGCATTAGGGTTTTGTCACCATGTTCTCCAGTGGTGAAAATTATTTTTGTAGATGCCTCACCTTGTCCCTTAGTGAATAGTATGCATTCATAATATTTAAGTTTTTTTTCTCTATTAGAAAACAGTTCCCTCTCTCCCCAGCTCTGTATGTTAAGGATGCAAAATGGTTTGGTTATTTGTTGGCTCATGCTATGGCTCAAGGTCTTTTCAAAGTGTTCTCTCTTCATTTGCATAACTCATCTTAACTTATTAATGTTCATTTTACTAATGACTCCTCCCTCAAACTTATTGAAGAAGAAGATAATATCAACCAAGCAATGCAATTCCTTGATATTTTCTACGTAGCTTATTTTATGTTACAGTATTCAAAATAAAATAATATGAACATTATGCAGTGATCATTTCAGCTAAGAATACCCACTACATTAATTTGAATTTGAGAAAACAATATGTAAGAAAACCTACAAAACATCCAAAATATTTCTTAAGTGTAATGAATCTACCAACATCATTAAAAGAGTTTTAATGAATGTTTTTCATAACAAAGGATGGGTATCACCACATCTAAAAAAATGAAAAAGTATAGATAAAGTGATTATATTTATAAAATTAAATTAAAACATCTAAAATAAAGCTCTATAACTTTAAAATAAGAATTCTAAATATAGATTTGAATCACCAAGTATTTTGGACATATCACAAGTGAGCTAAATTTTAATTAGCCACTTGTTTTCCTTTGAGTGTTTAGGTGAGAAATTGAAAGTCTTGATCTATGTGAGATATATTAATAATAGAATTTTTTAACATGACATATCCCTAAGTTAGCAATGTTGCATGGTTAAACAAAGGGGTCCAAAGATATGCTTTAATCATTTTGGCTTTCTCTATTTTTTTAGCTGCATGTTTGACCAAGTTAATTACCTAATGGGTACCATCTCTGTTTGCATTATTCACCTTATTTTAAATGAAGTCATGAAGTTATTCAGAAGCATCCCAAACTTAGTGGCAATTATGAGTCCATTATCTTATATGAATAATGAATGCATGTTGGCTTCTCAAAAAAAGGCCAATTTTTTTTGAGTTAAATCATTTATGGGTAATATTATTATTTACATATTCTATTATCATTCCTTTAATGAAACTTCATTGAATAGATTTTTTTTAGAAACAAAATAATGTCAAACATAGTCATTACCTTAAGCCCTGGAAAGAAACCTTTCTTCACCATAAAGGCAATATTCTTCATCTTATTGTCCATTCTAGCAATATATATCAAATAATTTTGAACTCTCCATTGTAATAAATCACTTTAAAACTTTGCCTCATGAACATCTATGAGTGATTAAAATATCAAATTACTAACAATAGTTTTAGGAACTGTAGATTTTTCTTGAGTTTAGACCATATTCATGAGAAGAATTAAACCACAAATTCAAAATCTTTTAAAAATTCCTCATCACTACTAGATTATCCTAAGATAAACCTTTAATCCACCTCTTTCTCTTCTTTATCAATGAGAACAAATCTTCCTATAGTTCATATAATGTAGGGGTACCATCCTAAGTGAACCTTTTGGTTATTATTTTGAGTTTTCCTATAGACTTTTCAAATTTTATTTTGATCTCAAGATTGTCATGAATAATCATTTCTATCCTTTAGGCTTGGAAAATTATAGATTATGAATCCAATCATCTTGAGAATCTCCTCGTTTACTCTATCATGCAACTATATAGGTTATGGGGGATACGAACCCAATTTGTGATATGGTTGAAATGGAAGTGGTCAATAGTAGCAAAGTGTCAAGGAAAATATGAATATGTGGAGTGATAGTGGTGGATGTGGAAGACAATATTGGAATGTTCATAGTTACCTCTAATTATGGTGAAGTAGGAGTAAGAGTAGTGAAAAAAATTATTTGGGATCATTTTCCAAGGGATAGATGGTATGAGAACTCTTATGAGTCTAGGCATCATGTCACTATTGAATTTGATTGAATACAAAGTCCAACCATATAAGGTATTAAAACCAATGAAGGAGGGGTGGTAGGAGTTTGAGACTGTGATTGTGTCATTATAAATACTAGGGAAGTAGGTCAAATTGTTTAGTATAAAGTTTGTGGAGGCAAGTGGGAGAGGAGTAGTCATGATGGCACTTAAGGATGAAATATTCACTAGAATACCTAATGAGAGAAACATGGATTGATTAGATTGAATTGAATACAATTGTGGTCTCAGTTACATCTATGTTGTTGTTCCAAGATTATTCCTTATAGTTTGAATATATAGTCCAACTTGGGATAATGTATATTATCTAGTATAGACTTGAGCAAACCTTGTTGACAAATATGGACTAATGGAAATATGGTACTTTATTTAACTTGTTACAATTTCAAAAGGAGTAGTGGAAAAAGATTCCATATCTAAACCAATAGAATTAGGGCAAGTAGCCAAAAAAATCTTAAATGCAATCAAATTAGAGGGGGACCTTATTACCTATGTAGTTGGAGTCATTAAAGAGGATTATGATCTAAAAATAGAGAACTTAGATGTAGACCTTACAACACTTTTCTCCTAAGGTTGACGTCATATAAAAGTTGTGACCTCCCTAACTCCTTGAAGTTACTTTTTCAAATTGCATGAGATGATCTCTCCTAGGTTTGGTTTCTTCCTATCATTAATAATCATGGCTAGAATGGTCACCCATAACTTATCCAAATGAATGACAGAGGCTCCATATAACCAATTCATGAAGAGTATTCTAGATCTAACCCCTTGTCTAAATTTATTAATGGTGTAAGCATATACGTGTCTTTTATTTACTTAATGTTCAGTATCCTTTGCCTAATATTTTAAGACTTCCATTCGGTCATTATTTTCAAGCAATTCTAAGGTGACCTCTTGGTTATATGTAACTATGGGATTTGGAAGTTTATAATATTTATTAAAATCTATCCTATAAATAAAATCCACGTTGTTCTTATTTGGTGAGAAAATAACATCATCCTTCATTTCACACCTAATGAAAAGGGTATGAAAGAGGTCAATACAAGGGGATACCTTTCGTTTAGTTGCATCTTGACTTAGACCAACCCTCTTGATGGTGAATAAATTATCTTGATATTTAATCTCATCTTATGTTGCAACTTCATCATTGGCTATCATGTGGATTTACTCTGCCTTATTTAATAGGGCATTGTAATGTTTATACTTGACAACATTCTGGGAGAATACAATATCTCTAAATTATTGGGGAGATGTAAAGAAAGAGGTCACAACCATTGCAACTTTTATTTTCTCCAAGTGACACTATAACTCCTCATCAAGTATTATGGTCAGTATTCGCCTTTAAAAATTAGTTTTTAATGGTCTCACAATCCTTGAGAGTTCATTGTTATTTATCCATGATTTAAATATCAATGGTCATTGATTCGGGAAATGAATTTGATGTATTAACTCTCAATTCAATCCTTTCATAATTCCAATCTTAGGAGATCAGTTCATGTGATTTAATTTAAAAATGAGACCTTTATTTTCTTTATCAATTATATGTATGTTATAATTTTGATTTCTTGATGTTTCAATGGCTTTATTATCAAACAAGGCATATACATCATCTACTTATTGAGATATTATAGCTCGAGAGTCATGAAGCACACAAATTTCCTTCTTGGTTGCGTTACTCAATGTACATCACATGAATGAGTTGGATTCACAATTCCACCTTTTGTTTTGATTGAAGTTCAATTGCCTAATAACCCTACACATGCCAAGATCCCATGTTGTGAGCTTATGGTGTACTTTTGATATGCTACGACACTTCATTATCTTTGTCATTATTTTGACCAATAAGAAACATCCACATGGTGTCTTCTGATTGAATCAAATTCATGGAAATCACAGAGTACTATTTTATGGCTATGAAATTTATGTATGTGTGGGTTCTCATAATTTAGTAGATATATAATTTAAGGTCCACAATTTTATTGCACATAAATAATATAACATAAGTTGGTTAGTAAAATGTAATTAAACTATGAGATCAAAGTGACAATTAAAATTCTTATGATGATCCTGAAGAAGACACATGGAATTTATTGAATGGTCATAGAGTCATGGAGTTTACTTTTAGTTCAGTTGACTTTCATGAGGCTTAAAACCCTTTGTACTTTTAAAATCTAATCACATTAATTCCACCTATAACACTTGAATAAAATTATGTTCATATCATTAGATAAACAATACCATGAATTATAAACCAAAGCTTACGAAATAAAAGAGTAATCACCAAATACTCAAAGGGAAACTCATTGCATCATGCAAAGACAAAGGGATTTGTTTAATAAAATGAGCTCAACTTTTTTGTGACAAAACTAGTCTCACATGCACTGTGGAAACCTCGTCAGACTAATTGAGAGGAGAAATTAAGTTTATCTTTTTTATCTTCTAATTTTTTTTTTAAGAATTTGGATCTTATTTTCAAACAAGGGTCTCCATTTATTGAAAAAAAAGAATAAGGTATGTTGGTCATAATAAATAATTAATTTATAAGGAAAACATTATTAAGTGTATAGAATCAATAAAAGTTTGCATCTATAGATGGTCCCAAGTGTGGCTAACATAGGAGATGCTCACATCATTTGGATCCACATCAATTGGCTTTTTATGAAAAGGTCTTGTCCTTTTCACAACCACTACATCCATCGCTTGCTCAATATAGTGTGATGTATGAGTTACCCCTATGATCTGAGGCAATATCTTACTAACAGACCTTATTTTACTGCTCAAACAATCATCCCAATAAGTTGACCTCAATTTATGTACCCCACCATGGAGTGGGGTTGAAACAATGATGGGAGATGAATTCCTAGGTCAACGCTTCCCTAGAGAACTCATGAGGAGGCGATGAACTCCTTCTCACAATCCAAAATGCATAAAAATAAAAGACTAGTGAAAAGACTTTAGGGCCTCATTTAGATCACCCAAACCATATAGATTTGAGGAGATCCTTAATGATGTTCTTTTCATGCTTTTGGAATAAAGTGACCGAGGTAAAGAAGGAGTGATTTTGGTCACTCGAGTTCCCGAAAGAGGATGGGAGAGAGCATACACACATCAATCATTTTATGAAAATAAACAACTTTAAAAGAACAAACATAAACGAAACAACTCTTAAGAGTATGTATCTAATTGTGAGAGTTTATTTTATTGCACCAAAGCAAGATGTGTTATGAATTTTTTTTGACTCCTTGCCATTAGTTGAAAAACTTAAAAAACATTGAAAATAACCAAGCATGAAAATACTAGGTTCATTTTAAACACCAAAGTCAAAATGTGCAAGCTTTAAACATGTCCAAACTTGATCTTTTCCCCTTAGGACCTACAATTATTAGAGGGTTTTTGCTTGCTTAGAATCCTAAATGTGAATGAGAAAATAAGATTTTGAAATTAGTTCTCGGGTTTCTCTATTTTTTTATCTCAAAGATCAACGTCAATCCATATAGGGATCAATATCAGTCTACAAAAATTGATGTCAGTTGATCACAAAGACATCAACGTCTATCAACATAGATCAATGTCAATTTCCTACAAACAGAGAAAAATAAAAATATGGTTGACAAATAGATTGTTATCCAAATAAACTTTAAAAACAATAAATAACACCCGGTACTACAATTAAATGGTAAGCTAAACGATATTCAGGTTCTTAGAAATAAAACAAAAACCAAAAAACTCAAGAAATTTTTTATTTAAACACTTTCTGCCATGATTTGTTCTATACACAAAGTTTGATGTCAATTCTGACATGATTGACATCGGTCTTTATGTAATATGTGTATCACTAAAAAATAGAATACATGAAAAACAAAGTTTTAAATTTGAAAATTGTCAAGCATTAATTAGAAAAACTAAGAGTTGCATATCAATCCTCTTACATGTATGCAATGCTTGAGGTCCCACCGGGCATTTCATTTGTAGTCATAGGAATCCAAAAGGGGAGTTTAGTATAGTGTTAGTTTAAGTAACAAAACTCAAATAAAAACACACTAACACTTACACTCCTAACCTAGAACTTGGGGAGATATTAGTAACAAAAGACCAAATGAAAACACAACTAAAACATAAAATACCCGAATCCTTTACCTTCTTTGGGAGCTCTAAATGCTTTTTTGAGTGGCTTGCTCGACTTATAAATCAATAAGATTTTAGAAAATGAAGCTTGTTGGATGCTTTTCTCCTTGGCACCATTGGCTTTAATGTTT
Source organism: Torreya grandis (assembly GCA_037957365.1). Lineage (NCBI taxonomy): Eukaryota > Viridiplantae > Streptophyta > Pinopsida > Cupressales > Taxaceae > Torreya > Torreya grandis. The sequence goes on along the minus strand of JARHVA010001683.1, from coordinate 3,002,376 downwards.
CTTTGGTTCAATATTTTGGCATTATAACACTACTTGCAATAAAATAGCTTATGTCTCTCTCCAGATTTGCATTATAATTTTTGCTTATGAGAGCTTAAAAATGAAGAGGCATGGTATTGTATTTATAACCTAAGGATTTAACTCTTACCCAAGGTGAGTTAGGGTTGAGTTAAGGCTTGAAATGGGTTCAAACGTAACCTAGGTGAGTCAAATCTAACCCCAGTAGAGTTAATAGTTGTCAAGTAATTATGATTTACAATTACTAGGCATGGCTCTCCAAAATAAATATTTTAAGATATTTTCAAAGAGCTTGACAACTCATAAAGGCAATGATGAAAGGCTAGGGTATTTTGAATTTTTGAATTTTCTTTTTTAGTTATTCAGTAATTGCACATGGATAATTAAACTAGGCATTTAATTTGGTTTAGCTTGTTAATTAATTTTGATTAGCCTATTAGAATTTCTAAGATTTGATTTAAGTGTGCAATTGCCCCACTTAATATGTCCATAGGATAAATTAATAGTTGTGATGCCGCAGGATGATTAGGGATGAATCTGTGAGAGGTTATTGTTGAATATGATATGATACCCCAATTAGGGATGTCTCCACATAATTATGAGATTTGATAAATGATGCACAAGTAAATATGGGATGTTTAGTGATTCTTGAGACTAATTTGCAATGGTTAGTAGGAATCGATCTAAAGTCTAGTTGAAAGCCAGTTACAACCAGTTTTAGGTGTTTACATTTGTCATTCCTGAGGAATAAGAATTTCCACCAATTTTGACTATTCTAGAATTTTGTTTAGTTCCAATGTTCACTTCTATAACTTCATAAATTAAGGAAGGTGTTTGATATTATATATAATATGTTAGTGGTGGTGGCAGTTCTTCACTTGGGTAAAATACATCTGGAAATTTTGCACATAGCTCTTGATATAAATTTTGCTTTTCAAGACTCGACTGGATTTATTCTATGATTAGAGAGATTAGTTTCTTAATATTCTTCTTATATTTGATTCAAATATTTACTTTGCTCTCCAAAATATTCTAAATCATTTAGATTAATAGTGAATCCATTTATATAATCCCTTGACAACATGAAACTTTAGGCTCCCATATATTCAATGATGGCTTCATCACTTTGAAATATGTCAAAGGATGGTTCATCTTATTGATCCATGTCTATCAACTTAGGGTAGCGAAGGGAAATATTTGTGGTATAAATGGATGTTTCAAGGAATAGGTTTGTGGTAGCAAGATCTTCATAAAGGCTATAAATAGAACTTGTTTTAATTTGCTCATTAGAAGTTGACTCCTTAAGAATCGAATAAGAGCCCATGATGATAGTGTGAAGGTTGATGCCCAGTAGTTTTTACCCTAAGCCAAGTCATCATGGATGTCTTTGAACACTGATATGTTCCAAAATTTGTTGTTCTTCTTGACCTTTGTAATTCATATTTTTGAACATTTTCTGCACTTTGGGATATTCTTTCTTATGAAAACAAAGAGCTAAGTCTTCATAAATTATCCAAGAATCACTAGGTTCCTCAAAATTTTCTTCTAATAGCATCCTTGAGCTGGTGAAGGTAGTCAACCCAAACTGATATATAATAGGTTTAACTTCCCACATAGAAGGGGACCCATAGTTATGAGGGGATAGTGGAAGATTTCCTATGCAAAGGGATTTGTATTCATATTCTACACTGTTAAGGTGTGGAGCTAAAAGCTTCAACTGTTTGCAGACACAAGAAGAGGATGCTGAAGAACCAGAAGCACCGGCATCGGCAGCATGACCGACGTCGATCAGATGCAGTGGAGAAAGAGACCAGCGATGGCAGATAGTCGGTCGACGTCGGCAGCACCAGGCCAGCAGGGACCGGCGTTGGTCGCCTGTGTATTTCCAGAACTACTGTTGACGAACAGTCAGTTAAGTGAAGCGAGTGTTTGCATGTCAAATAACTAATTATAGTCACGAGCTGTGTGTCTAATTATTGTAACTAGAGTTCTATTTTTGTAAGCATGGGATCCTATTTAAAGACCCATAAGGCATGTATTATAATAATCAAGAAGGCAAGTAAAAGCATTGAAGCAAGCAAGGTCAAGGAGATCTATAGGTGTAAGGTCAAGGAGATCAGCTGAAGCATTCAAGGAGGGATAATAACTCAGGTTATAGAGTTGTTGTGTTGAACAAGAGAGAGAGGGAAGAAGGTCTTGAGGTGTGGCAAGCCTTTGAGGTGGAGGAAGAAGTGGCATCTTCCTTATTGTATTTTCTTCTAGTAATATTGAATACAAGAGTATGTATTGTCTCTCAAATTCTTTGTTGTCTCAAGTTTCTAGTTACTTTATCATTCTAGTATAATTTCGTGTTTAATTGCTTATAAGAAAGTAATCAATTGTGCTTCCATTGGATAAAGGGTTCCTAACAGTTGGTATCAGAGCATATTGATTGTTGTAGGTATTCTCCTGACAAGTGGTATCAGAGCTACGGTTTGCAGGAAGCAGGGTATTATTTTTTGATTACAGGTCATTCAAAAGGTTTTTGATTGAGTGGGAGTTCAGTAATGGCAGAAGAAAGTAGGCTACGAATGGAGAAGTTTAACGGTAAGAATTATCAACATTGGAGGATGCAGATTGAGGACTATCTGTATCAGAAGGATTTATACTTACCGTTGGGTGGGGTTGCATGCAAGCCCACAGGTATGAAGGATGAAGAATGGAGTGTTCTTGATCAGAAGGCTCTCGATTCCATAAAGTTGAGCCTTGCATCATCTGTGATTTCTAGCTTATCACAGTGTAAGACAATGAAAGAGTTGATAAAGTCCTTGGCAAATTTATACGAAAAGCCCTCGACTTCTAATAAGGTATATCTTATGAAGCAGCTATTTACTTTGCAAATGCAGGAAGGTGGATCGGTACATACTCATCTCAGTGATTTCCATGGTTTGGTAAACCAACTAGCTTCAGTCAATATTGTTTTTGATTATGAGGTAAAGGCTCTCTTGATTTTATGTTCTTTGCCTGAAAGTTGAGACGGTTTGGTTATGGCAGTAAGTAATTTTGCATCTGCTTCTAAAATCTTAAAAGTTGATGATGTTGTGAGTGTGATCTTGAATGAGTAAATACGCAGGAGAAGCATAGGTGAATCATCAGGGAATGCTCTAAGTGCAGAAAGCAGGGGAAGGCAAAGGGAGAAGATTGAGCAAGGGAAATCAAGGTCGGGAAGGAGATCTGAGTCTAAAGGTATCACCTACTGGTTTTGTGGAAAGAAAGGACATACAAAGAAGGAGTGTTGGTTGAGAGATAAAGAGAATCAACATGCAGGTATGGAAGAAGCAAAGGATGCAAATATTGTGATGCAAGACGCTCTCATACTTTCTTCAGATAGTCAGGTAGGATAATGGATTTTAGATTCTGGTTCATCTTTTCATGCATCCCCAAGCAGAGATTTGTTCTATGAGTATGAACAGGGAGACTTTAGAGTGCTCTATTTAGGGGATGGTACGCCTTGTCAAATAGTTGGCAAAGGGAAAGTGCAGCTGAGATTGCAGATTGACAACACATGGGTGTTGAAAGAGGTCATGCATGTTCCAATTCTGAAGCAGAGTCTGATTTCTATAGGAAGGTTGGGTGATGAGGGATGCACAATAACCCCCATAGCGGATTCTTGGAAGGTTACCAAGGGAGCACTTGTTCTAGCAAGAGGTAAGAAAGTAGATACTCTTTATCTGTCTACTTGTATTACTGATTCTACTTTTGGTGTAGATTCGAAGATGTGGCCTAATAGGCTTGGTCACATGAATAGGAAGCGAATGAAAGTTCTTGATTCAAAAGGTATGTGTTCAAATTCGAAAAGCATAGATAGAGTTCATTGCAGAAAAAGTAAATTTGATGCTTTTGACAGGAACAAAGAAGCCTTGGTGTTTATGGAGGAGATGAAGGATAGAGATCAGTCACAGGAGCTAAATAAATCTGAGTAGGGTAGCATGGATAGAGGTTTAATCTAAGAAGAGCTCGTGGATGAAAATTTTATCACTTACAAGAACACACAGACACTGATGTCGGTCACTTGGGACTGACGTCGGTCAGCCAGATACCGACATCGGTCATGTGCAGACCAGCAGGGTCGATAGGTCGGGCAGGAGAAGTCTGACATCGGCCATAAGGACTAATGTCGGCAGGGGGGACACCGGCGTTAGCCAGGGAAATGACGTCGGCAGTCAGGGTCAGTGCAGGGAACCGACATCGGTTGGGAGCAGACTGGGAGATGGCCGAGATCGGTCACTAGAATGGATGTTGGGTGGATCAATAAGTCTCAAACACCCATGTGGAGGTCAGAAAAGGTATGTGAACCTCATATTCATTGTTCACCTTCTTTATATTGCTTACTGATAGTCATGAACTAGGAAGATGGAAGAAGCAATGCAGGTAGAATCCAAAAATAGTGGGAGCTTGGCATGGATGAGGAGTGTGAGTCCTTGGAGAAGAACCAAACAGGTATTTGTTGGTAGAGTTGTCAGCTAGAAGAAAGCACTGGATAGAGGGATGGATTCCCGTTTTAGAGAAGAGAGTGGATGGATACATGAGACAGAAGGTTATGGTATATGGTCTTGATTATGCTGCAGAACAATGGAGGTTTGACCATTGTATTTTATCTTTACCAGGTTGGATAATATTAGCTACATTATCCTGTTACTGTATTGTGTTACTTGTGTTAAGTTGTGGAACTAAAAGCTTCAACTCTTTGCAAATAGAAGGAACAAAAGGTTGCTGAGATCTAGGAGCACCAGCGTCGGCAGCAGGACCGACATCGGTCGTGACCAGCGCAGAAAGCCACCGACAACGGCAGAGAGTCGGCTGGCATCGGCAGAACCAGGCAAGCAGGGAACGGCGTCAGTCGCATGTGTGTTCCAAAACTGTTCGTTGCACGGACAGTTAGTTAAGTGAACAAAGTGTTTTCATGTAAAGGCCAGTTAGAGTCTTGAGCTGCGAGGATAATTGTCTAAATTAAGAGTCTAAGTTATTGTTTAACTCTGGGATCTATTTATAGACCCATTGGCATGTATTGTAATTGATATAAGATAAGGAAGGCAAGGAAGTTCCTTCTAAGTGTAAGATCATTGAGTTGCAGGTTGTTGCAAGCTCATAGGAGATCTACATGTGTGAGTATGGTCTGTTGAATTGCAGGTTGCAGGTTCATGGGAGATCAACTTGAAGTGCTTTAGAGTGCTTGGTGAACTGGCAGGGTTATTACTGACTAGTTGGAGAGGTGAACACCAATTCTATTTGTGAGTTGGTTGTTGGGACCATTTTTTAGTAGGAGAGTGTTGTAGAAGAATTACTGTACACTTGAGGTGTGGGAAGCCTCTGTAAGGTGGAAGAGTGTGGCGGCTCTTTATTGTATTCTTTTCTATAAAGTGTTAATACAAGATAGTGTATTGTCTCTCATATTCTGTGTTATTGGTGAATTCTAGTTACTTGTATTTCTGGTTATTTCTGCATTTATAATTGCTTATATTTGGTAATCATACTGTGCTCTTTTTGAGGAGCAAGATCCTAACAAAGTGGGATCAGAACAAGTGTTGTTCTTGTGATCCCCCAACAAAGTGGTATTAGAGCTATTGGTTGGGATACTAACAGATTGGATTAGATCTGGTTAGTGTGTTTTGATTACAGGTTACTCATAGGGTTTCTGTTTGAGTGGGAGTTGAGCAATGATAGAAGATAGTCAAATACGAATGGAAAAGTTTAATGGCAAGAACTACCAATTGTGGAGGATGCAAATTGAGGATTATCTGTATCAAAAAGATTTGTACTTACCGTTGGGAGGGGTTAATTGCAAACCCTCGGATATGAAAGATGAAGAATGGGAGGTTCTTGATCGGAAGGCTCTGGGATCTATTAGATTGAGTCTTGCATCATCTGTGATCTCCAACTTATCACAGTGTAAGACAACGGTGGAGTTGATGGAATCTTTGGCAAATTTATATGAAAAACCCTCAGCTTCTAATAAGGTATTTCTTATGAAGCGTTTATTTAATTTGCAAATGTTGGAAGGTGGATCTATTCATAGCCATCTTAGTGATTTCCATGGTTTGGTAAACCAGTTAAGTTCAATCAATATTGTATTTGATGATGAAATTAGAGCTCTCTTAATCTTGTGTTCATTACCTGAAAGTTGGGAAGGTTTGGTAATGGCAGTTTCTAATACTGTGTCTCCTTCAAAAGTCTTAAAAGTGGATGATGTTGTGAGCGTGATCTTGAATGAAGAGATACGTAGAAAAAGCACAGGTGAGTCATCAGGGAATGCTTTGAGTGTTGAAGGCAGAGGAAGGCAAAGAGAAAAAATAGAGCGTGGGAGATCAAGGTCCAAGATAGGCAAGAGATCCAAGTCCAGGTATGGCAGAATAACCTGCTGGAAGTGTGGAAAGCAAGGGCACTTAAAGAGAGATTGCAGATCGGGTGAAGATCAACATGAAGAACATGAAGAAGAAGTAGACGTTGTAGATTACGCTGCATGGGATGCTCTGGTATGTTCTTTGGATAAAGTAGAATCTTGGGTTTTAGATTCTGGTGCCTCTTTTCATGCATCCCCACATAGGAAATTTTTTCATGAGTATGTCCAGGGAGACCTTGGAGAAATTTGTGTAGGGGATGGTAAGCCTTGTCAGATTGTTGGCAAAGGGAAAGTGAAGCTAAAATTGCAGACAGGTAACACATGGGTGTTAAAAGAGGTCATGCATGTCCCAGTTCTAGAGCAGAATTTGATTTCTGTTAGAAGTTTGGGTGGTGAGGGTTGCATAGTAACTCTCACAGCAGACTCTTGGAAGGTTACCAAGGGTACACTTGTTATAGCTAGAGGTAAGAAAGTAGGTACGCTTTATCTATCTACTTGTATTACTGACTCTCTTTCTGGGTTATCTACTTCAGCTATAGATTCAGAGATGTGGCTTGATAGGCTTGGTCACATAGATAAGAAGGAGATGCTTGTTCTTGAGTCAAAGGGTATGCTTTCAGATTTGGAAGGTATGGATCGTGATTTTTGTATGCAGAAGAAGAAGGTGACGTTTCTTGAGGAATCCGATGTTAGTGACAAGAACAAGAAAGCCTTGGTTTTCAAGGAGAAGGTGACGGATAGTGTTCAGCACAAGATGCAGAAGAATTCTGAGCAGAGCAAGGGTGATTTGGACAAGGATTTGATCCAAAAAGAGCTCGCGAGAAAAAGTCAAGTCTCACTAGAAAAACACAGAGACCGACGTCGGCAGGAAAACTGGCGTTGGCATCCAGATAGGGACCGACGTTGGCTATGTGCAGCCCGACGTCAGTGACTCAAGGCAGATAACTACTGGCGTCGGCTAGTGGAAAATGACGTCGACAAGGGGGCAGTCACAGGGAACCGACATCGGTCGGGTGCAGACTGAGATGTGGCCGGCATCGGTTACTGAGACAAATTTTGGGTGGACAACAAGCTGTCATGGAGTCTCAAGCACCCATATGGAGGACTGAAGGTGTAAGTAAGTTCTTAAATTCATCATTTCCCTTCTTTACACTACTTGTTACTCACTTATGGCATAGGACCAAGAAGTTATTGAAGAAGCAGAACAGGTAGATCCAAGAAATAGTGGGAGCTAGGCATGGATGAGGATGTGATTCCTTGGAGGAGAACCAAATAGGTGTTTTGGGTAGAGTTGCCAGCTGGAAGTAAGCACTGAGAGACGAATGGATATTCAAGATGAAGAAGAGCGAAAATAGATACGTGAGATAGAAGATTAGGGTATATGGTCTTGTAATAGCTGCAAGGCAATGGAGGTTTGATCATTGTGTTTCTCTTTACCAGGTTGGATAATATTAGTTACATTATCCTATTACTGTATGATGTGCTTGTCGCAGGGTTACATATATAGGGTATTGCTGAACTAAAGGTAAAGCTAGTTCAGGTGCGTGTCATGGAGAATCTAGGAGTAGCAAGATTTTTTGGCATGAGTGTGTTCTAGAGACATGGGAGGTCACATGTTGACTTTGTTTCAGGATGATTGTGTGAGACTGGTTAGCACGCTGATGGTTGGACAGTTCTATGAACTGTGTCTTGATTCACATAATGAGGTTGAGTGCATGGTATGTACTAAACCTGAGTTTTCCCAAGCAGTGGGAGTTGTCACAAGTTGGAGCCAATCCGGGAGAGAACCATTGGAGGGCAGTTCAGTGGATTCTTACAGGGACTAGTAGCAGGTGCACATGCTATGCAAGTTCAGTTTATTTTCTACATGGTTGTAGATGTGGATGTGGCAGGTGATTTGGATGACAGGTTTTGCACTACAGATTTGTGGTGGTTGGTCTTCAAGAGTGATCTTGAGGAGGGATACAAAGCCAAGGGAACAAACTAGACGGAGTACAGGTACAGGTACGAGTTGCAGTTGTTTATCTCCAAGTGGGAGATTGTTAAGTTATGGAGCTAAAAGCTTCAACTCTTTGTAAACAAAAGTAATAGAAGGTTGCTGAGATCCAGGAGCACCAGCATCGGCAACAGGACTGATGTTGGTCGTGACCAGTGCAGAAGGCCACCGGTGACGACAGAGAGTCGGCCGGCGTCGGTAGAACCAGGCAAGCAGGGACCGGCGTCAGTCGCCTGTGTGTTCCAGAACTATTCGTTGCACGGATAGTTAGTTAAGTGAACGAAGTGTTTGCATGTAAAGGCCAGTTAGAGTCTTGAGCTATGAGGATAATTGTCTAAATTAAGAGTCTAAGTTATTTTTTAACTCTGTGATCTATTTATAGACCCATTGGCATGTACTGTAATTGATATAAGATAAGGAAGGCAAGGAAGTTCCTTCTAAGTGTAAGCTCATTAAGTTGCAGGTTGTTGCAAGCTCATAGGAGATCTACATGTGTGAGTATAGTCTGTTGAATTGCAGGTTGCAAGTTCATGGGAGATCAACTTGAAGTGCTTTAGAGTGCTTGGTGAACTGGCAGGGTTATTACTGACTAGTTGGAGAGGTGAACACCAATTCTATTTGTGAGTTGGTTGTTGGGACCATTTTTTGGTAGGAGAGTGTTGTAGAAGAATTATTGTACACTTGAGGTGTGGGAAGCCTCTGTAAGGTGGAAGAGTGTGGCGGCTCTTTATTGTATTCTTTTCTGTAAAGTGTTAATACAAGATAGTGTATTGTCTCTCATATTCTGTGCTATTGGTGAATTCTAGTTACTTGTATTTCTGGTTATTTCCGCATTTATAATTGCTTATATTTGGTAATCATACTGTGCTCTTTCTGAGGAGCAAGATCCTAACAAAGTGGGATCAGAATAGGTGTTGTTCTTGTGATCCCCCAACATGTTGCAGGGTTTCATAAACAGGGAGTTTTCTGAGCTAAAGATAGAGTTGGTTCAGAAGTATGTCATGGAGAATTTAGGAGCAGCAAAATTCTTGTGGCATAAGAGACAGGTATTGCATCACAGGTTTGCATGGTGGTTGGTCTTCAAGAGTGAAATTAAAGAGGGATACAGAGCCTAAGGAACAAAATAGATGGTGTACAGGTACAGGTATAAGTTGCAGCTGTTTATCTCCAAGTGGGAGATTGTTAAGGTGTGGAGCTAAAAGCTTCAACTATTTGCAGACACAAGAAGAGGATGCTAAAGAACCAAAAGCAATAGCGTCGGCAGCATGACCGACATCAGTCAGATGCAGTGGAGAAGGAGACCGACGATGGCAGATAGTCGGTCGACGTCGGCAGCACCAGGCAGCAGGGACTGGCGTCGGTCTCCTGTGTATTTCTAGAACTGTTGTTGATGAACAGTCAGTTAAGTGAAGTGAGTGTTTGCATGTCAAATGACTAATTATAGTCACGAGCTGTGTGTCTAATTATTGTAACTAGAGTTCTATTTTTGTAAGCATGGGATCCTATTTAAAGACCCATAAGGCATGTATTGTAATAATCAAGAAGGCAAGTAAAAGCATTGAAGCAAGCAAGGTCAAGGAGATCTACAGGTGTAAGGTCAAGGAGATCAGCTGAAGCATTCAAGGAGGGATAATAACTCAGGTTATAGAGTTGTTGTGTTGAGCAAGAGAGAGAGGGAAGAAGGTCTTGAGGTGTGGCAAGCCTTTGAGGTGGAGGAAGAAGTGGCATCTTCCTTATTGTATTTTCTTCTAGTAAAATTGAATACAAGAGTGTGTATTGTCTCTCAAATTCTTTGTTGTCTCAAGTTTCTAGTTACTATATCATTCTGGTATAATTTCGTGTTTAATTTCTTATAAGAAAGTAATCAATTGTGCTTCCGTTGGATAAGGGGTTCCTAATAGTTGGTATCAGAGCATATTGATTGTTGTAGGTATTCTCCTGACATACACATCCCTTAGAGATGATATTTATAAGGGTATCCTCTGATAACTTGAAGGAAGAAGGGGATAGGATATTAGGATTTATGTATTTGATAGCTTTTGTGTCATCACATGAACTTTGAGTGCTTAGATAGTAAAGATCATAATTACAATTTGACAGTTGTGAAATTATTTAATTTTACCAGGGATGGTGACCTCTATGCCTGAATGTGGGAATTTAAGGCATTGATTAAGAGTGAAGGGTACATAAATCATTTTATGCCATTTCTTGATCTCTCTTGACCTAAATTTATGCTTGCACCATCTCAGCCTTTAGAGAATCAATCTCTTCTCTAAAGGCCACAATGTCAATATCCCAAAAAGAAACCCAAGCCTGTAGCTGAGCCACTCTCATCTATAGGATATGGATCTCACCTAGCATGGACGTGATATCCTCCTCTAATGTGTCACTTTCCCTAACTACCTTGGCTATGCTTAATAGCCTTGTCTGGCCTAGATCTATACCTGATGGCCTTGCCTAGCTTGGATCAATAGAAGACTCTGTTATTAACCAATTATCCAATTAATGAGATAACCATGAGGAACATCTATGTCATATGGTGCAAGGGTCATCTTTCAGAAGCAAAAATTAATATGTGTACATGTATCAAATTTTGAGAAGGAATCAGGTGATGTAATGTAACTGTCATCATCACTTCTTATAAGATACTTTATAGGATGGGAAAATATAGAAGGCCTAGTATCTTATGAGGTTTGTTTTATAGTATAAGGATGTGTCGATTCTTATGTTTATTGTGGGACACATTAGCATTTTTGTGGCCTTATTTTTTTATGTAATAGTAGATATTGGCCTTTATAAATCTTAGATGACTCTCTGATGTGAGTATTGTTATAATATTGGTTGCCTAGGAGAGTTCACTACTCTCTTATGAATTTAATGTATACAAAGATTTTAAATGGGTGAAAAAAACTACATATGTATAATGATCTTGAATAGGAGTAGCAAATAATTGTGGTAGTGGTGGGGGTGGAGGAGGATATACCACTAGCTAAAGAGGGTACTCATATAGAATGCCTACAACTATGATTACCTCATTGTATTGAATATATTTGATACATCTATGCATTGTAGATGGTATTGCATAGATATTTTATATCTAAGGGCATCCTCACAACATGTGAAACTCCCCATTACTCGATATAAATAGGAATGAGGTAGCCATTAGAGTAAATTCTGCATAAAGAGGTAATACAATGTATCTGATAGTGTTATGTGTTTGTATGTTGAATCCCTTAACCACTCTTGTATTATCTTGTATATCTTGTTGTGTGTATCCAAGAGAATTGAAAAGTGTCATTATGTAAATGTTTCACTTGAACCATTATCAACCATGACATTATGTGTAGGTTACTTATTGATGTAAGCTCATATGAATAATACATCGAGATATAAATCATTATCAAAATTATCAATATCATCAAATATATTCATGTATCTTTATGATGATATGCTTGTAAGTGTCAATTATCTTATATAGTGGGTGGTCATATGTCAAAGGAGATCGTGAATTGCATGTATGATGTACTTTAAAAGTATCCTTAGTGTATGCAATCAAAAATAGATCAAGTCTATAAATCAATCCTAACTTAGAGAAGATAAATCCTACTTACACTTTTGATTGGGGATATATTAGATAATCAGAAACATGACCAAATATGGATCTACTAGACCAAATTAGGGGATCTCTTATCATAATAATAATACTAGGGAGAGTTCCAAAGACTCAAGTCAAGCACAATCACACAATAACCCTAAGCCCTATGTTTTCATATTCACTATACTAATGACAAGTAAAGCAAATGAATCTAATCTAGTGCTCACTAAAGCTTGTGGCACAATATGGAGGTTAATAAATAAACAAACATGCATAAAAGAATCTCAATTAAGCTATGTATGAGTAAGACACTAATACATGGAGAAGAAGAGTAATTTTATTAGAAAGCTAATACTTATGCAAGTTTTATCTACTAAAGAAAGGGGCAAAGTTAGAGAATACTTACCTAAAAGATGAACCCATCGAGACGCAATCTCTCCCTTGGCCAAAGGGGATTCACAAGAGGTTGTTATGGTTTGTAAGGATCACTAAGAAAGGCCAAAGCATCCAAGACTTATCCACAAGAGTAGATTATCCAATTAGAAACCCTAAGTTAAGACTCCTCAAGTAAAATGGTAGAAGAGCAAATTGTAAGAAGCACAAGCAAATAATAACTCTTGATGCCTCTCGATAATGATGAAATGATCTTATATATAGGCAGATTTAACCCTAAGCCCTTCCAAAAGTTTTAGCCAACAGGGTCAACCTAGTGAACCTAGTACTATTATGGATGAAAATTCACTAGGTCACGAGCTAGGTTGGCTCTAAATGAATTTCACCCATAAGAGTACAAGGTCGACCCAGTCAACCTAGTATTGTAAACTATCAAAATGGGTTTTAGGTGAGAAAATGGGGTGTTAAAGATGGTAAAAGATTATAGGAGTGTGCAAAGAAGGAGCTGGTTAGATTGGTAATAAGTGGTATTAAGGGATAACAATCTTGTGAAGCATCAATGGTCTGCCCACCCCTTTCTTGGTGCACTCCTTGCAGTATGCACTTAGAGAGATTGAGTCATAATGGGTTCCTGTAAGATATAAAACATTAGTATTTGATAAAAGTTTGAAAATATTATGTATGTACATATTCCCCACTAAAATATCATCATGTGTCACTCAGGTGAAATAGGGGAAGGTGCTTTAAGAAAAGAACATAGTAACACAAAACGCTAAGGCTAAAAAAAGTTGCAATATTTTAAAGCAAAAAATAACTAAAATTAAATGACTGAAAAAGAAGTAACTAAAATGTAAATGTAATGCATACCTTAACTTACCTTTATCGATGGATGGTTATCTATTGTGTTTATAGTTTTGATTGTGGAGGGCATAGAGATTGCTTTCGACAAACATAAGAATACAAAACTAAAGACCAAAAACAAACAAACTTAGGGAAGCCAAGATAATTGGTGCTATGTGGATGGGATGTACTTGGGAATTTGCCAAGTTGGGGTGACAAATGCTATGTTAACCAAAAATCCAAGGTTACTAAAGACCCAAAAACTCAAACAAGTAAACCGCAAATAAGAATGGCAAACTCACCAAATCAAACCAAGGATACATGTCAAAAAGGATGGTAGTCAAACATTGATGTGAAAGCAATAAAAATCCTTACTTAAACAAAGATGGGCAAGAAAAAAAATGGTAAAACAACATTGATGAGTGAGAAGTAACAATCCTTACTCAATAATCAATGGAAAAAGGTGCATAAAGGGAAAACAACATTGATGAGTGAGAAGTAACAAGCCAACCTCACTCAACAATGGAAAAAGTACATGAAAGTAGAAATAGACTTAGGTGTTTGTAAAAAGGGTGGTAAATTAATGATAAATTGTAAAATTAAAACAAGACATATCTAGAAATGTAGGACCATGGTGTAAATAAAGTAATCCATAGTTACTCAAACATTTTATTTTGTTCTAAGGATAGATAAAAATGAAACAAGGTAGTGCTAGCATATTTGTAAGATGTGAAGGAGAAGGAAGTATATAAGAGGGAAAATAGATTTGGAATCAAAATTTGCCTATCAAGGGGGGAAATGAAATGGATGGAGAGGAGAATGAAGGGAAAACCAAGGTAGAGGAACTCTTTATCTAAGTCAAGACACTCAAATCAGGTTTATCAAAATAATAGGACTTTCAACCTTAAGGACTATGAAGAACTTCTCTTAGCCACACAAGTCTTAGGTCAATAAATGTAGTATGTCTATCATCCCATGAAGCCTATATGCCTGAAAATTAAAAAGGACCTACCTTCCCATAATGTGTTTCCCATTCTTTAGGACCCCTTACAGAGCTCGTCAGTCTACTGCAAAGATTGGGTACTTGCATGAAAAAGTAGATAGTACCATAGAGTTTATTGAATTATCCTATTCAAATATATTGGCCTACCATACCCCAATAGGCCTTGGTTTTAGTGTGATGCAAACTATGAAGTTTGAGCTTTAATTAGAGATAGGAGATGTGTTTGTAATTACATCTTTTGGTGTGAATTTGACATTTGAGAGTTATATGTTACTTGGTTACTAAGAGAGAGAAACTCAGAGAGCATGGTGTCTAAGAGTCTTGTAAAATTAGGTGAAATAAAAGTTCTATCTTGATTTTGACCTTGTTTTATCCAATGTGGAGTGAAAGGAAATGAAATCAAGAAGAATGAAACATGAAACAATTTGAATTACTTCAAATTGTAAAAAATGTGACAAAGGGCAAAAAAAGAAGGATATAATGACATAAAAGTGTGATTATTTATCATAAAAATGAGGGAAATGTAGCAAAACATGCTAACATATATTTTTGTGCAAATTTCATCTATCAAAAGAAGTAAAGGCTAAAGCTAGGAACAAGGATAAAAAACATGTAACCATTGTTAAACATATTCTAGAAAAGGAAGGATAAGATGGTGATTTTATGAGGAAGGCTAGGTCCTATCCATGGTCTTATGCTACAACTTATAAAAGGAAAACTCACGAGGGTGCTAAAAAGTATCAGATAAAATAAATGGGATAAGAAAAAGATGGTATTTGTGAGGAAGGCCAGGTCCTATCCATGGTCTTATACTTCAACTCAAAAAAGAACCCAAAGGGAGCTAAAAAGTGTTTAAAATTTATGAAAACAAAGAGACTATAGTATATCATCAAGAATATTTGGTCCTATCTATGGTTTTACAATGTAACTCATGAGAAAAGGGGAAACCAAAAGACCAAAAGGGAAGGACTAAGGTTCGTGAGAAGAGAGAATTGTTCCAAAGGGTGAGACCCATGCAAGTATCTTGTAAAAAGTGTTAGATAGATAGTATATATAGAAAGCATGCCAAAAAGGGAAGGAATCTATATTAAATTTTATATCAAGGATGAGCATGTGAGAGACAAGATTGTGTCTCAAAAGGTTTCTTGAAGTTAAATTAGTTTGGTATCATGCCAGGTAGAATAAGAGTGGGCATCACAAGATGCCCCAAAGGGTAATTGGATGTAGGGATGAACATCACAAGATGCCCTAAAGTTTGAAATGATATGTGGGTGGGAATCATAAGATGCCCCAAAGGCTAGAGTAATGTGTGGATGGATATCTTAAGATGCCCCACAAGCTGAAAAGAGTAAGAAAGGATAAGAAGGAAAGAGCACCCCATGTAGTGTCTAAATGGATTCAGGTTGTCTAAGAAGATTCTAACTTAGGATATTATGCTTGAGGAAAGAAAACGGATTCTAAGCAATAAGAATGAGAGGCAGAGATAGAACTAAGTCAGACAGATAGGATAACAATAAGAGTATAAAGTTGACTGGGTTGACCTAGTACTGCAAAATTGTGAAAATTGAGTCTAATAAGAGTATAACGTCAATTGGGTCAACCTAGTACTAAAATATAACTAGAAAAAGAGATACAGGTTCTATTGGGTCAACGTAGTACTATAAGTAGGGCAGAAAATAATTTGTAATAGATTGTG
Source organism: Torreya grandis (assembly GCA_037957365.1). Classification (NCBI taxonomy): domain Eukaryota; kingdom Viridiplantae; phylum Streptophyta; class Pinopsida; order Cupressales; family Taxaceae; genus Torreya; species Torreya grandis. The sequence goes on along the minus strand of JARHVA010001683.1, from coordinate 2,986,456 downwards.
TCGAACTAAATGACAGTGTACTAAAAACTAGGAAAGATATTGCAATGTACTTGAAAGTAAGAAATGGAAGGAAACACATAATAAATTTGGTCAATGAGGATGATCCAACTGAAGCACCCAGCATAAAACCTTGCACCAATGTTGGCAATTACAAGTTTTTTTAATACAACATACAATGAGCAAAGAACAAGTCGTCAACTTGTAAAGTAAAAGCTAACTAAGTGGTCATCCTAAATGTTTTTAGATTATTGAAGTGTTATTTTAAATGTGATAGGGAAGTTGGCTAAAATTAGGGAACTAGAAAGTAATCTATAGATGGTTTCAGGATGTTTAGGTTGAAAGGGAACTATGTTGGCAATGGTAGTAGCTTGGTATTAGGGCGTACCTCCTCTCCTCACAATATTGCAATGATAAGCATGTCAGATGCTTTGCCAATATATACCATTAACCATGTGTTTATACTTGGCCAAAAAACAAGTCAACTTCCCCTTTGGTGATGAAATCCAAGTCAGTAGGACCTGGATAGATAATTGTTAAAATGTGTTTTGAAATTATGTGCTTTGGTAGTGTGTACAAGAAAGAGAAAAATAGTGAAACTAAATAGTATATTGAAAAACCACCTAATTAGACTATGTGATCTAATCTAAGCATACAAACAACTTAAAGTGAAAGTGTGAAGTAATTACTAGCATATAGATGTTGATTCCAATTTGAAACACAATATAGTATCAATTTAGATGATATTATATGTAGACATTATTGAATAGAGTCAACAATGTCACTACTATATTGTTAAAATAAGGATCTTTAAGAATTGTGTTGATAATGTTGACCTAGTCTTTCAGATAGAAGACAATATACAGAACTAGGTCAATTAGGTTGACCTAGTTTGTTGTATAAGGGTAGTTTTAAAAACTACAAACTGTGAAAAATAGAACTGTAAAGAATAACTGGAATGAAAGACAAAGAGCGAAAGGAACCTTGGTGGGTTGTAAGATGTAGAGGAAAGTGAGACTATTGTTGAAATGCCTTGAATGTTACAAATTCTACCAATTATGTCAACTGGGTTAACCTAGTTTTGTAGTTCCCTATTTGCAAAAGCCTGTGAAGATGACTATACCATCATGGTCAACTTAGTATGTTTTCTAGATGCTATCCAAAATACTATACTGGCTTGGTCGACCTAGTATGTTTTCTAGAAGTCTGTAAGAGTACTATACCAACCTAGTTGACCTAGTATGTTTTATTGAAGCCTATAAGAGTAATGTGTTAACCTATTCAACCTAGTATCTTATATCTGATGAAGACCTATACAAATAGAACATAGTATTTTTGATATGATTGTGTATTAAACTTGCACATAGAAGTTAGAAAATATACCAACCCTATTGACTTAGTATCGTAAATATAGAAAAATAATAAATAAAATGATAGAAAATGAAATTTTTTAAAGAAAACCTACAAGGGTTGGACTCACATCGAGTTCACCAGAATGTATGCAATTAGAAATGCATCAAGTCTATAATTCAATCATAACTCGAAGAAGATAGATCCTACTTACACTTCTAATTAGGGATACATTAGATAATCAAGAACATGACCAATATGTGGATTCTCTAAACCCAATTAGGGTATTTATTATCACAACAATAATACTAGGGAGTGTTCTAAAGCCTCTAGTCAAGCACAATCATGCAATAACCCTAACTAAGGCCTATGTTTTTATATTCCTTATACCAATAACAAGTAAATCAAAGGGATCTAATCTAGTGCTCACCAAAGCTTGTGGCATAATATGGGGGTTAATAAATAAAAAAACATGCATAGGAGAATCTCAATTAAGCTATGTATGAGTAACACCCTAATACATGGAAAAGAAGAGTAATATTATTCAAAATCTAATACTTATGTTGCTTCTATCTACTAAAGAGAAGAGCAAAGTTAGAGAATTCTTATCTGAAAGATGAACCCATTGAGATGGAATCTCTCCCTTGGCCAAAGGGGCTTCATAAGAGGTTATTGTGGTTTGTAAGGATCACTAAGAAAGGCCAAAGCATCCAAGACTTCTCCAAAAGACTAAATTCTCTAAGTAAAAACCCTAAGCTAAGACTCCTCAAGTAGAATGGTGGAAGAGTAGATTGTAAATAATTGTAAGCAAATAATAACTCTTGATGTCTCTTAATAATGCTGAAATGACCTTGTATATATAGGTAAATTTAACCCTAATCCATTCAAAAAAATTGATCCACAAGGTCGACCCAATTGACCTAGTATTGTTATGGACAAAAATTCACTAGGTCATAGGCTAGGTCGCCAAGAGTTGACCTAGACCCTAAATGAATTTCACCCATAAGAGTACAAGGTCTACCTAGTTGACCTAGTACTATAGACTATCAAAAGGGGTTTTAGGTGAGAAAAAGGGGTATGAAAGATGGTAAATGATTGAAGGAATGTGTAAAATAGGAGTAATAACTTAGGGTAATGTTTTAAGATCTAGTTGGATTGGAAACAAGAGGCAATAAGGGATAATAATCTTGTGAAGAACCAATGACATGCCCACCCCTTTCTTGGTGCACCCCTTAGGGCATGCACTCAAAGAGATTGAGTTGTGATGGGTTCCTGCAAGATATAAATCATCAGTATTTGATAAAAGTTTGAAAATATTATATGTATACACTTAATCTCTATCACCTTATTATTTAGAAATGGGTCATTAAATATCTTCAACTTATAAGTCCCATTTCATTGTAGTATAGACAACTTTATAGGGGTATTTAACTCAATAGTGTTTTTATCAATAATATCTTGTATTTTATGCCTTAAATTGAAGCATTTACTTGTACAATGTCTAAGATTGTGATGTTAATCATAATATGCATTTCTATCATATTTTTTATGTGTAGGCATAGATGCATCAAGATCTTGTGGTGGAGGGAGAGAAATGAGGTTGCACTCAAGTAAATTTTGTAACAATGCATGAGAAAATTGAGGTAATGGTGAAAAATGCCTCTTCTATGTAACAAATAAGAGAAGCTAATTTGTAAGTTGTGCTACTAAATTAACCATTATCATTTCTTCATTCTTATTATCATTTGATTTTACCTAATAGATTGGTTTGATTTAAAACTTAGTTATTGAAGTAGTTGTAACATTAGATGCATACATGAGTTTGATCAAATTTATGAGTTTGACTTATCAATCTCACATTGCATGGCACAACTCATTAAAAGACATGAATTTATTGAATAATATGGACTCATGGAGTAGTGTAAACAAAATTTTCTTGAAGATGTCCTATAACTCATTGTCTACCATAGGATTGTTCATATTATCTAACATGGTCTTATACCAAATTACATGCACACTGATTGTCTCATTATACCATGCTTGGGTTTGTAAATTTGCACATAAGATCATTTATCATCAATGTTGGTGGAAAAGTGTGCTAGGAACTAATCTATCAAAGGAAAGAATGAGATAATTGATTTGGGGGTGGTCATAGAAGCATCACAAAGTATAGTATTTAAGACTCCTTGGGAACACTTTAGTAAATAATTAATTTTTAGTTACATAATTTAAACATGTTGCATGGAAGGATTAAAAGCATTGTTCATGATTATTAGTGCAAATATTAATTATGCACCTTTAGTTAAATTAACTTAGGTAGTTATCTTTTCCACTAAAGGTAGTTAGTGTGTATACATGAAAAAGTATGAATTTAATGCTTGCGTACCTCACATGTGCCACCATCATTAGATACTACCTTTAATATGGCCAATATGAAAATAGAAGCAAAGGTGTGACTATGTTGTATATTCTCTTCTCCTCCTTTGTATTTTACACACTATAAATACAAACACACAAATGTTGAACATTGAGTGAATAATCTATAATGTAATGTTTCTCATTTTAGTTCTCATTTTCTTAATTCTATCATGTATGACATATGCTTTAGCTCTTATTTGATCCTGGCTAGACTAGATTTTAATATGGTACTAAAGCTTTTGTAGGCTAGCTCTATGGAAAAGGATAGTTTTTTAGGTGTGTTCTATAGTAATTATTTTAAAACATCTTGGAGAAAAATGGATACTGCCACTACATTCAGAAATCCAAAAAACATAGGGATCACTTGTAAACACCCTATGGTTTTTTGATAGGAATTATGACAAGATTTTTGGGGGACTCCAGGTTGTGACTATATACAATTTATACCATATGAATGATGGTTTATTTCATGAATTTTATGGGTTCTTTTTGTAATTTTTTATATTGGTTCCTTATAATTAGTACAATCCATATAGAGCTATTAATTGTACATCTATATGGCCACGTCATCCTTGGATACCCTAGAGAATGTGTGCCACATCCTCTTATTACTATGCCACATGGTGTATTTATAGCCACCACATTAGGGACCTATTTAGCCCCTTATCACCTCCCATATTACCTCTTTTATTAATTATTTATCCCTTAAAGGCTAGCCTACACCACTTGAGAGCTCAATTTGGACCTACCTTCACTCCCTGAGGCATATCTAACAATATAAGAGTCCTAAGAGGCTCCCATTTATTTTTTAAATTTGTGTATCTAATGTAGATATAGTGAATCTAATTTTGTGACATTTTAGGCATATAACTTTTGTTGGTTCAACATTTATTATAGATTAACCCTATGGAATACCTCATTAAAACACCTTCTTAGGCTCATATCTTGAGTTCTGTTTAAAATTTTTGTATGTTATCTTTTTTCAAGTTGGATATTTTTTCAAGTCATACTGATGGTGTAGTAATTTTTTATGCATTTCCATTTAGCATATTTTTATAAAAGGAAAATTTATTGCACTTCGAGGTATAATTTTCATCTTGGCGGTACTTTTTTAGGCTATTTTTATTGCATCTGGAAAATGCAATGACAAAGTTCTTGTGAATTTTAAAACACTCTTCTAGACATCATTTTTCCAAAGACAAGAGGGTGGGGTCCAGTCTAATAGGTGGTTAGACGCCCCCCCCCCCCAACAATAAACATTTTTCATTTTTATCTCTCTCTTGCAAACCTTCTATGAAGCATATCATCTACATATAAACTAAGATTAATGAGATATTTTTAAAAAAATGTATGTTTTTTTGCATTATATACAACCATGCAATCCATAAATTTTGAAAATACACTATTTTTCCTCACCTTGTAAAGGATACCTAATATGGCCTCATTATCAATAAGCTATTTAGAAATTTTTCCTCTTTTCATATGGCACCTTTATGGTAAGAATCCTATATGTTTTAACATGTTGTTCAAGTAGTGGATTTTGGGTTAATCATGCAGATAAATCCTTATTTCCTTCTATTTTTTGACACTTCTACATGATTTTTATTTATGATTCTTGCATCCCCAACATCAATCAATTTCTATGTGATTGAAGTAGTGTATTTGGGCCATTCATGTAGGTATTTTTTGGATTTTTATGATTTTCTTCACCATAATACATCTTCCACTCCTTTACAAAGGTTAAGATGGGAAAGAATGATATTTCAGATAGGGATAAGGGATGAATGAACTAGATAGACAAATATGTTTATACCATGACATGGATAGGGTGTCCAAGAATGTGAGATATGACTGTAGATATGAAGTGGATTTTGCCCCAAAGTGTTGGGGTACTTGCAGACAACAAATTATTTTACCATGATGTTGAAATCTATTTTTCATCATGGTACTTGCCCAAGATGCCAAAAACTAGTTTTCATTATTGATTGAAGGATTATTCTATTTTTTACTTTTGACATTTTTAATGGCATTTTGATTAATTATAGGTGGGCAAGATGCAGGATGCAAATGCTTTCTTGATCTTTAAATTGACACCTTTTCTAGGGAGATGTGTTGTTGTGACCATGCTATCGATGTTAGATTCACTAATGTATTTGTGGCCTTCATTGATTCTTGATTCAACATCCTCCAAACATATCAACTAGGTGTATTTGTAACCCCTATAAGAAATGATGTTATTTGGGAAAGTGAAGTGAGGTAGGGATGGAATTGGAAGGTTTTGATAGTGAGGTAGAGGATGTGGATAAGTGATATGATGATGAACAATGTGACTAGGCAGAGATCAAAAATGGGGTTTAATAGTTACATACATCATTAGATAGGGTAGAAGGAAAATTTTTAACTGGTGTCATATGTCAAATAAGGTTAAATAATCCAATATTATTTGACTTCTTTGATTTTTGATCCAAATATTAAAAGGATGATTGACCACATTACTTTTGATTTGTTTACTTGTGTGGTAATTGGTGCCACATCGACTTCTTAGTTTGATGACTTGATTATATTTTTATCACCTCTAGTGCCTATAACTGGGCTTCACCATGGGTATTTGAATTTAGACTTGGAGGATGATTATTTTGACTTGGATGATCCTCTGGCACTTCAAGGATATTTTTACTAGGGGATGACACTTTTTGAATTGGTTGATTACAAAACTCTTCCTAACTTTGATTGATTACTTTTGGATAATATATAACTTGATTATTTGGCTTGATTAATTGATTATTAGCTTGGATCCTTGTATATTTAGCGCACAAGATTTCATGTTGAGGGGAATCTAATGATATGTGTTCCTATTTATCCCATTTGGGGAGTGGAATGGAGGGATTATTTACAGGAGGTGGATGATTAGGGATGTGTGGTAAAAGGGGTGGATTAATTGGATGATGGTAAGCATAGTCCTTATAAAATCTACTAGGAGACCAAATGTCAACCTTAGAGAAAGTATCCTCAAGAATCTCAAAAGGATCACTATGGCTCTTTGTAGAATTGGCATCTAAAGTCAAATCATATCAAACTTGATGATCTTCGACTGATAAAACATCCATGAATTGTGTTATGATTTAATCATCATAAAATGAATCAATAGTCATGCCTTGTGATTGGTCGACATTAAAATTAGAGACATTTTCAAAGAAATAGGTGTCAACATGAATTTTGTTATTTGCAAGTGATGATGATTCTAATGTGGATTATGATTCATATGGTGACGTTGGATATGATCCTGACCATTCTAATGCTGACTTTTATATAGATGTTGATGAGATGTCACCAATATATCATTTTTTTGATAGCACCAAGTTATTATCCACAAATACGTTATTCCCTTTGGGTTTGTGAATGGATTGTTTAATATTAATGGATTTGTGAAAATGGGAGACTTGATGTGAATAGAATATAGGGATGATTTGATCTAGGATGGTCATTTTATGGCAAGGATTGGGGTCATGACCTCAATTGAGGAGGGAAAAAGTTTGATCATACTTAGGAAATAATTATTGGCATACCCCTTTTTGCACAATCCTAGGTGTGGAAATCTTGGATTCACCCTCAATTTCAATGTTGCCATATCAATTAAGTTTTGGACATAATCTATAAAAGGGCAAAATCTATTAATAGAATGCTTGGGGACTTTATGGTACAGATAAAATTATTCTGCTCAATATCAGGAGGGCATATATTTGGACAAATTAAGAGGTCTTATTTTTAGGTAGACAATCATTATCAATAGCGTTAGATGTAGAAGTGATGGATTCAGGAGTGGAAGAATGTGATGGTGATGTCATGATGTTGGGAGATGGCGGTGTGTGAGATTGTTTAGGATATGAACTAGAATTAGATGAGGTTGACAAGCTAGGCTTCCTTTTACTATAAGGATGAGGGATTTGTGATGGATTATGATTGGAAAATGGAGGATTCAATTGTGGAAGGGTGTGAATTGGAGGTAAGATTAGTTTATTGGGTTTTAAGCATATGGGAATTTAGGTACCCATTTGTAAGAGATGCAAGAGGACTGCATCCTTAGTGGCGATAATATATTTATTTAATGAGGTAATCTCTTTATTAGTATATTAATTAGGAAGGTCATGACCAGGACTAAGAGTAGTGGATGGGGGATCAGAATGGGATTTATTGTCATAAAAATTGGATGTGGATAAGGGTTGATGAGGCACTTGTTTGATATGTGACCTTAGGTTTAGGGGTTCAAAATCATTGGAAGTCAAACACCCATCTCCAATAGCCATAAAAAGCACTTGTCTTTATTGGTAAAGATATATTCAACAAATAGGGTGACCTCATTACTTGTATATTAAGGGGTGTTATGACTATGATTATGATAAATGGACAATGAGGATGACTTGGTGGGCTAACATGCAGGCTAGGTGTAGATGGATATTAGGGAAGGATAGGGGATGTTACTTTAGGCTTGATATGATTGAGGTCTGAAGGTAGGTGAGTACCCATATCTAGGGCTCGCAAAAATATCTCATCCTTGTTGGTAAATAGGTATTATTACATAGGAATTAGGTGCAAATCCATGTGGATATATGATAAATGGGTGATGGATGAAAGGTAGTCAGACAACAAAAAAGGGTTGATGTAAAGGTAGAGTAGGGCTTGGGTAAAAATATGGTCCTTAGACAAAGTAAGTTTAAATGATTGAGCTAGTATATAACCAGTGATGGATGAGGATGAGATAAGCTAAATGGATTATAATGTCAAATTGGGATCAGATTTAAAACTAAAGGTGTGATAGGTGATAATGATCTATCAATGATACCTAGTTTTCAAGCTATTAAAAAGGATGGAGATTTGACTAGTGCCTATATTCAAACTAATAAGATAATGATTAGATGGGTTCTAGTTATAAATAAGCAAGATGACTAGATTAGAGATGTTTGGATTGAGGACAACTAGATGCTATGTTAAAATTGACAAAGTGATAGGTTGCTAACAAGGTATTGACCAAGTATGAAATCTAACAAAGTGACCGATGCTGAACTAAATCGTGAATAGAGTGATAAGATGATATGTAATATTAACAAAATGATTAGATCAAGCCTTAGATAGATTTACTCAAGGTAGGATGAATATAATATTATGGCAATAAATGGAGGGATCAATAATGAAGAAATTGAGATCAGGATAAGTATATAAGGGTGTTGATGCAATGGTGATTAAGGGTATGGTGAGTATAGTTTGGATAAGTTTGTGACCTAAAAATCCAACTAGATGTGTTGTAGGCTAAAAAAGGCAGGAAAAAGTAAGATGGGATATATTTAGATGAGGTAAGACTAGATGAGATGAAGGATAATAATAACATAAGGATGTACTATATAGGGTGATAAATAAATAAGATGATGTCAAGGTAAAACTAGATTAGGATATGTCTAAGATGGGATGATAACATGTAAAAGATTATGATAAAGGATAAAATAGATAAGGATATACAAGATATGATGATAGGTAAAGTAGATAAGGATGCACAAGATGGGGATATATAATATGATTTAGGTTATACAAGATAAGAATGTATGAAGGACATGAGAGGGTATCGCTAAAATATGTTGTAGGATGACTAGGGTAAGACTAAAGGATATGAAGGGGGTATGACTTAAGATGAGATGATGGTGGGACAAGATGTGATTATGGACAAGGTAAAATGATACTAGATGATAAGACTAAATATGAGGTAATGAGGGTAGGACTAGGAAAGGTAGTACAAGATAAAATGAACAAGGATATATAAGATAAGGATGTGTAAGATGAGATAATATGTATAAATATGAATAGGGATGTACAAGATAAGGATGGTTATACAATATGGTGATATAAGTATCAGATAGTCATGTATAGGCTTGGGTGAAAGGCTGACTCGGCTCACAAACAACACTAGTCTACACCAAAATAAGCAAGCCACAAACCTAGATTTAGTAAACTGATACAGGAATGTAATTCAATGACTACACCATACAATGACTTGGTGAGTGAGGTTGTAGGATGGTGACCTATTACCTAATCTCTCAAACCCTCTCAAACCTATTTTCACTTAATGGTCACCTAAAATTTGATACTGACTCTAGTAGCAAGTCGAATGTAACAGTTGAAGGTCTTATTCTAGGATATTCAAGATTTCTTAGGGCATCCCAAATATACACTAGGTATCCCGTCTAATGCTTGGGTCAAAGAGTTAACTCTTTCTCTTCATGTAAGACCTGTATGGGCTCAACCATTTGGTGTAATGATGGTTGTCCCTAATTTTTATACTTTGTTGGAACATAAAGTGTGGATTTGTGAATGGTGGTGAAATCCATGCTCACAATCCCCCTAAGACTATGGTAAGTGCATGGGTGTCAATTCCACATCATGTTGCCTCCTAAAAATAAAATTGGGAGGGTTTGTTAGTGGTTTTTGATCATTTAAGACTCATCACTAAGACACACGGAGAGAAAACACTATTATATCCCCCAAGTGACAATCAAACAAGAAAAAACACTTATTAACCAATTAAGGGTGATATATACATAGATATAAATAAGATGATTTTTTAAATGCCAATTTTTTTGATAAGTGTCCTGAAAAACAAGTGATTAGTAGGTTTTAATTTAGAAATATCGAGGGGTAACCTATAAGACAAGATGATATACAAAAACAGTATGACCTACAAGTTAAGATTTTAGACAAATACCTACAAGACAAGATGTTAGTAGTTTTAAACAAGACAAAATTGACACTAATTTTACCTTGATGAAAATCCAAATAAAATGTTAGTCCAATAAGCCTTTTAAAACATTGAAAAAAATTGCATGTTTTAAACTATAACTTATTTTAATGAGAGGCCACAATGTGGGGGTTTGGGGGTGGCATCCCCTAACAGGGTCAAAGGGTAGTGTCATTTGTAGGGTTAAGGCATAACACCCCTTACAAGGTCAAGGGGAAGCACCCCTTATCCTATCAAGGGGCAACACCCCAGGGGTGTTCCCTATCATGGTACAGGTTGGGGTGAAAGGACAACACCCGTAATACTAAAATAAATTTGAGACTTATAGGATGCTTGGAATGACTCAAATTTCACCAAAAAGATCCTAAAAATGCACTCAAAATAGATAATTTTTGAAGAAAGTAAAGAGCAAAATTACTACTAGTCTGATCAAAACCACATTTACACATTTTATTAATCAAAATTGCATACAGGGGAATAAAATTGTAGATATGAAGTCAAAATCGTAGATGTAAATACGCAATTTTACAAACACTCAATAAAATGATATGGTTACCCTGCAATTAGGCATATTAAAAATTGCTCATAATGTTTTCAAAACCATAACTAAAATTCAAAATAGCAAATGGCTAAGTAGCGATATTATAAAATCGTTAGGTAGATTGTTATTAGTTAGATAGCAAAACCATGACTATCAAAGGCAAAATTGTGACTTGAAATCAAAATAGTGACTGAGAATAAGCTATTTTGAAGATTCAATAAAAATAGAGATATTTACAAATTTATAAAAGACTAAAGGATTTATAGAATGTATTTGGATATGATTTTATCAGATTGTGATTATTTATAGTGATTTACCAGACTAAAACATGATTAGACTAAGTTTGATTCAAGATCGAAAGTGAATAATTTTGATATTGCTTTAGGGTAGATTTTTGGTTGAGTCCTATAAAACAAAAGTTAGAATCTATAGCCAAATATTTACAAATAATAATTGATGCTTGCATGTAAAAATAAAACCGATTACATATTAACAACTATGTAAAACTACTATTAATCAAAATCACTATTGGGATGTCAAAATTATGACTAATAATTCAAAATCACAACTAAGAGTTGTGGTTTTTCATAACATTAGAATTTAAATTGATTCTACAAAGATAAATGTTAGAAACAACTTCAAATATACATAGACAAACAGTAAGAAAATATGTACAGTTAGAATATAAAATAGATGATAGACTAGAAACTTTAAAATTATTATTGATCAAAACCATAACTTCATATTTTAAATTCATGACTAACATTCAAAATCACCACTAGGATTCAAAATCATGATAGAAATCAAAACTATGACTAGAAATAAGTGATTTTGAAAAAATCATAACTAGTATATTCAAAATTAAAAATAGATATCAAAATCATGATGAGTGTGTTCAAAACCATAGATAAAAATCAATATCATAGATTACGAAAAGTGATCTTGACTAAAAAGATAAAAATTACTAAGTTACCTTGATGGTTAGCAATTTATGTCAAAATCTCCACTATTGAGGACAAAATCGTGTGTGCAAAATCACCTTTTATAGAGCATTACTACCTTTCACTTGGAGCGTGATATTTTTGAAATTTTGAGCTCGCGTGATATTTTTGAAATTTTGAGCTCAAATTCTTCTTGAACCCAACCTCAAATTTGAATTTATACACTTTACAAACATAATGTCAATCTAAAAGGAAAGCTCCCCTTGTGGTCACCAAATGCAATGCAAAGATTTTCCACAAATGGATTGATTTATACAAACTTATCACTATCCTACACAAAATTTCATCACACCTTTAATTTGGATTTAATTAAATAAAAATGCAATTTAAATGAAAATATTATACTTACATTATTCCTGCATCTTTACCAATGTTATACTCAAAACAAGATTAAGACAAAAACAAGAGTAAGATTAAGGATTACAAGATGTTGGATTTTTATGGATAGACTCAGACTTTATGATAGCATGATATTGGCTTGATGACTTTGATAAGTGGACTAGTTTGGCATGAGAGGATAATAGATTTCATAGTTGTTTTCTCATTGAGGGGTGATTTATTTACATAGAGGAAACAAAGAGAATTAAAAGGAATTAAAAAAATCCTTAGAAGCCTCTAGATTTAGAGGTTTCTAGAGAGGAGGGTTGAGATAGAGAGGATTCTATAATTGGAGAAATCTAAAATCCTTTAGGAGGGGTTAATGATGATTAGGAGGAGGTTATATGAGATTATAAGGTGGGTTAGGTGAGGAGTAGGGGGTAGGCTTGTAGGAAATCCTAGAAGTAGGTAGGTAGGTGGGTTGTGAATTTAAAATTCACAATATATTAGATAAGTGGGATCAGTATATAAGTGGGATTAATTAGAATAATTAATGAAGAAATGGGAAGAGGTAAGGTTAGTGTGATGAAGAATAATAAAGGGGGATGTTAGATAAATGAAAATTATGATTATTAGGAAAAATTATATGAAGTTAGATGAGATTAGTATCAAAATTAGCAAGCCAATGAAGGTAAGCAAATTTAGATGCATACAAGTACATTTTAACCATTCTAGGTGATAGAGAAGGTCTAGGTCATCAACAAAAGATTGGTGGGACCAAGAGATAGGCCAAGGGACACAATTTAAAGCACATTTAGACTTTGAAAAGTGGAAAAGGTATATAATTAAGAGGAATAGCTAAGATCTAAATTTTAAAAATGTACAAGTGATTTAAATTTTCAAGACTTCATAGATATAAATCTTGTATTGTTAAAGGGCTGGAGTAAATGGGTAAATATAGATAAATATTGTAAATGCTAATGATAAATTTACCCTAAGTAGGAATGTAAAAGATAAATTCTACTTATCTAGAGTGAAATGTACATCACTAGGTGATGATAGTTATGGAATAGATTAGAGGATTAGTGAGGAGTCCATTCGTTCAGAAACTAGAGTTCCACTACCTCAGGTCAATAATGAAGTCAATGGGATAGTAGCACAATTTGATATTGGTAAAATCACTACATTGGTGTCCTTTTGTGGAAATGAGCCTTAAAACTTTTGGGGATGCTCTAGGAGGATTCCTAAGTCCAGTATGTGTCCTTGGGAACTTTGATCATCTTTATGTGTTGTTTTTTTGTTTTTATTTATTTAAAACCCTAATGAGTACTTTCACATATGAATAAACATGGAATCAAATACAAAATGAAGGGGAAAAGGTGGGTTGTGGGATGTTATGATCAAACAACCTAGAACTCATGTTGTTCTAGTTGTTGCCTACAATAACCCCAATGGTAGGGTTCTCAAATTGAATGTAGTTCTCCTTTAGGGAACATGCATAATCAATGTGCACGCTATGCAAGAATGACTTTCATTTAGGCCCTTATTTTATTAAGCATGCATATCTATGTGTGATGTTGAGTAAATATGCAAAATGATGAGCTATATTATTAACTGATTTTATGTAATTATATAGCAAAGTAGTAAGTATTAGGTGTAAAATGCCTTATGAAGTTATTTATATAGAAGGATATTTATTTTTAAGGTGACACATTTGTTCACATACCAAAAAGGTTAAAAGATAAATAAAACCATGATAGGAGACCCAAAGTAGGGTAAGGACCCAAAACAAGTTAAAAACATGGCAATTGGATAATAGTGCTAAGGTGGAGAATAGCACGATGCACTCTTATCCAAGACCACGCTATTGTCCTATGTGCACAAAACTAGATTATGATTGGGATAAATAGGCTAGAGGACCCTATGACTAGAAAAGGAATGCCATGGAACTATTAAGGGTGTAAAAATAGGGAAAATAAGTCATAATAAGCATAAAAATACCAAAGTGACAATGTGAACAAGACTCTCTTTCATTATTAAAAACTTCCCATGAAAGAGCCACAAAATACATAGTACTTGTGTTTGCTTGACCAAATTAAGGTGTGTACATTTGACCCCCTTTTAATATAGTAATGTAATGGAATGAAAGTAATAGAGTAAAAGCAAAAGAAAATGTGTAGAATGGGTTTTCTTTGGATCTGACCCACTTCTTGGCTAGTGAAGTGGACAAGAATTGGAGTAATGTTTGTGAAGACAAAATACCCAATGTGGGTGTCCCTTGTACTGAATCTAAGTAATAGATTGGATTTTGAGAAACAAACCCCTATTTTCCCACACTTTGATATATTACTAAGTCTAAGAATTAATATGTAAGTGTGGAGAAACAAACCATGTTTGTCCCCACTCTAATATGTAACTGAGTTTGAGAAGTGATTTATAAATGTGGAGAAACAAGCCATGCTTTCTCCCACTTTGATAAGTGAACTGAGTCTGAGAACTAAATATGTTATGAGGTCAAAAACTATTGCTTGACCTGTGTCTTACACAAATTGGTGTGATATGAGTCTAGTGCAAACTATGGATCAACTATTGTAGATGGCTATATCACCCAATCTGATGAAATCTTGATGATGTCTTGGTGACAACCTGAGTGTAATTTGATGATCTCAGCATATAGAATGGTATAGTTTTCTAATTTATTTGTATAACCTGGTGAAATCCTATGAGATCAAGGATATGTGCTTTGCATAATGCCCCAAAACCTAATATCTAAGTAATGTAGCTATGTAATATGTGCATTTATTTGATTTATTACATTTACTTGTATGTATTATTTAGATTGGTGCACTAATTACTTATTGTAATTAGTTTATTATGTTTATTAATAATTTTCATTAGATAGGATAAGCTTGCTTAGCTAGTAGTCAACTTGGACACCTATCTTGTTAAAGTGGATTTTCACTCCACTATTCATGATAAGATAGGATAAGATTGCTTAACTAGTAGTCAACTTATGTTGATCATTTACACAAGTTGGACACCTATCTTGTTAGTGTGGAGTTGCACTCTACTATTCTTGTAGTCAAATATTAGTTGAACTACATGTCATGTGTGAGTTCCCTGATCTTTATCATGCACACCTTGCTCTATATAAGTAATAACTATTTATGTATTATTTTTTAGATTAATATTAAATTATCAAAGTAATTCATCATATTTTAGTTATTTATTCATTTCTATTATGGTCTCTGATATATAGTTATTGTTTATTACTATTACTATTTTATCTCTTATTTGTGCTTTCTATAAGATTTATTAGACCATGTAGCTAATTCTAACATGGTACCATAGCTATCTTGAATCTATAGATTGTTAAATATTCAAAAGAAAAATATCCAAATACAGGATCAATTTTTTTATTTTGTGTACAAGCACAAATTAGAGATTTGTGGAGAATTTCTGAGCTCACTATTGAGTTCAGACTGCCCGAGATAGTCAAAATCATCTACAATTTTATTCAAATTAGGCACAGGTGGTGAAATTGGCAAGGGTTTGATCGAGAAGCACCATGCCAAAATTTGATAGGTACCTAAAAATCAAAGTGTTTTTGAGTAAAATGGACCTCACAGTTGCATTCAAAAGGTGTCAAAACCTATAGATCCATATAAAATTTGTCTAATTTAGACACAATCACTCAGAAGACAAATTTTGTTTTGCTCCCAGGTACGGTCGTATGGACTATGCAGGCAAATTTTATTTTATTTATTTTTTGGCAGGCCTCACAGGTAATTTTGGGAGCCTACCATTTGAACACTGAGAGGTATTTTTGAGTGAATGTTTTTTTGAAATAGCGTAAAATTTTGTGCTCTTCACTGTTGTACTATCAATTTTTTCTCAATTTATCCATATTTTTATAAAATTTAAATTTTTATATAGTATCTCTTGCCCATCCTCATTTCTACAACTTCAGAGGCTCATAACTTTCATATACGACCTCGTATTGAGTTCCCATTTTTTTTAAAGTTATTATTATTTCAAGAAAAACACATTAGTGTAGAAATTTTTGTAATAAAATGCATATTTTTTGTACTTTTAGACTAGAGGGCCTAATTGAGTTTTTTGTAAAGTGAAAAAACTATAATCTAGCCTTATAACTACACTCAATTATAAAATGCCAACAAATAATTGTTGGATGGGATAAAACAAAGTAATTTAGGGGGTTTTATGGTGTGTTCTGTACTTTGAATTTTGCTTTGTGATAGTTTAGTTCCAATTACATCATGGGGAATCCTAAGTTCCCACTATTAACAACATACAACTATAACACGTGGAAACAAAATGCTTGGAATGCACTAATGACGCTAGGATATATACCTTACATAACAACTCTTCTTACTCCACCTATTGATATAAAAGAGTTACAACACTTTCTCTTTGAAACTACTAAATTTATTGAATGCATTTGGTCTTACATATATTTAGATTTGAATTTACATCTTGACAAAATTCACAACTCCAAAAGAGGCTTGGGATAAATTAGCATCATTATTTGGTAAAATAGATGAGGTTCATGTTTACCAAATTGACAAGGAACTCATTAGTTCGGATCCTAAAAATTATGCTACAATAAGAGACTACATCACTAAAGTCATAGATCTTAGAGCACAAGTTTTTGAATGTAAAATTGATAAAAAGGATATTCAATTGATTTTTAGTGCCTTACACAAATTAGGTCCTAAATATTCATCCTTTGTCTCTAGCTTTCAGACTCATAGACTCACATTGGGCACAACATATCAAATACCCACCTTTGAGGTATTCTCTAAGATTGTAATGGTTAAAGAAGAAAAGTTAATTGCTATGGGTCTAATCAAGTCATCCAAATATCAAGCTCTAATTAAAAATAAGCCTCAGCATAAGCAAGTTTGAACATCAACATCAAATATAGGTTCAAGTAAAAAGAAGCATAATAAGTCACATAAAGATAAGAATAAAGGGCAACAATCGTCCTCACAAGGAGATTATAAATCTACTAATAAGTAAAGGGATTCATAGAAAAGGACTGGCACTCCTTGCCCTTATTGCAAAAATGGGTTTCATAGTGAACAAGATTATTTGAAGAAAGAGATTGATGATCTTAAGGGTCTTCTAAATAAAAATAACATCAATCAATCCTCTTCAAAGGATTCTTCCACTCCTTCAAATTCAGGGAAAAGGAAAGCTACGACACTAGTTGCACTGGCAAATTCTACCAAGTCATGGGTAATTGACTCAGGTGCTTCGTACCATATGGGTTTTAATAAAGAATTTTTTTTTGGATTAGAACCAAGTTTCTTGCCTCATATTCTCATAGGTGATGATTCTAAGGTAGATGTTATAAGAAAGGGTACAGTTGATGTTGATAGTGGTATATTTTAGGATGTCTTATATGTGCCAAAGTTATCAACTAACCTTCTCTTTGTCTACCAAATCACTCACTTTGATACTGGTAGGAAATTTGAGTTCATACTTGATTCTATATCAATAAAAAAATTAGAGGATAATGTTTTAGTTGTAGTGGGAAAAGTCGACAATCATACTAAAATTTATTCATTCTCACATTTTGTGCCTTAGTCTTCCTCTACAACTTTTCTCTCACACATTGATGCAATGAAAATGCTATGACATGAGTGGTTTGGTCATCTGAACTATTGTTATTTACAACTTAGTTAGTAGAAGATGGTTATAGGACTTCCACATATTTAATTTTTAGGGGGTGTATGTCATGATTGTGCCTTAGGTAAACATCTAGAGGATATGTTTGATAAAGAGAAGGTTTGGAGGGCTACAAAAATCCTTGAACTTGTTCATAGTGATTTATCAAGTTCATTACCTACTTGGTCTTTTATTAAAACCCGTTATCTTCTCACATTTATTGATGACTATTCCAGATAAACTTGGGTTTATTTTTTGAAACTCAAGAGTGAAGTATTTGAAAAATTTCTAGATTTCAAAGCTCTAGCAGAGAAACAATATGGGAATTATGTTAAGATTATCCACACTGATAATGGGAGGGAATATGTGAATAACAAGTTTGAACAATTCTATGGTCTGGAAGGAAATGATTTTCAGCATTCAGTTACATATACACCTCAGCAAAATGGTGTAGCAGAGAGGAAAAATAAATTCTTAAAAGAGATAACAAGTTATATGATTCATGTAAAATAATTAATACTTGAGTACTAGGTGGAAGTGATTAATTATGATGCATATATATATATATATATATATATATATATATATATATATATATATATATATATATATATATATATATATATATATAAAATAGAGTTATTCATAAAGCTTTAATGGGATAACACCTCTTGAGTCTTGGTGCAATAGGAAGCTAGATGTGCATCATTTCAGAGTCTTCGGCAGTCCAGTATGGGCTCACATACCTTCAGACAAGCGTCACACTTTAGAACAACAAAGCTAGACTTGCATATTTGTGGGATATCCTGATGGTGTTAAGAGATATTGACTCATTCATCTAGATTCACATGAGCTTATTATAGCGAGAAGTATTTACTTTAAAGAAAGTCCTTCAGACTTGTCTTCTAACATTTCTCATTCTTCTTC
This sequence comes from Torreya grandis, assembly GCA_037957365.1. Classification (NCBI taxonomy): domain Eukaryota; kingdom Viridiplantae; phylum Streptophyta; class Pinopsida; order Cupressales; family Taxaceae; genus Torreya; species Torreya grandis. Next base: position 2,967,429 of record JARHVA010001683.1, on the reverse strand, counting down.
CTTAGAAGAATCATATAGCAGTGACGATGATAATCCTGCCTCATCTACTCATAGGGATGATGAGGTAATACCTCTAAAATAGGGTTAGTAGGTCATGTTCCTCCTCTTCCTCCAGATCCTCACCCATTGATGCCTTTGTGGGCTAGATAGACTTTGGAAGATGCAGACCCTCTTGTTAGGGATCCATTAGATAGAAGGAGAACATGGTCACAACATGAACTTCCACATTCCTAAATTGCCACAGCTTCTAATACACAGTCTTTCCACGAAGTCACAAGGATAGTTGAGTGGGATTCAATGATGGAAGAAGAGTATGACTCATTGATTAAGAACAACACTTAGGATCTTGTTCCTCTTCCTAAGGGAAAAAAATTAGTATGATATAGGTGGATATATCAGAATAAGTTTTCAGTGGATGGAAATATTGATAAGTATAAAGCATGCTTAGTGGCTAAAATTTTTTCCCAAGTAGAAGGCATTGACTATACAGAAACCTTTACACTTATTGTTAAGATGAATTCTATTCACTCGATACTAGATATTGGTGTAGCTCATGATTGGGTTATACATCAGATGGATGTGAAGAGCATATTTCTTCATGGGGATCTTCATGAAGAGATATATATAGAGCAACCACAAGGGTTCATTTAGGATTCTTCATTGGTATGCCACTTGCAGATGTCTCTCTATGATTTAAAACAAGCCCCTAGGGCTTGGTATTCCAAAATGGACACATTTCTTCTCTTAGTTGGGTTCTCTAGATGTCACTCAGATCTGAATGTCTACATTCTATGGAAGGAGGATTCACTATTGTACTTGGTGCTCTCTTTTGATGATATCATTGTTACAGGGAGCACAACATCCATCATTGGTAGTGTTAAAACTGCACTTTATAATAGGTTTTCTATGATAGACATGGGCCTATTACATTATTATTTTTAGATTCAGATAGCACAATCTTCTTCCAAGATTACACTTTCATAGCCCAAGTATGCCATGGACTTGTTAGCTCGATTTCACATGGATGATTATAGGCCATCACTGACTCCTTTCTTATCTAGAGTTAGAATTGAGGTTCATTATTCCATTCCCTTGATTAATGTCCCTTTATATTGCTAGCTTGTAGGCAGCCTCATCTATTTGATTCATACACAGACCAACATTTCATATGTAGTTGGCATGGTTTCATGCTTTATACGGACACCACATGAGCTTTATTGGAGAGCTACCAAGCAAATTTTGAGCTACATTCAGGGCACTATCAAATATAGGATTCACTATATAGTAGGTATAGGTTCAGACTTGGTGGGATACACAGATTCTGATTGGGTTGGTGATTATGATGATCATAAGTCCACTTTTGGTTATAACTTTCACTTTGGATCTAACCCCATTTGTTGGTAGAGCAAGAAACAACATGTTATTGCTCTTTCATCTCTAGAGGCTGAGTATCATTGTGCTTTTAATGCCACTACTAAGGCTATTTGGCTTTAGAATATTCTCACTGAGCTTGGTGTTCCATTTCAAAATCCATTAGTCATCTACTGTGACAACCAGAGCACTATCCAAATATCAAAGAATTCGGTTTATCATCAGAGAACCAAACACATAGACATCCATGTGCACTTTATCAAGTAGCTAATTTAGATGGAGATCATTGATCTTCAATATTGTCTTATGGAGGAGCAGATTATAGATATTTTTACCAAACCACTAAGAGCAAGTATCTTTACTTGCAATCTATTTTGGGGGTGCAAGACATCCATTCTTTCAGGGACATTAGTTCTTCAGGGGGCTCTCCTAGAACTTCATTTTGAGGATGAGTTTTTTTCCTCTGGTTTTTCTCCTTTCCTCATCTATTTTTATAGAGTACCTAATATGGCTACACATTATCAAGACTCTTATCTGCATAGCCCTTCCTAATCTTTGCTTATAGGGGGTGTTGGTGCATTTATTTGATTTATTGTATTTACTTGTATTTATTATTCACATTGTTACACTAATTACTTATTGTAATTAGTTTATTATGTTTATTAATAATTTGCACCATATAGGATAAGCTTTCTTAGCTAGTAAACTTGGACACCTATTTTGTTAATGTAGAGTTCCACTCCACTATTCACAGTAAGATAGGATAAGATTGTTTAACTAGTAGTCAATTTGTGTTGATCATTTACACAAGTTGGACACCTATCTTGTTAGTATGGAGTTGCACTCTACCATTCTTGTAGTCAGATATCAGTTGAACTACATGTGTTGTGTGAGTTCCCTGATCTTTATCATGCATGCCTTGCTCTATATAAGCAATGGCTATTTGTGTATTCTACATCAGACTAATATTGAATTATTAGAGTGATTCATCATATTTGAGTTTTTTTTATTTTATTGTCTCAAATATATAGTTATCATTTATTATTACTACTATTTTATCTCTTATATATGCTTTCTATAAGATTCATTAGATCCTATACCTAATTCTAACATGGTGAAATCCTACAAGATCAATGATATGTGCCTTGCATAATGCACACAAAACTGATATCTAAGAAATGTAGATATGGAATATGTGCCTACAGTTTTATTTATATGAGGATGGTGTACCATGTAGTGCCCCAGTAATCATAATATGATCTAGGATTGTATTGAAATCTTGTGTAAAATTTGAGTGTATAAACTAATATCTAAAAAAATCATGGAACCCTATAAATCTAAGTTAAACTATGCATCTAAATATTTGAGTGTCTAAATAGAGAAATTATGTATATGAATAAATCTATGTGCTTATATATTTGATCTTAAGTATCTGAGTAAATATGCATAATTATATCTTTGAGCCTGAATATATCTGAGTAAACCTGTGTGACTGTACATCTAAGTGTTTGACTAGAGAAACCATGTATCTAAGCCTGAGTATTTGAGTGTCTAAATAAATATATGTATCTAAGCATGAGTATCTAAATTACTAAATTAGGAAATCTGATTCAAACTATGTGTTTGCATATTTGAGTAAATTTGTATCAGTATGAATAGTGTATATATGCCACCTTTTAGGGAGAGATCTGAAACTGTGGTAAAGACATCAAAACAAAAGTGATACTAGAAGGCATGTTAGTGGGTAGTTAGCATTGATAAGATAGTACAGGATTGATTGTATTGATAATTGTGGAAGGGTTGTTTATAGATTGAGACTAAGATAGACTTGTGGTGTATATCAAGTTTATTAAGGAGATATGAGATTGGTGTTTATGGAGTCAAATTAATCAGGATAGAAGTGTAATCGCTATGGTATAAGGGATATCATCATCTATTTATACATGCAAGAAATGGATCAAAAATTAGAGTTACGGTTCTCAAGATATTATGATTTGAGAAATTTGCATGTGTGGCCAACCTTAGGTAGGTGGCATTTTATAAAACACAGTTTAAATAAGTTTGATTGATTGATTTTAAAATCATTTAAACTTTGAGATTTGAAAGAATAATTGGTCTAAGCCAAGAAAACATGTTGAAGAGGCAAGATGTGAACATGACCCACTACAAGGAGGTGAAGGCGTTAATCTAGGTTGGTGAGGTGGTTGGACAGTAAGGATTTACCAATTTTTCATGTATTTAGGTTTTTTGGTTAAAATTTTCATCATTTTTCATGTAAATCATGCTATATTAGGGCTTTGGGGTGGGCCATGTTGTCATCATTAGGACAATGCTAGTGTCGTTGGCTACCACACTACTATCCATAGACTATGTTATTATCCATCATAATAGTCCCATTCATAGCGCTATTGTCTTATAGACTAAAATAGTGAAATTTTTGATTTGAAGTTATTTTTAATGATTATTTTGGTATATATACTTGATAATTAAAGATGCTAACATCAAATTTTGGTTATTTTATAGGCATATGTAGGCATGAGGGAGTTCTAGAGTGGTCAAATGGTGGAGTGTCTACATGGGATACCCTTGATAAATAATGAGAAAGAAATAGTGGATAGGGTTGGTTTAGGGTATATGGCATCATTGGAACTAATGCCTTGGGAGTGTCACATGATGATAACATTGTGTGAGTGATGGAATGTTGATATATGTACCTTTAGGTTTCCCACCAAAGAGATGACTATTACTTGAGAAGACATGTATAGGATATTAAGGATACCTATTACTGGTCAGTGAGTGGTATTGAAAGAGGCATGTGGATAGAGAGACATGAATTAAGCCTTGAGGTATTTTTCAACCTTTCCTATAGGGACAAATTGTTGAGGTAGTAGTAGTGATGTGTTATTGTCTATGATTGTTAAAGCTAATGTTCTACAATTGTGAAATTATTTGATAATGTTACTAGTTTCATTCATTGTTGATGGTAGTGGTGTATTGATTGGATATAACATGCACAATATTATACAAGCTATAGAATAGCACAATATTGTATATTCATGGGGTTGCACCATGTTGGCCCACTTATATTAGGATTTTTACTATTTTACTCAAGAGTTATATAGTGGTGTGATTAGGTCATCAATGTTATTACATTACTAAGCTTATGAGCATATTGTAGTGGTTAAACTAGAGGGTTTTCCATGTATATATTGGGCACAACCATAGGTATTTATAGAGAGGTGGACAAGTATGGCCCCCATTCGGTCGAGGAGCATCATGCATTGTCAGTAGGTACTGGATTGAGTTAAAGCTTGATATATTATTTGGAGACCATACAGGGGATTTTGGGGGTAGCATAAGGATGGAGTTCAGTTGAGAGGATTCAAGTGAGTTGTTGGATTCAAAATTGGTGGACTACTCTATTTGATAGATTTTACTATGAGTGGGTTATGTGGTAGTTTAGCATGGTACAGGATGTGCCTCCCACACCATGGGTGTGGGTAAGGAGTATTCGAGCTATAGTGAGGTTGGGTAGTAGAGAGAGACCCTCGATGAATAAGTTGGCTCTGATTATAGTGATAGAGAGCGATGTTGTGATAGAGATACCTAATGTAGATGATGTGGGGGCACAGATGCCTATAAATTATGATGGTGAAGACATATATAGCCACCATTATTTTTGGGAGATGGGGCTATTATGGAGGATGTGTTAGATCTTGAGCCCATTAAAATAGTTGAAGGTATGTTGTTATTTTATATTTGTATTATTGATTTATTTAGTATTATCTTATTGAGTAGATATCTAATGTATTATGTTGGCATATGTAGGTGCAGGAGATGATGATTATTGGGAGACTATCATTGAGATAGTACTACAAAAACTTACATGACATGTCTTTGATGATGACATGTATGATGGGATGGTGGAGTAGGCTATAAAGGTACATGGTATCCATGCACACCTGTTCGATTGAGCAACCATTATGGTCATAGCATATAGTTTGGAAATAATGGACAGAGTTGAGGCATGTGTGGAGTTGTAGAGATGAGATATGCCCCCAACCAATAGTCTAGCTAAGGCAGGTGATAGGATAGTAGAAGATTATATTCATGTACAATTTGAAACACATGATGATGATGGATAAGCTAGGAGTGTTGGAGAGAGAAAGCGTAGGTGTAGGTCTCGATCTAGGTCTTGAAGGGATGTAGGTGCATCGTGTTTTGGTGGGTATTGGGATGAGAGTGAGGGTGATATTGATATATGGCCATCATGTTATGTGGTATTTTAATTATTGAATTATTTATTTGATTATGTTTTTTGCTTATGTGCTGACATGGAAATGTGTATAATTGATTAGCTAATGATAATTGATTTGATTTTCATATAGATGTTGAGTAGATATTGATACTCGATTGAAAATGTTAGTTGTTAGTATTTGTGACATGGAAGTATCATATTATATGTTAGTGTTAATTTTGTGATAGTGGCATGCACTATTTGGATCCTAATGGAAGAGTAAACAAGTGACCATAGTTCTCGTATTAGGTACATGAATAAGTAATTTTTTTAACTGAAACTATTCATGGTGCACTGGTGGTAGCTAGATTTATAGACTCTATAGTGAATAACTTCATCAACTGTATTACTAAAATTGTACACTAGTGTGCATTATCTCTTGAAAATATCTTAATTTCTTATTGTACTAAAATTTGTGGTTGAGTTATTTTTCATTTTTCCACCATTTTATTATAATTATATTTATCACTTTGAACTGGTTTCTATATCTACTAAATCTATGGTGCATGAGATCTCACATAAGTAGGTGTCGTAAAAACCACATCGCTCATGGAATGAGTAACCAACAGCTCTTTGAATGAAATGTCCTAGGATAACTCAGTCTTAGAGAAATGTGATATAGGAGAATGTAGATGAGGATATATCTATACCCGATGTGTGAATGTTATATTGCCTCTATCGACATATTGGTCAATACAATCTCTAAGTGTACAATAATTATTATCCCAGTGTCCATTGATTTGATGATAATTGTAATATGGTTTATTTTCTATTTTGTGTAAATGATGTGTTGGATGATGATGAGTAGGAGGAAGTGTGATCATACACATATCTAATAATGTAAATAAGTTATCATTAGGCCTATCTATGTCTACAAATTGTATAGCCCCTTTTATGGTGTCTTGTACTCTACTCACTACGAGAAATGATCTGTGAAGTGGCTCTTTGTCTTTATTGAGTATCTTTATTGGTGGTTTCGGTGCCACTTTTTCCTTAGGATTAGGTGGATTAGGTGCTTAGACCATCTTAGATGATTGTGGTTGTGAGAGATCTAAATCAAAATCTACCTCTGAATGTGTGTCAACTAGTCCCAACTTCTTTTCTAATGTGATAGTTGTATGGAATAGATGCCAAAATGATATTGATGTCTCATATAATAATTTATCATTAAGAGTAAAAATGAGGCCTTTAGCAAATATTACTATACCTCCAAATTTGTCTGCTAATAGATCAACTATCGCATACATGCTTTGAATTGTAAAATGTAATCACTTACTGCAACTGACTTACCCTGGTGTAGTGAAGGAAACCTCTCATATGTGACTCAAGGTAACTTATTATAAATATAATTGATGAAAAATACTTATTTTAATTCATCATATGTATGTAATGAACCACTGGTGAGTGAATGATGTAACCAATTTAATGCCTCATTTTCTATACTTATGGGAAATAATTATAGGAGAATCAAACTATTAGTGGTATGTGCCATAGCCTTTGTATAGGCTTTGAGATGTAAGTATGGATCTCCATGTACATTGAATGTACGTAATGTTGATATCTAAAACTTCTTTAGTAATGTTGCATTGATGGTTGTATGTAGAATTGGATTGCCATGGATAGCATTGGAATCAACCTATGAGTAATATGTTTTATTTTCCAAGGTGAGATGATGTACTTGTTGTCATAAAATACCCACGACATGCATCAAAAATATTACCTCTTGAGAAGGTATGTTAACATTGTGAAGAGGTTCATTTATACACTGAATCTTATTATTAATTTTATCCATTGGTATAGTATTTCATGGAAGATTATTAGAGATATTGAGTTGGCTCACCATAACCTTTTGAGGGGTGATAGCTTGGACATGGTGAAAGGGACTATGGATATCACCCTCAAGGAGGTTAGAATGAGGAATAAATTTTCCTGTAGTTAGGAGGGGTGGAGGAGATTCATTAGTATCTCTTATTTTGTTAATTTGTAAAAAATTATCACATGCTAATAGAATAAAAGACAAACTATTATCATGCAAATATAAACTATGTAAACTATGAACATGAGCATAAGTTTGTACATTTTTATCTGAAGGCATATTATTGCTTGAATTAGCATTTAATATTCAATAAATTTTGACATGAGGGGTGGGTGAAGTAGAGAGAGGACTAGACTCAATTCATTCTTCACTAAAATTATAGTAATTATTGTTATTCCAAGTTTCATCAGAATCATAATTTATTTCACTAGTAGAGTTAAGGGAACAATAACTGTCATTTTCATGCCTGATAAGAGAAGAAGAAGAAAATTTTAACTTTTATTATATGCAACATATTGTCATTTTTAGGTGAAATACAGTGTGTTTCTCAATTATTATGAGTGTAATGCACATGATATCATTATTTTCAATAATGGAGTCAAGGATAAAAGAAATAATAATCAGATTTTCATTTCACACATTATGAAATGTATGATAAGGGTTAGAGATACTTGAATTATCTATATTTTACATAGAATCAATGTATTGAGATTGAAAGGAAAAATAAAGTGACAACATAATATTATCTAATTTATTTTATGAATATATGACAAGTGCAAAATTAGTTGTACACACTTTTTTGAATTGAATTGAAAAAGGTGAAGAAAGTGCATTTTCCTTTTCTATGTTAGGAACATCATGTAAAGGAATAATATTGTTTGAACTATGCAAAAGCATATTGATTTTATTGTTCTCACATTGTTTTAATTTGAATAAATATTTGGCAAAAGAGGTTGATAGGCTAAGATCATGTTTAAACAAAGCAATACCTATAAGGGGTTTTTTTGGCCTTATGTTGTTAAGTTGATTTTGAGAAGTGGGTGAAGAGAGAAGATGAAAAGATGTATATACTCTATCCTTATCATCACTTGCATTTTCATGCTCATACTAATCACCATATCCATCATTATAACAATAATCATCATCATCATCATTATAAATGAAATCATGCGCATTATCATGTGCTATTGAAAATTTTAAAAATTGATCAACTGGGTGAGGGGGAAGAGGTTCCCTAGAGGTCATCTTAAACTTACCACAAAAGAGAATGTAAAAAATGAACAATAAAAAAATGATGGATAGAAGATAATCCAACATAAATATATTTTAAAATATGCTAAATAGTCAACCCAAAGTATAGAAAATTAGAATTTGAATTAAAACCCTAAGGAATAATATCTAGATGTGTGACAACCTAGTACGTTGATATAGGGTTTGAAGGGTTTTTTAACAAATTGTAAAATATTGAATCAATGAGAACGCTAATAGAGAAATGATATGGATCAATTAGGATGTGAAAAATTATGAAAAAATAGAATTTAATAAACCCTAATTAATTACACAAAAGGAGAAGAGGAGAGAATTAGGGTTTTCAAATAATATTTAAATTAAGTTGGGTTCACCAAATGATTTAACTTTTTAAGACTTAATAGATACAAATCATAAATTGTTAAAGGGTCAGAGTAAAGGGTTAAATATAGATAAATATTACAAATGACTAATTTAATTAATTTAACTTAAGTAGGAATGTAAAAGAGAAAGTCCACTTATATGGAGTGAAACATGCCTCATTGGGTGATGGTAGTGCTAGAACAAATTAGAGGAATAGTAAGAAGTACATTCATTCTAAAACTAGAGTTGCACCTACCTCAGGTCAATAGTGTGGTCAATGGGATAGTAGCAAAATGTGATATTGGCAAAGCCAATACACTAGTGTCCTTTTATGGATAAGAGCCCTAAAACACTTGGGGATGTTGGGGGAGGCTTCTTGGGTCTAGTATGTGTCCTTAGGAACTTTTGATCATCTTTCTATGTCACCTTTTGTTTGTTATTTCTTCATAACCCTAATGAATACTTGTACACATGAAACAATAATCGAATCAAATATAAAAGGAAAGGGAAAAGATGGGTTGTGGGATGTTACAATCGAACAACCTAAAACCCTTACTATTCTTACTATTGCTTACATTAACCTAATGGTAGGGCTCTCAGATCAAATGTAGTTCTCTCTTAGGGAACATCCATAATCAACATGTACCGTATGCAAGAATGAGTTTTGTTTCGGCCCTTTTTTAATCAAGCATTCAAATCTATGTGTGATGTTGACTAAATATGTAGAGTGTTGAGCTATACTATTAACTAATTTTATGTAATTATGTGCCAAAGTAGTAAGTAATAGGTGTAGAATGCCTTGTGAAGTTATGTATATAGAAGGATCTTTATTTTGAAGGTGAGACAGTTATTCATAAGTTGACAAGGTAAAAAGATAGATAAAATTATAAGAGGAAACCCAAAGGATGGTAAAGACTTGAAACAAGTTAAAAACATTCCCATTGGACAATAACACAAAGGTGGATAATAACACAGTGCACTCATGTCTAGGACTGCACTATTATCTTGTGTGCATAGAATTGGCTTGTGACTAGGACAAATAGGCCAGGGTCCCATGTGATTGGAAAAGGGATGGCATGGAACTATTAAGGGTGTAAAAATATGGAAACAAGTTATAATTTTTAAGGTATTATTTGTTCATTTCATATAAAAAGTAAACTACTCAAAAACTTGAAATGAGATACAGGGTTTTATAGGATACCTGTGATGGAAATAGATTGTGCACTGTATCTGTGGATGTAGGAACTCCTTTCTATCTTGGAAGGATTGTCTATATGAGATAAATAACTTAAACATAAGATGGATTAATAGGATAAACAAGTGGGCTACCTCATAAAATATCAGCCCCGTGAAGTGGTATACTTCTTTGTAAGGATGTCAACGTACTATTTCAGTAATTAAGCAAATAAAGATAATAATGATCAAAAAGATTTATAAGATGTTGTTTAAAAGATCCATATTATGTAAAAGATAACTTGATAAGGCAGATGAATAGAAATTATTTAAGATATATATATGGATTTAAAAGATAAAATATGTGTATTCAAAGATAAGAGATCATGTTTCAGAAAGCAAATAATAAGACCAAAACATATTTTTGATTTGCCTAACTAATATGCTACTAAAATTGATTTAGATTTTGAGAGATAGGTTTTAATAGGGATCCTGGTCAATCTGTAAAATCATGATTGATTTTCAAGAACATGATCAATTTTGTAGGATCGTGATTGATTTTGTAAGATCATGACCAATTTTTTAGGATCGTGATTGATCCTCTAGAATTATCACGACACCAAGGCTATAGATTATGGAAATGATTTAGAAAGGCCAAGTCAATTCTACAAAGATAGATAATACAAATGATCCTACAGTGATAATGTTTAAATGAAATAAGCAGACCCTATAATGCCAATACAAAAATAAAGCGTACCTTGAATACTTCTGAGATCCTAAAGATGGGATTATAAAACCAAATTGGGATTTGATATTGATTATGCTATAATATGAGGATAAAAGCTTAAAAGGATGATTTTGGGCAGACATAAGATATCCAAAAAAAATTCTAAGTGAAGATAGATATAAATAATAAAAATAAGATGAACTTAAATTAAGATAATCAATAGAATAAACATACATGGATTGTGATACCCTCTTCCAATGGATATTATAAATTCTAGGTTCTTTGTGGAATAAATAAGATTTTGATTGCAACATTGGGCTTCACCAAGGATATCAAGATCTTTGATTATAATGTAACTTGTCACACAACACTAAGAAACACAAATAAACTCTATGGCAATTTTGTTAGCATTTTAAAAGTCAAAGTTACGTCCCCTACAATAAGCAAAATGTAGGTATATATAATTGACATCGATCTAAATGGATCAATGTTGATCATGTGGATCATTGCCAATTTTGCTATTTTTTTCTTACGAGTAAGTTATTAAGGATATTAATTTACTTAGTTATAATGGATTTTTTTAAATACTTTAGGATTATTGGTGGTTATGAGAATTACGATGGTAATTAGTAAAAGTAATTACCATGGGTGAATCAAGTAGTATAAACATAAGTTGACATTTACATATAGACTTTTACTTCATTATTCTTTAAGTTATATTTTTTGTATATACTTTTAGGATGTTTGAGAGGGGTTTCAGACCTCTAGGAGTTATAATGCAAATTAAAGTTTTTGGAGGATTCAACCATATTTCAGACTCAACCTATTTTAGAGTTTTGGGATATCAGACTTAGCTATAATACACATGTCATAAAAGACTTATGGTGCATAATTCTACTGTCTACATTTACCCCTTTTTGTTGAGCAGTGTGTAGTAATGAGCCATGAGACAAAAACTAAGACGGTTCTAATTCCCCAAATGTGCATGAGAAGGTATTCCCCCTCAAATCAGGAGCCAACGAGGGATGATGAGGTGGTGATGGATTTGAAAGGATATGGATGGTAGGATATGATGAGTATATGAGGGATAAAATTTAAAGAAAATGATGTGGATTTTTTAGTGAGCAACTTGTTTGCACTTACAAGGATAGGGATATTACAAATAAAAATGCCCCAAGGATAAAAACAAATTACTACCATTCTAAACAACTAGAAAACTAATTGGGATACCAAGAAAAAAATGATAGGGAGGTCAAACTAAAGCATCCACTATGTTAAGATTTAGGAAATTGCCTATAGACTGTTATCTTAAGGTGAAACATGCTCTTTAAGATCGAGTGGGGATTTGTTCCTGATAGAAGGTGAGTTAGGATAGGTTGCGGGACCAGTAGAGGGTCATCCTCCACTAACCTAAGGTGCTATGTGTAAAATGTCATAATTAAAATGGTTGTAATTTTCTTGGATTGGGAACAAGAGTATATGTTGTGAAGCATGCAAGCAAATGCAAAATAAGGGATTGAAGGAAATCATAATGGATCAACATAAATCATTATTGTGGCTATAAATAGTGCAACCCAAATGTTATTTACTTATTGGCTAAATATCAATTAGGTTTTTTGGTTTTGGATGGTTTGAGCTACATGGATGGATGGTGCTTATGTATTTGCTACATGACATATGAGAAAAGAGTAATTGAGGCTGACTCAAGTTCTTAGTTTGTTGGGATCATGGTGAGGCACAACCTTCTTTGTGATTTATGCACTCTCCAATATCTAACTAATGTTAATGAACACCTTGGTGATCATCAATCAACCAAACCTAGGCTTCCTAAAAATGGGAAATGATATGAAGATGGTCAAATATGGAAATGCAATTAGGATAGTGTTAATTCCTTAGGTCAGAGACTAAATCTTGGTATATTAGTGACAATAGGATCAAATTGGGCCAACCCATGTTTACATTTTACATAGACTAATCAATGTGAGATGTCTACTAGATTTTGGAAAATTGATCAATGCAGGAAGCTTTCTTGGGATATTATTTAACTTTTGTTTTTATATTTTGATGGGTATGCTTGCTAACTTTTGGATAAGATAGAAAAGTTGATCAATGCAGGAAGATTTTTTGCATAATAATCTTGGATAGCCATCCTTCAAGGGAGTGGTCTCTATATATTTTATGAATAGTTGTCCTTCAAGAGAGCAGTTTGTGCTCTATAACTTTTATGAATAGTTATCTTTCAAGGGAATAGTCTATAATTTTTCCCATTGCTTGATTTTTATCTTGGATTACTCATTTGGATGAAGGCAAACTTGGGTTGAGTTAATTTGGCCTACATCATGTTCCCGAAGACAATTATATAACACAAGCCGATATTATGATCCTCATTATGGGGAATAATGATTTAGGGCTCCATATAATACATAGGTAGAGTGTATACAGTAGAAAAATGATTTGAGAAGAGTTGAGTTGCTCACAATCAAGGTCATGAAGAAAATGATGTCAAATGACCACATAATTTTATATCATTATAGGTTATACGCGTGGAGATTTATGGATATAAGCAATAAGAAGCCTACATTGATTTGTGGACAACCAAAACTATTACCAATAAATAGACTGTAGATACAAAGCATAGGGAGCCTCTTTTTTGGCTTGCCTTCAAGGGAATCTAAGTGGTATGCACCAAATCTATACAATCAAAGTCAATTAGGAGTAATTCTTTATCAATTGTTCTTTTCTCATATTTATGACATGATAATTTAAGAGGATTGATCGATCACTTCAAGGGTGGGATGATAAGCATGATGTCAGGTAGGATGACAAAATAGTTGGGGAGTTGAAGGGGTATCAATTGTTGATGAGCAACACTCCCCTAATGAGATTTACTTAAGTTAATGTGGGTCTATTGGGATAGTGTGGGTTTAGCCTTTATATGTGTATTTGAGGTGTTAGTGTAATGTAGAGGCATGAGCCCCCATGATGGGTACTTTATCCTTGGTTGGTTTTTAAGGTTCAGGAGCTTGTGTTCATGATAGTGTAGCTATAGTTATGGTGTTTATCTGTAAGAATGGTTTGCATGTTAAGGTTAGTGAGTGGTTTGTGATCTGCTTTGATAAATCTTGTGAAGAGTTGGAAGGAGTAAGTTGTGATTCCTAGTCAAATATGGAATCAAGGTAAAATTCCTAATTTAAAAGGTCATCATTCTCAAAAAGATCCTAAACTATGGCTTTAAGTGCATTATACTTTTCAATATCGTGTCCAGGAGTCCTATAGTAGGAGCACACCTTGTCTTCCCTATACTAGGGAGGTTTTTTGGTATAGGATAGAAATTTTTGAGGGGTGGTAAATAAATGAGGGATGATTGTAAAATTTGGCTAATAATGGTAGTGTATAACCCACTTAATGGGTCTTGTTTTAGCTTCTCATCTTTTTAGGGTATGAACTTTTGAGCTGATTTGGATTTGGCTTTAACAGGAGGTGTTTCCTTTGTGTCTTTAAGTAAAGTCTTTCAATGGTTATGGGTGGAAGGTTTATCCTAAGGTTTGGTGTCATAAGGAGAGGAGGATATTTTTAGATAGTCCTTTTAAAGGGTGACTCAATGATCGTGACAGATATCTTAGATGATGGGTGAGGTCCTAAGATGGATGGCTTGTTTTGGATTAGAGGCATTATGGATTTTCCTTTTTAATGCTATTAGATGTAGTAGTAATATTATTATAACTTTATTTAATGTTTTTGCCTTTGGATTTTGAGGGGATGTCTCATTTTATGAATGGGTGTTGGAGAGTTTTTTCTCTTAGGATAACAAGGCATTTATTTGGATTTGTCCTTTTATCTTCTATTTTTGGGGTGGAGTTGTGAGTATCTTTAGAATATTATTCCTTTTGGAGATTTCATATAATGAAATTATTGGGGTTGGAATGGGTGATGGGGATGGTTGACTCAAATTGGTTTGCCTCCAAGGTAACTACTATAAGGAGGTCTAATACTTCCAAGGGTAAGTATAGAGACACATTAATTTCTTATGGTAGAATTTGGTTATGAATAGTATATATCATGTGAGTCCCTTAATGTTGGGGACCTTTACCATGTGTTTGTAAGGAGTTTGATAAGGAAGAATGATTGGTAAATGGCTCTCTAGAGATATATAAGGATTGACTTGGGAAAGCGTTGAGGTTGTCTAGTTGAATTTCCCCTCGATCGATAAGATTTTGGACTAAATGTTTGAAGAAGTGACATCTATTAATGTCATGACCTACTACATGATGGTATCCAAAAAAAACCATTTTCCTTATACGAACTTGGTTTAGGACCTGAATCATCAATAGTCCCAATTTGAGGAAGCTCAATGACAGATGCCTTCAAAAGCTTATCAAGGATGAAAGAATAAGATTCCCATAAAGGTGTGTACTTTCTGGGTGAAAATTATGTGGGTCATCTTTGAGGTTATATTTAGAAAAAGGAAGGACTATACTATTTAGGTGTCAATGGAGGGGTAATGTTTAGAATCATAACATTGGCAGTGCCTTTTAGATTGGGTTTGTTGAAATCCTTAAAGGGTTGTAGTTTGACATTTTGGTTTCATAATCTAACTTTACCTTGTTTGAGGGCTTGCATTTATAGTTTTTAGGCTATAATGAAGGCTTCATTGAAATTTTTAAAGGATTGGATTTGGATTGTATATGATATATGTCTGGTGCAGGACTCAAAAAATAACTTAATAAGTTTCAGTTGGGGAAGAGAAAAGGATAATGATTGATAATGTTAAACCAACAGGTAACAAAGTTGGAAATGGATTAATTTTCAAATTATCAGACAACATATAATTCAATGATGGTTATTTTCATTATGATGTTTATCGAAAAGTGCTATAGGAAAATATGAGCTAACTGACTAAAGGAAAACAAAGAGTGTTGGTGAATGGAACTATACTAATCTAAAGTTGGTCTAGTTGTTGATATTGGAAAAGTTCTTAAGAAGAGTGCATCGTCATGGACTATGAGGTAACATACATGCCTAAACACCCGGATGTGTTATTGGGGTTTCTCTATTTTAAAATTTGGTAAATTTAGGTAGTTTCCACTATGCAAGATGTGGTCGGATGGGGACTTCCAGGTTTATAGGCTCATTAAATATTTGTTCATAAAAAGGTACACTTTTATTCCCTAAGGTGGACATTTTTATATGGGACATTTTATCCATGAGGATTCAAGGAATGTTTGCTTTGGGATCATGTGTGGAAAGGAAACTTATGATGTTAAGAGGGATGTAATTCTATGGAGGATCTAATGAGATGGGAAGCGATTAGGCAGGGTGATAACCAATAGTCATGGTGTTGATTGATAGAGTTGAGGTAACATAGGGATGATACTGTGGGGTATGGAATACTGATAGGATGGATTGGAAGATAATATATATTGATATTGAGTTGGTATTTTTTGAGACAATTATAATGGGGGTATTAGATGTTGAGGACTGGAGGTCACATGTATCTGGATTGGTGGTAATGTTTTAGGTATGGAAACCACTAGGTTTTATAAGGGGGTTGTAGGTAGTATATGAGACAAGTTGTGAACTGAGAGTATTATGGGTTTGAATGGTAGTTATGTAAGGGTTATATGTTGTTATGGGTTGTTGATTTGTTACAACACTAGTGGTGGAAATAGGAGGACTACTAGTTGTCGATGGTGGTGTTGTGTTGGTGTTATATGTTGCATGAGGACTAGTTGTTAGTGGTGGTTTTTGAGGGCCCATGGTTGAAACCATAAACATTGAGTGTCTATAAAACCCTTCTAGGTGTGGGATATGTCTTGATCATGATTTAAGATAGTGGTTAAAGGCTATTGGGTTGCTATCTATAATGTTATCTAACTGAAGGTCTCCTTGAAGATAGAACTCGGGAGGACTATCCTTGATGGATTTGGGAGATGTAGGGGGGATTGGTGTATATTACATTTAGGATTATGAATGCCAATAAAAATAAAAATGTTGGAAGTACAATTACTGAGAAGGGGTGTGAATCAACCTTCAAAGCCTTTTCTTCAATTACACTTAAGCAATCATGAACCATTCAAATAAACATACAGATCTAGAAAGTATAAGCAATTATACACATAAGCATGAAACACAAGAACACATCATATATGCAAGAAACCCTCGATGGAAATAAAAGCCACTGATATATGTAAATGTACTATAGTCTTATAAGGCAAAAACCAAATTTAGTGAAGCACCAACTCTACATGGAGCACTAACCCCAACTATCCAAGCACCCACTTGCAAGGAGGCACCAACCCCCTAGATGACTCAACACCAACTCAACCACTTGATTGATTTGATCACCTTTAAAACACCTTGTTGTTCACATGATAGATTGTGATCACCTTATTTAGCTCTTCACACTCTTTAACCTCTCAAAGTGCCTTCTAGTCTTCTTCACTCAACTAGGTCTCTTCAAGTCTGATTAGGTCATATGACCTTAATTTTCATACACCAAATCCCTATTAGATATTCATGATAGTTTCTCTACACCCCTATGATGGTCTATAAGACCTCCTTCTATTTCATTTGGTTCCTCTTTGATTACTTAAATGGGCTTAAAACTACCTTATATAAATACATTTCCTTGTTCATATACCACTTGAAATATAGAATGCAATTGCTTTAACTGAATTGAGAAAAACATTACAAGAGGTGCTTATTTATACAATACTAAGTGAGATTAGATATCCTAATCTATAGGAGATTATGACTCATAATAACTAATCACACATGTATGAAATACCCCATCTAACTAACGTAGGTCAACTAAGGTGTAACACCTTGACATTTATTACAATAGGCTATGATTAATTAACTTTTCTAACATTCCCCCTTCATTGATCATAGCCTAAAGAGAAGAAGAGAGAGAATTTCTAAATGCCTCAAACTTATCATGTGCAAGTGACTTCATGAAGACATTTTCACATTGATCCTGAGTGGGGTAATATTGGAGCTGTATGTTGTGTTATTGAACATGTTCGTATATGAAATGAATCTAAACCTATATGTGTTTGGTTCTCTCATGAAACACTATATTGAAAACAAGATGTAGGATACCCTGATTGTCATAATTCAAAACTATACATTGAGTCTATGGAAATCCAAGTCTTAAAAGAATGCAATGTATCCATATTGCTTAGCAAACATCTCCTGCTATAGTGTGATATTATGCCTTTGTGGAAAATTTAGAAACAAAATTTTGCTTCTTACTTCCCCATGAAATTGGACCAGATCCTAGAAAGAATATAAATCCAAAAATGGATTTCTTTTCATCAATAGAAGCTGCATGATCTACATCCATGTATCTTATCAAGAAGAGATTATCATTCTTCTTGTATTATAGGCCATACTCAATTGTACCTCTGATGTATCTCAATACCCACTTTGTTGCTTTCCAATGTGCCACCTTTGGTTCATTCATGAACCAAAAAATATAGCTGACAACATAGCTAATATCTGGCCTAGTATATGTCACATAAATGATACTCCCAATCAACTGTTAATAGAGAGTTGCATTTACTTTTGGTGATGGATCTTTATGAGACAACTAAAGTCTTGTCTCCATAGGTGTTGAAATAGGCTTCCAATCTATCATCCTAAATTTCTCAATAAATGTCTTGGTATACTTCATCTATGAAAAAAATTGTAATGTTCCTTATACCATACCTTGAAACCAAGACAATAGTGTAGGAGCTTGAGATATGTCATGTCGAATGATCGCTTGAGATCATTGTTAGTTGCATCAATCATCTTCACTATGCTGCTAGTGATGACTAGATCATCGACATAAATAATCACTATAACAACCTATCCCCATGTTGGTTGAGGTAGAGGTTAGGATCATATGGACTCTTTTCTAATCCATGTTATATAATATGATCATAAATCTTGATGTATCAAGCTTAGGGAGACTATTTTATCCCATAGAGAGACTTGATAAGCCTACACACTTTTGTTCCTGATTAGGTGCCATAAATCCTTTAGGGAGAGTCATGTAGACTTCCTCTTTAAAATATCCAATGAGAAAGGCAATTTTTAGATCCATTTGATGAAATTTCCATCCAAGTTATGCAGTCATAGCAAAAACCATTTGAATAGTCTTTATCTTATCTATAGGAGAAAAAGTCTCCTCATAGTCAATGCCTTCTTTCTAAGCATATCATTTTGCAACAAGTCTTGCCTTGTACTTATGAATACTACCATCTACTTTATACTTGGTCTTAAAGGCCCATTTGCATCCAATAAGATTCTTTCTTGGTGGAAGATCAAAAAACTTCCAAGTGTTATCTTCATCAGTGACTGATATTCTACATCCATGGCATCTTTCAAAAGTCTAGACTATAGGGCTTCTTATATGTATAGGGCACATATGTTTCTTGCATAATGTTCATAAGGGCCATATTAACCTCTTCTTGAGTCATGCTTCAAGTCCTCAATCTTGATGTGGATGTATCTAGTACTCCATTCAAGTTAGCATCTTGTATAGTACTTGTATACCACTTGGGAATATGCTATACTATAGGTGGTGGAGTTGGAGGTCCTGTTTGACTATCTTCCTATTCATTTTCACCATCACTATCTGATAATATTACAAGACTTTTTCTTGTATCATTTTCCTGTGTAGAAGTTGGATTTATTCCATTATTTTCATCAACCACTACATCTTTGTTGATTAGTAACTTATTTATTTTAGGATCAAGGAGCCTGTATGCCTTTGACTGTGCTTTGTATCCCACAAAAATACATTCATTTGTTTTTTTATCCAAATACCTCCTTTTCTTCTTAGGAAAATGCATACATACCTTGTTACCAAAAATTCAAAGGTGATTTACCTTTGGTTTACTCCCTATCCAAGCTTCATGTGGTGTGATTCCATCAAGAGATTTGGTGGGTTACCTGTTCAACAAGTAGATTGTAGTGTGACAAGCTTCTAACCAATATGTATTAGGAAATTTTCATCCTCAACCATGCTGCAAAACATTTCCATAATGAATCTATTACCTCATTTTAAAACTTTATTCTATTGAGGTGAATATGAAGCTGTCAATTACCAATTGATTCCATTCCCGCTAAGATAGGTTGAGAATTGTTTACTGGTGTATTCCCCCCATGATCTGAGTGACCAGTTTCATTTTCAAACATGGCCTTGAATTCTTTGAAAACTTTAAAATCTTTATCCTTAGTCTTCAATAAATATACCCACATTTTCCATGAGTAATAATCAACAAAAAGTTGAAAGTATTTGTATCCACTGAGATTGGTAGAAAAATGTCCACAAAGATCAATGTGCACGAAGTCCAACTTACCAAGTGATTGATACTTAGTCTTTACAAAAGGAAATAATTTTTGTTTTTTTGCTAAGCAACTGGTACATATATCAAAAGATTTTTTGAGTTTGGGAAGGCCACAAACCATATCATGTTTACTCAATTAAACCAAATAACCATAACTCAAGGTACCATATCTTCAGTGCAATAAATTTCCTATTTCTATATCTTTGACCACAAGTTCTTGATGATCATTTTGAAAAAAATCAAGCTGAAATATTTTGCTAATGTTGGAAGCCTTTTCAATCACTTTGAAATTCCTAGACTTGTCTTTGATGTGGCAAAACTTTTGACCATTTTGGTGATCAAATTTAACCATGAGGATGTGGTCAAGTAGCTAATTAACAGACAATATATATTTTTCAAGTCTGAGATCATATAGAACATTTGAAATGTTATAATTTATATTTCTAAGTTAAAGTTTGATGTCACCACTACCCTCTATTGTATATGAGGTATCATCTCCAAGTGATACATTTCCCTTTGATTCTGATTTTATCAAAGTAGAAAACTAGTCTTTTATGCTTGTCATGTGTCTAGTTACTCCTGAATCAACATACTAAAATACACTTGGATGATTGGTAGACTCATGTGATTGAGTAGTTAAACCATATTCCTCATTTGAAGAATCATTATCTTCAGCAACATTGTCATGTTTTTTAGGCTTGGAATTTTTTTTCACCTATTTTGTTGTTGTCATTTCTTATTTTTTGTTTGTGGTTTCTTGTTGAAATAGGGCTTCTTGCTTGATGAGCCCTGTTGAATTGTGTTGCATCAACACTGTTTCAAGTCATGTACCTGTTTTTCACAATTTTCACATGCTTTAAGAGAATGTTAATAATTCACTTGTTGGTTTTATTGTTTATTCTGCTTTGAAGATTGTTTTGGACCCTTCATGGGTTTCTTCCCCTTTTTATTTGATGCAAGTGCATGCTTATCATCTGCTTCCTTTGAGTTATGCATAGCTTCCTCTTGTTACAACAAATTTACCAACACCTCAAAGGTTGGTTTTTATCCTGTGACATTCAATGTGGTCACAAAGATCTTATATATGGGGGGCAGTGCTATAAGGACTATAGGGACCAAAGAATCATCTATCACCAGTTCTCTTAAAGATTGAAGCTAAGCCCACAAAGTTTCACTTCTTCTAAGGAATGCTTCTACTTTCTCACCTGATTTGAGCTTGAGAGTCTACAATTGGCTCTGAAGATGCAATATTTTATTTTGATTCTTAGCTTCATATACTATTTTAATCTTATACCAAGCATATTTTATAGTAGTAGCACTATAGATATGAGGTTGTAACTCATCCAAAACTCCAAACATGATAATTAACTTAGCCTTTTTATTAGCCTTATCAAATTTTTATCATTGATCAACATTTGTTGCATGCCTAACCTATGTGCTTTCAACTACTGACCAAATATATTCAAACTCTAGATGTGTTTATGCTTTTGTTTTCCATGCTGCATAATATTCACCATGAAGTAATTGTGTGTCTGGAAGCACAAAACATGGTCCAAAACCAGGCATCATGAAAGTTACAAATGATAAAGAAATACAAGTGTGTTGTTAAGTGAAAAAATGAAATGTGCATTTGCAAAATGTAAAGTGATTGAAAATGCAAAATGCATACATAAATAAATTCAAGTGCACATAAGCACACTATGGACGCTGGACTCTGCCAAAAGTGCATCCAAAAATGCAATGGAAAACTGAGAAAATTGAACATCGATTTCAACTAAAAATGCATCTGAGGAGTATTAAGATGTATTTTCCCATTTCAAGATGATTTTGAAGGTGGTGAGAAAATAAAATCCCCCCATTCTTCTAGTATTTGTAATTACAAAAGAAACTTTTAACAATTTGCATCATTTTCTTGCCAAATTTTTAATAATATCCTGAATGGATTACAAAAGCAAGCTTATTGTGTTTTTTTTTAAAAATCAAACCATAACAAGTAAAAATATTCTTGTTAGGCCCTCAAGGTAGTAATATTGATATTAAATTCAATATTTATCAAATTGCCTTACCACTTTCCTCTTTTTTTTTAAAAATAATGCATTATCAAGAGTTTGTAAACAGAATAATAAAATATCATTATATGAATTTTTGATTAAATCTTATAACTAGAAAAAAATGATCTATACCTTTCAACATCAATAACAAAGTCAATGCAGATGTGTTGAGGAGTAGAGGTCAACGCTACTGGTCAGATCTACATTGGTCGATACCAAGACAATTATTTTGAAACAAAATAACCTAGGGTTTTGCAGAGTTGACGCCTTTGAGGGAGTGTCATGGATGTTTGGATTGGTCAACACTTCTATAATGAAACTTATGTTTTTCAGATCTGCTATAGTGCCTGGCATCATATGTCAATAGAAGTTGATGCCAAATGAAATCGATCAACTCGAGGAGATCGACAAAGTAAATCTTTTAAATGGCAAATTTGTCACCACCATTCGACTATTGGGTGTGGATGTTAGAGAGCTAATGTGGGTCATCTTGGGTGATGCAATAGGTAAAAGGTTGATGCTAAATTGATAAAATGAAATCCGTGTGGGTCTCTTAGACTAGTTGAGCAAAATAGATGGCTACTATATAATAGATCTAACAAAAAAAAAAGCCAATTTTACATTTAAAGTGCCAAATCAGAACTGGGTGACAATAATAATTATTGGAGACTGAACAAATATTAAATTAAATTTGAATATTAATTATTTAACAATTCTTTTAGATCCAAAATATGTGTGTGATAAACACATAAATCACATATCAGTCTTTCAATAAAAATCTGCAATTCTACGATCAAACCCTCTTTTAAAAAATTATCAAAATATGACTATAAATGAACATTTTTAGCTTTAATTGATGCTAAAAATTATTCAAAATTTACAAAAAATAAAATTATTTAAGTAATAACTTTGCTCCTTATGCAAATTGGCCATAATTTTGATAGCATTTCATCTTGGGATGGCTGAAATTGGAGTAGTGTGCCACATCTAAGGATTGCACAAATCTTGCTCTCAATTTCCACCAAATCTCAAATGCTTTGTAAAGACTCCTCAAGAATTTCTTGCTCTAGTACCAAATGAAATATAGAATAGAATTGCATTGACCAAATTGAGAAAATCACTACCAGGGTGCTTATTTATACAAAACTAAGTGGGATTAGATCTCTTAATATGTAGAAGATTATGACTCACGATAACTAAACCCTGAGGAGTCTTTTTGAAGCATTGGAGATTCAGTGGAGATCTAGAGCAATATTTGTGTGACACACCCTTAACCTCTTAGTTCATCCATATAATAATTCTTATGACATATTTTGGACATGAATCAAATGAGCTTTGAGTCTCTTTTTAGTATGGCATGACTCAATTAGGCCTCATTTCACTTTTAGGTCTCATGGAAACCTAATTGCATTAGGTCTATCTCTTAATGCCAAAAATTTATCCTCTTAGGCCTAGATGGATTTATCTAACAACTAAAAACCATTTAATTCCTTATCAAGATACCTTTACTAACCTACTCCATGCTTGATTAGACATGTGTCATTCGTTCATACCATGAAACCTTTTTGGGACAAATAATCCTATTAGGTTTGTGTGCTTCAAAATTTTGTCTTAAAAAAGTGAAACTCAAATACACTTAATCCAATCAAATATGATCAAAAAAGTATATATATAGAGTTAAAATGAGATCATCTTCATTACCAAATGCATTAGACACTTCCACTCAAGAGATAAGAGCTCATAAACATCTTTGCAACTCAATCACTCAGAACTACCAGTTTACCTTTAAGACTAGTCATGGTGACTCAGACCTCCAACATTGGTATAGACACTTTCCATGACTTTTGATGCATGTATATGGTCCTCTGATATCTCCATACCATCCTCAAATATAAAAATCAAATGGTCCAATGGAAAATGCTGATTTTTTAGACCAATATCATGACCTTATATCTTACTGTCTTATTTGAACCAAATAGGTCAACTTGTGAGTAACTTTTTCACCATATTCACTAACCTCCAAAACCTTTGCCAAACTCCAAACCACATTCTAATTCATCTTCTCATTATTGCCTAGGTTTTTCATTGTTCATAAAGCATAGCCCCTCAATCCAAAAACTAATGCCTATCATTTTGAGATAAGACCCTTCCCTATATACCATGAACTACTTAGGCTCCCATGTGAAGCTTTGATGATCTAATGAGCACAATAAAATCCTTCGTGTGTTGAAAACCCTTCATTCTGAGCACTCAAAAAACCTCTAAACAACTTTTCATGCCTTGTCCTTCAAAATAGAACCTCAAAATTCATGCACATGCCTAAAAAAAACTTGACTCAACTTTTTTAATTCTCACATACTCACACTTGCCTTAGAAACTAATCTTGATACCCCATTAGGCTATACTCTCTCTATATACCATAGTATTCATACCTTACTAGGCCTTAAACTGACCTTCATACTTCTTTACATGCTCTCAACACCTCACTGTCATGCTCAACATCTCACTCTCATTCTATAAAACCTCTATCATTCTTAAACACTTCCATACATCTTTCACATGCCTTGACAATAGATCATGATACTTTAATAGGCTAGGTAGGGTCCAAATATAGACCAAGACTGAAGGTGCTAGCTCTGTCAGCTCACCTTAAATCTCTCATGAGTGTTCCAATGCCTCACATACATATTCAAACAACCCTCACAACCTATCACATGCTTGAGTTTACTCACCTTATCATGCACATACCTTCTCACAAGGTCTCTTCATACCATAACTAGGCTTAGGCTACTTAAGTATTTAATGCCTTCACCTATCACTTCAATGTCATGACCTCAATAATCTTCCACACTCATATATTGCACCATTCTATTTTTTACGATAAAAATCTTCCATAGCCTCATACATACCTAGAACCACATTACCAAGCTTCATATGACTAGACATCTTTCTTCCATACACTTGAATACCTTTGACACCTTGACATGTGCCTTCATGCAACCATAGGACATTAGTTGCCTTTAAATTCTCTCTTGCTTTCAAATTCAACTTGTCACATGGATTCCTATGAAAACATTAGTTATCTTTAAATTCTTTCATAACATGTACCTTCCATGCTCACACAACTCATGACAATTCTCATCAATGCAACACTCTTATGTGCCTTGACATATCACATATTACCATATATCCTTAGTAATCTTTGACATCAATCTTGACAGTAAAATCTTAACACGATACATATTTGACATCAATTACCATAATGCTTTTGTATGATGCACCCTTTTGACATCAATGACAACAACATGCCAACAAACTCCCCCGTTGTCATTGATGGAAAACATACTACAAAAATGAAGTCACTTCAAAATGGTAATTTCACAATCTGCTCATTCTCCCCCTTTTGACATGAATGACAAAGGGTTTTCTACAAACTACCATCTGATCGACGGACTTGAATTCCAAGGAACATAGAGAAACGCTGACAAAACTCACCTTAAGCTCATACCAATTATTGTAGATAACTTTTGGAACATTTGAAATGTACCTTAAGAAACCATGTTTCTTATCATTGTCTTAACACTTGACAACATAGAGCTACAAATCCCCCCTAACTCCATACTCTCCTCTTGAGTCACAAGATGGAATCCAATCTTAGAAACACCTCTAAACAAGGCTACATTTCTCATTCTGAACTTTCTCTCTTTCTAAGGTTTCTGCCCCTTTTGGTAATAGGATCATAGAATCTATGTAGCATCATATATGTTGTCCCTGAAAAATGCCACTCATTTTTTGGGACAACCTACAGACCAAAATTGCTCTCTTCCCTTCTCAAAATTTGTTCTGAGCTTTCAAATTCTTCATTTTTAAGCTTTTTCTGTAAAGGGGATTCACAAGTTCAACAGGTTAAAAAAGTTTCTACATGCAA
The DNA here is from genome assembly GCA_037957365.1 of Torreya grandis. Lineage (NCBI taxonomy): Eukaryota > Viridiplantae > Streptophyta > Pinopsida > Cupressales > Taxaceae > Torreya > Torreya grandis. The sequence goes on along the minus strand of JARHVA010001683.1, from coordinate 2,941,117 downwards.
GATCAGTCAAAAGAACAAGCTTCTAACACTTAGTCATTTCCAGGATTGGTTCAGCGCCTTGGTTCAATCAAAGGATTTCCATCAAAAAATAATAAAGGACTTAGGCTTGAACCATTGAACTTTGAACCACTTTGGTTCAAAGGTTCAATGGGTTCAACGACCAAGTTGGTTTAACACGCTTGGTGCAAAAGAACAAAGGACTTAGCCAAATAATGAAGAATGAATCATTGAACCATTAAACCAAAGTTGGTTCAATCGGTCGGTTCAATCGGTAGGTTCAAGGGGCGGCCCCACGGCTGAAGGAACAAATGCCCTTGCGAAGGGCCATAAGCCAAAATGAACAAAGTGAACTCCTTCAAAAAAATGAACAAGGCAAAAGGCCAAGTAGAGTCCTTCGAACAAATTATCCAAAGGAATTCCTTCAGACATTTTATCCGAAGGAATTCCTTCAGACATTTTTACTCAGGAAGAGAGCTCGAAGAAAGCAAAGGAAAAGCCCGACTGAAGAGAAAAGCCCATGGAAAATCACCTGATGGAAAAAGACAAAGTAGAGCAGAAGCCACCATGTGTCATCTTCTATAGGACCCACAAAGGTTTTTAAAGCTTCTATAAGTTAAGCAGAATACGTCACGTGTCCTGTTATGACTCAGCAAAAAGTTGTTGGGGGGATCACAAGAACAACACCTGTTCTGATCCCACTTTGTTAGGATCTTGCTCCTCAGAAAGAGCACAGTATGATTACCAAATATAAGCAATTATAAATGCGAAAATAACCAGAAACACAATTAACTAGAATTCACCAATAGCACAGAATATGAGAGACAATACACTATCTTGTATTAACACTTTATAGAAAAGAATACAACAAAGAGCCGCCACACTCTTTCACCTTACAGAGGTTTGCCACACCTCAAGTGTACAGTAATTCTTCTCACACACACTCTCCTACACAAAAAAAGGTCCCAACAACCAACTCACAAACAGAATTGGTGTTCACCTCTCCAACTAGTCAGTAATAACCCTGCCAGTTCACCAAGCACTCAAAAGTACTTCAAGTTGATCTCCCATGAACCTGCAACCTGCAATTCAACAGACCATACTCACACATGTAGATCTCCTATGAGCTTGCAACAACCTGCAACTCAATGATCTTACAATGGAAGCAACTTACTTGCCTTCCTTTCTATCTCATGCTTGATTACAATACATGCCAATGGGTCTATAAATAGATCCCTAACTCAAACAATAACTTAGACTCTTAATTTAGACAATTATCCTCACAGCCAAAGACTCTAACTGGCCTTTACATGCAAACACTTCATTCACTTAACTAACTGTCTGTGTAACGAGCAGTTTTGGAACACACAGGCGACCGACGCCGGTCCCTGCTAGTCTGGTTCTGCTGACGTCAGCCGACTCCCTACCGTCGCCGGTGGCCTTCTGCACTGGTCACGACCGATGTCGGTCCTGCTGCCAACACCGGTTCTCCTGGATCTCAGCAACCTTCTTGTTCCTTCAGTTTGCAAATGGTTGAAGCTTTTAGCTCCACAACCTAACAATCTCCCACTTGGAGATAAACAGCTGCAACCTGTACCTGTACCTGTACCTATACTTAGTCTAGTTTTTTCCCTTGGCTTTATATCCCTCCTCAAGATCACTCTTGAAGACCAACCACCACAAATCCTATAGTGCAAAACCTGTCATCCAAATCACCTACCACATCCACATCTACAAACCATTTAGAAAATAACCTGAACCTGCATAGCATGTGCACCTGCTGCTAGTACCTGTAAGAATCCACTGAACTGCCCTCCAATGGTTCTCTCTCGGATTGGCTCCAACTTGTGACAACTCCCACTGCTTGGGAAAAACTCAGGTTTAGTACATACCATGCACTCAACCTCATTATGTGAATCAAGACCCCTGTTCATAGAACTGTCCAACCATCGGCGTGCTAATCGGTTTCACACAATCATCCTGTATATGTAACCCTGAAACAAGCACATCATACAAAAATAGGATAATGTAGCTAATATTATCCAACCTGGTAAAGAGAAACACAATGATCAAACCTCCATTGCCCTGCAGCTAATACAAGACCATATACCCTAATCTTCCATCTCACGTATCCATTTCCACTCTTCTTTATCCTAAACATCCATTCGTCTCTCAGTGCTTACTTCTAGCTGGCCACTCTACCCAAAACACCTGTTTGGTACTCCTCCAAGGAATCACATCCTCATCCATGCCTAACTCCCACTATTTCCTGGATCTACTTGTTCTGCTTCTTCAACAACTTCCTGGTCCTATGCCATAAGTGAGCAACAAGTAGTGTAAAGAAGGGAAATGACAAATTTAAGAACTTACTTACACGTTCAGTCCTCCATATGGGTGCTTGAGACTCCATGACAGCTTGCTGTCCACCCAAAATTCATCTCAGTAACCGATGCCGGTCACATCTCAGTCTGCAGCCGACCGATGTCGGTTCCCTGCGACTGCCTCCTTGCTGACGTCATTCTCCCCTGACCGATGCCAGTCGATATCTGTCCTGAGTCACCAACGTCGGTCTGCACATAGCCGACGTCGATCCCTGTCTGGACGCCGACGTCGATTTTTTTGTCGACGTCGGTCTCTGTGTTTTTCTTGTGAGACCTAACTTTTTCCTGTGAGCTCTTTTTGGATCAAATCCTTGTCCAAATCACCCTTTCTCTGCTCAAAATTCTTTTGCATCTTGTGCTGAACTCTGTCTGTCACCTTCTCCTTGAAAACCAAGGCTTTCCTGTTCTTGTCACTAACATCGGATTCCTCAAGAAACGTTACCTTCTTCTTCTGCATACGAAAACCACGATCCATACCTTCCAAATCCGAAAGCATATCCTTTGACTCAAGAACAAGCATCTCCTTCTTATCTATGCGACCAAGCCTATCAAGCCACATCTCTAAATCTACAGCTGAAGTAGATAACCCAGAAAGAGAATCAGTAGTACAAGTAGATAGATAAAGTGTACCTACTTTCTTACCTCTAGTTACAACAAGTGTACCCTTGGTAACCTTCCAAGAGTCCGCTGTGAGAGTTACTGTGCAACCCTCATCACCTAAACTTCTAACAACAATCAAATTCCGTTCCAGAACTGGGACATGCATGACTTCTTTTTACACCCATGTGTTACCTGTCTGCAGTTTCAGCTTCACTTTTCCTTTGCCAACAATATGACAAGGCTTACCATCCCCTACATAAATTTCTCCAAAATCTCCCTGGACATACTCATGAAAAAATTCCCTATGTGGGGATGCATGACAAGAGGCACCAAAATCTAAAACCCAAGATTCTACTTTATCCAAAGAACATACCAGAGCATCCCGTCCAGCATAATTTGCAACATCTGCTTCTTCTTCATGTCCTTCATGCTGATCTTTGCCTGATCTGCAATCTCTCTTTAAGTGCCCTTGCTTTCCACACTTCCAGCAAGTTATTCTACCATACCTGGACTTAGATCTTCTACCTATCTTGGACCTTGATCTCCCATGCTCTATCTTTTCTCTTTGCCTTCCTCTGCCTTCAACACTCAAAGCATTTCCTGATGATCCACCTGTGCTATTCCTGCGTATCTCTTCATTCAAGATCACACTCACAACATCATCCACTTTTAAGACTTTTGAAGGAGACACAGTATTAGAAACTGCCATTACCAAACCTTCCCAACTTTCAGGTAATGAACACAAGATTAAGAGAGCTCTAATTTCATCATCAAATACAATATTGACTGAACTTAACTGGTTTACTAAACCATGGAAATCACTAAGATGGCTATGAACAGATCCACCTTCCAACATTTGCAAATTAAATAAACGCTTCATAAGAAATACCTTATTAGAAGCTGAGGGTTTTTCATATAAATTTGCCAAAGATTCCATCAACTCCACCGTTGTCTTACACTGTGATAAGCTAGAAATCACAGATGATGCAAGACTCAATCTAATAGATCCCAGAGCCTTCCAATCAAGAACCTCCCATTCTTCTTCTTTCATATCTGAGAGTTTGCAAACAACCCCACCCAACGGTAAGTACAAATCTTTCTGATACAGATAATCCTCAATCTGCATCCTCCACAGTTGGTAGTTGTTGCCATTAAACTTTTCCATTCGTAGCTTACTGTCTTCTGCCATTGCTCAACTCCCACTCAAACAAAAACCCTGTGAGTACCTGTAATCAAAACACACTAACCAGATCTAATCCAATCTGTTAGTATCCCAACCAACAGCTCTGTTACCACTTTGTTGGGGGGATCACAAGAACAACACCTGTTCTGATCTCACTTTGTTAGGATCTTGCTCCTCAGAAAGAGCACAATATGATTACCAAATATAAGCAATTATAAATGCGGAAATAACCAGAAACACAAGTAACTAGAATTCACCAATAGCACAGAATATGAGAGACAATACACTATCTTGTATTAACACTTTACAAAAAAGAATACAACAAAGAGCCGCCACACTCTTTCACCTTACAGAGGTTTGCCACACCTCAAGTGTACAGTAATTCTTCTCACACACACTCTCCTACACAAAAAAAATGGTCCCAACAACCAACTCACAAACAGAATTGGTGTTCACCTCTCCAACTAGTCAGTAATAACCCTGCCAGTTCACCAAGCACTCAAAAGTACTTCAAGTTGATCTCCCATGAACCTGCAACCTGCAATTCAACAGACCATACTCACACATGTAGATCTCCTATGAGCTTGCAACAACTTGCAACTCAATGATCTTACAATGGAAGCAACTTACTTGCCTTCCTTTCTATCTCATGCTTGATTACAATACATGCCAATGGGTCTATATATAGATCCCTAACTCAAACAATAACTTAGACTCTTAATTTAGACAATTATCCTCGCAGCTAAAGACTCTAACTGGCCTTTACATGCAAACACTTTGTTTACTTAACTAACTGTCCGTGTAATGAGCAGTTCTAAAACACACAGGCGACCGATGCTGGTCCCTGCTAGTCTGGTTCTGCCGACGTCAGCCGACTCCCTATCGTCGCTGGTGACCTTCTACACTGGTCACGACTGACGTCGGTCCTGCTACCGATGCCAGTTCTCCTGGATCTCAGCAACCTTCTTGTTCCTTCAGTTTGTAAATGGTTGAAGCTTTTAGCTCCATAACCTAACAAAAGTGACAAGTGTTTGCATCCGTGTTCCCCTTTTGGAGTTGCTCAGGCAAAACATGTCATGGACCCCATTTTACATAAGTTTCTAATGAGTTTCATAACAGTCTTACCCATTTTCATTATAGCCTTACCATCTTCCTCCATCTTTGTTATTTTATCTGGTCTATAAAACTAGAGCTACTGGAAAAGAGTGCACAGTTTGAAGCCTCAAGCTAAAGCAAGGCCAGTTCTTTCCCATTTTTTGTTCTATAATCTGGCCACTCCACCCAGATTTGTTATCCCTATTTTTCATAATTAAATCATGGCAGTTCGAGGCCCATGGGGTAACTCTTTTGGCCCACTTAACTTGACTCCACCTCTACATGAACTCCCATGTAGCTCAAGAAAGAACTTCCCAAGATTCATTGGTGATGGGAGATTTCACCCTAATGAACACATTGTAGCCTTTAGCATAGCCTATGGTGTGATAGGGGTGGAATTTGAAGATGTGGCAGTTAGGATTTTTGTGGAGACCCTACAAGGTGCTGCTGTAGACTGGTTCTACCATTTGCAAGTTGGATCAGTGACTGATTGGAACACTCTGAAAGACAAATTTGAAGCTAGGTTCAAGATTACAGAAGATGCACATGCCTTGTTGGCCTAGCTCACTTAGATGAAGAAGGAACCCCATGAACCTATGAGGGACTTCATTACCAAGTTCAACAAGCTGAGGCACAGGATTCCCATGGTTACCCAGTTGACACATCAGAATCTCATGTGCTTCTTCATTAACTCACAGCTGCCTGAAGTGAGTTTTCTGTTGAGACGGGCTAAACACATAGACCTTGAAGCTGATCAAGACTTGGCTACTGAGCTAGAAGATGACCTTATCTTGGTAGAAAAGATAAGGAGAGATCCTAATAGAGCTAAACCCTCTTCATCTTCTAAATACTCACCCACAGTCACCACTAACCCAATGGTACAAAAGCTAGCAAATGAATTGTTAGCCTTGAAAAGGCAAATGGCACAAGGTATGTCTTTTGCTCCTTTATATAAAGATATACCAAGGAGGACATTCCCTAATCAGCCATATCAAGACAACGCTCCCAGAAGTCAAGGGCAACCAAATCATCTTCCTCCCCCATAGAGGAACCTTACCCTTGAAGCACCTCCAACCAACTCAGTAGTTAGATGCCTGGAAATAGAACATATTTCCTAAATTCAACCTGAGTTTGAGCAAGAAAATGACGTTGATCTCTTCACAGAGGAATAATAAGAATCAGTTGGCAATTCCCACATTGGTTTCCTGAATTACAAGATGAACCTAAAAGTGAAGATGAAGCAGTCAAAGAATCATACGCAGTATTCACCAGGTCTGAGAATTAGTCAGCCAAGTAGGTCGACAAAGAGAAGACTGAGGAGCGACCCCAACCAGAAATTTCAATTGTTGAGTAGAGAACCCCTCTTGTTTTCCAGTCAAAGGACCGGTGGTTGCCAAAGAAGTAAGTACATCAAACATCTCTGCACCTTCTACTTCAAATTTGCAAATCAATCCTCCCCCTCCCAAAAACCAAAAGGATGAACTCCCATCCTCTCTTCCAAGTCCATCTCAGTCATTTGACATGATTGATCATGTCAAGAAATTCAAAATTCAAAAGACTGACTTTGAATCACTGCAAGCCAATCTTGAGCAATTAAACATTGGTGGAGAACCAGGTGCAGTCCTGTCTGAGGCAAAGATTGTGGTTACCCAAATGTCAGCCCCTGCTGCTCAAATTTTGTTTGAGCCTTCAAGCAGGGCTAATTACTTCTTGACCACAGAGGACACCCATGTCCCAGCTGATGAAAGTCTTGTAGCTAGAAATCTAGGATTTCATCCGAATAAGGCATCAAAAAAATTGGTAGGGTGTAGTACAAATCAAGAAGGATCTTCCATCTCCCATGAAGAAAAATCTAATAGAAGATCAGGTTCTAATGATGCTTGGATCCTAGAATCCAATGGCAGCAATTTTTCCACAGCTGGATGTGGATCTCTATTACTCAGATTGAAAATTTCTCAGGGTGAAGAGGTCAAACTCCTTCACACCAAAAGAGATGTTGAGCTGATGGTTTGTCAAGAGTTTGATGCTGACAATCAAAGCATGTGCTGGACTAAACCAGTAGAACAACAAGTTATGATGGTGGACCATACTGTTGTATTTCAAAGTCAGCTAAAGGAACTCTTCACAGAGAGAGCAAGGAGTTATGGTTTTCAGTTTAAAGACCACATCCCGCCATGGGGCAAGAAGAAGAAAGCGCCTAGAGGAAGATGCAAAAAATTGGTTTCTTGGTGGAGAGCTCCATTCACCTGTCACCATTTCTGGGGATAGAATGGTTTCCTGCTGGTTTATCAAGATGGCATCCCCTTTTCTTCACCTCACAAGGAGCAGCGTCTGAAGTACTTCAATTCTTGAAGTATCGGATGAGTCCCCCTATACATATGTATATTTGTATAGTCTTTTGCTTTGTTTTGTTCATTTCATTTTCATTTTTGGAACCTTTCTTCTTGGGTAGTGTGACTCCATAGCCCAATGACACACTTCAAGGTGTTGGAGATTCTTGTTTCTACTCCCCTCAGCTATGTTTCAAGTTTCCAATTGAAGGTAGTTCCCCAACTAGAGCCAGCTGTTGTCCTCGAAAAATGCCATTCATTTTTTGGGATAACCTACAAACCAAAATTTCTCTCTTCCCTTCTCAAAATTTGTTCTGAGCTTTCAAATTCCTTATTTTTAAGCTTTTTCTGTAAAGGGGATTCACAGGTTCAACAAGGTTAAAAAAGCTTCTGCAGGCAAGATCAATCAAAAGAACAAGCTTCTAACACTTAGTCATTTCCAAGATTGGTTCAACGCCTCAGTTCAATCAAAGGATTTCAATCGAAAAATAATAAAGGACTTAAGCTTGAACCATTGAACTTTGAACCACTTTGGTTCAAAGGTTCAATGGGTTCAATGACCAAGTTGGTTCAATGCGCTTGGTGCAAAAGAACAAAGGACTTGGCCAAATAACAAAGAATGAACCGTTGAACCATTGAACCAAAGTTGGTTCAATCAATCAATTCAATTAGCAGGTTCAAGGGGTGACCCCATGACCGAAGGAACAAATGCCCTTACGGAGGGCCGCAAGCCAAAATGAATAAAGTGAACTCCTTCAAAAAAATGAACAAGGCAAAAAGCAAAGTAGAGTCCTTCAGACAAATTATCTGAAGGAATTCCTTCAGACATTTTGTCTGAAGGAATTCCTTCAGACATTTTGTCTGAAGGAATTCACCTAAGAAGAGAGCTTGAAGAAAGCAAAGGAAAAGCCCGACTGAAGAGAAAATCCCACAAAAAAGCACCCGATGGAAAAAGACAAAGCAGAGCAGAAGCCACCATGTGTCATCTTCTGCAAGACCCACAAAGGTTTCTAAAGCTTTTATAAGTTAAGCGAAATATGTCACGTGTCCTATTATGACTCAACAAAAAGTGACAAGTGTTTGCATCCGTGTTCCCCTTTTGGAGTTGCTTGGGTAAAACGTGTCGTGGACCCTATTTTCTATAATTTTCTAATGAGTTTCATAATAGTGAAACTTGCCACTTGTTAAAGATGCAGAAAGGACCCCCAAATACTTAGGCAAGAAGGGCTATAAAGAGCAAAGAAGCGCTTAAGTAGTGAAGAGAGGAGTGAGACCAAAGGATCAGAAATATCTTTGAAAGAGTTATTTCCAGTAGGTGAAATAGTGGATCGAGTACACTTCTGAGCACACCAAACCAAGGACGCAAGCCTGTTTCTTTCTTCCATGAAGTAATGGTGAATTAGACAGCTATGTAGACATCAAAGAAAGGACCAGTCCATACCAAGGAAGAGACATGTTAGATGAAGGGACATGCCATAGTTATGGTAGCGCATTGTTCTCAGCATGGTCTCTCCAGACAAAACTGGAGATGCATTGAAGACATTAACTACAGCATGGGCCATCCCATGGAAAAGGGCACCAATCCTTGCATAGTCGATATAAGTTTGTTAATTATCTCATTTGTAAAGGAGACTTTTCACTTTACAAGAGTGAAACTCTACCCATTTTGAAAGAGAAAGACTGAGACTCTGAGCTCAGGTTGTAATTTCATTTCCATTATTATCTGAATGTGAAAGTAGGTTTTTCACAAACTTTGTGATGTTATGACTTGTGTCATCTAAAGGTGTCCTTATTCATTTAATTTGGTATGCAGAATTAGTGAAGGTAATAGGGAACTGTCCTGAAACCAACTGTGGGAAGACTTTGTGCTTTCACAATTGATTTCAATCTGTGTTTTCTTTCCTTTTTGTGTTGAGGATTCTGGAGTGACTTTGTGCTTCCATTATCCTTTGTGATATACTCTTTGAGTAGTTGAGGTGGAGACTTTGCGCTCTATTTCATCTTGCTGTTACTACACCCTTTTGATCACTGGTTATTTCACTATCTGAAAGAAATGCCTGCTATTTCTTGTAAGGACACTTCTGAAAGAAGAGAAGTGCCTTCAACGTTTATAGCCAGGATTTTCTCCTTTGTCTTTGTGCATCATCTCTTAAAGAAGAGATATGGATGGTTTGTCCCACCCCCATGTGTTATTTTTTGCCTATTTATATTATATATAGCTATGCATATTTAATAGGGAATCTCCCCTTGATGAGAGGAGAGATTTCTCCTTGTGATGCAGTAAACCTGCACATTTAGACGACCAATCTCCCTATGATGTGGTGATATAAACTATTTTGGTCACCAGTTAGTTGGCCGATAAAATATTCACCCAATAATATAAACATGCTCTCAGTTTTGGACACATTTTTCCACCTATCTTCATGTTTTTTGTATACTTTATTTGACATAGACCATTTACTTATTTGCTCTTAAAGATAATGAGCTAATGAAACATCTAATTAGCTCCCCCTTTGTCCTCATAGCTTGTACTCATCATATGAGTCATCAGGACTCACAAACCTTTCTCAACCTCCTTCAAGTATCTTGATACAAATACCACTTCTCAAAATAAATCAAGCTATAGAGAAAATAACTCATACCTTATAACACAAACAACCTATAATCCTCTCAAGATGAGTCCTTCTTTGACTGTAACCTCATGCTTCTACTGATATAAGAGTGTCTCCATGAAGTCTAATGGAGTCACCCTTTTTCATAAGGCTCTCAAAACTGCATGAACTCATGGGATTCTAGATCTCCAAACCACTTAGCTATCTTGAAATCATGAGACTAATAGTCCCTCTTTAGAATCCACTTAGGCTTGACTAAATCATTTGGCTCGTCCATTTTGTCATCCTTCTTCTCTTTGACTACCTTTTCAATACATGCAGATAATAAGTGTTCTTGACATTTCTTCACTTTTGATCCTTGTTTTATCTTATAAAATAATCCATCTTGACCATTGGGCTCAATCTAACTAGTATTGACTTTCTTTAGCTTCCATACCAATGTTTGACTCATCTCATGCACTCTAGGAGCTCCATATACCTTGTTAATTATTGAGGGACTTCTAACTCCATTGGGACAAAAAAAATTGATGTGTCCCATATTGTGACAATTATAATAAACAACATTTTTGTACATACTTCTTGATTGATCACTCCTTCTCCCATGGTCCCATGATAACTCATTCCTTGAGACCATTCTACAATCACTTGCTCCATGGCCAAATTTATGACAAACAAAACAATAACCATTGAAATAATTGAAATACCTCATTACATTAGGTTACTTGATTGGTATCTTCATGTTGACTTTCATGTTGGTATTCTTAACTTGTTGATGATCACTATGAGTCCCATATTAGAGAATTTCTACATAGGTCTTTGAGGTCTAAATCTTCTTGTTCTCCTTTTAGTTTTCTTTGAACCCAAGACATGTCTTGTCATGTATAGACATTTGACTACTCAAAATGTCACCAAGAACTTTAGAACTCTTCTCAAATATCTAATGTGTCTTCAACTTGACTGATGGCTGATCCATTTTTGCCTTCAAGGACTCCATTTCTATTTCAAAATTGATGCATTCTTCTTCCTTGGTCTTAAGATTTATAGTGACAATTTAAATTTGAGTTTCTAGCTATTTGATGATCTCCTCATGTTTACTAGTGTTGATGCTTAGTATTTCTTCAAAGAATTTTATTTGATCCTCATAACTCTTAACTAATGATATTGTTTTCTGTTTCTTCTTTCTTTGGAACTTCAACTCCTCTAGCGCACTCACCAATTCTATGTCAAGGTTCACCTCAGCCTCTTCTTCATCTGATTCTTCATCATTCATAAGGCCTTTCCCTTTTGAGCAACCTTCATTATCTATTTCTATAGTCATGAATAAAGTTTCATTGTTGTCATAATCATTACTATCATCATTTCTATTAGATGTACATGTGTCACTTACATTAGATGAACTATTATCTTCTTTGGTATATAAACTTCTCTTGTTCTTGAATGACCCTTTCTTACCTTCATACTTCTTGAAATCTTTCTTACTTTTGTCAAGCTTATAGAACTTCTTATCATCACCATGATGTTCATCATGTTATTCACCATGCTCAGTCTTATCCTTGTTTGGACACTTAGACGCAAAGTGACCAATCTTACCACAATTAAATCATTTTAATGGTAATTTTCCCTTATACTTACCTAAGCCTCTTCTTAGTTTTTTGACAAACATGGATTTTATCTAGTCATTGTCAATGTCTATATCATCATCATTGGCCTTCTTACTTTGTGACTTCTTCTCAAATTTGAATTAAACTTCCTTCTTGGGAGGTCTTCCATCACTTGTTCTCATTTCATAGGTAGTCAAAATGCCATGAAGCTCGTCTATTCATAGTGTGTTAAGATATTTGATCTCCTCTAATGTAGACACTTTTGATTCAAACTTAAAAGTCAGCAATCTTATTACCTTTTGTATTATTGTTGATTATTCTAATTTGTCTCCTAAACCTCTGTTGATATTTACCACTTCATAGACCTCTGCAATGTTTTCATCCTCCTTCATTCTCAAACTTTCAAACTGCCTATAGTGAGGCTACAACTTTGCCAACTTAGATTTGGTGTCTCCTTCACATATGGTCTACAAATTTTACCAAATCCCTTTAGTTGTATCACAATACATGACCTTAACAAATTCTACTTCTGAAAGACCACATAGGATGGCATTCATTGCCTTAGAATTGTTCTCACTTGCCTTCTTGCCTACTACGTCAATTGGTGTTGTATAAGGTGGAATGAATCCATAAATAATAGATTGTCATATGTCATAGCCTAAATACATGAGATATTTATTGATTATGATTCTCCAAAATGCATATTTAGTCTCATTGAAGAGAGGATCCTTATTGGTTGAGAAATTTCCTTGTACTTATTGACTAGACATGTTTGTGCTTTAGAGATCTCCTTCAAGATATTAGGCTTACTTCAAAAGACCAGGATCTTATACCAATTTTTGGAAGCATAATGATCGAGAAGGTGGGGGGGTGAATTAGTATTCAAAACATTTTATTCAATTACACTTGAGTAATCATGAACCATTCAAACAAACATATAGATCTAGTAAGCATAAGCAACTATCCACATAAGCATGAAACACAAGAAAACATAACATATGTGGGAAAACCTCAAGAGGAATAAAACCCACTAATATCTGAAAATGGACTACATTCCTATAAGGCAAAAACCAAATTTAGTGAAGCACCAAGTCCACATGGAGCACTAACCCCAACTAGCCAAACACCCAATTGACTAGGCTTTAGTAAACACCCACTTACAAGGGGCTATTAACCCCCTAAATGACTCAACATCAACTCAAACACCTGATTGATTTTATACCTTTATAACACATTATTTCTCACACAATATATGATCATCACCTTCTTTATCTCTTCACACTCTTTAACCCTCTCAATCTGTCTTCTAGTCTTCTTCACTCAGCTAGGTCTCTTCAAGACTGATTAGGTCATATGACCTTGATTTTATTACATATAAATCCTATTATATCTTCATGATATTTTCTATACACCCATATTATGGTCTAAAATACCTCATATTCTTCAATATTCTATTTCATTCATTTCCTTTTTGCATACTTAAATAGGCCTAAAACTGCCTTGTATATATACCATTCCTTGTTCATATACCACTTAGTTAGCCACACACTCTTAACCTCTTAGGTCATCCATATAATATGTCTTAGTAAATATTTTGGACATGAATAAAATTATATTTTATTCCCTTTTTGGTTTGACATGACTCAATTAGGCCTCATTTCACTTTTAGGTCTCATGGACACCTAATTACATTAGGTCTATATCTTAACACAAAACTTGATTATCTTGGGCCCAATTGGATTTATAAAACAACTAAAAAAAATTAAATTACTTATAAATATACCTCTACTAACATCTTCTATTCTTAGTTAGACCTCTGTCTTTCATTGACACCATGGAACCTCTTTTAGGACAAACTGTCCTATTAGGCCTGTGTACTTCAAAAGTTTGTCGTAAAAAAGTGAAGCTCAAATACACTTAAGCCACTCAAATATGATAAAAAAAAGTATATATAAATAGTATACATAATCTCAGTTTCATTACCAGATGCATTAGACACTTCCACTCAGGAGATAAGAGCTCAAGAACATCTCTACAACTCACTCACTCAGAACTGCCAATTTACCTTAATGACCAATCATGGTGACTCAAACCTCCAACACCTATATATAAAATTTACTTATAATTCATGTAGATGGTCCTATGATATATTTATACCATCCTCAAATATAAATATCATATGGTCTAATGGAAAAAATTAGTCTTTTGTACCAATCTCATGAACTTATATCTCACTATCTTATCTAAACCAAACAAGTCCACTTGTGAGTAACTTTTTCAACATATTAATGAACCTTCAAAACTTATAAAAAAAATAAAAATGTATTAAAATTCTTTAAAAACATCTATACACATTTGTTTTCATCATTGTATTATGAAAACACATTCCAATTTATCTTCTCATTATTGCCTAGGTTTTTCACTGTTTACACCATTAGGCCTGTTAGCAACTAGCTAGCTTAGATGACCATTTTATCAAAATTTAAGGATGGAACCTATATATAAACCTTCATGGACATATATTATGAGTCTTTACCTTCTTCCTCCATCCATTTTCTTACTATGTCCAATGCAAATTTTGACTTATACAACTTCTTCATAATCAACCCTATAACTCAACATTTTCTCTCTCCTCTCTCTAACCAATACCACCTAGAGGTACCTGGGAGAGTCCAATAAAATATACAATATATTAAATAAGCAATTCAATCCATCTAGATCACTTTTGAGCAACATATTCAATATCAATTCTTTATTAGGGTTTTAAGAGGGTTTAAACCGGTTTCCACTCTTAATGATTGTTCATAAAGCATAGCCCCTCAATCCAAAAAATAATTCCTATAATTTTGAGATAAGACACTTCCCATATACCATGAACTTCTCAAGTTCCCATGAATTTTTTTGAAAATCTCATGAGCACAAGAAAATCCTCCTCGGGTTGAGAACCCTTCATTATGAGCACTCGAGAGACCTCCAAACAATTTTTCATGCCTTGTCCTTCAAATTAGAATCTCAAGCTTCATGAACATGCCTAAAAAAAATTGACTCACATTTTCAAATTCTAACATACTCACACTTTCCTTAGAAACTAATCTTGATACCCTATTAGGCTACACTCTCTCTCTCTACACCATAGCCTTCATACCTTACTAGGCCTTGAACTGACCTTCATGCTTCTTTCCATGCTCTCAACACCTCAATATCATGATCAAAATATCACTCTCATTCCATACAACCTATATAATAATTAAACACTATCATACATCCTTCACATGTCTTGAAAACAAATCATGATACCTCATTAGGCTAGGCAGGGTCCAAATATAAACTAAAACTAAAGGTCCTACCCTTGTAGGCTCACCCTAAAACTCTTCAGAGTGTTCCAATGCCTAAAATACATGATTGAACAATCTTCACAATATGCATTATTTCACTCACCTCATCATGCAACCATGATCATACCTTCTCATAATTTTTCTTCATGCCATGACTAGGCTTAGGCTACTTAAGCACTTGATGCCTTGACATGTTCCTTCCATGTCATGACCTTAATAATATTGCACACTCATATCATTACACCATATTCTTTATGATGACAAAAATCTTCCACATCCTCATATAAACCTAAAACAACATGAGCAAGCTTCATATGACTAGACATCTTGCTTCAATGCACCTGAACACCTTTGACACCATGACCTGTGCCTACATGCAACCATATGATAATAGTTGCCTTTAAATTATCTCTTGCATTCAAATTCATCTTTTCACATTATTTCTTATGCAAACATTAGTTGTCTTTAAATTCTTCCATGACCTGTACCTTTTATGCTCACACCACTCATGAAAATTCTCATCAATGCAACGCTCTTGTGTGGCTTGACATATCACGTATTACCATCTATCTTTAGTCACCTTTCTCATCAACATTCACAGTATAATATTGACATGATAAATATTTGACATCAATGACCATTATGCCTTTGCATGATGCACCCTTTTGACATCAATGATAACAACATGTCAACAAAAAACACAAAACACAACACAAACAAGAATAATATTTTTTTGATTCCCTCCAACGGACACTCGGGCAACTAAATATATGGTTCCCTCATAATGTGTTCATTGATAATCCCTAGTCCTTTCTTCCTTGGTACTCATCCTCTTTTCAGCATCACCCTCATCCTTTTTCCATCCCTTCCATTATTCCATCCATCTTGATCCTGGTTGCCAGGCATGGCATTCCTTTTTCTAGTAACCCCCTTTATATAGTGTATATTTGTATTCCAACAAGCCTTAAAAATTGAAATATTAAAAAAATCCAAAAAATCATAAAATCTATAAAAAGCCAAAAATATTCCAAGATGTATTTTCTTATGCCTATTCCCCCATTCGCATCCATATCCATGACTTTTGCCTCTCATTTCCATAACCAAGTCATAGCCATCCATCCTACTATTGTCTTTCATCCCCTATTCTGAACTAGGGTAAATACAGTCTCAATTGATAACATTGATCTAGTCTCATTTTAGCCTGATAAGTCCTAATTCTCTCTTATAAGTTAAAAACATGGTCAATACATAGGTCGACTAGCCCCTATATTTAAGTAGAAATTTGCTCAAGCACACCCTATTCACAATCCCATTCCACCCTAGTCCTAATCAAGGCAAGTCTATCCATCATCATTCATTAGCATCAACTTTCATCCTTAATCATCCCATCCTTATACATTTAGATAATAGGTAAGACCCTATTTGTTTGATATGTATATATTTATGTGTGTTATTTATATGATCTACATCTTTTTATTTATATTCACCTATCTATAAATATTTGTCTATACATGTATTTTTTTATCTTATTTTGATATTTTAGGTGGCATAAATATTTTTGTCTATTGGGCAATGAATGAGGATGCTATGATGACACCAAAAACTACAATGATGTTTTTAGGTCCCCTCAATGATTCAAAGTTTTCCATTTCCCCCAGTTATAATCGTGTACTTTGGCACAATGTCCTCTTAGTCATACTTATATCACAGGGCATATTACCTAATGTTATATTTACATCAAATTACTTAGCCTATGATGATGCCTATTTTAGAAATGATGGCTTGACAATGGACTACACTCATCATTTATCCCATCTTCTCTTACATGTCTAACCATCCAATCATCTAAATCACATCATCAAGTTGAGCATCACAGTCCATTTGTCTAATATCCAATCATTCCTATAAACCATTTATCATCTTGTCTATATCCTATAATTACTCATATATCATCTCTCAAGTCACCAACATCTAACATGCCATCTCCCATCATTTCTCTTAGTCCTATATCCTCATGTCTAACATTCGAGTCACATCCTCTATCTAAAAACTAAAATGTTTAACATCCATGATTATCAACCTCCTATAGTCTATATTTTCATTTATCATCTAGTCTTACCTACAATGGCCTGAGGTGTTTTTAGACTATGTAGGTAGTGCTCAATCACATGGTGTGCATAAGGTTAGTTTGACCACTGTCACCTCTTTCCCCATCATTTTTCACCACATTTATATTATCCTTCATCATCCCCAAGTCTTGCATCAATCAAATATTTAAGCTATAATATCAATCATTAATCGATCAATCTATTAATTAATAGCCATCACTATAATCATCTCCCTAATATTCCCATTCAATTCCTTGCACCTATCAATTGGGCTCAACAAATCATAACATCCATATTTTCTTCCAACAATCATCCATTATCTTAATTGGTCAATGCATCATTTAACATTTATAGTTTCCTCCTTCGATTAGGGCATGACTAAATCTATAACTTTAATATCATCTCTCATTCCCTTATATTTTTCCTTGTTAGGGGTATCATCACTATTAATCACATTGTGGTTCATTTATTTTATGCATTACAGTTTAACTATTCCTCTTCATCTTTCAATCACTTGATCATATGGTTTATTCTCTCTCATTCCCTTCATCATATCATTTTAATTTAGTTTTGACTTACAGTCATCATCAAACTTATCAAATGATTGTCTTATTTTGGCTTGATGGTCTCCCATACATGTGTCCTTACTTGGGATCTGATGATAGCTCATGGCCTTTTCTATCAATCATCTTGGTTTATAACTCTCCTTGGCATGTGCCCTTGCCCTAGATATGTAAAAACTTTACAGCCTTATGTTACGATTGATACCCCTTTAGGATGTGTTAACAACCATGATACAATTATTTCCACTCCCCATGCATATGTATTTGATAGGGGCATCATCAATTTTTAGCTCACTACTCATGTCGATTTCATCTTATTCATCATCAGTCCCCCATATAATATCCCAACCCCTTATCTCTTCACACATTCCACCCATTGTTTCCTCTTTTAAGTGGCCATCTTCCTCTTTCCTCCCTGCATGTCCCCTCAAGGGGGCATCATGTGTCTACTAACATTCATCCATGAGTTTATTTCTTCTTTGAAAGTCCATTACTCCTAATTTGTCTAGTCATAATGCCCTTTCAAATAGGGGCAAAATGTATGCATCTAAATTTACTCGCCTTCATCATCTTGTTAATTTTGATACTAATCTCATCTAACTTCATATAATTTATCTTAAAAATCATCCTTATCATTTATCTAACATCCCCCCTCCTTATTATTTATCACATTAACCTTACCTCTTCTCATTTATTCATTAATTCTTCTAATTAATCTCACTTATATCCTAATCCCACTTATCTATTATTTTGTGAGTTTTAAATTCATGACCCACCTAACTACCTACTCCTAGGCTTTCATACAATCCTACCCCTACTCCTCACCTAACCCACCTTATGATATCATCTAACCTCCTTCTACTCATCATTATCCCCTCCTAATGGATTCTAAAATTTTGCAATTCTAGAATCCTCTCTATCTTAACCCTCATCTCTAGAAACCTCTAAATCTAGAAGCTTCAAAAGAATTTTTAATTCCTTTTAATTATCCCTCCTTCCTCTATTTAAATCAGTTACCCCTCAATGAGATAAAACAACTATGAAATCTATTATCATCTCATGCAAAACCAGTCTACTTATCAAAGTCATCAAACCAATATCATGTTATCATAAAATCAAAGTCTATCCATAACATTGCAACATCTAGTAATCCTTAATCTTAGTCTTGTTTATATATTAATCTTGTTTGGAACATAAAAATGGTGAAGATGTAGGCATAATGCACGTATAAAATTTTTATTTAAATTGTATTTTTATTTAATTAGCTCCAAATTAAAGGTGTGTTGAATTTTTTTGTATGATAGTGATAAGTTTGTATAAATCAATCCATTTGCACAAAATATTTGTATTACAGTACTTATCTTCCACCTCTATAAGTTTTAAGAATGTACCTTCTTTTCTACTCCTTGGACATTAACATCTAAGATAGATAATAACATCGACACTAGTGTCTTGTCTTGATGCAAGTGTATAGTTCCCTAAAAGTCATCCAATTTGTAAATGAAATGTATCCCAATGGTCAGTTTAAGTGCTTAAATGTGAATTATCTCCTGATAAGATTGGTAAAAATATAATATCGACACTCCTGCATTCACTACCTAACACAAACCTATATTCAATTCAAAAGAGAATTCAAGAAGCATTGAAGTTATCAAAATCTTTCCTATTCTACATTATTCTGATATAATTCCAAAGAACAACCCAGCTACAGGTCTGAAGTACTGAAGGAGTAGTAATAAGGTCTTATTTTCTTAGTTACAAGCTAGGTCACTGTTGTAATTACTTTACACACATTGCATGAATCACACACAATCCAACACATAGGAGAGAGCTACATGAGTTTAAGGCCCTCTTCTGGAGTATTAGCTATATACGCAGTACCCTTTGATAGTTGGGTAATCAAGGTTAGCTCGACATTATGTGCCCACTAACCCATTTTCTCAAAGGTCACATTAAAGATAGAAAGCTAGGGTTTTTCCATTTCACAAGGATTGACTATCCATGACCCAGATCTAAATGTACAATAGAAAAGGCAAAGACAAACCCAGAAGCATCTAGGTAGTTGCATCCTATTTCAGTAGATATTCCATACAAGACACCAACATTGGACCTAGATAACAGTGTCAACACAACCATCCTAGGCTAACATTACTATCTAGAGATATAGAAGCATCAAATACAAAATTTGATGATTGTTCCATAATCTCCTTCTCAATTATTTTTAGCTTGTTCCAAATCCAAAATTGCATTAATATCAGAGCAAGCTAAGTACTTCATTTCTTTATCATTTTTATATCTAGTGTAATTGTACTTTCTATATCTAGACTATCTCAAATAATAAATTTAGTATATGGTATATATGAGTTTAACATTTAATTAGCTTACTATAGATCTGATATTCACCCTTGTGCCCAATTATTTCTATATTATTAACCCTATCTACCCAAGAGGATCACATTAAAATTTAGGGTTAAATATTATCATGGTGTAATTAATTAAATAACATGATGGTGTTAGTTTGGTTAGTTAGGATGCATTGAAGATATAATTAGGGTATCTATAAAATGAAATAAGATTGATTTGTAAACTAGGTGGATATTCCACTCTAAGTTTCAACAACATGGACCCTTTCAATTCAAGGTGTTTCCCTCAAGTTCTATGCCATATAAAAACATCTAAAATGTTATTTTAATATGATTTCTATCTCTTATGATTGTCATATACAACATAAAAAAGAATACCTTCACACTCTAAACATGCTACTACTCCATACATGGCTACAATTAAAATGCTTGGATAGAGGTGCAATACCAAATGTAAAGTCATTTAATCTTAGGGGTCAGTATTGAGCTCTCTTACATGTTTGTGTATTAGCCCAGTTATAAGGAATGTAAACATGCAAGTAAAGGAAACAAACATATCAACCACAAAGAGAGATATACAAGACATACCCTAGTCAAACTCAATGTGAGAAAACCCCATAAAGAGTGAATCCATGCTTCATCTCCACTATGTTTGGTAGTTTACATGTTTTTCTTCCTCTTGGGATTACAAGGAAAATAACCTCATACATTTGTAATAACCTCTACAATATTTGGTGGAAGCTTTGCCTCTCAATAAATAAAAAACTATTGAACTCAATATCTTTCAGTCGTGTAGTCTTCAAAATAGTCACTTAGAGCTAAGTAAAAATGAGAAAACAAGAGAAAAGAGTTAAACTTGCACATATGTAATGTGAATCTAATTAAAATACATCTCATTGCACTTGTTGTTGTTTATGATCTCTCTTGATTGTTTCCTTTCTTGATCATATATCTCTATGATTTGAATGATCTCTATAGGTTCATATTTATGCACAATAATACCTCTTAGATGTGAACAAGAATTCCAAGAGTTAGAAACTGAAGCCAAACGCTTCATGTCCTTTCATATTCATGTGCATATTTATTATTCTCTCTATCTTTTCAAGACATATATTTGTCCTTTCCTAGCCTTATAAACCATCAAAAACTCTACTGACCCCAAAAATATAATTTGAAGTGTAAAAAACACTTCAATACCTATGGCTCTAAAGGTCACCAGTCTAGCTCTAGAGGTCACCGGTTTTGGCTCTAAAGATGAATAGTTGGGCTCTGGATATCGACTAGAAAACAAGTTTGCTAACTTTAAATGGTCATAAATTTTGCATAAACTAAAAATCAAAAGCCTTTTTTTGAACTTGTCTAATTTTTCAAGAGAAATAGAAATATGTAATTAAAATTTACTTTTGAAACCAAAAATGTGATGTTTTAGCTCCTACAACAAAAACTAACATTTTTTAGGTCCTATCATCTCACAGATTACTCCTATTTGATAGTTGATTATTCTAACAATTGATTTAGATGATAAACATGATCATATTTATGATCATAAGACAAGAATTTAAAGGCTTTTGGGTCTAAAAAAAGCTATAAAAAGAATATTAAGATTTACCTTCTATCACCTAAGTGAAAAACCCATCTTATCATCCTCTTCGATAGTACCCATTTCAAGTTTCAATCTAATCATATTTTGGACAATGCCAAGCTTAGGTTTTAATTTTATCAGTTCTTTGATAGTACCCTTTTCAATTTTCATTATATAATCTATTCTTCAATTTGAAGGCTTTTCGTCCTACAATTTCAGAAACTCAAGTGTTGATGAATCATGACCCCACTCCTTTGATTGCCATTTGGATTTTATTGCTATCCCCTTATTGATGCTATTTACTTCATCTGCAACAACATATTTTTCCCACTCCTCTTAGATAATAGGAGCAAGGATCTATAATAAAAGGTAAAAAAATAACTTTATTCCACATGGAAGGCTAAAAAAATCATCAATTTTCATATAAAAATAAAAAGGAGGCATATCCAAGTAAAAACATTCTCCCTCAAGCTTTGTAGTGTTACGTTTGGAGTCTCTTCTTTGCTCAAGTACAACCATACAGTGTCATAAAGAAACTATGCTCAAATCCATGTTGAATATGTATTGCTTTGCACTTTGCAACTCTCTTAACCTTTCTTTCTTTGGAAGATTAATTTTTCCAAAATAAATGCTCAAATTATTTTGTGTGCCTTAGATGGTTGGTTCATCAAAGACTTTGGATAGATACCATCACATCACATGATCCCAAACGTCTTACATGAACAATAATAATAGTGGAATTTGAACCCACCTTGATACCAATTAATCAAGACAATCTCTCCACTGGCACTTACTATATGGGTAATGGGAAACATCAACATAATGGTCACCAAAATAACCAAAAAAACTAACATATGCATAAATATGTTAGAAAACCTTTAATAATAAAAAGGATAATTTGCTATGATACCAATCTTATCATGGTTCTGATACCAATTTTATTTATAAATTAGGTCGATATTCCATTCTATGTTTTACGAACACGGACCTTTTCAATTCAAGGTGTTTCCCTCAAGTTATATGCCATGTAAAAACACCTAAAATGTTGTTTTGGTATGTATTATAGCTCTTATAACTATCATATAATGTATAAAAAATAATACCTCCACACTCTAAACATGTTACTACTCCATACATGGTTGTAATAAAAATTATTTCATAGAGGTGCAATATAAATGTGAAGTTATTTAATCATAGGGATGAGTCTCGAGCTCTCTTAAATATTTATGTAATAATCTAGTTGCAAAGAATTTAAACATGTAAGTAAAGGAAATAAACACATCGACCATAAAGAAAGATACACAAGACATACCCTAGAGAAACTCAATGTGAAAAAATTATATCAAGAATGAAGCCATGCTTCCTCATCTCCACTATGGTTTACATTTTTTAAGCTTTTCTGCTTCTTGGGTTTACATAGAAAATAACCTCATACACTCGTAATAACCTCTACAATATTTGGTAGAAGATTTGTCTCTTAAGAAAGGAAAAATAATAACCTCAACATCTTTTAACTGTGTAGTCTTCAAAATAGTAACCTAAATATAAGAAATAATGATAAAACAAGAACAAAGACTCAAACTTGCACATATGCACTATGAATCCAAGTAAAATACATCTCACTGCACTTGTTTCTGATCTCTCATAATTATCTCCTCCCTTGATTTGATCTCTCTCTATATCTGATTTAAATAAATTATATAGGTTCATAATTATACATAAGAAATACCTCTTATATGTGTACAAGAAGTCCAAGAGTCAAAAATTGAAGCTAAATTCCTCATGTCCGTTCATCTTCTCGTGCATCTTATGATTCTCTGCCTTTCCAATACCCATATTTGTCTTTTCCTAGCCTTAGAAGCCACCAATAACTCAATTGGATATAAAATAGAAATTGAAATATTAAAAATTCTTTGATACTCATAGATTTTGAGGTCACCATCTTGGCTTCAGAGTTCACCAATTCTAGCTTTGAATATGAATAGTCAGGGTCCTAAGATTGACTAGAAAACAAGTCTGCCAACTTCAAATGGTCATAACTTTTGCATATGAACTTGAAATCAAATGCTATTTTTTTGAACTTGTCTAATTTTTCAAAAATATTACAAATATATAACTAAGATTTAATTTTAAAACCAAAAATATGTTGCTTTATATCTTAAAACATAAACTACCATTTTCTACGTCTCAACATTTTACAAACTACTCATATTTGGCAGTTGATTGTTCTACCCACTTAGTTGGATAATAAAAATGATCAATTTTTTGATAAAATATACTATTAATAAACATATACTAATAAATTTAGGTGTGAAATATGTTCTTATCTCATAGGAGAAAATACCATACTTCATCTTTAAAGACCTCTCCAAGTGTACTACCCAATGTCATGTATGGCCAGATTCTTATTTTATCTTTAAAAAATGTGTGGGAGTTATGAAATGGGCTTGGTGTTATACATAATAAGGAGGAAGTATTCCTAGTTATATAATTTCGGATCCATACACTTTGTAAGCTAAGGTATTTTTCAATGATACTTTATTCCTAATGTTCTAGTTGATTATGGAGCTACAGTCAAATGTTATGACTAAATATGTAATGAATGTGTTAGTTTTAAAACTTGATTACTTTGCAACATTAATGCTAAGATATTTAAATAAATAAAAAACAAACCCATAAGGTGTTGTTTAAGATGTAACAATTCCTATCATGGGCATTATATGTGTAGTTGAAATTTAGGTGATAAAGGTTGGCACTTTTGAATACCCAGTGTTGTTGCAAAGGCTATGGTTAAGAAAAATTTATGTAAGTAATTATTATAAAGATGGGTTCATGACACCTAGTCATGATCATGGGAACATGAAAATAAATATGGTTCTTTAGAGTCAAATTATTGAACCTATGGAGTCAAGCAATGAAAGTGATAATTGGACATTCTCTGAGTATTCTAACATTGGTATATGGGCATTGATGATGAGGACTGTGACATGTGTTTCAGTCATGGACATCCTTTTAACCTCACATATTGATGCACCCAATAAATTCAATAAAGAAGATTTGGAAGAGAAATGTTAATAGCTACAAATCAAAGACGTGATAGAGGAGAAAGAAATAAATAACTATCTTCAACTCTTTCAAAGGTATATGTATCTATTCGCTTTTGATTATAAGGAACTTTTCAAATTAATTTGTGTAGAGTATTCTATTACATTAGTAGATAATGAAAAAATAGTCAAGAAAATATTTTATAAAATGAATTCGTATTTTTACAAGATGTTAAAATGAGAGATAATCGAGTTTCTTGATGTAGGATTTATCTTCCTAAGAGACAACTCACAATGGGTCTCTCTCATTATGGTAGCAAAGAATAATAATGGAAAAATTTTTATTTTCATTTACTATAGAAATACTAAGAAAAATATGAATAAGGACCATTAACCTCTTCCCTTCTCATACTAGATCTTGTATGAGATAGTTGTGAATGAGTACTATAGCTTTGTTGATGGCTACAATGGGCATAATCAGGGCCTCATTATTGAGAAGGATAATCTAAAGATTATGTTCACCACTATTTAAGAAATTTTTGCTTATAGAGTCGTGTCATTTAGTTCATGTAATGCACGTGTAACCTTCCAACACTTAATGAACAAGTTGTTTAAATCCTATATTGAAAGCTTCATCATGGAATTCCTTGATGATTTTTCATCGATGGGAGCAAGTTTGATCATTTCTACTAGATGGAGAAGCTTTTTCAAAGTTTTGATGAGGTCCAAGTCTCATTAAATCCCACAAATTATGTTTGAATGCTCTAAATGTTTCATTTTATGACATATTATATGTATAGATGGCATCGATACAAATGCAGAAAAGGTTTCATAGATTAGGCAATTGTCATTTTTCATAAATAAAGTAAGTTGAGATCATTCTTAGGACATATTGCATAATTCAAAATGTTCATTAGGAACTTATAATAAAATTCACAATCATTAACTCTATTCTTAAAGAAATATATTCTTTATGAACTAGGGGAGA
Organism: Torreya grandis; assembly: GCA_037957365.1. NCBI lineage: Eukaryota > Viridiplantae > Streptophyta > Pinopsida > Cupressales > Taxaceae > Torreya > Torreya grandis. Next base: position 2,915,335 of record JARHVA010001683.1, on the reverse strand, counting down.
AGGCACTTGAAGATTTTAAGCATATTAAGCAAGCCTTGGTAACTTCACCTGTTCTGAAGAATCCATATTGGAATGAGAAGTTCATTGTGTATATTGATGCTTTAGATTAAGTAATAAGGAGTAATATAAGCCAAAGGGATGGGAATGGAAATGATCATCCAATCTACTCCAAGAGTAGATAAATGAGTAGTGTTAAGGTAAATTATATAGTGATTGAGAAAAAGCCTCTAGTTATAATTTTTTTTGTGAAGAAATTTAGGATTTATTTACTAGGGAAAACATTTGTAGTTGTATAAAATCACCTGGGTTTGAAATACATTGTAAATAAGCCTAACACATCAAGAAGGATATCAATATGGATACTTTTACTACAAGAATAGGAATTTAACTTTCTCATGTTAATTCAAATCAACTTTCTCAAGCCTATGGTGGTATGAATTCTTCTTGTCATGATGATGAATATCTATATTCAATGTAATTAGCCATTGATACAATCCCCAATGAGTATATAGACATATGGAATTATTTGAATGAATTTATGTTCTTTATTGGTGTTACTACAGATATTAAGAAGAAGATCCCCCAAGCAATTCATTCAAATTCCATTCCACATGGAATCTTGTATCAAGTAGGAGTTGATGGAAAATATAGGAGAACAATTGGTTAAGACAATTTTTAAAGATTTTCATGTTGATATGTGTAGTCACTTTTATAGGCATCTAAAGGCATAAAGGATCCTTGAGGCAAGTCATCACTAGCCAATACCTTATAAATATCATTTCAATTATTTTAAGGCATGTGATACCTATCAATCACTTCATCAATATTTTTATGTCTTATTCTACCACTTGGTCCATTTTAAAAAGTGGAGAATAGACATTGTGTTTCCACTTCCACTTGCAACTACACCATGGAGTTGGTCCAAGGCTTATTATTGAAATGTTTTCAAATTGATTTTGTGCATATGGATCATTGCTTCAAATTAGGTACTTATTGGTACCTTTCTTTGTGTTTTCTAGTTCTCCTTTTCTCTCACATGTGGTCTTGTTCCTCTCTCTTTATTTTGTTTTCTATCTCCTCTATGTTTTCTTGTGCTTGGGGACCCCCTTGCTGTCCTTTCTTTTATTATTTTTAGATCTTGACCATTTTTGTTAATTTCCATGCATTGGTCCTTTGACCTTATTTCCTTTTTGTTATTTCATGGGCATTTATTATCAAATTTTATTTATTTTATTATGTCATATTGTAGACCAATAGGTTCGTAATTCACATTTGATAAGTATGTATGTACAAATCATTCTAAGGCATTTCAATAAAGAAGTAAAAACAATGTATCACATAGTGCAAGTACAAGGGATACTATATTATGTTTTACATAAAATTCAGCTATTTCTAAGGTTTTTATTTCTACATACTTATAAAAAAAGAGGACCTAATAAAAAATTCATATTATTTGCATCTGATTATCTTCAGGAGAGAAGATTGACTCTTCTGTCACTTGGATTGGGACACTCACACTCATTACAACTACATTGAGCCCTGGTTCAGAGCATGTGATATATGTTGTTGCAACCTTAAAGGGGGCTTGGCCTAATTTATTACATAATTATGTGGTCTTTGGATGTGTTGCTAGGTGATTGAGGCCTAATCAAGGTTACTTAAAGAAGGGATAAGATTTAGACATCTTCCTGCCCTTATTGATAATTTTAAGAGACGAACCCATGTATTTTTTGCTGACAAAGGGTTCCATAAAATTATAAATTGTGAGGATCAACATAGCCAAATTCATTGTAGATTTCCATATTTGGTAGAAAGTGTCACTTTCAGTAGCAACCAAGAGTGGTTGGCCATTTTTATTGAGCTATTAAAGTGGTCAATAACACAAAATACAGTCTAGTTTTTAGGAGGTCTTCTACATAGTTTCAAAACCTTCTTGTGTGTATTTTAAGGCATTAATAGGATTTAGGTGAGTCAGTTTTAATTATTTATCTTTCTACTTTAGTATCTTTTTATTTCTATTAATTGTTTATAGTTCAATGTACTTATCTTCCCCCCCCCCTTTGTCCTAGGTAAATATGAATTATTGCAATTTACTGTATCTAGGTAGATGTTTCTTGTGCCATATTTTTACCTAATAGACATAGATTTTTGAACATTTTTGTGTTATTTTTTAGAATATTAATAAATTGTGACTTCACACACCTTTGTTAGTTTTATCCAAGCCTTGGGATTCTATTGGTATGGATTTCATGACTGGATTAATTATTATGAGGCACCAAAATTACTTTGTGTTTGTTATATTGGACATGTTTCATGGTTGCTTGAAATAAGAGAATCAACATGAAGGGAACCACATATTCATTCTTCAATCATGTTTGGGTTCATTTTGCATTACCAACATATATTGTTTTTTATCATAACTCATATTTTGTCAATCACTTTTGGCAAGATTTGTGGGAAATGATGGATATATAATTGGACTGATCTAAAACATTTCATTCTTAGACAAATGAAAACACCGAAGTTATTAGCCACACACTTGTCCATATTTTTCATGTGTGTAATGTTGCATACACATTCAATTTAGATGATAAATTCTCTATATTCAACATTCCTAAAATAGAGCTTCACATAGTTTTATATCGTAGTCCATTCTAGGCATGCCTCTGCTTTTATTCAACAACACCTGTAGATATATCCTACTCCATGCCATCTAACACAAAATCACTCACAAATAAAAGGGAAGTGGATAAGGAAAAATATTTTTTTCAACACATATACCATGTTTACTAACAAGTTCAACTATTACTATCACACCAAGAATATAAGTACAAAGAGTGCCATGACATACATTGCGCACCTCATGTGTTTAAGGTGGGTAATAAAGTCTAGTTGCATCTTAAGAAAAAATGCTTCAAGGGTCCTCATAGAAAGATCAAACTTCTAAACTATGTTCCTTACATCATACTGTGCACAAGTAAAATGAATGGATTTTTAATGGATTTGCCACAGTACTTAGGTTTACATCCAATATTCAATGTTGAACTCCTTAAGCCATATTTTCCACATATGCTTGAGCCAACAACAACTAAACAAGATTCATACATGGATCTTGAACACTTGTAGATAACACCAAAGGATTAGATTATTGAGATCATAATAACACACACCCATCAAGGTACACATGAATTATTTAGAGTTGTGAAAGTAGGGGAAATATGTAAATCAAGATAAATGGTACAACCTTCAACAACTTTAGGTTCCATTTCTATAAATGACCAATGATGCAATGGGGACCATTGCTCTCTAAGAAAGAAAAAAAATCTAAGCATATCCAAACAAGTTTACATGCACTTCTCAAGGATTTTGAGCTCTTTGGCCTCATAGTATCTCATGCCACCCACACACCCCTATGGTAACATTGTATGCATGCATAATGCATTGCAACATGCCACACAACACCTCAATGTTGCACATGGCCATTGACAACCACATGATAATCTCTTGTTGCTTTACAACATGCTAAGTGGTTTTCCCTAAGCTCACACCACATTATAAAATATGTCAATGTACCATAATGCTATAATTCAAACTGCCACACTTGTAAGAAAGCAAACCATCACTCGAGTAGAAAATGAATCAATTTATTACCATTCCCTTTTGTAACTACATTTTTGTAATGATGTATATGATGTAATCTCATTGAGATTAAATAGACGATCCATAAATGACATTAGAGATCATAAACACAAATATTAGCATGCCTTGAGTATATAATTTTGTGTGGTCATCTGCATGTTTCATGGCAGCCTAGGCAAATCAATTAGGAAGTTACTACCCCTCACCCTTAAGATCATGGGAATCCTCATTCTTAACCTTGTGGAACATTATGCACCCACGTATTTCACCATATTATATATCATTGAGTACAAGTTAAACTATCTTGTAAATATTCCACATTCAAATGTGTTTTGGTTTATAGTTGTAATAGTCTTCTATTACATGTTCTATAACACATAGTTTGCAAGCCAAATTACAGGGTTGTCCTCTGAGCCACCATCTTGGGCCTCATGGCTTATATCATAGGCGAACCCATTTGATTTTTAATGTGGCATAAGCAAACATACTAGAATCATGTAGACAATACTAATATGTGTTAGGATTGTACAAATGTTCTTAGTAGCAGGATTTGATGATGCCATGGCTAATATGGACGTTTCATAAAGATGCATGACAAGGGTTTAGATCTTGTAAAGCCACCATAATAATTCAATAACAAAAAACTTAAACCATTCACCTGTACTTAGACAAATGTGCATAACATATCTAAAAAAAGTATGAAATGATTATCAAGGAGTCACTGTTGAATGTCTATAATAAGCACAAATAAACTTATTATTTTACAATGTTAAATTGAAGGCTCCAATTATTTTTTAAAAAATATGACAATTATATTATTTTACAATGTATCACAAGGGTATTACAAATCTATACATACCATACATTAAAATATGATCCCTTACCATATATACATATCATATAGAGCACCAATGAAACTTACACTAGACCTGAGATGCCGAAGTAACAAGGAATACCTTTTTCCAATTGAGAGAGTCCATCATGATCAACCTGGTTTAAGGCATAACTGACTTATGCCAATGTGGTTGGGTGTTGCTCCCCCATGCCTTCCTTTTTTTCATAATACCACCATCAATATTATTTATCTTTTAATTATATTAAATATGTATTTAAATTTAAACTAAATATGAATAAATATTAAATTCAAATATTATTTATAAGTATTTAAAAAAATTTAAAAATTATTATTTTCTATTAAAACATAAAATTATTATAAATAATTTTAAATTGTCAATTAAACTAATATCAATATATATAGATCAGTATAGATATTTTTAATTTATCTATCTAGTAATTGTTGGTGTTCTAGATTTGCACCCTAGCTGAAAAAGGGATTGTTCAGGTCCACTTACTCAAATCTAGTCAAACATGGGACTAAACCTAGGTTGTGGGTATCCTAATAATGGATCAAATCTCAAGAGAAGGTCAACTTCCTTCTACATCTATCACCTAAATTAGACCTAATCTAACACTTGCTTAGAAAAGAGATAAAGAGATACAACAATACATGAAAGCATATAAAATGAGTTGATGCACTAGTAATTGGAACACTTATACCTTGCACAAGACACATTATGAGATGAATTCAATACCAAAGAAGATCAGTTCCACATAAGTATTTCACAATAAGGCATTGATCAGTTGTCAAACTAGCATGAGAGGGAAAATAACCACTTTCAAGCTAAACAACAAACTATAAATTGCACTTAGAATGACCTGTGAGAACTACTGAGCATTTTATGAAGGTGAGAAAACTCAGACATAAACAATGAAAATACATTCACTTCATTACAGTACATGAATTCATAGGACACACTTCAATCTATCTTGTAAAGTGATGGAATGCAGTATTTATTGCATCAAAAAGGTGTTTGCAATACAAATTTTGGCATAGCATAAGCAAGCCAAAATGCATAAGAGTTTGTTTCTCTAAAAAATGTCAGAGATTTATTTCTAAAATTTTTAGAGAGTGAGTGAAAGCCAAAACATGGAAGAAGATAGAACATATATAGAAAAAAGGAAGAGAGAGAGAGGGAATTATGATGTATTAGCACAAGTTCAAGGATGTTGACTCATGATCTTATCAATAAGGAACCAATTTTGTAAAATAATTGAATGCCCATTGTCATTATCTATCTACCAGGTCTCCTTCTTGGAACTCCATGTCATTATCTATTTGATTTGTTGATGAGAACCATGTCTTAGAATAGATAGAATTATGCCACATCTACTTTGGGTGGCTATCGATACCTGCTCATTGAAAATGTGACCCTGATGATAGGCAAGATGCCTTTCCATGGTCTGTAATTGCTCCAATATCAAACACAGGTCCATTATAGGTGAAAACCAATTCAATTATTGGTTTTCACATAGTCACAATATCCATGGAAACCTAAAAACTGCCTGACTTTATTTCACAACTATTAGTCTATTTTTTATCTTTGTATTAGGCCCAAAAGACGTATTTTACCTATATGGAGCTCTATTGGCAATGCTTGGTATTGATGGTTCAACCTAGATCATGCTCAAGATTTGGTCCCTTTGTATTTACTTTGCTTTGGATCGAAGAATGCCCCATCAACTTGCATAAAAAATGTCTTAAGCTTACCCTTTATTTATTAGCTATCAAAATCTGACTCAAATCATTGACATGTTGCCCCATCTCACTCTGTTACATCTTGCTTGTTCGGATGAATGTTGATCATTGATCTTTTCCCAGTTGAATGCATTATTGACACTTGTCATGCACGACCTTGATTTTGATATTCATTGACCCCTTTGACCTCTACTCACTGTTAGATCTAAATGTATGATCGAATGTGTGTCATCAGATCTACTTGGGACCTATTGTTTGAAAATAAATGGCTACTTCATGAGCTCAAATTTGACATCTACACTCTCGTCATTTGACATTCGTGTGACCATCAAATTCAAACCACAATGGATTTTTGCTGTCTTAATTTTTACATTTTCGTAGATGTTACCCATTTTTTGAGCAAATTTGAAGGCTTAGATCTAGAAGTGAAAAGGTCATGGAGGCACCAAATTTGTGAGAGATGTTCTTGATACTGAAAGGATTGTGCCAACTTGATCCACTAGTTCCAGGATCTTTCTAAGTGTATTTATAAAATATACAAGTAAATTAACATGTGTATTTTACATGACATTCATGTGTTTATCACTGATTATTTGAGCATCAACTACTATTTTATGGAGCTCAAACTTGATGTTTGCATGAATGTCTTATGCTATAGGTTCAACTTTGAACACTCATAACTTGAGTTAGGAAGCTCGTGCAGACTTGAAATTTGTAGGATATGCTCTAGGCACGAAGATATCCATAGAGATATAAACTTTTGGCTCATGGGGGCTTCTTAATTGAAGACAAAAAAATGTTCAAACAAGCTAGTCAATGTGTTTTTATGTGATGTGCAGGATGGCATAGCTCCTTAGACTCAACAAGCTACAATTTGAAGGCTTAGATCTCGAGATAGCAAGCTTGCATAGACATGAAATTTGTAGAGAATATTCTTGGCACTAAGGACATTGATCATGCATAGTTTGATGGTCATGTGAGGCTTTCTGAGTGAAGATATAAAATGTTCAAACAAGCTAGTTTGCTTGTTCCTGTGTGATATCCTGGTGACGATCTGGCTCATTTAGGCTTATACTAGGGAATTTTTATTAAACCTTTAAAGCTCTAAATGATTTTTTGAGGATCATGTAAGCTTGTCTATGATCATTTGAATTGCTTGAATCACTATGAAGACCTGCTTGGATCTTTCTATTTGCCTTGTAGATTAATCAGAATTCACTTTAAGCAAGATTAAAGTGTTTTAAAAGCTTTATGATCAATGTGAGACCATTAGACCACTTATTCCATCCAAAACTTTGTTTAACCCTTGCTTTATTCTTGATCTTCAAGACACTATACTACATTCAGGCAAGTTGGTTATGTAGGCCAAAATTTGGCTAACATCTTTGGCGACTCAGCTGGGTAGCATACCTGTTATGCTTGAGAATTCAAACCATTTACATGACTCTTGACTCATAACATATAATTTATTTTTTCCATGACTGCAACAAACCTCTTGATTAAAAAGATAAGAATTCTAACCAATAGTGAAAGAAATAAATTTGAAAGGGAAATTAACCTAATAAAGCAAAATCAACTAACCTACTAAACAACTATGCAAACAAAGCACTTCTTAGGACAAAACATAAGTAAACCAGTTTAAATAACCAAGACAATAACATGATCCACCTGGATCAAAAGGGAAATTCCTAAACTCACTCATTCTAAGAGATGATACAAGTTACAAAGTAGGGTGTTCATTGAACATGACCTTTGATGAGTGACTCTTCTTGCCTACCAACTCTCTTAACATCTCCTCAAATGAGTCATCAACAAAAAACTAGTCACCAACAAAAACAAACTTATCTTGTACTTCAGGATCTTTTTCATACTGCTTGTCAACTATAACCTTGTCAAGTGATGCCTTATATATGCATTGATTTGGAGTGACATCATCCTTCTTTCCATTAGCTATAATTTCATCAAAGTCTTTAAGGATATTTGAATAATCAACCCAATCTACATCATGTTCCTGAATAGGTGATTATTGATCAAAATTCTCAATAACACACTCTCCAATGGGAAACATATCCTTACAAAGCTCTTCAATCTCCTACAAAGATTCAAGATACAACTGCCTATCATCCTTTTGTTCTTTATTTTGATCAATTTATATAAGATCAATTTGGAATATATCTTCATCTTTCTCAAGTGGAGACATCTCAAATTTAGTCATGACTTCAACTAGTAACAATTCGTCCTAGGGTTTTTCCACATCAAGATCAGTCTTCTCCTATACATTTGAGATAACTTCTTCAAGATCAGTTATAACCTCATTTTTGAGTTGTACCTCAAATAAAGTATCAATGAGGATCTCTTCATCATACACACTTGAATCATCTTCTTCACATTCTTCAAGAACTTGACTTGCATTTGCAACCTCTTTCTCTATCTCCCATAGAATAGGTTCCACCTGAAGAAGGGAGATGGTAGGAGGGAAATGCAATTCTTTGGTTTGAGATGGAATATTAAGCATGGAAGGTTGATCATGATCAAATTTTGGGATCTTGAAGGCAATGGAATCATTTATGGAGTTTTAGAGAGGATGGAAAGAGAAACTTTTGAAAACCTCTACATTCTACTCCTTCCACTTGGCCATTACCTCATCAAAGTCTTAAACTTCCTTATCCTCATGGACAACTTGAACTTGAGGTATGAGTGGTGAAGAAAAGGAACTACAAGAAGGTTTAGTCTCTTGAACATGCTCTTGAATCCAACTAGGAATCTCTATTAGCTCACATTGGGCATGGTTAAGCACTTCATAATAATGAGGAATACAAGAATACTGATAAGGAGTACAATAGGATTCTTGAGACAACTGACCTAACTTAATTTATTGCCTCTCTAAAGCCTTTGTCTTCTCTAATAAAAGGTACAAAATGTATGCCTCTCCTCTAGATCATTAAACACATTTAGAAACAACCCATTCACTTCCTCATATTGGGAATCTGAACATAATTTTTTTGCATATGTTATAATTTTGAGATCTATATCCTCTATCTTTTCTTAGAGACAAGTTTACTCATGTAAAATCATATCCATATGGGAAAGGTGAAATCTGGTCATGAGATTGATATGGTTCATAAGGAAGGTAAGACTCATGCTCTTGATAACAAGGATCATGGAAAACTTGATAAGGTTCATCATAGCTTTAATAAAACTCTTGGTAAGGTTGATTAGGCTCATAACAAGGCTGGTTGGATCATGATAAGGCTGATAAGGAGATATTACATAAGGACTTTCCTCATACATAACCATGAAAATAACATCAAAATAATGCAATAAAAATAGACTTACTTGGAAATTTCCTAGGCTTTCAGAAACAATTGCTTGAGCTTGCTATCACCAAATTATTTATGAATAACATTGCTACAACTGCAATTTCACCAAGACTAGCTCCAATGGATCCCATCGGGCATGCTAAAATTGTTGGTGTTCTAGATTTGCACCCTAGCCGATAAGGGGATTGTTTAGGTCCTCTTACTCAAATCTAGTCCAACATGGGACTAATCCTAGGTTGTGGGTATCTTAATAATGGTTCAAACCTTTGGATAAGGTCAACTTCCTTTTGGATTTATCACCTAAACTATACCTAACATAACACTTGCCTAGAAAAGAGGTAGACAAATACAAAAATACATGAAAGCATATAAAATGAGGTAATGCACTAGTAATTGGAACACTTATACTTTGCACAAGACACACTATGAGATACCAAGACCAAAAAAGATCAGTTCCACATAATTATTTTATAATAAGGCATTGATTAGTCATCAAACTTGCATGAGAGGGAAAATAACCACTTTCAAGCTAAACAACAAGCTATAAATTGTACTTATAATGACCTATGAGAACTACCAAGAATTTTATGAAGGTGAGAAAACTTAGACATAGACAAGGAACATACATTCACTTAACTATAATACATGAATTCATAGGACACAATTCAATCTAACTTGTAAAATGATGGAATTCATCATTATTACCTCAAAAAGGTGTTTACATTACAAATTTTGGCGTAGCATAAGCAAGCCAAAATGCATAAGAGTCTGTTTCTCTAAAAAATGTCATAGCTTTCTTTCTAAAAAATATAGAGTGAGAGCCAAAATGTGGAAGAAGATGGAACATATATAGAAAAAAAGAAGAGAGAAAGGGAACTATGATGTATTAGCACAAGTTCGAGGATGCTGACTCATGATCTTATCAATAAGGAACCAATTCTGTAAAAGAATTGAATGCCCGTTATCCTTATCTATCTACCAGGTTTGCTTCTTGGAACTCCATGTCATTATCTATATAATCTGATAACAAAGACCATGTCTTAGAATTGATACAATTATGCCACATCTACTTTGGGTGGCCATCGGTACTTGGTCATTGAAAATATGACCTTGATGATAGGTGAGATACCTCTCCATGGTCTGTAATTACTCCAATATCAAATGCAGGTCCATCATAGGTGAAAACTGATCCAATTATTAGTTTTCACATAGTCATAATATCCATGGAAACCTATAAATTGCTTGGCCTTGTTTCACAACTATTAGTCTATCTTTGATCTCTGTATTAGGCCTAAAAGACCTATTTTACCTATATGGAGCTCTACTGTCAATGCTTTGTCCCACTAGTTCAAACTGGATCATGCTCAAAATTTGGTCCCTTTATATTTACTTTACCCCAAGGTAAAGAATGCCTCATTGACTTTCATCAAAAATGTCTTGGGCTTGTCCTTTATTTATTGGGTATCAAAATTTGACTCGGATCATTGACATGTTGACCCATCTTGCTCCATTAGATCCTGCTTGTTTGGATGAATGTTGGTCATTGATATTCTACCAATTGAGTGCGCTATTGACACTTATCATGCATGCACTTTTGAGATTTGCTGACCCCTTTGACCTCTGCTTGCTATTAGATCTAAATGTATAATTGAATGCATGTCATTAGATCTACTTGGGACCCATTATTTGAAAACAAATGACTACTTCATGAGCTCAAATTTGATGTCTATGCTCCCATCATTTAACATTCATGTGATCATATTTGACATCTGCACGACCCTCAAATTTAAACCATAATGGATTTTTTTATCTTAAGTTTGATGTTTTCACAGACATTACCCATTTTTTGACCAACTTTGAAGGTTTGGATCTGGAAGCAAAAAGGTGCAGGAGATGTTCTTGATATTGAAAAGATTATGCCCACTTGATCCGCTGGTTCCAGGATCTTTCTAAGTGTATTTATAAAATGTGCAAGTAAACTGACTTGTGTGTTTTGCATGATGTTTGTGTGCCTGTTACTAATTATTTGAACCTTAATAACTATTTCATGGAGCTCAAATTTGACATTAGCACAAATGTCTTATGTTGTAGGTTCAACGTTAAACACTCATAACTTGAGCTAGGAAGCTCACACAGACTTGAAATTTTTAGGATATGATCTAGGCACGAAGATCTCAATAGAACTACAAGCCTTTAGCTCATGAGTGCTTATTGAGTGAAGATAAAAAATGCTCAAACAAGCTATTCAGTGTGTCTCCATGCGACGTGCAAGATAACTTGGCTCTTTAGACTCGAAAAGCTAAACTTTGAAGGCTTAGATCTTGAGATAGCAAGCTTGTGTAGACATGAAATTTATAGAGCATGTTCTTGAAACTAAAGACATTAATCGTGCATGGTATGATGGTCATGCAAGCCTTTCTGAGTGAAGATATAAAATATTTAAATAATTGGTTCATTTGTTCCTACGTGACGTCCTGGTGATAGTTTGGCTCACTTAGGTTTATGCTAGGGACTTTTTCTTGAACATTTGAAGCTCCAAATGATTTTTTGAGGCTCATAAAGGCATGTCCATGATCATTTGAATTGCTTGAATCACCATGAAGACCTATTTGGATCTTTTTGTTTGCCTTGTAGATTAATTAAAGTGCACTTTAAGTAAGCTTAAAGTGTTTCAAAAGCTTTGTGATCAATGTGAGACCATTGGATGACTCATTCCATTCATAACTTTGTTCAAGCATTGCTCCATACTTGATCTTCAAGACATTATATTACATTCAGACAAATTTGCTATGTAGGCCAAAATTTGGCTAACGATAACATCAAGAGATATCAATCTCTAAGCATTTGTTTTATATTTTTCATTTATGACATTGATTAATGATTCTATTATCTTCTCTATATATTGTTTGTTGACTAGTGACATATAGTTTTAATCTAGTTATATTAATATGTCACATTCAAAAAAAAATTATCATTGAAAAATGAGCTTCAAACTCTATCATATACTTCAAATATAATGATTTTTTTATTGCCTTCTCCAAACAAGAAGAAAATGATTTTTATAATGGCCAAATGATCACCAATTTTAAGTTCTGATTTTTTTATGAACATCTCACATTATTACACTCTACCACCATCCTCAATGACCAATCTAGATCACATGTATCAGCATAAAAACTAAAAAAAGAAATATAATATTTAAATTATTTTGTAATTTAAATAATAATTCATGTTATCAGATTAATTCTTGTTAAAATAATTATTCAAATCAATTTAAAATCATTACGCTAAGGTGTATAGCCTATAATATTATTCGGGGCTTGTAATGGAGTGTAATGTTTGTGTGTCCATAAAAATAATTAACCTTAAATTTGATGTCCATTTGACTATCATAGTGTAGTTTATCTTCTTACTTGGGGAAGGCAATCAAAATTTTGTGATATCTTGCTCATACAGTGGAGTTTGGACCCTATTATTTGTTTCAGAAACATTTTTTAGAGCCTAACACAATGGAGTAGTAGCGTTACGCCATCTTCCACCAGTCGGTGGGAAGTTTTCAAAGAAGGAAGTTGTTGATCAATGTGAAAATCTTCAACAAGGAACTATTATGTGAGGATTTAGAGTTATAAAAGTAATTCCATGATGCACGAAAGAGGCACATTAGACACACGGTAGTAAGGCATGTATTTAGAGGTATTTGAACATGATTTTTTGGGATTATGAAATCATAGACAAGGAGAGGGGAAAGATATAGAACCACATCATTCTATAACCAATCAACCATTATATTAGTAGGAAGGCCACTTCAATTGTGGCATCAACCTCATTGACATAAGGATCATGGTATATTAGGTTTATATGTTATCAGTGTCCAAGCCTACCAACCAATGTGGGACTAATTTTTTGAATGATTGCATATTTTAAAGTCATATAAGAAATTCTAAGATGCAATAAAGAGGCATATCCGACTTGGGGTAGTAAGGCTTGCTTTTAGAGGCATTTGAACATGGTTTTTTTTTGCTATTATAAACCTAAATAGGATCAAAGGGTAAGGTTGAGAAAGCAAACATACTCATCCCCAACCAATCAACCATTGTGTTAGTAGGAGGGTATGTGCAAGTAGTTTGGGGACAATTATGTAGACATACCCCATAAGATGCATGCAATATTAACAAAATGTGCATGCATTATGTTAATAATGCGTACACATTATTTGGAATATGGCTAAGTGATTATCAAGTCATAATGCATACACGTTATAAAATATGCACACATTATTATTGTATACATGTTATATAACATGTACACATTATATAATATATACACATTACTCATTCATATGTGTTATATAACACATACACATTATTTAACATCTACACATTATAGCCTATGCATGCTTTTTTTTAAACCACGACCTCCAAATTTTTCATTTGTGACATGTTTCAAGTTATTCCACAATCACATTCTCCTCAATACTTGCTAGAAGTCCTTCAAAAATTTGAAAACATCCCAAACTTCACGATGCCACCACCTATAGGAGGTAAGTGATAAAAAACTAGACCTATTAATCTTGTGTTTTACCAATTTTTTATTTTTTACATTATTTAATTTGTAATTTTTTGTTTTAAATAGCCCAACCCATTACAAGATACCATAACCATCCTCCTAACCCTCCACCCGACCCACCTAATCCTCTCGCTAGTCCTCCACCTAACCTTCCTAATTCTCTTGCTAATCCCCACCTAACCCTCATATTCATCCACCTAACACTCCTACAATTCCACAAGATCCCCCAGGTAACCAGGAGGATATAGATTCACACATTGTAGAAAACAAAATTTAAATTGAAGAACTAATTAGGAGAATGAGGGATCCTACGTCCACCAATACCCACCGCACCTATCTAGCTAATAACCTAAAGACATTATTAGACTAAGTTGACTTGATAATGAGTCAAATGGATAGATGGACATCTTATCAAGATAGTCATAGGGCTTATTTTATTGATAAATTATTAGCAGAGGAGGTTAAAATAAACAAATATCAAAAACTAACATTTATGCATTATTCATTGACCCAATCACCAATGCACCATTTCTAGTAACTACTAAATGTTTCCCAATCCATAGGTGCCAACACAATTTTATCAAAGCCAATTTCTAAGACCGATGGTGTATGGTGTTTGATTATCCACTATGTAACAACCATGAGGTCACATTGTATTTTTTGAGGAAACTCTATTGTGAGTTTATGCTCAATGAGATTCTAAGTTATTTTGATTATAGGGAGTTTCAGGGCTAAGGGAAAGGCTCTACGTAGGATCGACTAGGGATATGTCGTGTGCCTAATCAACCTATAAGGATACCTACCCAAAAGCCACTTCATCCCAAGATGTCAGGATCTTACTCCACCAATAAGAGCACATACGATTACCTCTTGTATTAGCAACTAAACACGGAATTTAACCAGAATGAATAAGTAACTAGAAATATGAAACAACACAAGATGTGAGAGGCAATACACAATTGTATTAATAATCACTCAGAAGAAAATACAATAAAGAAGATGCCACTTCTTCTTCCACCTCAAAGGCTCGCCACACCTCAAGACCTTCTTCCCTCTCTCTCTCGGTCCCAACAATCAACTCCAATACAGAATTGATGTTCACCTCCACCAATCAAAAACAACGCTGCCAGTACACCAAGTACACAACCATACTCCAAGTAGATCTCCTGCTCTCTGCTACTACCTACAAATCACTAGACCTTACTCACCATTGTAGATCTCCAAAAGAAGCCATGCACACCTATTGACCAAGATCATACATATACAAAGAACCCTTTTGATTCTCCAAACCAGCACCCACACTTGGTACTGTGGCACTAGGAGGAACACACCATTGCTCTCCTCTCTCTGAAGGAGCTTATTTGCTCTCTTACTCTCTAGCACAAGTTTACAATACAGCCCATGAGTCTATTATATAGATCTCATGCATACAATAATTAGACTATCTTAATTACAATAATTAGACGTGCAACTCAAGACTATAACTAGCCTTTAACATGCAAACTAACAGTCCAAAAATAGACTCTCTGGAATCAACATGCAAAATGCATGTTCACGCACAGGCTGCCGACGTCGGCTCCTCCCTGACCGATGTCAGCCGACTGGTAACCAACGTCGGTTGCTTCTTCACTACTATCTGACCGACGTCGGTTGATCAGATCGACATTGATTTCCCTGCAACTCATTCTGTAACTCTCTGCAACCTCTGTAACTCCTCCTATTTGCATCCTAGTGAAACTTTTAGCTCCACAACCTAATAATCTCCCACTTGGAGATAAATAGTTGCACCTGTACTTGTACTTGTACACCATCTAATTCATTCCCTGGCTTGTACCCCTCTTCAAGATCAATCTTGAAGACCAACCACCACACAACCTGTGATGCTACACCTGTCATCCAAGTAACCTGCCACATCTAAACCTATATATCCATGTAGTGAAGACCTTGACCCTGCATAACAAGAATCCCTACTACTAGTCCCTCTCAGATACCTGAGAATCCACTGAACTGCCCTCCAGTACTCCTTCCCTGAATTGGCTCCAAACTCTCTGACAACTCCCACTGCTTGGGAAAACTCAGGCCTACACAAGACCTCATGTGATTTCAAACCATGTTCTAAGCTCAGCTTGAACTATCTAGCCTTTGGTGTGCTTTCCAATTCTGCATCTTGCATCTTGAACCCCACCAACACCATCTTCACATTAGCTCCCACTTGAGATCAACCTGTGATCTTCAATGTCTCTTATGCCAAAGAATTTTGCTACTCCCAAATTCTTCCTGACATACCTCTGAACTAACCTTACCTTTAGCTTAGTAAAACCCTGTATGTACAAACCTGCTAGCAAATCACCCACATACAGTAACTGGATAATGTCATGACTCATCATCCACCTGGTAAGACAAACACAATAGTTACACTGAAATTGACTAAAGCCCTACTTTGTCATCCACCTGTCAAAACCTGTACCACTATCCTGCAGCTTCCTCAAAACCATATACCTTCGCCTTCCATCTCACGTGTCCATCCACTCTCTTCTTTAACTTGGGAATCCATCCGTCTTCCAGTGCTTTCTTCCAGCTGACAACTCCACCAACAAATACTTGTTTGGTTCTTTTCCAAGGACTCACACTCCTCATCCATGCCAAGCTCCCACTGTTTCCTGGATTCTACCTACATTGCCTCTTCACATCTTCCTAGTTCTTGACCATCAGTAAGCAATATAAAGAAGGTGAACAACGAATATGAGGTTCACTTACTCTTTCTGACCTCCATATGAGCGTTTGAGACCTTTTTGACAGCTTGTTATCCACCCACCATCCGTTCCAGTGACCGATCTCGACCATCTCCCAGTCTACATCTGACTGATGTCGATTCCCTGCACTGACCCTGACTACCGACATCGATTCTCTGACCGACGCCAGTGTACCTTCTATCGATGTCGGTTCTTGTGTTCTTGTGTGATTGACGTTGGTACCTGTGTTTGCCTGTGAGTGATGAATTTTTACTCGCAAGCTTTTTTTGGATCAAAACCCTGTTCAAATCATCACAGCCTTGCTCAGAATAATTTAGTCCCCTCAACTGATCTCTGTCCACCATCTCCTCCATGAACACCAAGGCCTTCCAGTTCTTAATTTTATCAAAAACATCTGTCTTCCGCTTAAGAACATGCATTCCCCTCCTACATATGTGACCAAGCCTACAAAGCCACATCTCTACAACAGAAGGTGAATTAGTAACATAAGTAGATAGATAAAGGATACCTACTTTCTTGCCACCATCTAATTCAAGTGCATCCACTATGAGAGTTACTGTGCATCTCCCATCACCCAACTTTCTTAAAGAAATTAGACTCATCTCCAAGACTGGTACCTGCATGACCTCCTTCAACATCTGTGTGTTACCCATCTGCAATTTTAGCTTCACTTCCCCTTTGCCAATCATTTGACAAGGCTCACCAGCTCCTAAATAAATCTCTCCAAAGTCTCCAAAGACATACCCATGAAAAGATGCTCTATTTCGGGCTGCATAGAAAGAGGCAAAAGAATTTGTAAACCAAGATTTTACTTTATCCAGAGCAACCTGTGCAACATCACCTGCAACATCTGCTTCTACACGCTGATCTTCTACCGACCAACAATCTCCCTTTACCTAGTCTTTCTTTCTATCAATCAGACCATTCGTGCTATTCAGTTTCTCCATTCATAGCTTACTTTCTTTTGCCATTGCTATACGCCCACTCAATCTGAAACCCCTGTGAGTGACCTGTAATCAACAAACACTAACCAGATCTAAAACCACCTATTAGTAACCCAACCAAAAGCTTTGATACCAACTGTCAAGTTGGTACCAACCTGGTCAACCTGCTCAACCTGCTCTGATACCAATTGTCAGGATCTTGCTCCACCAATAAGAGCACATATGATTACCTCTTGTATTAGCAACTAAACACAGAATTTAACCAGAATGAATAAGTAACTAGAAACATGAAACAACACAGGATGTGAGAGATAATACACAATTGTATTAATAATCACTAAGAAGAAAATACAATAAAGAAGATGCCACTTCTTCCACCTCAAAGGCTTGCCACACATCAAGACCTTCTTCCCTCTCTCTCTCGATCCCAACAATCAACTCCAATATAGAATTGATGTTCACCTCCACCAGTCAGAAACAGCGCTGCCAATACACCAAGTACACAACCGTACTCCAAGTAGATCTCCTGCTCTCTGCTGCTACCTGCAAATCACTAGACCTTACTCACCATTGTAGATCTCCAAAAGAAGCCATGCACACCTACTAACCAAGATCATACATATACGAAGAACCCTTCTAATTCTCCAAATCAGCACCCACACTTGGTACTGTGGCACTAGGAGGAACACACCATTGCTCTCCTCTCTCTGAAGGAGCTCATTTGCTCTCTTACTCTCTAGCACAAGTTTACAATACAGCCCATGAGTCTATTATATAGATCTCATGCATACAATAATTAGACTATCTTAATTACAATAATTAGACGTGCAACTCAAGACTATAACTAGCCTTCAACATGCAAACTAACAGTCTAAAAATAGACTCTCCTGAATCAACATGCAAATTGCATGTTCACACACAGGCTGTCGACATCAGCTCCTCCCTGACTGATGTCGGTCGACTGGTAACCGACGTCGGTTGCTTCTTCATTGCTATCTGACTGATGTCGATTGATCAGACTGATGTTGATTTCCCTGCAACTCTCTGCAACCTTTGCAACCTCTGTAACTCCTCCTGTTTGCATCCTAGTGAAGCTTTTAGCTCCACAACCTAACACAATATCTCCCCTATGATGGAGTCAATGGAGATCACACTTTACATGTGCTTAGTGCACTTACTGATACACTTATACAACCTATGAGTGAGCTTTCAACGACTAATACTAGAGATATGCCTTGTAGTGTACATACCCGACCCCATCCTTGTAGATATTATGGAGTTATGTGTACTAGAACTTCTAATGATGAGGGCAGGGTGGTTTAGAGGGGTTGGATGATATATTCTTGAGTGATGAGTTTTTGACACACACGTTTGGTGTGCAATCATCAACAACTACATGGATGTAGGTATATTTCATATAAATGTCATGTGTCAAATTATAGTTATATTTATAAATTTAAATTATAATAATTAATTTACATAAAAAATGAATTATATGTGTGTGTGTGTGTGTATACATATGTATATATACATACTCACACACACACATATACATATATATAATTCAAGTTATATTTATAAATTTAAATTATAATAATTAATTTAAATTTATAAATTATGCACACACACACAGATATATATATGTGTGTGTGTGTGTGTATATATATGTGTGTGTGTGTATATATATATATATATATGTCTATATAGATATATATATATATATATAATTTTTTATGTTCCAAGAGGAGACGGTGCCTTCATCATCACAGTCCAAATTTACAAGATTCGATATTACGCAGCCATTGTTTACATATATAGAGCTAGCTGCTTGCCCATTCACTACTACAACTTCCTGTGTTAGCATGGCAACTTTTACTTACATAGAGGTAAAATTTTAAGTACATTTTACACTCTTGGTATAGTATTTAGGAGAAAAAATTACCATATATCTTTGATACTATACAAAAAACTGAGACATTATTTATTCAGTTGATGTCTCGAGTTGACACTCCTCCATCACTACGAGTGGAGACATACACATGCATTGTTTCAGTGATGTCATTTGAATAGACCCTCACATAGGTTCATACTAACTTCTAATTTAAAATTGTAAAATAGATTTTTTTTAATAATTTTACTACATACTTGCCTAACAAATATAACTTATGTGAATGTATTGTGTATGCAGGGTTGTCCCATGACAATTGATAGTCTAGTTCGTATAGTTAGTAGGGAAACATCTCATATTTCATCCTCATTTTAGACACCTGCTCATGCAGCTCAACCTGTCATTGACCCAATAAAGCATGAAACCATGAGATTACAATAAGTACATGTTTAACTATTTATTTTAAAATTATTTTCTTAACTTGGTTGCATATAAATTTTATGTTATTTTTCTAATAAACTTGTATTTGAACAGGATCGACTACAAGCGAACTATGATCATAGGATCCACAGTCGAACCTTGGAGCAATCCAAGGCATTAGAGGGATCTCCATATACTAGCATGGCATCCCAGGGAGGGTCTTAGTCGAGAAGGTTATTTGATGATTAACTCATGTCTTACATAATGTACTTTTTTGTATGCCTATATGGCAAAGTACACATTTTTTATATTCTTATATGGCAATCTATGTATTATTGACATTGTACATGTGCTTATATGGCATTCACCTAACATTCTATTATGTTTTATTTTGAAATCCTTTATGGATTTTATTATTATATTGTAAAACTAATTATGAGAAATGAGGTGTTTTGACTTCCATTATCAACAATGAATTATAATGTTTGACCATTGATCTACATTAGATAATTTTAGGTGACTTGAACAATTAAGTGTAGTTACAAAATTTTAGGAGTCTAAAAGAGTTTAACAATGACAAATTACTATAAATATTTTTGTAGTAATAATTTATAAACCTCATTTTTTTAATCCATGTGTACTAGTTTAAAATGTCGATATGGCATCACAAGGAAAATAGGGTCTCCTAGTTGTAAAACATTCACTAGGATGGGCTCCTCACTCTCCATAGTATCAATTTGGATAAATGCCACCATCACCTTAGTATTTGCAGGGATGGTCACCATTTTCACATCAATAATAACCCAATTAGGCAACCACTATGTAGAAATACGAAGCCAATTATGCACCTCCATATCACTAGAGATAATATGGTGGGTATTCTAATCAACAATAACAATGAAGATCACCCCAAATATAGGGAGATTATCTTGGTAGCTACCAAAGTCACAACAAGTTGAACATATATTATAAATATCCAATCACATTTTATTTGTGTGGTGAGGTAATTCATATCACATGAAACTTCACATGCAATCCTTAACTATTAACTTATTGGACTTATTGTAGAGTAACGAGATATAGAATAATATCCTAGATTTTCCAGTGCTATAAAATCATAAGAAGGATAATATGGTGTGCAATGTGAATAAGGTAATCACTCACCCCAAATAGAAATATTTCATCTAGCTATCATCTAAAACTAATACAGGTAAAAATGTATCCCACCTTTAGAGATACCTATATAAATTCCCATCTTAAAGGTGCATGAGGATAAATATTCAGATCTTGTGAGAGAGAGAGAGAGTCTTGATGAAAGAAATAGCCCATTTTTTTCATTAATCCAAAATAAAGATACTAGTGAAGGATATCCTATGACTATTGAGGCCCTGATGTATGAGAAAATAATGTGAATAATGTGATAAGAATGGGTATTCACATCAATAACTGACCTCTTAAAATTAGTAATTACTTTTCATAATGAATATATTTCTCAAAATATCACAAATTTATCGTATAATCTACTAAAATGTGAAAATAAAGGGTATATAATATAATAATGGATGTGATGTAGGAGCATCAGCTAATGAAGACAAGTTTGTACATACTGAGTCTTGATGTAAGCAACAAAGAGTCATGTCATGCACTATTGTATATGAAATGGTCATTAGGAGGTATACATAACAATGCATAATTCTCATGGACATATAATTATCCTCCTTGCTATGTAATAGGTTTGTTTGAGAAATTATAGTGGTCTTAAGAAAAAAGGTTGAACTTTCCCTCCAAAAAGGCAAAATTTGAATATTTGATTGAAATTTAAGGCTTGTATCCTGGTGGCAAGTTGTAAAGTGTGAAGAAGATCAAATAACTTATTATAAAACCATATTCTACCCCCAAACTCAATCAAGAAAAACTTTGAGGAAGAAATGGTATGCCTAAGGCTAAAACAAGCAAGTTTGAGCAAGTTCAAGGTTTATTAAGTAAGTTTAGGTATTATTCCAACTATAATCTATTCTTGGAAATGTTTATTTGCTCATGATATGGGTTGAATCATTAGGATACGATTTGCTCATGAATAATTTTAGGGATTGTTACAACTATAAACTATGTGTGTGAGATGAGTCATCAAAATGGTCTAGTATGTAAATATACTAAGAAGTCATTGGATGTAGATGCAAAGATGAATATAAAGATCATAATCTATGAAGTCCCTAATGCAATATTTTTCTTTGGGATCGCTATAAATATTATTCCCATATCCACTTGGGAATACATTTGAAGGCCACCTCTGAGCTACAGTCATATCATGTTAAGTTTTCAATATTATGGTTGTGTTGAGCCTATTGAAAGGATTGAATATGTAGAAATAAAAGTAGATGACTTGAGTTTGTGTGGGGAGTTTTACGTTATTTAACATTAAAATGTCAAATTTATATTCTCAAATGTTCTTAGTATAAGTCTATGAGTAAATGTAACTTTTGTAAGGTTCTATCAAGAGTATAACAGGTTATTTTAGGTTCTTAGGTGCGAGTATGCAATGTAGTATAAGTATCTTAAACCTTATAGAGGTCATAATTATCACTTATGTCTTAAATACATAAGTCTCTTAAACCTTATGAGGTAAGATGAGTTTTTGATTATTTTGAGTTCTAAAAACTTTGATAAGGGTTAGAACATATTAGACATGGCAAAATACTACTATAAACCTAATCATTAAGTGCTACAAACTTTGTTTTGTGAATTTGACCTATTAGAGCTCCAAACTAGACCTAGAGACCTAGAAACCTAAAAACACAAAATCTGAGAATGAGAGCTTAACTTCTTAGAGTCCTATATAATATTGATTTATTGTATGTGTTAACACCTACATAATCCCTAAATATTGTCTAAGACTTCTACAAAGTGACCTACAAGAAGAATTATTCAATGATAGGAGTAGACCTAAGAACTTAGTGACTACTTATAAGCAGATCTCTACAAGAGGATATTGATTGTAATGAGAAATATCTCATCAAGGATATCAATGGCATTCTTAATTGACAATAAAATTCCTCAATACTTTAGTATAAATAATTTAATATATCTAAAAGGATTGTTTTAACCTAAAATGATATTATGAAGATGTTTTCCCCATACATTTTAGTGAAGTAAAGGGCATAGATCCTTCATTGGAGAAGATGCATATTGAACTTAAAGAGTGTGAATTCCCAATTAAGAAACAACTGGATATAGGTTGAATCCCAATATAAAAATGAAAGTGAAATAATAATTAGACACCAATGAGACTATTCACTACTATTCAAGAGGGTCAAAAATTATTGTTTAAGAGGGTAGAAAGTTTAAGATGTTTGAAAACTCCATTCTTAGTGGTTCCTCACTAAAAACTGGCACTACAAACACATCCATGTGGGTGGATAATGTTTAGGACCATGTTCTTGGCCTCCCATCATGCTCGGTCAACAAACCCACTACTCATTCCATCTTCAAGAATGCCCTTCCCAATACAAGAAAAATATAGAATTTTAGCCTAAATTTAGATGTGCATAGAATAGAAACAATAAGTCATTTCGACTAACCATAAGATCCCTCCTCTGTGTGTCTATAAACTCTTCTTTCACCCTAGAGCACTTTGGTTGAACCTTCGAGAGTAGTTTGTGGCATAAGTTGCAATGATGGGTCCTAAAATGCAACTTTTTGGCAGTGAAGAGACAACTCCTCAAGATCCAACACACATTTTTACCTCTCAAGTGAAAATATATCACTTGGAACACATCTTCATAGCAAAATTACAAGTTTTTTCATGATCACGATGTCCAAGTCTAGTCGTAAATATGTTTTCACTATTGTTTAGGAGAGTGGAAACAATGACAATAAATATTGTCAAAGTTGTAGATGTTGTTGGAGAACTCCATTACTGGTGCTTCTTCACTACAAACTGACAGTGCCAACATGTCTGGATGGGTAGATAATGTTGAGTACCATGTTCTTGGCCTCTTTTCATGCCTGATCGATAAACCAACCACTCACTCTGGCCTTAAGAATGCCCTTCCTAATACAAGAAAAATGCATAATTTTAGCCTAAATTTAGATGTGCATAAAATGGAAACTATAAGTCATTTTGATAAATCATAATATCTCTCCTCTACATGTCTGAAAACTCTTCTTGCAACCTAGAGCACTTTGGTTGAACCTTCAAGCTATGAATTGTTTTTGTTTTATATATGGAAGAGCTCATGTTGATCAGAAGAAGCTTGATCTATACACTATCCAACTTGGATACACTAATGGGGTGGATTGGTGTACTCAAGAATCAAGAGGAAATAATTTACCTCTCTAAGGAAAGAAGTCTCTAATTTGAGGCTTTTATCAAATTTTGAGATGTAATAAAACTTCAAAAGATGCATACACTTGCTTTCCAAGCTTAAAGTGGAGGATGGCCATAAGTGGGGATCCTACATTGAAATTTGTGCAATGTCGTGAAGATGCTAGTGAATGTAATGACAAATGTAACTAAGTACTTTTAGCTAGAGCTTCTATTAGCTTCAAGAATATAATTTTTTTACTAATAGTCCCAACTGCATGAAGGTGGAAGCTTATATGGCACCACTAACCTCCAAATTTTTTTTAGAAAGTAATTAAAAATGAAATTTGTATGTACCACCTTTAAAATCAAAAACATTTGGTAAAATTGATTATATCTACATTTTAGAAGTCAACATACCTACACATATCAATCCATCGAACCACTAGGATCTGCTCTGATTTTGATAGTAGTAAGAATAACTTCATGATCTAACTCACGAACTTTCCATATATTCCTATTTAATGGCCTCCCATGATATTTTTTCAATTTAATATTCATTATAAGAACTAAAGTTAAATAGTGAAGTATCTTCTTGTGTGTTTCAAAGTCTTCAAAGAACCATATATCTAAATTTTTGATTGGATATCATTGAAGCCAAGTTCCATTGACTAACACATAACTAGTAGGATAATCAATATTTTCTCTATCTGTTATTGTGGAAGTAATTTTTTTCTTTTCTTATACACACCAACACAAGTAGTAATTTATACCATCTTCATTGTCCTCATCTGCAATAACTGCAAAAACATGTCATGTATCACAAAAACCAATTTTTAATGACACTATATGAAGATAAATAACAAGAAATGAAATAGTACGTAATGTGTTGTCCCCCAAAAATATCACTCATTTTTGGAACAACATTTGAACTATTTTGGTCCTACATACCAAAATCCTCTCTTCCCCTTTCAAAAATTGTTCTGAGCATTCAAGTTCTTCATTTTTTAAGCTTTCCATAAATCTACGAACTCTTCAGGGTTGAATCTACGAACTTTGCAGGTAGGCTCAAATCTACGGACTCTCAAGGTTGGTTTCTATGGACTCTGCAGGAAAGAAACAGGTTCAACACTTAGCCAAATAATGAAGAATTAATCGATTGGACCATTAAACCATTAAACCAAAGTTGGTTCAATCGGTAGGTTCAAAGGTTCAACCAAAGCTTAGAAAGATAAAGAAAGCAGTGTTTGAGTGAGACATAGAATAAACCAATGAACCTATTGAACTTTGAACCAAAAGAGTTCAAAGTTCAATGGTTCAACATGGTTCAAAAGTTCAAAGGTGGCCTCAAGCAAAGAGAGAAGCAACATGGATGATTCCAAAGGCAAGTTTAATTGAAAGTGATGGTTCAACCAAGGAGCAGGAAAGCGATTGAACCAATAAAGTGATTGAAGCAAGAAAGCGATTGAACCAAGGAGCCGAGAAGGCCGCCCAAACTGTTGAAATAGTCAACCAATGACATCCCTGTAGATGTCAAATTTAAGGTAAGGGATTATCTGTTGAAATTAAAATAAAGTGCAGAACTTGAAGGAAGAACCAAGTGACTAGCTGAAAAGATAGCCCGATAGCTCAAATCGTAGCAGAAAGTGACAAAGCTGGAAAAGACAAAAGCAGAAAGAGGGAAAAGCCCTAAATGTCTGCACATAAGTAATTTTAGTAGGTGGAATAGTCCACTAAGCAGGTATTTTGGCTTGCAATTTAAGGATGTGGCCTATTTTTCCTTCCATGAAGTAAAGACAAATAGACAGCGACGTAGATGTCAGAGGGGACAGACCAAATGATCCAGACTCAGGGGAAGACATATGGGATGAAATGACACGCCATAGTTAAGACAACTACCCTATTTTCAATGCAATCCTTTGACAAACCTAGAAATGCATTCAAGGCATTGAATGCACAGTGTTGTTTTCAAAATCAGCTCAGCTCATTTGGGAACAACCCCCTATGAAACTTGTTCGTTTTGCCTTTTGTCTCTCTAAGTCTATTTTTGAGACGGGTTTTTCTCATTCTCGTATTGGCTCAACTGGAAACATTCGAAACTTGTAACATCGTTACGTTTTCCTCAAAATGTGAAAGTTATTACAGTCTCAATGCGATCAAGGGACTAAATTTTGGCTTTTTCAGAGTTAGCTATTTTCTTTTGTTTTCGTGCACGGGAAGTAAATTTTGCCGCCCATGCATATTTCATCTTTGACATGTAGGGGCAGCAAAATTCATTGCCCCTACATTTTTTATCTCTCACATGCAGGAGCGGCAAAATTTTCCACCCCTGCATGTCCCTTCTAATTTTTCACTGCAAAGACGGCAATTTTTGCTGCCCCTACACTGCCTCAGTTTTCACGCATGACATTTATTACCACATGCGTCAAGTTGTTAGGATCAATTTTCACCCCATTTAATTTGATTTTAACCTCATTTTGATTTATTCCTCCTCTCCTCCTCCTGCCCTCTACCTCTGGATGATCCAGCGAATAGGTCAAAGTGTGTTTTGGCAGATTTGAGCTCACGGTGCGCATAGTTTTTCAAGTAGAACGTGTATTTAGAAGTTTTTCCCTTTCCTCTCTTTTACTTTGTTTTCTAATTATTTTTATTGGGGTTTGTTTTTTCCCCCTTCCCCATTAGCCTTCCAGGCTTCCTCTTCATGTTGGGGTGGTAATTTTCACCACCCTCCCTTACCCATGGATTTCTTGCTCTAACCTACACGGATGGTGATTTTTGCCACCTTAACCATGCCTCTGCAACACTTACGTCGGCGGTGAATTTCACTTTTGATGTAGGTTCACACTCTTTAGCCTGCATGGGTGGCAAATTTTGCCACCTGCAGGTCGAAAGTGCACGGGCGATGAATTTTTCTGCCCCCACACTTTCCCCCTAAACTTGCATGGGTGGTTATTTTTGCCACCTGTGCTACCTATTTCTCCCTTGCTATTTTATATTGACCTACACGGGTAGCAAAATTTGCCACCGATGCAGGTCGAACATGCAAGGGTGGTGAATTTTGTTGCCCCTATACTTCCTTGGCAATTTAAACATGTAAGGGCGGCAAAATTTGCCTCTCGTGCCCTTTTTCCTTCTTCCCCTTCATGCAAGGGTGGTGAAATTTGCCGCCCATGCATGCCTGTCCATTCTTCATGCTAGGGCAGTGAATTTCACCGCCCTTGCATTTTTCCTCCAAATTTCTCTATCTCCAGAGAAATTATCCTCTTTTTCATTTTTTCACTTCCTCCCCTTTTTTTCCCTCATTTTTATGATCTAGTTTTCGACCCAGCCCTGTTAAGTGCCCTTCCTTGGTCATGATCACCCAACGTGCGAATTCTCCAATTTGCCCACTATTCCCTAATTACACGATCATGATTGCAGTCTCCCTTAAGGATTCTTGTTCATCGGCACCTGCTCAATCGAGACCAATTTTAATGTCTGAAACATCTCTGAAGAAGTCAAAGGCCATGAAGTACTGGTACCAGGGCATTTTTTTAATCACCTCAATCACCTCTAATGTTGATGACATTAGAAATACATAGATTGGCCACGTGGATATGGTTGAGTTCATGACCAGAACCAAGGCAACGAACTCGAGCTCTGAAATGAAGAGGATCATCGAGAACAACATTCATCTGGTTGTCGCTTTCTCAGTAGCGGCACATCATACAGAGTTTGTCCTCTAGTGCACCCAATTCTACAACAAAAAGACCAGATCAGTGTCAGACACTAGTGGCAATGTAATAATTTGGCTGGACCCCAAATTCATTGATAAAGTCTTCATGTGCCCTCCTGCTATTGAAGTGCTAAGAATTGACTTCGTAGAAGCACATAAAGAATATGACAAAGATCCCAAGAGGGCAAAGAAGGTAATAAATAATAGGTGGCTTAAGGCCCCCAAAACCAACTTATCTAGATGGCTACAAAATTTTTTGATGAGTGATTTCATTGAAGAAGTTGGTGACATGATCACCCTTCTCAGCAGAGTATGAGGCCTCCCATCTTCCTCATAATTCCATGAATGGATGTATCCATTCATCAAGATCATCCTCCAAGAGAAGCAGGTCATCTTTTGGGGTGAGCAGATCAGTAATGCTCTTCATGAGCAGTTGACCAAGGTATCAGCTACTTCGAAGTTCTATATGACTTCGTATCTAGTGTACATTGCGACCTCTATGTGAACCTTTCTAGGTTTGACAACTAATGGAGATAGGAAGACCACCCCAGTCTACTCATATTACCCTCAGTTAACACTGCAAAGATCAATCTACCATTTTAAGAGGGTAAATGATGCCTTTTTCATGGTATTTTTATATCTTTTCAACTCTCAGCTCGAAAAGAAGAGAATATCTTATGAAGCCTGGACGATCGTCAACAACTATGGCTGTATGTTTCTACAATTTCCCTCTTGCTATTTTTGAATTGGCTTTTTCCAAAGTTATCCCTGTATGCTCCTCAGATTTCCTTCTGATAAGTTAGTCCTAATAGAGCTATGTAGACAAATGATTGTCATATACACTAGATAGATGGAACTGAAGAAGTCAAGTTTCAAGTTTTCAATTAAAATTAGCAGATACTCAGTTTTGACAACAGCCAAAGCCAAGGTCATGGAAATAGAGATGCAGCTAGTTACTATGAAACAGTTCAAAAAAAGGAACAATTTTGACTACAGAGGTGTCAAGGACATGATTAAAAGAAAGATTCAGTTTCATGAGCCTGTGATCGAAGACATATGGGTAGACCTGAGGACATCCGAAGAAATCAAGAGGATGGACTATAATAGGCTGACCCTGGAGCAAATCAAATATTTGGGGCTTGCAGATATTCCCTCTAATTTAGTCGATGATAAGAACATTATCAATAACAGGTACCTAGCTGAGAAGGTTACTGACTCTCCTCTTCCTCCTATTCAGTGGTCCCAAAAAAAATTGACTTCTTTGAGGAAGAGATTTGAACCAATATTGGCTAACACCAATGATTGGTTAACAGCCAAAGGGATCACGTTGAAAGAGTTTATTACAAGATCAGAGGCTAAATTCTAAGTAAAAATGAGGAAGAAGGCGAAAAATAAGACCAAGAATAAAGTTGATATTCCTTCCCCATCTAGGCCTCACAAGCCTAAAATCATCTTTGTTTCCAAGAAGTTGAAGGTTGTTGAAGAGCCAAAATCAACGGCTAAAGTTGAAGAACAAAGCTCCCAAGAATAGACAGCTCAGCAAATAGAAATAGATGACAGGCCCTCAGAGAAGTAAGGAACTAATCCTCTACCTTCCTAGGAAGGGGTCCAGCCACTTACAGACGTCTCTCCTTCACCACCTCTATCTCCTATTAGTGTTCCTTCTTCTAGAGTTGCCTCTCCTTCCAAATTCATGTTTGGCAATCTTCAGGGCGCTTTTGGAGATACTTTTCATTTTTTAGATTTTATTCCTAGTTTGGCATCTCCTTTTAATTTAGGAGAAAGTTTTGCTCTTGATCAATTAACTGCTGGTACAATTTTACCAGTTACTCCAACCATGACCACTGTTACCACTAGCAGTGCAGAAGTTACCACGATAACACCAGTTGCAGGAACCGTTGCCACAATAGGTACTTCTTCTCTCCCTCTTTGGATGTCAGCTTTCACATCCAAGAGAAAGAAGCTAGCCATCTCTGCAGATAACTTTGATTTTAGCAAGTTAGTGCCAGTGAAAGATAAGGCCCCTAAGAGACCAAGGATCCTTTCAAAATTGGTTGAGAAAAAGGGGCATAAATTTTGGAAATAGCTAAACCATCACAGGACGCAACCCTTGAGGGTTTTGACATGAGCAGCTATTCCATCTCTCATGTTGAACTTAGAAAAGTTACTCACGAAGGTGCGAAAAATGATCTACAGTCTGTAATGGACATCATGGTCCAAAAATTTGACAGAGAAAAGGAGATGAAAGACTACTATAAGGCCAAGGCAGAGCAATTAACTTCAGTAGTTAGGAAATTCACCTTTGCCCCTGAAGCAGCAACCCCAAAGGCCTTTTCCATAGACGACCCTATCATTCAAAAGGCAGAGAAAACCTATATGAAAGAGAAAGTGCTAGAAGATTACATTGAAAATATGCACACTCAAAAAATGTTTTTACTTATAGAGGTTGCCGAGATGACGGACAAGATGAAGAAAGTGATGACAGATCTAGAGGACCTTGTCTCTCTTATCTCTCAGGACA
The DNA here is from genome assembly GCA_037957365.1 of Torreya grandis. Taxonomy (NCBI): domain Eukaryota; kingdom Viridiplantae; phylum Streptophyta; class Pinopsida; order Cupressales; family Taxaceae; genus Torreya; species Torreya grandis. The sequence continues at coordinate 2,884,670 of JARHVA010001683.1, read as the reverse complement.
TTGACAATACGGAGAAATATCTTGGCAAGTGGAGGGAAATGAAAGATCGAAAGAAAAATACCTTGATATCCATCAACATTATTTCCAGCAAAGATTCCTATGTTGAGATTAAGGAATCACTGATATACAAGATTCAGGTACTCAAGGAGCTGATTGAAGATCTCAAATCTTCCAAGGATGCTAACGAGAAAAGTGACACAGGCCTATTGAATATACTGGTAGAACTACCTTGTGACTTCACCTCCAAGAATAATCAATTTCTCTCAGCAGAAGAGATGATCTGAGGATTCAAAGGTATGATTCAAAGGGATTTTGAAGAAAAAGTGTTCTTAATGACTTATGTGGACAATATTTTAGATACTCAGTTAACTCTAGATAATCTAAAATCTAGATTAACTAGTCATGCTAAGGCAATCACAGCATTGAAGGATGCTATAATCAGGGCTAGAGTCATCTTCAAGAACACCATTGCACCAGACAGTATAGGAATTTAGACATCTATCACTATGTACGATGCTCATTTGAAGAAGTCTGGTAGCAAGAGCTGAACCATTTTCTCCTTCTCTCTTCTTCTTCCTTTCTCATGCACTTTTTCATGTAAAAGTACATGCAATTTTGTAATGTGTAATTACATGTAAAAAATCTTTAAAAATATCTCAAAAGTCAAAGATGACTCATCTTTGACTAAGATATTTTAATATTTTTTATTTTGAAAGGTTTCTCCCTATATATAGAAGGGACCTCTTTTGTAAATAGATCTCTGATAATTGAGAACAAAAACTCTGCCGAAATTGAGACACTTCTTGAGACTTTGTCCTCAACTTGTAAATCATATTTCATCAAATGAATGAGAAAAATGTTTATTTCAGACTTTGTGTTGAAGTAATTTGTGTTATTTAGGAAGTGGTTCTTATGTCCTATTTCCTGATAATCTCTTATCTGTTTGATTTAATAAGCAAAGTGTGTGTGTTGATATTATCTGAGGACATTTTCAAAATATATAAAAAAGACTTTGAGCTAATTTTATCTTGGTGATCCTTTTATCCTTTGTAGTTTTAGACAAAGACTTTGTGCTTTATTTCACTCTACAGTTATGCATATTTCAAATCGATGAAGGAGACAACGCAAGACTTTGTGCTTACGTAGGTTTTTTTGTTAACTTTGTTACTTATTTCAAGTGATTTTCTACTCTACGCTGGATACCATTTCTGAAAGAAGAGAAATATTCTTAGCTAATGACCAAGATTTTTCTCTCTTGTTCCTTGGACATCACCTCTGAAAAAAGAGAGGTGGATGCTGTTATACTACCCCGAGTGCTATTTTTTACTTACTTATATATATGCATATAGCATATAAATATTCATAGGGAACCTCTCCTTGATGAGAGGAGAGATTTGCCTCGTCCAAATGTGGTAAACCCATAATTTTTGTGACGTAAATTTCCCTGTGTTGTGGTTGATATAGCCATTTTGCCTTCAGTTAGTTGACGACAAAATATTCACCCAACAATTTTTGGTGACTCTACAAAGGAAGAGCACACAGTTTAAAGTCTCAAACTTCAAACTAAAGCAGATCCTGCTCTTTTCTAATTTTTATTTTGTAATCTGGCAACTCCACATTATACCAGAGGCCAAAAATCTCAAGGTGTTGTTGACCCTGCTTTTGAGTTGGTGCAGCAGAGTAATTTCGAGTTGTTTCCTCCACAACCTCACCTTAGACGAATTAGGAGCCTTCCTCCTAGCCCTATCAGGCCACCAACACAAAGCGTGTTGGGGATCAACCAACAGAGTTGATTACTATGTGAAAGCAACTAAATGCGAAATTAAACCAAAAAGATAAGTAACTAGAATCAGAAAATAGCAAATAATAAGAGATACAAGAAACCACCCTAAAAACTTGTATTAAACTCTTTATAGAAAGAATACAATTGAAGAAACTTTTTTCTTCCACACCTCTCTCAAATGTATAAATATCTTTTCAGATCTCTTTCCCTCAAGAGTTCTCTCTCTCAATTATAATCAATTCCAACAACCTGGGTTGATACACATATACAATTCTTGTACTTTTACTCTTACTTCTACAAAAAGCTATGAAGATCTATCCCTATTATATAATTTTAGGGATCATGAGCATACAATCACAACCATTAGATGCACCTCCTAATCAAGGGCTCAAAATAGTCATACTAAAGATAAAGATGTGGACTTAAAACTAACACTTAATCTTATCATGCAAACATTCTATTTTGTCCACGAAAATAGATTCTGGACGCACAGGTGACCGACGTCGATCCTTGCCTGTCTGCTTGTGACCGATGTCAGCCGATCCATGACCGACGTCGATAGCCTCTGGTCCATTCCTGACCCTCATCGATGACTGTGTGACTCCTGCAACTTTTACACTCGCTCATTTGGTGAAGCTTTTAGCTCTACAACTCAACAATCTCTCACTTAGAGATAAGCAGCTGCACCAGTACCTGTACAGCAACATCTTTTAGCTCCACCATCTTCAAACTCAATCTTGAAGACCAACAAAAGTTGAATAAAGATTCAACTTCTCTTTTGTTATTGGCTTTGTTAACATATCAGTAGGGTTCTTATCTGTATGGATCTTCTCCATCTTTAACGCACCATCCTCCAATACCTGTCTAATGAAGTGGTACCTTAGCTGTATATGTTTGGTTCTTGAATGAAAGGCTAAATTCTTAGCCAAATGAATTGCACTCTGACTATCACTGTATAATCTGCAACTCTCTTGCTCTTTTCCTAGCTCTTCCATAAACCGTGTCATCCATATCATTTCTTTGCTAGCCTCTGTGACTGTAATATATTCTACTTCTGTAGTTGACAAGGCAACAATCTTCTGCAACTTTGAAATCTAGCTAACCGCCGTTCCACCAACAGTGAAAACATATCATGTGGTGCTTCTCTTGCCATCCAAATCACCTGCCATATCTGAATCTACATATCCATGTAGAGAAGTGTTTGACCCACCATAGCATAAATGCCTACTGCTGGTCCCTCTCAGATATCTAAGGATCCACTTAACTGCTTTCCAGTGTTCTTTCCTTGGATTGGCCATATACTTACTAACAACTCCCACTGCTTGGGCAATATCCGATCTAGTACATACCATTGCATGCATTAAGCTCTCAACTGCAGAAGCATATGGAACTCTATTCATGTACTCTACCTCATCATGTGAATTAGGACACTGTTATTTACTCAACTTGAAATATCCAGCCATAGGTGTACTTACCGGTTTTGCATCCTGCATATTAAACCTCTCCAACACCTTGTTCACATAATCCTCTTGAAACAAAATCAACCTGTGATTTTTTTTGTCTCTCTTAATATTCATGCCAAGGATTTTATTTGCTGCTCTCAAATCTTTCATGGCAAATGTGTGAGCTAATTTCACCTTAAACTCAGAGATATCTTGCATGTGTGATCCTGCAACCAGCATATCATCTACATACAACAACACAATAATATATCTACCATTATCCAATCTCTTAAAATAAACACAATGGTCAGATTGACACCTACTGTAGTTATGCTCAGTCATAAACCTGTCAGACCTCAAATACCATTATCTAAGAGCTTGCTTGAGACCATACAAGCTTTTTTTCAATCTGCACACTAGCTTCTCCTTACCTTTGACCTCAAATCCTTTCGACTGATCCATATATATTTTTTCATCTAAATCTCCATGAAGAAACGTTGTCTTAACATCAAGCTGCTCAAGATGCAAATCCTCGATAGCAACTAAAGACAATACAGTCCATATAGAAGTCATTTTAACTACTAGAGAAAAAATCTCACCAAAATCAATTCCTAGTTTCTGTGCAAATCCTTTCACTACCAACCTGGCCTTATATCTCATCTGTCCATTCTCACTTTCCTTCAATCTGTAGATCCATATGTTCTTCAGTGTCTTCTTTCCCACTGGCAACTCAATCAAATCCCATGTTTGGTTCTCTTTCAAGGAATCAATTTCCTCATTCATGCCTATCTCTCATTGATTCTTGGATTTCACCTGTATTACTTCATCAAAACTCTCTGGTTCTCCACTATCAGTAAGCAATAAATAGAATAATGAAGGGGAATATCGAATTAGAGGTTTACTTACCCTTGTTGACCTCCTGATGGGCGTCTGAGACTCATTCACCACATGTTGTTCACCCAAATTCTCTGACAGTGACCAACCTCGGTCACCTCTAGGCCTGTAACTGACTGACGTCGGTTCCACATGACCGACCTCAGTTCTTGACTAGTCGAAGTCGGTCACTGTCTGATCGACATTGGTTCTTGTATTGTCGACGTCAGTTTTTGCCATACCGACGTCGGTCTCTGTGTTTTTATATCTGTGATTATTTCTGCCTGCGAGCTCATTTTGGACCGTCACCTCGTCCAATTCTCCATTGCTCTGTCCAGATTGATTTAGCTTCTTGAGCTGATCACTATACATCACTTTTTCATTAAAAACAATATCACCGCTCCTAATTATTTTGTTAGTTTCTAGATTTCAAAATCTGAATTTGAAATCTCTAGAGCCATAACCAATAAATGTGCACCTCATAGACTTAGCATCCAGCTTCTTTCTATTTTCCTTATCAACGTGCACAAAAGCTTCATAACCAAAAACTTTGAGAAATGAGAGATCTACCTTTTTACCTATCCATGCCTCTTCTAGAATTCCACCATTCAGAGCTATAGAGGGTCCTCTATTAATCAGGTAAACTACAGTATCCACAGTTTCTGCCCAAAACTCAAAGGGCAAACCAACATGCAATCTCATACACCGTGCACACTCTATTATTGTTCTGTTCATCCTTTCAAAAACTCTATTTTGTTGAGGTGTCTTTGGAACCGTCCTTTGCCTATGTATTCCATGCATATAACAATACCAGTTAAACTTGTGGCTAGAGAACTCACCACCATTGTCAAATCTAAGGCACTTCAATCTCTTGCCTGTTTCATTCTCAACCATAGCTTTTCAAATCTTAAAAGTGTCAAAAATACCAAATTTCTTCTTTATACAATAGACCCATACCTTTCTTGTAGCATCATCTATGAAAGAAACATAGTACTATGATCCTCTAATAGAAGCAACTTGAGCTGGTCCCCACACGTCTATGTGAACAAGCTCTAACTTATGCTTCTTTGTTGACCCAGTCTTGAGAAAACTCACTCTCTTATGTTTTCCAAAAATACAGTGCTCACAAAAATTTAGATCTATGCTTTTCTAATTTGAAAGCTTACCTTTTGACTTAAGAATAGTCATTCCCTTCTCACTCATGTGGCCAAGCCTCTGGTGCCACAACTTTGCATCCACATATGAAGTAGATAATACAGAAAGAGAATAATCAGTAATACAATTACATAAATAGAGAGTACCTACTCTCTTACCTCTGGCCAATACAAGTACACCTTTGGTAACCTTCCAAGATTCAGCTGTGAGAGTTACTGTACAACCCTCATCCCCCAATTTTTTTGTAGAAATCAAATTCCTCTTCAGGCTGGGAACATGCATGACATCTCTCAACACCCATGTGTTTCCATTCTACATTTTCAGCTGCACTTTTTCTTTGCCAACAATTTTACAAGGCTCATCATCCCTTAAATAAACTATTCCAAAATCTCCATGGACATAGTCACTAAAATATTCTCTATTAGGGGTAGCATGAAAAGAGGCACTAGAATCTAAAACCCAAGATTCTATATTATTATGCAAAGAGAATATAAGAGCATCTTGTGCAACTATACCTACAGCTTTTGCTTCTTCTTTACCTTCATGCTAATTGTCTTCTTTAAGTTTTGACCAGCAATCTTTGCTTATATGCCCTATCTTTCCACAATTCTAACAGGCTATTCTCCTGCCATTTCTAGATTTGGATCTACCTCTCATCTTTGACTTAGACCTTGATCTCCTATGCTTGCCCTTCTCTTTTTGCTTTCCCCTGCTCTCAAAACTTAAAGCATTCCCTGATGTTTCTTCTATGTTTTTCCTGCAATTTTTTTCATTCAAAATTACACTAACAACATCGTCTACTTTTAAAATGTTTGAAGCAGATGCAATATTACTAACTGCCATTACCAAGCTATGCCAACTTTTAGATAAAGAGCATAATATTAAAAGAGCTTTAATTTCATCATCAAACACTATTTTGACTGAATTTAATTGATTTACAATTCCATGAAAATCATTTAGATGATTAGATATAGATCCACCTTCCTGCATTTGCAAATTAAATAACTGCTTCATAAGATATACCTTATTTGAAGCTGAGGGTTTTTCATATAAATTTGCTAAAGTAGTCATTAACTCTACTGTTCACTTTGCCTGTGATAGATTAGATATCATAGTAGATGTCAGACTCAACCTTATAGATTCAAGACAATTTCTATCAAGAACTTTCCATTCTTCATTTTCCATGTCTGTGGGCTTCCTTGCAACCCCACCTAACGGTAAGTATAACTCTTTTTGATTCAGATAATCCTCTATCTGTGTTCTCTATAATTGGTAATTCTTTCCATTAAACTTCTCCATTCTAAGTTTACTTTCTTCTGCCATTGCTTTCTCTCACTCAAATAAAAACCCCTGTGAGTAACCTGTAATCAATACACACTAACCAGATCTGAAACACTTGTTAGTCAATCTGAGCTCGATACCACTTGTTGGGGATCAACCAACAAAATTGATTACTATGTGAAAGCAACTAAATGTAGAATTAAACCAGAAAGATAAGTAACTAGAATCAGAAAACAACAAACAATAAGAGATATAAGAAACCACCTTGAAAACTTGTATTAAACTCTTTATAGAAAGAATACAATTGAAAAAACTTATTTTCTTTCACACCTCTCTCAGATGTACAGATCTCTTTTCAGATCTCTTTCTCTCAAGAGTTCACTCTCTCAATTACAATCAATTTCAACAACCTAGATTGATACACATATATAATTTTTGTACTGTTACTCTTATTTCTACAATAAGCTATGAAGATCTATCCCTATTATATAACTTTAGGGATCATGAGCATACAATCACAACCATTAGATGCACCTATTAATCAAAGGCTTAAAATAGTCCTACTAAAAATAGAGATGCAGACTTAAGACTAACACTTAATCTTATCATGCAAATATTCTATTTTGTCCACGAAAATAGATTCTAGATGCACAGGTGACCGACGTCGATCCCTCCCTGTCTGCCTGTGACCGACATCGGCCGATCCATGACCGACACTGGCAGCCTCTGGTCCATTTCTGACCGTCGTTGGCGACTATGTGACTCCTGCAACTTCTGCACTCGCTCATTTGGTGAAGCTTTTAGCTCCACAACTCAACAAAGCAGAGCTTCTTTTTTTGCTGCTAGCTGAGCTTTACCTATCCAAGTTCCACCTGGATTAGTGATCCCACTTTTGCATAATCAAATCATGGCTCAAGGCCCCTGAGGTAATTCTTTCGATCCACTAAATTTGACTCCACCTCTGCATGAGCTTCCACGCAATTCAAGGAAGAATTTTTCCAAATTCTTTGATGATGGGAAGGTTCATATTGATGAACACATTGTAGCTTTTAGCATAGCCTGCAGTGTTATAGGTGTGGAATTTGAAGACATAACGATCAGGCTGTTCGTAGAGACATTATAAGGTATTGTTGTAGATTAGTTCTACCACCTACAACCTAAATCAGTGACTGATTGGGACACCTTGAAAGACAAATTTGAAGCCAGATTCAAGTCTGCAGAAGATGCACATGCCTTGCTGGCCCAGCTCACTTAGATGAAGAAAGAGCCTCATGAGCCTATGAGGGATTTTATTGCCAGGTTCAACAAGCTGAGGCACAGAATTTCCATGGTCACCCAGCCAATGCCCCAGAACCTCAAATGTTTCTTTATCCATTCACAGTTGCCCGAAGTAAATTTCTTACTGAGATAAGCCAGACACATAGACCTTGTTGCTGCTCAAAACTTGGCTACTAAGGTAGAAGATGACCTTATCTTGGTAGAAAAGATAAGGAGAGACCCTAATAAAGGTAAATCCTCTTCATCTTCTGAGTATTTGCCTACAGCCACCACTGACTCGATGGTGGAGAAGCTAGCAAATGAAATGTTAGCTCTCAAAAAGTAAATAGCGCAAAGAATGTCATCTGCTCTTACATACAGAGATATGCCCAGGAGGACATTTTAGAATCAGGCGTACCAAGGCAATGCTGCCAAGAATCAGGGATAGCAAAATTGCCTTCCCCCTCCACAGAATAACCTCACCTTTGAAGCGCCTCCAAATAACTCGACAGTCAGATATCCAGAAGTTGAAGCGGATTTCTCATTCCAGCCTGAGTTAAATTCTGAAGATAATGCTAATCTCTTCACTAAAAAAAAGAATTAGCTGGCGACTCCAATATTAGTTTTTTGGATTACCAAGATGAAGCTGGAAGTAAAGGAGAAGAGTTGGATGGATCTTATGTTGTTTTTACCAGATCTCAAAATTAGTCAGCTCCACAAGTTGACAAAAGAAAAGCAAGAGAAAAATTCCAGTCGGTGATTTTCATCGCTAAATGAGGGACTCCATTGCTTCTTCAATCAAAAGATTAGGTAACTCATAAAAAAGTAAGTACCTCTAACTGCCCCATACCTTCCACCTCTGTTACTCAGACCAGTGCTACACCTACTAAAGACCCAGATGATAGACTCTCTTCTTCTGTTTCAATTTTTTTCAATTATTTGATATAATTGATCACGCTAAAAAGACTAAAATCTAAATGATAAAAGTTGAATATTTGAAGGCTAACCGTAAACAATTTGATAGATTGGCAGAATATGTGAAAAATAAGGCTATCCCCACAAGACAAGATTCTTCAAAAGTTGTTCATGATTCCCCAAGGATAAATTCACCCAAAATAATCTTGTTGTGACTCCTCCAGTTGCTCCTGAAAAAATAGAACATTTTTATGTTTTCCTACTAATAAATAGTTACAAATTGAGTAATTGCATAATAGACTCCGGAGCCTCAGATAATGTCATGCCCGCCAAGGTGGCAGATTTCTTTGGTCTAACTTTGACCAAAATTTTTAGAAGGTGTTTTTCTATGGAAAACAAACAAGTCCCGCTCCTTGGTCAGATAAAAGATGTTTAATTTGCTTCCACAGTTTTTCTAGAAAAGATAATAAAAATGACAATTCTAGTGGCCGATGTTCCAGCCTCTTACGATGTCTTGCTTGGGTGGAATTTATGCAAAGATGTTGGAGGTGAGCTGAGCATGGACTTGTCGGAGGCGAGAATCCTAATTCAAGGCGTTATGAATAAATTACTTTTTGAAAAAGAGGCCAGAGATGTAGTCCCCTGATCATCAGCACCAGAAGCTCAAATTTTATTTGAGTCTTTTGGCATGGGCAACTACTTTCTATCTATGGACGAAGTCCATGAGGCATCCAATGAAACTCCTACAGGTGACGACTTGGAAATGTGTTCAACTAACACAATAGCAAAATTGGCACAATAAAATGAACGCATAGAAGAACCTCTTCCTCCAAATGAAGAAGCTTTTAAAGAAAAAGTGGTGTCTAATGGGGTATGGGTCTTAGAATTTGATGGTAGCTACTCTTCTACCGGTTTAGGAGCTAGAGTTGTATTGGTATCTTCTCAAAGAGCTATTATTCCTTTATCCTACAAGTTACAATTCAACAACACCAACAACACAGCTGAGTACGAATCTCTATTATTTGGATTATAAGCTGCCAAAGAAAAAGGCATTAAACGACTCCATGCCAAAGGGAACGTCGACTTGGTGGTTTGTCAGATAAGAAATCTCTATCAAACTAAGAATGAAAGATTGCGCCACTACCACAATCTTTTTTGGGACCAAATCAAAAAATTTAACGCTTTTAGCATCTCTTTCGTCTCAAGAGAATTCAATAACCGGACAGATGCATTGACTGTTTCTACTACTCTTTTGGTTCCCCACCTAGATTTTAAAAGAGATAAATACACTATTGAACTAGTTTTTCGACCAAATGTACCTGATAATGTCAGTCATTAGCAAGTATTTAAAAAAGATAATCAAATCATTATTTTTTTGGAGCAAAAGAATAGCTTCAAATGACTGCATTTTGAAAGTAGTGAACTTTGAGAATGCGAAGTAACTTCTGAATCAAATGCAAACACATGTGAGGATTTCTTGCAGCTTAAATGGAATAAAATTTCCAAAAGCCTGGTTTTCTTAGAGAATTTTTTTGATAACCATGACAGGTTTATTAAACAATAGCAAACAAATTCAAACTCCTCTCAGAATTTTGATCAAGTAAACCTAAGAACCAAGGGAGATCTTTAGATGGTAAACATTAGAAACTGTTGCACTCTTGAAGAGAGATTTAAGCTTGTCGATCTACTTTGCCAATATATGGATGTCTTGGCTTATTCCTATGATGACCTAAAATCACTCAAGTCTGATAACATTCGCCATGACATTCCTCTTAAGGCAAACTCTATCCCTTACAAGCAAAAATCTAGGCAATATAATCCAAAAATTTCAGGTACCATTTTAACTAAGATACAAAAATGCTTGATACTCGAATAATTTTTTCAATCTATCACTCCACATGGATTGCCAACATAGTACCTGTCAAAAAAAAGACTGATGAAATTTGAATCTGCGTAGATTTCAGGAACTTGAATCAGTTATCTATAAAAGATAACTACCCTCTCCCTATCATGGATCAAGTTCTACAAATGGTAACAGATTCAGAAATGTTATCAATACTAGACGATTTCTTAGGGTACAATCAAGTTGAAATTGGAAAAGCAGATCAACATAAAACTGCTTTCACCACACTTGGAGCACCTTCACCTACCGAAGAATGTCTTTCAGTCTGATAAATGCAGATGCCATATTTCAAAGAGCGATAGACCTCGCTTTCAAAGATGAAATGGGTAATTTCATTATAATATATCTAGATGATTTAAGGATATTTTCAAAGCATCGTTCTGACCATGTCCATCATTTACAAAAAATACTGAAACGTTGTCAACAAAATGGTATTTCTCTAAATCTAAAAAAATTGTCTTTAGGGTGACTGAAGGGAAACTTCTCAGGCACATTGTGTCCTGAGAACGTATTAAAATTGACTTGAAAAGAATTAAATCCATCTAAGAACTTACTTTGCCTACCAGTAAAACTGCGGTTCACTCTTTCTTCAGAAAGGTGAATTTTTTTCGAAGGTTCATCCTCGAGTTCGCTAAGAAGACTCGCCACATCGTTAATATGATGAAAGGCAATGCTACCTTCAGGTGGACTGCGGAGGACAAATCAGCTTTCAAAGACATCAAAGAAGTAATCACTCACGCACCAATCCTAGTTTGTCCAGACTACACTAAGAGCTTTAAAATATACAGTTCTATTTTGGAACATACACTCTCAGCTATTTTGGTTCAGCAGAACCAAGAAGGCATATAATCTCCTATTTTCTTCATGAGTTGTCCACTCAATGCTCATGCGCTGAAATATTTCAACATGGAAAAACATGCATATGTGGTGGTTAAAGCAGTCAAGCATTTTAAATTTTATATACTTAACTCGCACACTGAAGTGTTGGTCCCTGATACGATAGTGAAGTCTATTTTGACTCAACAAGAGTTTGGTATGAAGAGGAGTAATTAGATCACCAAGATTCAGGAGTTTGATCTAGACATCAAAACTACCAAAATTGTGTAAGGAAAGGGTTTTTATCAGTTGATTGCCAACAACATTCTTGAAAAATCAAAAAATAAAGAAATAGAGATCGAAGGCGTACCCACGGTCCTCATTGTTGCCACTACTGATGAGTGGTATTTTGACATCGCCTATTTTCTGACCTATGGTCAGTGTCCCTCTCATCTCTCTTATAAGAAAAAATAGAATGTTAAACTGAAGGCAGTTAGCTATGTTTTATGGGATAATGGTCTATACAAATGGAACCTGGATGGGGCATTTCTCCGTTGTGTCGATAAGGTACAACAAAATAAACTCTTAGAGTTTTTTCATGATTTGGCCTATGGAGTGCATTTTTTTGCACCAGTGATAGCGCACAATATTTTGTAAGGTAATATTGGCATATGCTATTTTAGGATGCCTACAAATGGGTGTGTAAGTGCAAACTTTGTCAACAGTTCGTCAGAAAGCTTAAACTGGCTTCATTGTCTCTCAAGCCAGTAATAATCGAAGAGCCTTTTCAACAGTAGGGTATTGACTTTATTGGCACAATCAACCCATCCTCAAGTGCCGAACATGATTATGTCCTCACGATAACTGATTACTTTACCAAGTGGGTGGAGGCCATCCCAACCAAGCATGCTATGTCTGAAGTAGTGTGTAATTTTTTCAAAGAAAATATCATCTCTCGATTTGGAGTCCCGCTCAAAATTGTAACAGATAATGCGGCTTATTTTTTTCGCATGAAATTACTCAATTCTATTTTTATTATGGGATTACCCTATCCCACACTTTAGATTATCTCCCCAAGAGAAATGGCCAAGCAGAATCGAGCAATGAGAACTTGGTCACTATTATCAAGAAATTGGTAGATGATAATCAAAGAAAGTGGCACCGGATCGGATTACACCCAAGAGGGCCATAAATATGTCATCTTTCCAACTTTTGTATAGCTTAAATGCAGAGATACCCATCACTCTAGAACTACCAGCGCTCAGATTAGCCAAAATAATTGAAGATTCAACCTTCAAAAGTTTGATCAACAAAAAAATCATGTGTCTGACTGAACTGAATGAGCAGTGAACCATGGTGGTAGATCAGATTATGGCACATCAGAACTAGGTGAAGAAATTTTTTGATAAAAAAGTTAAGGCTCGTGTTTTTCAAATCAAAGATTAAGTCTTGTTATGGGACGAGGAGTGAACTGAAGAGAATGCACGACAAATTTGACTCTTTATGGAGAGGTCCATTCGCTATTCGACAACTCTATGGTGAGAGTAGCTTTTTGCTAGAGTATCAAAATGGAATGTCATTTGCACTACTCCACAGTGGGCAACATCTGAAGTTGTTCAATCTTTGAAGCTTAGATGGGTCCCCTTTTATATATATATATATATATATATATAGTTTTTATGTTTTATCTATTTTTTTTAAATTTTTAACTTGACTCCGTAGCTCAATGGCTTGCATGAAGGCACTTAGAGAATAGTTTCTACTCTCATTGATCATTTTGATTAACGAAAGTTTTCCAACCAGAACCAGCAGTTGTTTCCAAAATCATCTCAGCTCATTTTTAGAATAATCTTTTACAAAACTTGTCTATTTCGCCTTTTGTCTCTCTAAGTCTATTTTCGAGATGGGTTTTTTTCATTCTCGTATTGGCTCAACTAGCACCGTTCAAAATTTGTAACATCATTACATTTTTCTCAAAATGTGAAAGTTGTTATGGTCTCGATGCGATCAAGGGGCTAAATTTTTGCTTTTTAGAGTTAGCCATTTTCTTCTATTTTCGTGCACGGGTGACAAATTTTGCCACCCATTCATATTTCATCTTTGACATGCAGGAGCAGCAAAATTCACCGCCCCTGCATCTGGACCTACATGGTCGACAAATTTTGCCACTCTTGCATTTTTTTAATCTCTCACATGTAGGAGCAGCAAAATTTGTTGCCACTGCATGTCCCTTTTAATTTCTCACTGCAAGGGCAACGATTTTTGTTGCCCTTGCACTGCACTGGGTTGTTGAGGTCAATTTTCACCCCATTTAATCTAATTTTAACCTCATTTTGATTCATTCCTCCTCTCCTCCTCCTGCCCTCTACCTCTTGATAATCTAGTGAATGGGTCAAAGTGCATTTTAGTAGATTTGAGCTCGCAACATGCATAATTTTCTAGGTAACATGTGTATTTAAGACTTTTTCCCTTTCCTCTTTTTTAGTTTATTTTTCAGTTATTTTTGTTAGAGTTTGTTTTTTCCTCCTTCTCCATCGACCTTCTAGGATTCCTCTTCATGCTGGGGCAACAATTTTTGCTGCCCTCCCTTGCCCATAGATTTCTTGCTCTAACCTACACGGGTGGCAATTTTCACTGCCTTAATCATGCCTCTACAACACTTGCATCGGCAGTGAATTTCACCGCTAATGCAAGTTCGCACTCCTCGGCCTGCATGGGTGGCTAATTTTACCATCGATGTAAGTCGAAAGTGCACAGGCAACGAATTTCACTGCCTCTACACTTTCTCCCTAAACCTGTACAAGCGTTGATTTTTGCTGCCCATGATGCCTATTTCTTCCTTGCTATTTCTTGTTGACCTACACGGGTGGCAAAATTCACTGTCGATGTAGGTCAAATATGTAAGGGTGACGAATTTCATTGCCCCTATACTTTTTTGGCAATTCAAACATGCAAGGGCAATAAAATTCACCGTTTGTGCCCTTTTTCCTTCTTCCCCTTCATGCAAGGGCAGCGAAATTCGTCACCCATGCATGCCTATCCATTCTTCATGCTATGACAGTGAATTTCGCTGCCCTTGCATTTTTCCTCCAAATTTCTCTATCTCCAGAGAAATTTTCCATTTTTTTTCACTTCTTCCCCTTTTTATTCCCTCATTTTTCGATCTAGTTTCTGACTCGGCCCTGTTAAGTGCCCTTCCTTGGTCATGATCACCCAATGTATGAATTCTTTAATTTACCCACTGTTCCCTAATTGCACAATCATGATTGCAGTCTCCCCTGAAGATTCTTATTCATCAGCACCTACTCAACTGAGACCAATTTCAATGTCTAAAACTTCTCTGAAAAAGTCAAAAGCCATGAAGTACTAATACCAGGGCATTTTTTTTATCACCTCAGTCACCTCTAATGTTGACGACATTAGAGATATAGAGATTGACCACGTGGATATGGCCGAGTTCGTGACCAAAATTAAAGCAATAAATTTGAGCTCTAAAATGAAGAGGATCATCGAGAGCAGCATTCATCTAGTTACCACTTTCTCAATAGCGGCACATCATACAGAGTTTGTCCTCTAGTGCACCCAGTTCTACAATAAAGAGACCATATCAATGTCAAACGCTAGTGGCAACGTAATAATTTAGTTGGACCTTGAATTCATTGATAAAGTGTTCATGTGCCCTCTTGCAAAGATCTCGAGAGGGCAAAGAAGGTAATGAATAACATGTGGCTTAAGGCCCCCAAAAGGAACTTGTCTAAATGGCTGTAGAATTTTTTGAGGGGTGATTTCATTGAAGAAGTTGGTGACTTGATCACATTTCTTAGCAGAGTGCGAGGCCTCCCATCTTCCTCACAACTCCACGAATAGATGTATCCCTTCATTAAGATCATCTTCCAAGAGAAGTGGGTCATCTTTTGGGGTGAGCAGATCAACAATGCTCTTCACGAGCAGTTGACCAAGGTATCAGCTACTTCAAAGTTCTATATGACTTCGTACTTGGTGTACATTATGGCTTCCATGCAAACCTTTTCAGACTTGAAAACTAATGGAGATAAGAAGACCACCTCAGTCTACTCATATTACTCTCAGTTAACACTACAAGGATCAATCTATCATTTTAGGAGGGTAAATGATGCCTTTTTCATAGTATTTTTGTGTATTTTTGACCCTCAGCTCAAATAAAAGAGAATATTTGATGAAGCCTAGACAGTTGTCAATGACTATGGCTGTATGTTTCTACATTTTTCCTCTTTCTACTATCTTCAGGTTGGCTTTTTTCAAGGCTATCCCTATATGCTCCCCAAATTTCTTTCTGATAAGTTAGTCCTAATGGAGATATGTAGACAAATGATTGTCGTACACACTAGACAGATGGAACTGAAGAAGCCAAGTTTCAAATTTTTAATTGAAATTGGCAAATACTCAATTTTGACAGCAACTAAAGCTAAGGTCATGGAAATAGAGATGCAGCTAGTTACTATGAAACAGTTCAAGAGGAGGGATAATTTTGACTACAGGGGTGTCAAGGACATGATCAGAAGAAAGACTCAGTTTCATGAGCCTATGATCGAAGACATATAGGTAGACATGAGGACAGCTGAATAAATTAGGAGGATGAACTACATTAGGCTGACCCTGGAGCAAATCGAATATTTGGAGCTTACAGATATTCCCTCTAATTTGGTCGATGACAAGAACATTATCAACAGCAGGTACCTGGTTGAGAAGGTTGCTGACTCTCCGCTTCCTCCTATTCAGTGGTCCCAAAAAGAATTAACGTAAACCAATGAAGAAGAGATTTAAAATAATATTGGAAAACACCAATGATTAGTTAACAGCTAAAGGAATCACATTGAAAGAATATATTACAAGATTAGAGGCTAAATTTTAAGCAAAAATGAAGAAGGCAAAAAACAAGACCAAGAACAAAGGTGATGTTTCTTCCCTATCTAGGCCTCACAAGCCTAGAATCATCTTTGTTTTCAAGAACTCAAAGGTTGTTGAAGAGTCAGAATCAACGACTAAGGGATTTGGAAAACAAAGCTCCCAAGAATAGGTAGCTCAGTAAATAGAGACAGATGACAGGCCCTCAAAGCAGTAAGGAACTGAGCCTCTACCTTCTCAAGAAAGGGTCTAGCCACTTACAGACGTCTCTCCTTCACCACCTCTATTTCCTATCAGTGTTCCTTCTTCTAGAACTACCTCTCCTTTTAAATTCATGTTTGGTGTATCTTTAGGGTGATTCTGGAGATACTCTTCATTCTTCAGGTTCTATTTCTAGTCTGGCATCTCCTTCTTTCAATCTAAGAGAAAGTTTTGCCCTTGATCAATCAATGGCTAGTACGATTTCACCAGTTACTCTAACTGTGACCACTATTACCACTAGAAGTGCAGAAGTTACCACGATAACACCAGCTGCAAGAATCGTTGCCACAATAGGTACTTCTTCTCTCCCTTCTTGCATGTTAGCTTTCATGCTCAAGAGAAAGAAGCTAGCCATCTTAGCAAGTGGAGGGAAATGAAAGATCTGAAGAAAAGCACTTTGATATTCATTGACATTATTTCTAGCAAAGATTCTTATGTTGAGATTAAATAATCACTGATATACAGGATTTAGGTACTCAAAGAGCTGATTGAAGATCTCGAGTCTTCTAAGGATGCTGGCGAGAAAAGTGACATAGGCCTGTTGAATAGACTGAAAGAACTGCCTTGTGACCTCACCTCCAGGGATAATCAATTTTTCTCAGTAGAAGAGATGATCTAAGGATTCAAAGGTATGATTCAGAGGGATTTTGAAGAAAAAGGTGTTCTCAATGACTTCTGTGGACAATATTTTAGATACTTAGTTAACTATAGATAATCTAAAATCTAGGTTAACTAGTCATGCTAAGGCAATCACAACATTGAAGGACGCTATAATTAGGGCTAGAGTCATCTTCAGGAACACCATTGCACCAGACAGTATAGGAATTCAAGCATCATCACCATGTATGATGCTCATCTAAAAAAGTCTGGTGGCAAGAGCTGAACCATTTTTCCCTTCTCTCTTCTTCCTCCTTTCTCATGCACTTTTGTTATGTAAAAGTACATGCAATTTTGTAATGTGTAATTATATGTAAAAAATTTGAAAAAATATCTCAAAAGTCAAAGATGACTCATCTTTAACTAAGATATTTTTATATTTTAATATTTTTAATTTTGAAAGGTTTCTCCCTATATATAGAGGGGACCTCTTTTGTAAATAGATCTCTGATAATTGAGAGCCAAAACTCTGTTGAAATTGAGACACTTCTTGAGACTTTATGCTCAACTTGTAAATCATATTTCATCAAATGAATGAGAAAAAAGTTTATTTCAAACTTTGTGTTGAAGTAATTTGTGTTATTTAGGAAGTGGTTCTGATGTCCTCTTTTATGATAATCTCTTATCTATTTAATTTAATAAGCAAAGTGTGTGTATTGATATTATCTGAAGACATTTCTAAAAGATAGAAGAAAGACTTTGAGCTACTTTTATCTTGGTGATCCTTTTATCCTTTGTAGTTTTAGGCAAAGACTTTGTGCTTTATTTCACTCTACGGTTATGCGTATTTCAGATCGGTGAAGGAGACAACGCAAGACTTTGTGCTTACATAAGTTTCTTTGTTAACTTTGTTACTTACTTCAAGTGATTTTCTGCTCTACACTGGATACCATTCCTGAAAGAAGAGGAATGTTCTTAGCTAACGACCAAGATTTCTCTCTCTTGTTCTTTAGACATCACCTTTAAAAAAAGAGAGGTGGATGATGTTATACTACTCTGAGTATTATTTTTTGCTTACTTATATATATACATATAGCATATAAATATTCATAGAGAACCTCACCTTGATGAGAGGAGAGATTTACCTCGCCCAGATGTGGTAAATCTACACTTTTTATGGCGTAAATCTCTTTGTGTTGTGGTTGATATACCTATTTTGCCTTCAGTTAGTTGATGACAAAATATTCACCCAACACATAGCATGGGCTGTTCTATGGGAAACAAGTGCCCAAGTCTTTCTTGGAGCACTATATGTTGTAATCTCTCATTTGTTACAAGGGAGACTTTTCATTTGACAAGAGAGAAACTCTGCCTATTTTGAAAGAAAAAGACTGAGACTTTGAGCTCAAATTGTAATTTCATTTCTATTGTTATCTAAATGAAAAAACAAGTTTTTCACAGACTTTGTGTTGTTCTGACTTATGTCATTTAAAGGTGTCCTTATTCATTTAATTTGGTACGCATAATTAGTGAAGGTAATAGGGAAGTGTCTTGAAACCAACTGTGGGAAGACTTTGTGCTTTCACAATTGATTTCAATTTATGTTTTCTTTTTCTTTTTATGTTGAAGATTTTGGGGTGACTTTGCGCCCCCATTATCCTTTGTGATATACTCTTTGAGTAGTTGAAGTGGAGACTTTGCGCTCTATTTCATCCTGTTGTTACTACACCCTTTTGATCACTGGTTATTTCACTATCTGAAAGAAACTCTTATTGTTTCTTGTAAGGACACTTCTAAAAGAAGAGAAGTGCTTTTAACGTTTATAGCCAAGATTTTCTCCTTTTTCTGTGTGCATCATCTCTGAAAGAAGAGAGATGGATGGTTTGTCTCACCCTTGTGTTTTACTTTCTACTTATTTATATTGTATATAGCTCCACATATTTAATAGGGAACCTCCCCTTGATGAGATGAGAGATTTGTCTCTAGTTGATGTAGTAAAACTGCACACTAAAATGACCCATCTCCTTATGTTGTGGTGATAGGAACTATTTTGGTCACCAATTAGCTGGCTGACAAAATATTCACCCAACAATTTTTGATGACTCTGTTGAGAATGAACGTGCAGTCTGAAGCCTCAAGTTTTAGATTGAAGCAGTCCCTACCCTTATCCATTACATATTCTGGCAACTTCATTTCGTGTCTTACCTATTATCATTATAGCCTTACCATCTTCCTCCATTTCTATTATTTTATCTGGTCTATAAAACCAACGCTACTGAAAAAGAGTGCGCAGTTTGAAGCCTCAAGCCTCAAGCTTAAACAGGGCCAATTCTTTTCCATTTTTTGTTCTACAATTTGGCCACTCCACCTAGATTTGTTATCCCTATTTTTCATAATTAAATCATGGCAGTTCGAAGCCCATGGGGTAACTCTTTTGGCCCACTCAACCTGACTCCACCTCTGCATGAACTCCCACATAGCTCAGGAAAGAACTTCTCCAAATTCTTTGGTGATGGGATAGTTCACCCTGATGAACACATTGTAGCTTTCAGCATAGCCTACAATTTGATAAGGGTGGAATTTGAAGATGTAACAGTCAGGGTTTTTGTAGAGACCCTACAAGGTGCTGCTGCAGACTGGTTCTATCATCTGCAAGTTAGATCAGTGACTAACTGGGACACTCTGAAAGACAAATTTGAAGCCACATTCAAGCCTACAAAAGATGCACATGCCCTGCTAGCCCATTTCACTCAGATGAAGAAGGAACCCCATGAACCTATGAGGGACTTCATTGGCAGGTTCAACAAGCTGAGGCACAAGATTCCCATGGTCGCCCAGCCGACACCTCAAAATCTCATGTGCTTCTTCATCAACTCACAGCTACCTGAAGTGAGTTTTTTATTGAGATGGATTAGACACATAGACCTTGAGGCTACTCAAGACTTGGCTATTGAGCTAGAAGATGACCTTATTTTATCTTCTAAATACTCACCCATAGCCACCACTAACCCAATAGTGCAAAAGCTGGCAAATGAACTGCTAGCCTTGAAAAGACAAGTGGCACAAGGTATGTCTTCTGTTCCTTCATATAGAGATGTACCAAGAAGGACGTTCCCCAATCATCCATATCAAGGCAACGCTGCCAAAAGTGAAGGGCAACCAAATCGTCTTCCTTCCCCACAAAGGAACCTTGCCCTTGAAGCACCTCCAACCAACTCAGTAGTGGGATATCTAGAAACAAAACATGTTTCCTATTTCCAACCTGAGTATGAGCAAGAAAATGTTGCTGGTCTCTTCATGGAGGATCAATAAGAATCAATTGGTGACTCCCATATTGGTTTCTTAAATTACTAGGATGAACCCAGAAGTGAAGGTGAAGTAGTCAAAGAATCATATGCAGTATTCACTCGATCTGAGAATCAGTCAGCCCAGCAAGCTGATAAAGAAAGAATAGAGAAATAAACTCAGTCTATAATTTCAATTACTAAGTAGGAAACCACTCTGCCTTTTCAGTCAAAGGACCCAGTGATTGCCAAAAAGGTTAGTACATCAAACATCACTGCACCTTCTATTTCAACTTCACAGATCAATCCTCCCCCTCCCAAAAACCAAAATGATGAACTCCCATCCTCTCTTCCAAGTCCATCTCAGTCATTTGACATGATTGATCATGTCAAGAAATCCAAAATTTAAATGACTAAGTTTGAATCCCTACAAGCCAATCTTGAGCAGTTAAACATTGGTGAAGAGCTAGGTGTGGACTTGTTTGAGATAAAGATTATGGTCTCCCAAATGTCAGCCCCTGCTGCTCAGATTATGTTTGAGCCTTCAGGCAGGGGTAATTACTCCTTGACCATAGAGGATGCTCATGTCTCAACTGATCAAAGTCTCGTGGCTGGCAATTCAAATTTTGATTCAAATTAGGCATCAAAAAAATTGGTAGGGCATAGTACAAATCAAGAAGGATCTTCCATCTCTAATGAAGAGAAACTTGATAGAAGATCAGTTTCTGATGATGCTTGGATCCTAGAATCCAATGGCAACAATCCTTCCACAGTTAGATGTGGATCTCAGTTGCTCAAATTGAAAACTGCTCAAGGTGAAGATGTCAAACTCCTTCACACCAAAGGAGATGCTAAACTGATGGTTTGTCAGGAGTTTGATGTTGACAATCAAACCATGTGATGGACTGAACCAACAGAATAACAAGCTATGGTGGTGGATCATACTATTGTACTCCAAAATCAGCAAAAAGAACTCTTCGTAGGGAGAGCAAGGAGTTATAGTTTTTAGTTTGAAGACCATGTCCTGCCATGGAGCAAGAAGAAGAAAAGGCCAAGAGGAATATGCAAAAAATTGGTTTCCTGGTGGAGAGTTTAATTTTTTCATCACCATTTTTGGGGACAAAATAGTTTTCTACTTGTTTATCAGGATGGCACACTATTTCCACTCTCTCATAGTGGGCGTCATCTGAAGCACTTCAAATCTAGAGGCATCAGATAAGATCATCTATAGATATGTATATTTGTATAGTCTTTAGTTCTATTTTGTGCTTTTCATTTTTATTTTTGGAGCCTTTCTTTTTGGGTAGCATGACTCCGTATTCTAATGGGACACTTCAAGGCACTGGAGATTCTGGTTTTTACTCCCCTTAATTATTCCAAGTTTTCATCTAAAAAAAGTTCCCCAATTGGAGCCAACTATTGTCCCCCAAAAATATCACTCATTTTTAGGACAACATTTGAACTATTTTGGTCCTACATACCAAAATCCTCTCTTCCCCTATCAATAATTATTTTGAGCATTCAGGTTCTTCATTTTTCAAACTTTCTAGAAATCTACGGACTCTGCAAGCTTGAATATACGAATTCTACAGGCAGGCTCAAATCTATGTACTCTCAAGGTTGGTTTCTACAAACTATGTAGGAAAGAAATGGGTTCAACACTTAGCCAAATAACGAAGAATGAATCGATTGGACCATTGAATTGTTGAACCAAAGTTAGTTCAATTAGTAGGTTCAAAGGTTCAACCAAAGCTTAGAAAGATAAAGGAAGCAGTGTTTGAGTGAGACACAGAATAAACCAACGAACCAATTGAAATTTAAATTGAAAGAGTTTAAAGTTCAATGGTTCCACATGGTTTAAAAGTTGAAAGGCGACCTCAAGCAAAGAGAGAAGCAACATGGATGATTCTAAAGGCAAGTTCAAATGAAAGCGAAGGTTTAACCAAGGAACAGGAAAGTGATTGAACCAATAAAGTGATTGAAACAAGAAAGCGATTGAACCAAAGAGCCGAGAAGGCCACCCAAACCATTGAAATAATCAACCAATGACGTCCCTACAGATGTCAAATTTAAGGTAAGAGAATATTTGTTGAAATTCAAATAAAGCACAGAACTTGAAGGAAGAACCAAGCGACTGGCTAAAAAGATAGCCTGATAGCTCAAATCGCAACAAGAAGAGACAAAGCTGGAAAAGACAAAAGCAAAAAGAGGGAAACACCCAAAATGTCTATGTAAAAGTAATTTCAGTAGGTGGAATAGTCCACTAAGCAGGTATTTTGGCTTGCAATTTAGGACGCAGCTTGTTTTTTCATTCCATGAAGTAAAGACAAATGGACAACTACGCAGACATCAGAGGGGACAGACCAGAGGATCCAGACTCGAGAGAAGACATATGGGATGAAATGACATGCCATAGTTAAGATAGCTGCCCTATTTTCAATGCATTTCTTTGACAAACTTGGAAATGCATTCAAGGCATTGAATGCACAGCATGGGATGTTATATGGAAAACAAGCATCCAAGTCTTTCTTGGAGCACTATATATTATAATCTCTCATTTGTTACAAGGGAGACTTTTCATTTTACAAGAGTGAAACTCTGCCCATTTTGAAAGAGAAAGACTAAGACTTTAAGCTCAGGTTATAATTTCATTTCCATTGTTATTTGAATGAGAAAGTAGGATTTTCACAGACTTTGTGTTGTTCTAACTTGTGTCATTTAAAAGTGTCCTTATTCATTTAATTTGGTACACAAAATTAGTGAAGGTAATAGGGAAGTGTCATGGAACTAACTGTGAGAAGACTTTGTGCTTTAACAATTGATTTCAATCTGTGTTTTCTATTTCTTTTTGTGTTGAGGATTCTAGGGTGACTTTGTGCCCCCATTATCCTTTGTGATATACTCTTTGAGCAGTTGAGGTGGAGACTTTGTGTTCTATTTCATCTTGTTGTTACTACGCCTTTTTGATCACTGGTTATTTCACTATCTAAAAGAAACTCTTGATGTTTCCTATAAAGACACTTTTGAAAGAAGAGAAGTGCCTTCAGCATTTATAGCCAAGATTTTCTCCTTTGTCTATGTGCATCATCTCTGAAAGAAGAGAGATGGATGGTTTGTCCCACCCCTGTGACTTACTTTTTGCTTGTTTGTATTGTATATAGCTCCGCATATTTAATAGAGAACCTCCCCTTGATGAGAGGAGAGATTTGTCTCCAGTTGATGTAGTAAAGTTGCACACCAGGATGACCCATCTCCCTATGCTGTGGTGATAGGAACTATTTTGGTCACCAGTTAGCTGGCCGACAAAATATTCACCCAACATAATGAATAATATTCTACCCAGGTGCACTAGATCAGATATATGGTCAAAGTCACGTGATGATGCCATATCTATAAATTGTAATGCTCTTGGACCCTGATATGTGTTGATTTGAATTAAAGGTTTGGAACTCCAGTCATCCACCCACTCTTGTGACTCACAATTATTTTAAATAAAGTCCATGCATGTAGAACAAAAACATGCCAAGTGTCTAGTATGAATAGTTCAAGAGCCTACATTTGAGCTACAAAATGAGTGGAGCTCACTTTAACTAGTTACGATCATACAATCCTCATATTTTGCCAAATTTTCTTCCTCCATTAACCAAAAATGTCTATGAATAATAAAATTTGGTTAAGCACCATGGCACATGTTCTCATTACACCATTCAACCATGCTTTGTGAATTAGTCAAATAAGCATCCTCATCAAATTTTAACTCCTCCATTGCAAGGGATCTTTTTACACATGATCCAACGCCGTCATGTTCCCTTTGTCTATGGTCAGCCTAAGTGTAACTTCAAATATGTTTTACACTAGTGGTAACGTGCATCCTACTCAATCAATAAAGCATTTGTGCATTCTTGAATTACAATGTGCAATTACTTGACTAAATGTAATGTTGATTGAAATGAATGTTCTTCTTAGTCAACTATCTATAAAACTTCTCAAAACAATTGTGCACGTACTCTATACAATGTGATCGATCATCGATGATATAAAAATAGTATTCCCTCATTAATTTTTGATCTTGCTTGATATTATTAGGTGCATGCATGAATATGGTAATTTTTGATGAGTTGTAATATTATGACTGAACTTCCATTTATGGTTTGAATGTGTAGTTTTCAACAAAGTCAACTACTAAAACAATCAAACCAAGTGGGAATGTGGCCTTTCTTATCTTGAATTGTTCATCCAACCATCTAGTAATGTGTGTGTGTGTTTTACATACCCATAAATAAATTTATCCCTGAATTTGACCGTAAATTCTAAAATAGGTATCTATTTTGTAACAAGCTCACACCTTTTAAATTCTTTGCCATCTTTTCCTTGATAAGTCACATATTTGTATTTGCTCAAACTAACTAATTCTTGCCCATTTGCACTTGTTTCATCTTCATAGATACAATTTTCTAGTTCTGGAAATCCACCATGCATACTATAATTTCCATCCAAACATGATTTGTTATAAAAGAACTATCCATCTGGTCTCTCACAAAAAATGGTTGGAAGAAATTATCTAGCTAATTTTGGTAGAAATTCTAAGCCACACTCCTACCAAATATTGTAAGAATGCAAAGTACAATGAATAAAGTAAGAAGTTCTAGTTGATAAATATCTCAATAGCATAGAAATAACATAATAACAATTAATTCTCTGAGAAGAGATGTAGTATTACTCAAGATCGCAATATAAATATATGCTTATCTCTAAGAAGAGATGTCTGTCTTCACATTCAAATTTACCTCTTCATTTATACACATTTTGAAATCATGGGGAGGATGTGGAAGGTCACCAATCTCGAGGGAGATTAAGTGGTTTGATTTCCAAGATTTAAAACAATATAGAATTCAAGGAATTACTATTTTCAGAAACTTACTATATTTACACTGCACTATTAAAATTAAAATTAAAGGCACTTCCATTGGGTTTTTAGGAGTCAAACTTCATTAATCAAAGTTCCATGTCATTTCACAATATTCTCCTCATTCTTAGCTTTCCAACGGTTCAAACGGCAATTCAATTGGAGCTACGGTGCAAAAGTTATGGCTCCCGAAAGTTCCGTCATCAATTGGGGTGGAACTGTCACCCGAATTATTGCCTGGATCATTCCTCCCTCCTTGAAAAGTAATGGTCCCCATTGCGTCAATGTTCCCCATCAAGTGTGGTAGTTATTTATTGATTTTATTCTCTATGAGCCACTCGCCTTGATGGCTAAGCTGGGCCCTTTTGACCACTCGATAAAGCGAAATAGAGCGTCCTCTTGTTGTCTTCATCTAGGTATCCACAATCTGATCCTCTTCCACTAGAGCAAAACTCTATGGATCAAGCTCAATAATGTTGAGTTGTTTTACTACAATTAAAGTGTCTAGGAGAGGTGGGTGATATGGTTTGAGGAGCTCCATATTGAATATTAGATGCAGACCAAGGTAAGATGGTAGGTTCAACTCAAAAGCATTGTCTCCAACTCTTTTGGTGATGGTGTAGGGACCATATCGTAGAGGCCAAATATTTTTGTGTGGGCCTACAAGTCATTCCATCTAAAGCCACAACCAAACCTTGTCACCCACAACAAAATGGTGTGCAATCTTGTGTTTGTCATGGCGTTGCTTATACTTATGATTCATCTTTTCCAAGATGTCATGAACTTGTTGTTGGATGTGTTGAATTTGTTCAATAAACTTTATTGCTTTTGCTGCCTCAGATCTTCCATGAGGTGTGTATTCCATGGTGGAAAATGGAATAGCTATATCAATTGGTGCCATGGGTTAGAACCCAAAACATACTTGGAATGGACTGTACTTGGTCGAGCTGTGCAGTGCCCGATTGTATCCATGTTGTATGAAAAGGAGTCCCTCATCCCATGTGTGTGGATATTTAGAGTGATACATCCAAATCATGTGAACAATCAAGTGCTTTACCACCTCTGTCTGACTATCAGTTTGTGGATGGAAGACTGTGGACTTCATCAGCTTAGTATCAATCATCTTCCATAGAGCGGACCAAAAGATGCTCAGGAACTTGCTATCTCGATCTATGAAAATGGACTTGGGAAGACCAAAATGGATCCATACATGACTAAAATATAGTTGAGCAATTTCCTCAGTAGATATATTTTTCTTACAAGCAATCATGATAGCCATTTTTGAAAAATGATCAACTACCACAAAAATACAGTCCTTACCATCTTTTGAAGTGGGCAAACCTGAGAGAAAATCCATTGAGATAGATTCCCAAGGCCTGGTTAGTTCTAGCAATGGCGTGTATAATCCTTGCTTCTTATTTGTTGGCTTGGCTATCACACATGGGGTGCAATATTTGAGATATCTTTCCACATGCTTTCGCATATGGGGCTATTAGAAGTGTTTTTGAAGAATTGCCAATGTCTTTTCAATACCAAAGTGTCCAGCTATCCTACTAAAGTGTGCTTCCCATATCGCCTTTTGTTGCTCTACAATTGGAACACAGATGTGCCCCATATGACAGAGGACATTATCTTCCAAATAGAAATTAAAAACATGTTTAACTTTTTCAAGTGCTTGATATGTATCAGCAAAGGTAGGAACTGTTTTATATATAGCACCCGAAGTGGCATGCTCATGTCCGCACAGGTCCAGAACTGTTGTGAGTGCAGTAATTGGTGGGTGGCTCAGACAATCTACAGCTGTATTTGAGCTCCCCTTTTTGTGTTTGATTATTAGGTGGAATTGCTGAAGATATGTGGCCCACTTTTGATGCCTCTCATTTCAGAGTTTGTTTTGTGTCTAGATGAATTTCAATGGTCTGTGGTCAATGTGGATGACTGTTTCTTTCCCCAAGATGTAGTGTTTCCATTATTTGCAGGCTTGCACAATGGCATAGAGGTCCTTATCATATGTTGGATATTTTTTTATCGTATCAGTGAAATTTTCACTGTAATATGCAATAAGATGGCCATGTTGCATGATGACAGCTCCCTTGGCATATTTAGATGCATCTGTCATCAACTCAAAAGGTTGATGCAAATTTGGCAAGGCAAGAACAGGGGCTGAGCAGAGTCTATTCTTCAAATTCTCAAATGCCCTTTATTTCATTTCACCCCACTAAAATGTAGCTTTAGCTCCTCCTTTAGTCACTTGGGTTAGTGACCAAGCAACATGTGAAAATCTAAGAACAAACCTGTGGTAGAAATTTACAAGACCCAAAAAGCTGCGAAGCTCTATGAGGGTCCTTGGTGTGGGCCATTCTCGAATAACCCAAATCTTTTTTGGATCAACATGGACCCCTTAATCATTCACCACGTACCTGAGGTAAAGAATTGTTTTCATCTCGAATGTGCATTTGTCAAGATTTGCATACAACTTGTGCTCCCAAAGAGTTTGAAGCACCTTATGAACATGTTGCAAATGTTCTTCCCATGTTTTGCTATAGATGAGTATGTCATCTAAGTAGACAACCACAAATGAGTTGGTGAAGGGTCGTAGGATGTCATCCATCATCCTCATGAACGTTGCAGGTGCTTTAGTTAAGCCAAAAGGCATAACCAACCATTCAAAGAGACCCTCCTTAGATTCGAATGCAGTCTTTCAGACATCAGTGGGATTGATGGGAATTTGGTGATAACCAGATTTGAGATCAATTTTGGTGAAGAACTTCACACCACAAAGCTCGTCTAGCAGGTCATCAATCAGGGGGAGAGGATAGTGATTCTTCATAGAAATTTTATTCAGGGCTCCGTAGTCAATGCAAAGCCTCCATGTTCCATCTTTCTTCGGTGCTAAGACAATTGGGCTACCACAAGGTGAAGAGCTTGGCTTGATGTGACCCTTTTGGATCGATTCTTGAATCTATCTTTTTATCTCATCATTCTCCAAAACTATTCTGTGATACATAGGACTATTAAGCAAAGGTGATCTTGGGATCAAATCGATAGAATTTTTTACCTGACAATGTAGTGGAACTCCTATGGGTGACTTGAATAAGTCATCATAGTCTCCTGTGATTCATCCTATCTGCTTCTATTATTGTGTTGATTGTGTAGTCAAGACTGCAACATTGCCCTTCTTGGATTTATGTGGCTTGACCACCATGAGAACAAACTGCTTTGTTTTCTCCACCAATCTCTTGAATTGCTTAGCTCTGATCAGGGAGACAGATGTGGGAGGTGCTACCTCTAGTACCCTATAGTGTTGTGTTCCAAGAGTGAGGGTGATCCTTCGAGTTCATGATTCATAGATGCCATGTCGCTCATACATGAATGGTTGACCAAGGAGTACATCACAAACATCTAGATTGACCACATCACACAAGACTTCATCTTGGAATGGTTTTATAGCATATGAAAGAAGACATTGATGGGTGACACGGAGGTCTCTCCCTAGGCTCAACCATCCAATATTGTAGGGCTTTGGATGAGGCTTTATGGATAGATTTAGACTTTTCACAACTTTAGAAGAGATTAAATTCTTTTGACTGCCACTATCAAGAATGAAATGTAGAGGCTTACCTTTTACCCATAATTTAGAGTGAAACAATCTTTCTTTGTCATCTGGTCTTTCCTCATGGGTCAGTGATGAAGCGAAAATGGTGTCAAGCTAAGCATATACAATTTCCTCTTCGTCCTCTTCGACTGTGGGTTGTGTATGACGCAAAGTAGTAGGTGTTGAGTATTGTGACTAAGAAAGCAATGACTTGATGGCTCGACATTCTTCTTTGGAGTGAGTTCCAGTTTTGTGGTAATCACACCATTTTCTAGCCTTCCCCTTCTGGGATTTCTTATCCTGAAACTCCTTTTGCTTCCAATTTTGGCTTCGTGTTTGACCTTCCTTGTCACTTTTCCATTTTGAGGGTTGACTCTTCGTATTCTTTCTACCATGCTTCTGTTTAATCTTCACTGTGAATTTGTATGCCTCACCGAGGGTTTCTAAACTGAAGAGTTCCATTTCCCCCCATATGTACCATTGTAGTCCACCACAATATTTGAGAGTCTTATGTTTCTCACTTTCTTTAATGCCCAATCTTGTAGACAAAGAATGAAAAGTGTCTGTGTAATTTTGAAAAGATTCATCCTTACCTTGGCGAAGTTGTTTCCACTATATGTACAGATCATCATATGATCTTATGAGATAGTATTCTTCTTTCACGGCTTCCACAAAATCATCCCAGGAAGGTTCCACCTCAAGGCCAATGTCATCTGTATTGAACCTCTTTTTGTACACTTCCCACCAATTTTTCACAGGCAATGTTGATTTCAAAAGAGTAAAAGTAATCTTTTCTCCATCGATGAACTTATTTACAGAGAAGTGGGAAGATAGTTGATCCAACCAATTTTCTACTGCCTCAGCATTGATTTTGCCTTCAAATGTAGGAATACCAAAATTTACTTGGACCTTGAAGGGTGTTGGGGCACTGAAAGGATGTTCTATGGATGAGGAGCCAGGAAGTGGAGCTGCAGAGCCAAGATTTTCCATCAAAAATATTTTAAGAATTTGGGAAAATTATTATAGCATCTGCTCTTGTTTCTATTGTAGGGCTTCATTCACCATTTCCTTGAAAGGATCGGATGTCTTGGTGTCATCCACGATTTGAAGTCGTTTGGAGCGAACAGGTGGAAAATTTGGAAGCTCTGTTGTTTCCCACCCAAGCTTCTTGTAGCCTGACCTCATCCTCAGGATCATACACTCTCAAGACAAATCGCTCTGATACCATTGATCCAAAACTCAGAAGTTCTAGTTGATAAATATCTCAATAGCATAGAAATAACACAATAACAATGAAGTCTCTGAGAAGAGATGTAGTATTACTCAAGATCGCAATACAAATATATGCTTATCTCTGGGAAGAGATGTCTATCTTCACATTTCAAGTTACCTCTTCATTTATATACATTTTTAAAGAATGGGGAGGATGTGTAAGGTCACCAATCTTGAGGGAGATTAAGTGGTTCGACTTCCAAGATTTAAAATACTAAAGAATTCAAGGAATTACTATTTTTAGACTGCACTATTAAAATTGAAATTTGAGGCACTTCCATTGGGTTTTCAGGGGACAAACTTCATTGAGAAAATCTCCATGCCATTTCACGAAATTTTCTTCATTCTTAGCTTTCCAACAATTCAAACGACGAGTTAATTGGAGCTACGATGCAAAAGTTATGGCTCTCAGAAGTTCCGTCATCAATTGGGGTGGAATTGTCACCCGAATTGTCGCCTAAATTGTTGCCTGGATCATTCCTCCCTCCTTGAAAATCAGTGGTCCCCATTGCCTCAATGTTCCCCATCAAGTGTGGTAGTTGTTTATTGATTTGATTCTCTATGAGCCACTCACCTTGATGGCTAAGCTAGCCCCTTTTGACCACTTGATAAAGCGAAATAGAGCGTCCTCTTGTTGTCTTCATCCAGGTATCCACAATCTGATCCTCTTCCACTAGAGCAAAACTCTGTGGATCAAGCTCATCAATGTCGAGTTGTTCTGCTACAACTAAAGTGTCTAAGAGAGGTGGGTGATATGGTTTGAGGAGCTCCACATTGAATATTGGATGCAGACCAAGGTAGGCTGGTAGGTTTAACTCAAAAGCATTTTCTCAAACTCATCTAGTGATGGTGTAGAGACCATATTGTAGAGGCCAAATCTTTCTGTGTGGGCATGGAAGTCATTCCTTCTGAAGCCGCAACCAAACCTTGTCACCCAAAGCAAAATGGTGTGCAATCTTGTGTTTGTCATGGCATTGCTTATACTTCTGATTCATCTTCTCCAAGATATCATGAACTTGTTGCTGGATGTGTTGCATTTGTTCAATAAACTTTGTTGATTTTGCTGCCTCAGATCTTCCATGAGGTATGTATTCCATGGTGGAAAATAGAATAGCTATATCAATTGGTGCCATGGGTTGGAACCCAAAACATACTTGGAATGGGCTGTGCTTGGTCAAGCTGTGAAATCGCTGATTATATCCATGTTGTATGAAAAGAAGTCCCTCATTCCATGTGCGTGGATGTTTGGAGTGATACATTCGAATCATGTTAACAATCAAGCGATTTACCACCTCTATTTGACCATCAGTTTGTGGATGGAAGGCTGTGGACTTCATCAGCTTAGTATCCATCATCTTCCATAGAGTGGACTAGAAGATGCTCGAGAACTTGCTATCTCGATCTGAGACAATGGACTTGGGAAGACCAAAATGGATCCATACATGACTAAAATATAGTTGAGTAGTTTCCTCAATAGATGTATTTTTCTTACAAGCAATCATGATAGCCATTTTTGAAAAATGATCAACTACCACAAAAATACAGTCCTTGCCATGTTTTGAAGTGGGCAAACATTAGAGAAAATCCATTGAGACAGATTCCCAAGGCTTGGTTGGTTCTGGCAATGGCGTGTATAATCTTTGCCTCTTATTTGTTGGCTTGGCTATCACACATGGGGTGTAAGATTTGAGATATCTTTCCACATCCTTTTGCATATAGGGCCAGTAGAAGTGTTTTTGAAGAACTGCCAATGTCTTTTCAATACCAAAGTGTCCAGTTGTCCTATTGAAGTGTGCTTCCCATATCATCTTTTGTTGCTCTGCAAATGGAACACAGATGTGCCCCATATGATAGAGGACATTATCTTGCAAATATAAATCAGAAACATGTTTACCTTTTTGAAGTGCTTGATATGTATCAGCAAAGGTAGGATCTGCTTCATACAGAGCACCCCAAGTGGTAGTCTCATGTCCACACAGGTCCAGAACTATTGTAAGTGCAGTAATTGGTGGGTGGCTCAGACAATTTGCAGTTGTATTTGAGCTCCCCTTTTTGTGTTTGATTATCAAGTGGAATTATTGAAGATATGTGGCCCACTTTTGATGCCTCTCATTTCAGAATTTGCTTTGCATCTGGATAAATTCCAATGGTCTGTAGTTAGTGTGGATGACTGTTTCTTTCCCCAAGATGTAGTGTTTCCATTATTTGTAGGCTTGTTAAATGGCATAGAGCTCCTTATCATATGTTGGATATTTCCTGACTGTATCAGTGAAAGTTTAACTATGATATGCAATAGTATGGCCATGTTGCATGATGACAGCACCCATGGCATATTCAGATGCATCTATCATCAACTCAAAAGGTTGATGCAAATCTGGCAAAGCAAGAACAGGGGCTGAGCAGAGTCTGTTATTCAAATTCTCGAATGCCCTTTGTTGTATTTCACCCCACTAAAATGTAGCTTTAGCTCCTCCTTTAGTCACTTGGGTTAGTGACCAAGCAACATGTGAAAATCTAAGAACAAACAGGCGGTAGAAATTTGCAAGACCCAAAAAGTTGCGAAGCTCTGTGAGGGTCCTTGGTGTGGGCCATTCTTGAATAATCCAATTTTTTTTTGGATCAACATGGACCCCTTCCTCATTCACCACGTACCTGAGGTACAAAATTGTTGTCATCCCGAATGTGCATTTGTCAAGGTTTGCATACAACTTGTGCTCCCAAAGAGTTTGAAGCACCTTACGAACATGTTGTAAATGTTCTTCCCATGTTCTACTATAGATGAGTATGTCATCTAAATAGACAACCATGAATGAGTTGGTGAAGGGTTGTAAGATGTCATCCATTATCCTCATGAAGGTTGCAGGTGCATTAGTTAAGCCAAAAGGCATAACCAACCATTCAAAGAGCCCATCCTTAGATTTGAATGCAGTCTTCCAGACATCAGTGGGATCGATGGGAATTTGGTGATAACTAGATTTCAGATCAATTTTGGTGAAGAACTTCGCACTACGGAGCTGGTCTAGCAGGTCATCAATCTTGGGGAGAGGATAGCGATTCTTCATAGAGATTTTATTCAGGCTCGGTAGTCAATGCAAAGCCTCCATGTTCCATCTTTCTTTGGTTCCAAGACAATTGGGCTACAACAAGGTAAAGAGCTTGGCCTGATGTGACCCTTTTGGATCAAGTCTTGAATCTGTCTTTTTATCTCATCATTCTCCAAAACTGTTCTGCGATACACAAGACTGTTAGGCAAAGGTGATTTTGGGATCAAATCGATAGAACGTTTTACCTGGAAATGCAGTGGAACTCCTGTGGGTGACTTGAATAAGTCATCATATTCTCCTGTGATTCATCCTATCTGCTTCTGTTGTTGTGTTGATTGTGTAATCAGGATTGCAACATCGATCTTCTTAGATTTTTGTGGCTTGATCACCATGAGAACAAATTGCTTTGTTTTCTCCACCAATCTCTTGCATTGCTTAGCACTGATCAGGGAGACAGATGTGGGAGGTGATACCTCTAGTACCCTATAACACCATGTTCTAAGAGTGAGGGTGATCCTTCGGGTTTGTGATTCATGATGCCATGTCGCTCATACATGAATGGCTGACCAAGGAGTACATCACAAACATCTAGATTGACAACATCACACAAGACTTCATCTTGGAATGGTTTTATAGCATATAAAAGAAGACACTGATGGGTGACATGGAGGTCTCTCCTTGGGCTCAACCATCCAATACTGTAGGGCTTGAGATGAGGCTTTATGGATAGATTTAGACTTTTCACAACTTTAGCATAGATTAAATTCTTTTGACTCCCACTATCAAGAATGAAATGCAGAGGCTTACCTTTTACCCATAATTTGGAGTGGAACAATCTTTCCTTGTCATCTGGTCTTTCCTCATGGGTCTGTGATGAAGCGACAATAGTGTCTAGCTCAACATCTACAATTTGTTCTTCATCCTCTTCAACTGTGGGTTGTGTATGAGGCAGAGTAGTAGATGTTGAGTATTGTGACCAAGAAAGCAATGACTTGATGGCTCGACATTCTTCTTTGAAGTGAGTTCCAGTTTTGTGGTAATCACACCATTTTCTAGCCTTCCCTTTCTGGGATTTCTTTACCTTGAAACTCCTTTTGCTTCCAATTTTGGCCTCATGTTTGACCTTCCTTGTCACTTTTCCATTTTGAGGTTTGACTCTTCATATTCTTTCTGCCATGCTTCTGTTCAATCTTCACTGCAAATTTGTATGCCTCATTGAGGGTTTCCAAATTGAAGAGTTCCATTTCCTCCCGTATGTACCATTATAGTCCACCACGATATTTGAAAGTCTTATGTTTCTCACTTTCTTGAAAGCCCAATCTTGCAGACAAAGAATGAAAAGTGTTTGTGTAATTTTGAACAGATTGGTCCTTACCTTGGCAAAGTTGTTGCCACTATATGTACAGATCATCATATGCTCCGATGGGATAGTATTCTTCTTTCACGGCTTCCACAAAATCATCCTAGGTAGGTTCCACCTCAAGGCCAATGTCATCTGTACTAAACCTCTTTTTGTACACTTCCCATCAGTTTTTCACAAACAATGTTGATTTCAAAAGAGCAAAAGTAATCTTTTCTCCATCAATGAACTTATTTACAGAGAAGTAGGAAGACAGTTGATCCAACTAATTTTTTACTACATCAGCATTGATTTTGCCTTCAAATGTAGGAATATCAAAATTTACCTGGACCTTGAAGGGTGTTGGGGCACTGAAAGGACTTTCCCTAGATGAGGAGCCATGAAGTGGAACTGTGAAGCCAGGATTTCCCATCGAAAGTGTTTGAAGAATTTGGGCAAATTGTTGTAGCATCTACACTTGTTGCCATTGGAGGGCTTCATTCACCATTTCCTTGAAAGGATCGAATGTCTCAGTGTTGTCGACCATTTGAAGTCGTTTGGAGCAAACAGGTAGAAAATTTGGAAGCTCTATTGTTTCCCACCCAAGCTTCTTGTAGCCTGACCTCATCCTCAGGATCATACACTCTCAAGACAAATCACTCTGATACCATTGATCCAAAACTCAGAAGTTCTAGTTGATAAATATCTCAATAGCATAGAAATAACACAATAACAATGAATTCTCTGAGAAGAGATGTAGTATTACTCAAGATCGCAATACAAATATATGCTTATCACTGGGTAGAGATGTTTGTTTTCACATTTCGGGTTACCTCTTCATTTATACACATTTTGAAAGCATGGGGAGGATGTGGAAGGTCACCAATCTCGAGGGAGATTAAGTGGTTTGACTTCCAAGATTTAAAACAATACATAATTCGAGGAATTACTATTTTTAGACTGCACTATTAAAATTAAAATTTGAGGCACTTTCATTGGGTTTTCGGAGGTCAAACTTCATTAAGCAAATCTCCATGCCATTTCACGACATTCTCCTCATTCTTAGATTTCCAATGGTTCAAACGACGAGTCAATTGAAGCTACGGTGCAAAAGTTATGGCTCCCGAAAGTTTCGTCATCAATTGGGGTGGAACTATCACCCGAATTGTTACCTAAATTGTTGCCTGGATCAGAATGCAAAGTACAATGAATATAGCATAAAACATCATATTGCATTGCAAATTCAACATTTTGCCTATAATAACAAGTGGTGTGTGTTATTTTTATTTATATAAAAAGGTTTGGCCATCTCAAAATATCTTTGACTAATAGAAATTTATGGATGTTCTTCTAAAAACTTGGAGTACAATTGTGTTTGAGTCATATACAATAAATATTTCTGATGTGGTTCATGGTTATGAGAACCAACTCTTCTTTTGACTACATCTCTTGTATTGGGTGAAACTCTAGTATTGTCCTTCCAAAATTATGTAACTCTTTCAGATCATCGCCTATACCCTTGTCCTTTCATAGAAGTCAACCAAAGAATGTCCATAGCTCATTGGTATTGGGTTTATTAAGTCTTTTATATCTTGAAATTGCTTTCATTAATGTTTTTTATGTTTATATTAAGTGTTCGACTTGTTTTTGAAATCATTCATTTTTTCCCTGTTTGACTACTTATTTTAGAAGTTGTAATTACATGTCAGACAACATTACAATCTTTGTTACGTGATTGAGGGCCTACAATATGATATGCATTATGTAAGTTAATAATTTATGCATTTTCATCATCCATATTAGATGTTCTTAGACCTATTGTGTACATGGTAGTTCTCATCTTAATCAATTTCAACAACGAAATAAACAATGGTCATCTTTTAGTATCATGAGTTAAATTATTAAAGAAACTATTCCAAATTTTCTGAGCCAGTCTTCTTGAATGGCGGTCAGACATTTTGTTAGACATTGGTTTCAAAATATTTTCATTGACTTCAATTAAGTACTTACATTTTCTATGTATAATTCTTGGAGTTGTTGTTACTGGTGGAACTTGTTGAGAGAGTGTGTTCAAAATCTTCATTATGTCAGGAACCCCAAGGAAGCACAATTGATTACCTTTCTTATAAGCAATTAAACACGGAATTATACTAGAATGATTAAGTAACTAGAAACTTGAAACAATAAAGAATACGAGAGACAATACACAATCTTGTATTAAATACTCTTCAGAAAGAAATACAATAAAGAAGTGCCACAGTCTTCTTCCACCTCTAAGGCTTCCCACACCTCTAAGACTTTCAGTAATCTTCCCTCAAAGTTCTCTCTTTCTCTCTCAACCACAACTAACTCAATAACCTGAGTTGTTATCCCCTCCTTGATAGCTTCAGCTGATCTCCTTGACCTTGCACCTTGCAGATC
This sequence comes from Torreya grandis, assembly GCA_037957365.1. NCBI lineage: Eukaryota > Viridiplantae > Streptophyta > Pinopsida > Cupressales > Taxaceae > Torreya > Torreya grandis. The sequence goes on along the minus strand of JARHVA010001683.1, from coordinate 2,847,642 downwards.
TCCTTTGACCTTGCTTTCTTTCTTCAATGCTTTACTTGCCTTAATTACAATACATGCCTCATGGGTCTTTAAATAGGATCCCATGCATACAATAATTAGACTTCTAATTACAATAATTAGAAGCACAGACTCAAGACTTAAATTAGCCTTCAACATGCAAACACTCTCGGACCTCTTAAAATTAGATGAGTCTAATTCTAGAAACGCGTTTTGGAAACGCATGCACATGCACAGGAAACCGATGTTGATTTTTGTCCGTCTGCTCCTGACCGACGTCAGTAGATCCCTGGTCCCTGCCTGACCGACATCAGCAATACTGTCGATGCCGATTACTGACTGAACTCAGCAACTCCCTGATTAGCATCCTAGTGAAGCTTTTAGCTCCACAACTTAACAATCTCCCACTTGGAGATAAACAGTTGCACCTGTACAACAACCTCCACTAACCATCTCAGGCACCTCCATCTTCAAGCTCAATTTTGAAGACCAACCACCACATACCCTGTGATGCTACACCTATCATCCAAGTAACCTGCCACATTTGAATCTACATACCATGTAGAGAAGTGCTTGACCCTGCATAAATACCTGCTACTGGTCCCTCTCAAATACCTGAGAATCCACTGAACTGCTCTCCAGTACTCCTTTCTCGAATTGGCTCTAAACTTTCTAACAACTCTCACTGCTTGGGAAAACTCAGGTCTACACCAGACCTTATGTGATTTCGAACACTGTTCTAAGCTCAGCTTCAACTGTCCAGCCCTTGGTGTGCTTACCGATTCTGCATCCTACGTATTGAACCCCGCTAACACCATCTTCACATCAGCGCCCACTAGAGACAAAATCAACCTGTGATCTTCCATGTCTCTCATGCCAAAGAATTTCGCTGCTCCCAAATTCTTCATGACATACCTCTGAACTATCTTTACCTTTAGCTTAGAAACTCCCTACATGTGTGACCCTGCAATAAATACACACACTATAGTAACAGGATAATGTAGCTAATATTATCTAATCTGGTAAAAGAAAACACAATGGTCACATTGACCTTGACTAAAGCCATGCTTAGTCATATCCCTGTCAAACCTCCATTGCCCTGCAGCCTGCTGCAGACCATATACCCTAGCCTTCTGTCTCACGTGTCCATCCACTCTCTTCTCTAACCTGGGAATCCATTCCTCTCTCAGTGCTTTCTTCTAGCTGACAACTCCACCAAAAACTCCCGTTTAGTTCTTCTCCAAGGAATCACATTCCTCATCCATGCCAAGCTCCCATTGTTTCCTGGATTCTACCTGCATTGCCTCTTCACATCTTCCTGGTTCTTGACCATCAGTAAGCAACAAGTAATATAAAGAAGGTGAACAATGAATATGAGGTTCACTTACCCTTTCAATCCTCTATATGGGCGTTTGAGACTCTTTGACAGCTTGCTGTCTGCCCAACATCCGTTCTAGTGACCGATCTTGGCCATCTCTTAGTCTGCACCCGATTGACGTTGGTTCCATGCGACTGACCTGCTGCCGACATTGGTTCCTACCTGACCGACGTCACTTGCACCTGCCTGACACTACCGACTCTTCTGGTCTGCACATGACCGATGTCGGTACCTGCCTGATTGACGTTGGTTCCATGTGACCGACATCGGTAACTGTGTTTTTCTATAAGTGATGACTTCTTTATCCGCGAGCTCATCTTGGATCAAAACCCTGTCCATACTACCCTGCTCATAATTATTCAACCTCTGTGACTGATCTCTGTCCATCATCTCCTCCATAAACACCAAGGCTTCCCTGTTCTTATCAAAAATATCAAATTTCTGTTTCCTGTAATGAACTCGATCTATGCCCTCCGAATCTAAACTCATATCCTTTGACTCAAAAATGTCCATTCCCATCTTATTCATGTGACCAAGCTTACTAAGCCACATCTTCAAATCTACAGCTGAAGAAGATAAACCAGAATTAGAATCAGTAATACAAGTAGATAGATAAAGAGTACCTACTTTCTTACCTCTTGCTAAAACAAGTGCACCCTTGGAAACCTTCCAAGAATCCGCTGTGAGGGTTACTGTGCATCCCTCATCACCCAACTTTCCTACAGAAACTAAACTCTGCTTCAAAACTGGGACATGCATAACTTCCTTCAACACCCATGTGTTGCCCATCTGCAATTCCAGCTGCACTTTCCCTTTGCCAACCATTTGACAAGGCGTACCATCCCCTAAATAAAGCTCTCCAAAGTCTCCTTGGACATATTCATGAAACAATTCTCTATTTGGGGTTGCATGAAAAGAAGCACCAGAATCTAAAACCCATGATTCTACCTGACTATCCAAAGAAAGTATGAGAGCATCTTGTGTCGCAATACCTGCATCTTTTGCTTCTTCATTACCTTTATATTGATTTTCTTTATCCTTCAACCAACAATCTTTCTTTGTGTGTCCTCTCTTTCCACAAAACCAGCAGGAGATACCTTCATTTGTGGATTTGGATCTCTTTCCCATCTTTGACCTTGATTTCCCTTGCTCAACCTTCTCTCTTTGCCTTCCTCTGCTTTCAGCACTTAGAGCATTCTCTGATGATTCACCTGTGCTTTTCTTGCATATTTCTTCATTCAAGATTACACTCACAACATCATCAACTTTGAAGATTTTAGAAGCAGACGCAGTATTACTTACTGCCATTACCAAACTATCCCAACTTTTAGGTAAAGAGCATAAAATTAAGAGAGCCTTTACTTCATCATCAAAAACAATATTGACTAAAACTAACTGGTTTACCAAACCATGGAAATCACTAAGATCAGTATATATTGATCCACCTTCCTGCATTTGCAAAGTAAATAACTGCTTCATAAGAATTACCTTATTTGAAGCTAAGGGTTTTTCATATAAATTTGCCAAAGATTCTATCAACTCTTCCGTTGTCTTACACTGTGATAAGTTGGAAATCACAGACGATGCAAGGCTCAACCTTATGGATCCCAGAGCCTTCCGATTAAGAACACTCCATTCTTCATCCTTCATATCTATGGGCTTGCATGCAACCCCACCCAACGATAAGTACAAATCTTTTTGATACAGATAATCTTCTATCTGCATCCTCCAATGTTGATAATTCTTGCCGTTAAACTTCTCCATTCGTAGCTTACTTTCTTCTGCCATTACTGTACTCCCACTTAATCAGAAACCCCTGAGAATGACCTGTAATCAAACAATAATCTGCTCCCTACAACTTTAGCTCTGATACCACTTGTCAGGAACCCCAAGGAAGCACAATTGATTACTTTTCTATAAGCAATTAAACATGAAATTGTACCAGAATGATTAAGTAACTAGAAACTTGAAACAACAAAGAATATGAGAGACAATACACAATCTTGTATTAAATACTCTTCAGAAGGAAATACAATAAAGAAGTGCCACAGTTTTCTTCCACCTCTAAGGCTTCCCACACCTCTAAGACTTTCAGTAATCTTCCCTCAAAGTTCTCTCTTTCTCTCTCAACCACAACTAACTCAATAACCTGAGTTGTTATCCCCTCCTTGATAGCTTTAGCTGATCTCCTTGACCTTGCACCTTGCAGATCTCCTTTGACCTTGCTTTCTTGCTTAAGTGCTTTACTTGCCTTAATTACAATACATGCCTCAAGGGTCTTTAAATAGGATCCCATGCATACAATAATTAGACTTCTAATTACAATAATTAGAAACACAGACTCAAGACTTAAATTAGTCTTCAACATGTAAACACTCTCGGACCTCTTAAAATTAGACGAGTCTAATTCTGGAGACGCGTTTTAGAAACACATGCAAATGCATGCACACGCACAGGTGACCGACGTCGGTTTCTGTCCGTCTGCTCCTGACCGACGTCGGCCGATCCCTGGTCCCTGCCTGACCGACGTTGGCAATATTGCCGATGCCGGTTACTGACTGAACTCAACAACTCCCTGATTAGCATCCTGGTGAAGTTTTTAGCTCCACAACTTAACACATTACTTTCATTGATTACTGATGGGATGACATTTTATTCATTGTTTCTTTCCTCATTATATGCTTCTATGAAATTTTCTTCATTGCTAATTTCATCATTATTTCTTTCCATTAAAATTTCTTCATTGCAGAGGGGTAAGGCATCATGCATATAGTCACCATCAACAAAATAAAAAACACTATACTTTGAATGTGATCTTCCAACATTACCTAATTAATTGTTCTCAATTTCATCATTATGCAATTTAGTATTGTCAATTATGTCATTATTGAATTGATTATTTTCAATTTTATCATTATTCAATTCATTATTTTAAATCGTATCATTATCTACAACATTTGGCTCATTAGAGATAGTTTATGTAGCTTGTTTTAAACAAAGTGTTTGCATTTATACCTTGTTTTTATCTCTCACTTCTTGTATTTCCTCAAGAGTTTTGCTCTTCAACTTTTTTCTCTTTCTCGAACGTGATCTGTCACCCATTGGATAAGTAATAGCATTTTAATGGTGGGGTGCAAAACATCACTTGATAACTCTTTTCCCAACTTGTAGGTATTGTAAAAATGTGCAAAGAATGTTTGTTGATACGAATTTCTTGATTTGGGTTTAAAAAGATAGTTAAAAAGCATTTTTTATCTATGTTGAGATAACACGTACGCATTGTATGATACTGCATACACATTATATGATAATGCATATGAGATGTATGATAATGCATACACATTACATAACCCATACACATTATATTATAACACATATGTGTTACTTAACGCGTATGCATTATATATAACACATATGCCTTATGTTATCAAATTTAACTTTTGAGCCTTTTGGCTCAGAATCAGCATGGATTCCCAAGCCAAAGTCTTGGACCTGTCATTCTACAGTTGAGTCCAAGATGTTTGATTGAAAACAAAAAATTCAACTTCCATCACCAAATACACTAGGAATTTCATCAATTGAATTCAAAAAATTATTACCATGATGATGAGCACACTCTCTTATTTTCAAATGTATGATTTTGATAAATTTTAGACTATTTTAAGGTTACAAACTATGTTGATTTCTAATTGTAGCTTTTTTAGGCCATCGCATGCCGCAAATATCCATGTCTATACATGTCAATATAATTTGTTTTTTGTTCATCCCAGTGTAAAATAGATTATATGGTCACAAACTAAGCCTAATTCTACACACATTTCTAAAAAAATCATTTTTCATTTTTTTTGAGGTACTTAGGGGGCCACACGACTGTCTATCTATTTTTTTATCAGTTTTCAGGATCTATTTACTTAAAAAATTAATAATAATAAAATATTCATTAATAAAATAAATAAAAATATGTCACAAACTAGAATATCTTATCTAAATATTCACCAAATCGTTTCAAATAATATTAAATGATGCTAAAAAAATGGTGCGTCACACAACCATCTATCCACTCTATTTTCTTGAAAAAATAAGAGTTCTTATTTAAATTTTAGATGTTTGACCTAGTTACACTTAATAATTTTTGAAAAAAAAAAGTTTTTGAAAACTAGACTTGTAGCGCTACAATTCATGTTCTTATAACATCTTCAAATTTTGAGTGTATTTCAAATTATCTATACAAGTTCAATTTTCTAAAATTTTAAGAAAATCATATCCATAGATAGCTCCTTTTTGTCCCCCAACTTTGTGCACTTACCCAAGAGGGACACTATCATGGTGGCATCACCCCTATTGGCATAAGGATCATGGTATATTGGGTTTGTATATTGCCATGGGCAAATCCACCAACCAATGTGAGATTAATTTTTTATTGAATGAAGATTTTAGAGTCATAGAAGCAATTATAAGATGCACGAAAGAGGCATATTCAATTTGTGGTAGTAAGTATTTTGAGGCATTTGAATGAGGATTGTTTTAGCATGAAGCTACAAAAGAGGACGGGATGAGCAAGAAACATACTCATCTTGCAACTAATAAACTATTATGTTAGTAGAAGAGCCACTTCCATTATGGAATCAACACCATTGACATAAGGATCATAGTATATTGAGTTTATATATTGTCATGGATCATAGCATGTTGGGTTTATGCATGATAAATCTAAGATAAGTGCCTTGAAATTGATACGTATTAGCACTTTTTCATATAGATGTATGCAAAATATATGAACCAATGAATACAAATATTTATAAACTATTTTACATGATAAGAAAAATAATTTAAATATAAGATACAAAAATCTTGTTCACGATTGACAATTTAAATGGTAAAGTGGATGAGTTGCTTCTTTACTGATCCAAGTTCAAATCTAAATTGAATATGCATTATATCAATTCCGAACTATACTAGTAATTGCTTCTAAAAGTGCAAAGTATGTTGAGAGAGGTGATTTTTTTCCCTACTAAAAATATTTCACAAATAAATCATTGGCTATAAGAGGGTCATCGATGTTGTAGGGGGAGTTGTTGAGGTGGCACCCAAAACACTTACAAAAATCGGTAAAAAAAATGAAGGACAAAGAGCACTAAAGAAAAGTGCCACCAAGAAAACATCAAACAAACTAGAAACTATAGGAAGAACATGAAGCTAAAAAATATTAATTATCGTTATGAAATAAACTATTAATTATTAATAGATTCCTTCTGACACCAGTGAAAGTGTTCATGAATGAACAAACTAGACTGTATATAGCCTAAAGGGGAATGAACGGGAATCGGGTGTCCCTTGCTAGTGGTAATCACATCTTATTACTTTAAGGGACCGACCCAGAGTCTAATCCCATATAGAGAAAGGGCCAATGAAACTATATACTATGAGGATTGGATCTATATAGAGGGGTTGAATCCGGAAGAACCGCTAGATCTTATCTTCTCTGGTCGAATGGGAAGCCCTATCTATATAGAGAGAGGGGGGCACAAGCCTAAGCTATAAACTCTTGCCAAAAGCCCTATCCCCTATCCCCTATACAAGGGGAAGGGGAGGGGCAATTCGGCCCTCTATATATTGAGTGAGAGGTGGCTCTATATCTATACTCTATATATAGGGGAGCCCCCCAACGACCGACATGAAAGGTTGATTGCCTAGGCCCTTCTATCTGGGACGGAGAGCACCCTATATATAAATATGGCAATGGAGCTAGGGGAAAGGTCCCAGTAGCCGTGCACCCTAACTTTGGACATCGAATTAAGGTGTCATAACATCACATTAGACTTCAAAATTTTTACCCATTTTAATATGTCGTGTTAACTAATTATAACTAAGGTTTCAAGGTCTAACTCATTATACATTTTATGATATAACCAATTTTATCACGAGGGGTCATAAAATGCATTTTTTAAACCTATGACCAAAACTTAACCGTTGGAGCACTGACAACTGTGCATTAGATTATCAATACACTAGTGTTACTTGTCAAGATGTGATTGGTTACTTTTAAGTTTATAGAGTAAATTTTGAATAAGTATTAGATATTGCATGCTTTATACACATCAATTTGTTCCATTAATGGAGCACCCCTGCACAAAAACCATGTTCTGAATTGAAATGTGCACCACTATTGGGACCTTTCCCATATGTCCGTCTCCACCCCATCTGTATATCTCGTAGCGAATACGAAACTATACGAGAACATGTCACTCTACCTGAAAAATTAATTATCATTATGAAATAAGTTGACAATAGAAGCCTCTCTAAACAAAACCCTTAATTAAAAAACTTAAGAATGACATTCGTCCTTAAAAAGGACTTTCCTTTCCTTTGCATACCTGGAAAATCGTGGAAAATAACACTCTTCTCAGGATCGCAGCCTGTTACTTTGCTCCACAAGTATCTAAAACTTATAAAAAATGTGGCTTAGATCACAATGACCCCTATGCTGCGTTAAAGAAAGATGTTGCTATTTTTTCGCTGCGTGGGGATGTTCTTCTTGTTGGAGATTTCAATGCTAGGACAGCAAATTGGCAAGCAAGTATTTTCAGCTCCGAAGTAAATGATAACCCTATTTGGCTCACAAAAGAGAGAAATCAGCAATGGAAAAGAATATTCGAAGATGCTAAAGGCTGCAATCATTTTGGGGAAGAATTGATCACTTTATGTGGCACATTTGATCTAATAATCTGTAATGGTTTGGCTAGATGGGCTAAGTCGGGCAATTTCACTTGCAACACATACAACGGGGCAAGTGTGGTAGATTATGTAATTTGTTCACAGAATTTGTATAAAAATATTAAAGAAGTTGAAATTGGAGAGCACATTTGGGATCTAAAATCAGATCATAGACCGCTGTACATAAATTTGTATTGGGCAAATGATAGGCGGCTTGGGGCAAAAATCCAAGGCCCTCAACACCCACCTTCTCAGGGCAGAATTTTGTTAACTTCAAAAAACAGTAACACTTTCAGAGCTACTCTTGAGGAACTTTGTATGGGACACCCTATGTATAAGCATGGTGTTAACAGTCATGACTTATCAAATATGATTCACGAGGCTCTTTCAAATGCAAGAGAGCAAAAAATAGAAAATCTGAAACTAATTGTTTTCCAACCAATGCATGGTTTGACAAGGAATGTAAGGGGGCTAGGAGGAACCTAAGGGAGTCGAATAAAACTAACCTCGACATTAAGGCCTACATACAGATCCTAAAGAAGAAAAAAATTGATTTTATGTTCACAAGGAGAGAGGAGCTAATTTTCTTGGGCAGAAATAACCCCAAACGTTTTTGGCAAGAACTCCAACCAAGGAGAAAGCAAAATGAAAATAATATTACTGCCACCCAATGGTTTGAATATGCTAAGAAACTTTATGAACAAGAGGGTGGAGTGGGACAGCCACCTTTGGTCAACGATACTACAAACATTTTCACTGTGCAAGAGGTAGAGACAAGGATTAAGAAGTGGGGCATGAAAACTCTTGCACCGCACATCACTGAAATCTTCAACAAAATCTGCCAAGAAGGGTTTCCGAAAGATTGGACAATCAGCCTTGCAATACCACTTTTTAAGAGTGGTGATGTTAACAATCCCTCCAACTACAGGACTATAATGATCAATCCCCTCTTTGATAAAATTTTTGGCAGCATGATAGAAACTATGATCAACAAATGGGTAGAAGAAAACCATAAACGTGTTAAAGGGCAAGCTGGTTTTAGGCCAAAGCACTCGACAGTGGATCACTGTGTCACTCTGAGACACATTATTGAAAAAGAGTGGGAGAAAAAGGAAGAGGTTTTTTGTTGCTTTGTTGACTTCAAAAAGGCTTTTGATACCGTTTCGAGAGACAAGCTTTGGTTTAGGATGGAAGAATTGGGGATTCCTAGGCATCTCAGAGCTGCTGTTCATAGGATGTACGAAGAGGTGAAAGTGAAAATCAGAACTTCAGATGGCATTTCAGAATGTTTCAGGAGCGATATCGGGGTCAAACAGGGCTGCCCTTTGTCTCCTACTTTATTTGGTTTATATATTGATAAAATGGAAGAGTGGTTAAACATATAAAAGGGTGAAGGCATTCAGCTAGGTGAATTTGTTATAAAGTTGCTCTTATATGCGGACGATCTCATTTTAATTACCAAATCTGCCTGTGGTTTGCAAGACCATCTATCTTCTCTTGAGCGCTTTTGCAGAATGGTGGGGATGCAGGTCAATATCAGCAAGACTAAGGTTATGATTTTCTCTAATAATAAAAAACAACATCAACATGAATTTTATTACAATGGAAGTCTTCTCGAAGAGGTTGCGGATTATTAATACCTTGGCATCGATTTCAACAAAAAGCTAAGCTGGTCTAGCTGCAGGTATAAAAGGACATTAGGTGGGTGGAAGGCTTTCTATGCTCTTCAGAATAAGTGCCGTGAAGCGGAGTTGTGGAATTGGAAAACTATTCAAACCTTGTTCGGTCTTCTTGTGCTGCCAGTTGTTCTTTAAGGGTGTGAATTATGGGCCAGCAGCACTACTATAGCACAATGGAAACAAATTGAAGGAATCCAAAAGCGCTTGATTACAAGCAAGATTAAAATCAAAAGCACGGTTCCATATGACATCATACTAAGTGAAATGGGGGTTGTTCCTATCGAGGCACTTGCTATGGTTCACCTTTTAAGCTATTTAAAAAGAATCAAAAAAATGGAAGAGGATAGATGGCCTAAAGTTGTTTTTAGTGATACACTATGTAAGCGAAAAAGGACATGGATGCAACAAAACATCACATGGATGAGTAAATGGAATATTCAATTCAATATGTGCCCCACAAATAATAAAGAAATAAAAGTCTTTGTTATGGAGAAATTTTACAAGAGAAATTGGGGAAGCGAGATCGGGTGGAAGAAACTATATTATATAAATGAGTTCAACCCCACTTGTGATCAACTCCAAAAAGCGTACATAGGAGCCAACATTTCTTGGAGGGCTAAAATTCTTATTGCTCAGCTGAGAACCAACTCTTACCAACTTCGTTGTGAGACCGGGTGTTGGAAGAGGCCAAAGGAGGCTTGGGAAGAGAGAATTTGCAGATTTTGCAATTCTGGGAAAGTGGAAATTGAATAGCACTTTATTCTAGAATGTGAGGCCTACAAAGATAGCAGAGATAAATTTGCGGATACTATATGTGACAGTTCTTGGCATAACCTATTCAACGAAGAGCACATTGAGCAATTAGGGGGGCTCATCATCAGCGTACACAAGAAGCGAACAGTGCTACTTAAATCTGCTTGAGTTGTCTTGCTGTCCCATAGGCTATTTTTAGTCTCGTGGACGTTAAATTTTTTATTATTATTATATTATATATTACCTGCAACCAGGCCGTGATATAGAGAGTCGTTATATTCGTAAAAGACTGAATCAATGGAGGAAATACAGAAAAGACTGACAAAACAAATATGGAAGATTACAAAGCGCTCCTATGCTTCAATGCCATGTAAAAGGACTTTATGCGGATCAAACAAGCCAAGAGAATCCCTCCGTGGAAGCTTTTACAAGCTTCTGGACGTACCCTGGTTCGCTCTTCAACACAGAGAAATTAAAATTACCGGTACCGATGTATGTTATCACAACCATTCCAGTTTTTCAAAATCATTGTTGTATTTTAATTCTAAAAAAATTCCGGAGTTTTGCCTTTGTTTTCTTCTCGAGGGTAGATTTCCTGTTATGCTTGTCCTTAGGGTAAGCTTCAACATTTATTAATATCGACCATGGTTGAATGTACCCTATAATCGGTAAATATTTCCATAATCGTTATAACATAACTTAGCCATTTTTCTACAATTTCGAATTTCCGCCACCCGCCCGCCACGCGCCCCCCTCCCTTTCCTGTATGAATCCGAATTTCTGGACTTGGTAACTATGATCTACGCTTCTCCACAGCGAAAATGGGTTGATAGCAAGAATGCCTCCCCTCTCCAAAATGAGGAAGCCACTATAGCTTGCTTGTAGATGTAGCACGTTTTGGTTTCTCTTGACAACAAGAAGAATTCATTTATGTTTTACTATATTGTTCCTTTTGATGGGAAGAAACAGTCGATGGTTTGGGCTCTATCTTCTGCCGATTAGCGGGATAAGAATTAAATTATTCATGGTATACGCAGCAAAATGTTTAAAAAAGCCAGGGGACTGCGTTAAAACGAAAAATATTCTCAACATTTCAAGTCTTAAGCAAGACCCATTGTCAGGAGGAAGAGACCGGTGAGATCCATGCAAGCAAACACCAGCAGAAACACCATCAAAGAAAGTGGTCTTAGGGCAGCCAAGATCTGCTCTCTGGGTGTAATCCCGACTCAACAGGAGTGATATTACCCTGGTTATGCTTGTCAAGTGCTCCATCTGCATATCCCATTGGCGGATTCAGTTGGCACAAACACGTTTTGTATGCTTCCTAAATTCACCTTCTTAAATTCACCAACGCTAAGAGAAGAATGCTCATTAGTGACAACCTAAGCTTCATCATGGAGAGATGAACTAGAAGAGGCACCATAATCAGAAGTAGTGGAAGGAAGATTATCATAGAAAGAGCTAGATTCTCCTAAATTATTTCTATCAGAAGTGACACCACCATCCCATGACAAAGAAGGGGATCCAACCACAATATTTTCCTGTAGTTGCTAAGGTATGTTTTCATTCTCTCCAAATGGATCAAACAATATTTTCTTGTAGTTGCAAAGGTATTTCTTCATTCTCTCCAAATTGATGGCGAAAGACAAAATCTAGAGTCTTCTAACCTTTTAATACACTCAAACAAAAGTTTTGAATCTTTATGCAAATGAGATTAAGGAAAATTAGCACACTCATGTTAACTTACTTGTCCTTTATTTTGTAAGACCAATATTTGGCGTTAGACCATATGACTTTTCTATCTAAGGATGGTCTGGAGATATCATAGAATCATGTGTATGCATCAGGGGTCATGACAAGTGTCTACACAGGAATTGGAGATCTAATTCATCATGACTAGTTTTTGAGGTAAATTAACAATTTTGAGTAAATGAGTTGCAAAGATGTTCTTGAGTCTTCATCTCTTGAGTGAAGGTGTTTCAAGCATTTGGCGATGACTCTGAGATCATGAAGAATCTGTCTACATGTTCCATTTTGTCATAGTTCAATAGCTTAAGGGTGTTTAAGCTTCATTTTTGCAAGACAGACTTTTGAGGTATACAAGCCTAATAGGGCAATTTGTCCTAAAGAAGCTTTCATGGTATGAACAAAGGATATAGGTCTAATCAAGCATGGAGGAGATCAGAAGAGTTCATTGGCTAAGTGTTTGAATAGTTTTTAGTTGTTGGAGAAAGCCATTTGGGCTCAAGAGGATCAAGTTTTGGTGTTAAGAGGATACACCTAATGCAACTAGGTCACCATAAGACCTAAAAGAGAAATGAGACCTAATTGAGTTATGATATTGTCCAAAAGAGATTCAAATTATGTTTGAATCATGTTCATAAGATGTTCTAAGACCTATTGTATGGCCGACCTAAGAGGTTGAAGGTATATGGTCAACCAAGTGGTGTGTGACCATCTGTCTAGTATATATTCAAGGCAATTTAGGCCTATTTATTGTATGCAACATAAGTGAATAAAATCTTGCATGGTTGAGTAGAAGAAGGTCTTGAAATGGGACCATAACAGAAGAGCAGAGGTGTGGTGATCAAAATTTATGAGGTCGCTGAGTTTGTGCTAAATCACTTAGGGAGTTGGTGCTTCCTTGCAAGTAGGTGCTTGCTAAAGCCTAGTCAAGTGGGTGCTTGACTTTATTGGGGTTGGTGCTCCAAATTGAGTTGATCAACAAAATTTGGCCTTTTGTGTTATAGGACAGTAATCTATTTGCAGAGATCACAGTGGGTTTTCTTCCCCTTGAGGGTTTCCCACTCATATATGTGTTTTCTTGTGTTATGCTCATGTGAATGGTTCTTTATGTATTGCTATATCACTGTATTGCTTTCATAGTTCATGAATGATTGAGCATAAGTAAAAGAAAATTTAAGTTTTTAAACACTGATTCACCCCACCTCTCAGTGATTGTGCTGCCAACAAGAATCATGTCAAAAATAGAAGTACGAAGAGCGCTATGAGGCACATTGCACACCTCATGTGTTTAAGGCGGGTAATAAAGTCTAGTTGCATCTTAAGATTAAATGCTTCAAGGGTCCTCATAGGAAGATCGAGCTTCTAAATTAGGGTCCTTACACCATACTATGCACAAGTGGAGAAAAAAGTTTTTTACTAGATTTGCCATAGTACTTAGGTTTACATCCAATATTCGATGTGGAACTCCTTAAGCCATATTTTCCACATATGCTTGAGCCAACAACAACTCAACAAGATTCAGACATGGATCCTGAACACGTGTAGATAACACCAAATTATCAAATTATTGAGATCACAACGACACACACTTGTCGAGGCACACATCAATTGTTTAGAGTTGTCAAAGCAGGGCAATATGCAAATCAAGATAAATGGTACAACCTTCAACAACTTTAGGTTCATTTTCTATAAATGGCCAAGAAGAAATGGAGACCATTTTTGTCTAAGAAAGAAAAAAAGATCCAAGCATAGCCAAACAAGTTTGCATGCACTTCTCAAGGATTTTGAGCTCTTCAACCTTGTAGCATCCCATGCAATCCACACACCCCTATGTTACCATTACACGCTTGCATAGTGCCTTGCAACATGTCGCACATGGCCATCATAACTTCACAACCACATGATAGCCTCTCGTTGCTTTGTAACATGCCAAGTGGCATTCCCTGAGTTCACACCACATCATAAAATCTGTCAATGTACTAGGACACTATAATTCAAGCTGCTACACCTACAAGAAAACAAACCATCACTCAGGTAGAAAATGAATCATTTTGTTACCATTCCCTTTTGTAACTACATTCTTGTAATGATGTAATCTCGTCGAGCCTAAGCAAATGATCCATTAATAACATTATAGATCATAAACACAAACATTAACATGCCTTGAGTATATAATTTTACGTGGTCATCTACATGTTTCATGGCAGTCTATGCAAATCAATTAGGTAGTCCCCACCTCGCCCGTACCCTCCCTTTATGATCATGGGAATCCTCATTCTCAACCTCGTTGAACATTATGCACCCATGTAATTCACCATATTATTTATCATTGAATACAAGTTGCATTATCCTATAAATATTCCACATTCGAATGTGTTTTGATTTATAGTTGTAATAGTCTTCTATTACATGTTCTATGACACATGGTTTCCTAGCCAAATTATAGGGTGGTCCTTTGAGCAGCGTTATTGGGCCTCATGGTTCAGATCACAGGCAAACCCATTTAATTTTTAAGGTGACACAAGCAAACGTACTAGGACCATGCAAATAGTCCTAATATGTGTTGGGATTGTACAAATGTTCTTGGTAGTAGGATATGATGATGACATGGCTAATATGGCAACTGCATAAAGATGCATGAAAGGGGTTTTGAACTTCCAAAGCCACCATAACAGTTCAATAACGACAAACTTAGACCATTTACCCATATATAAATAAATATGCGTGACATATCTCAAAATAGTACGAAATGATTATCAAGGAGTTATTCTTGAGTGTCTATAATAGGCACAAATAAACTTCTAGTTTATAAAGCTAAATTGAAGACTACAATTATTTTTAAAAAAATATGACAATTATATTATTTTACACTATATCACAAGGGTATTACGAATCTATACATACCATACATCAAAATATGAACCTTACCATATATGCATATCATATAGAGCACCAATAAAACTTACATTGCACCTAAAACATTGAAGCAACAAGGAATACCTTTTTCCAACTGAGAGAGTCCATCATGATCAACTCGGGTTAAGGCACAACTGACTTATGCTGAGGTGGTTTGGTGTTGCTCACCCATCCCTTCCTTTTTTATAATACCACAGTTAATATTATTTATCCTTTAATTATATTAAATATATTTTTTAATTCAAATTAAATATTAATAAATGTTAAATTCAAATATTATTTACAAGTATTTAAAATTTTAAAAAAATTGTTATAAAAATATCATCTTCTATTAAAACATAAAATTATTATAAATAACTTTAAATTATTAACTAAAATAATATCAATGTATATAGATCAATATAGATATTTTAAATTTATCTATCTAGTAATATGGAGAGATATCAATCTTGAAACATTTGTCTTAGATTTGTTATACACCACATTGATTAACGACTCCATTATCTTCTTTGTAAATTATTTGTTGATTGGTGACGTATGGTCTCAATCTAGTTATATCATTGCGTCACATTAAAAAAAAACTATGAATGAAAAATGAGCTTCAAACTCTATCGTATGTTTAAGATATAATGATTTTTTGATTGCCTTCTCCAAACAAGAAGAAAACAATTTCTGTAATGGTCAAATCACTGCCAAATTTAAGTTCTGAACTTTTTATGAACATCTTGCACTATTACACTCTACCACCACGCTCAGCGACTAGTGTAGATTACATGTATCGACATAAAAATAAAAAGAATAAATATAATATTTAAATTAATTTATGATTTAAATAATAATTCATGTTATCAACTTGACTCTTGTTAAAAATTAATCAATTTAAAATCGTTACATCGAGACACATAGCCTATAATAGTAGTCGGGGCTAGTAGTGGAGTGTACTGTTTGTGAGTGTGTCCATAAAAATAGTTCACCTTAAATTTGATGCCCATTTAACTATCAGAGTGTAGTTTATCTTCTTGCTTGGGGAAGACAAGCAAAATTTTGTGATATCTTGCTCATAAAGTGGAGTTCGGAGCGTATTTTTTGTTCCAAAAACATTTTTTTGAGCCTAACACAACAGGTCAACTAGATTTAGGCCATCTGCCACCAGTTAGTGGGAAGTTTGCAGAGAAGATAATAAAGTTGTTAATCAATGTAAAACCCTTCAACAAGGAAAAATCATGCGAGGATTTTAGAGTCATAAAAGTAATTCCATGATGCACGAAAGAGGCGCATTGGACTTGGGGTAGTAAGGCATGTATTTAGAGGTATTTGAACATGATTTTTTTGGGATTATGAAACCATAGACAAGGAGAGGGGAAAGCTGAGGAAAAAAAAACATACTCATTCCGCAACCAATCAACCATTTTATTAATAGGAAGGCCACTTCAATTATGGCATTAACCCCATCGACATAAGGATCATGGTATATTCGACTTGGGGTAGTAAAGCCTGCATTTAGAAGCATTTGAGCTTGGATTTTTTTGTTATTATAAACCCAAAAAGGAGGAAAGGACAAGGTCGAGCAAGCAAACATACTCATCCCAAACCAATCAACCATTGTGTTAGTAGGAGGGACACTATCATGGTGGCATCACCCCTATTGGCATAAGGATCATGGTATATTGGGTTTGTATGTTGCTACGGGCAAACCCACCAACCAATGTGAAATCAATTTTTGATTGAACAAGGATTTTAGAGTAATAGAAGCAATTCTAATATGCACGGAAGAGGCATATTCGACTTGAGGTAGTAAGTACTTAGATGTATTTGAACGAGGATTTTTTAGGATTATGAAGCTACAAAGGAGGAGGGGACGAACAAGAAACATACTCATCCTGCAACTAATAAGCTATTATGGTAGTAGAAGAGCCACTTCCATTGTGGAATCAACACCATTGACATAAGGATCATAGTATATTGAGTTTATATATTGTCATGGATCATAGTTTGTTGGGTTTGTATATGACAAATCCAAGATAAGTGCCTCAAAATTGATACATATTAACACTTTTTCAGATAGATGTATGTAAAATATTTGAACCAATGAATACAAATATTTATAAACTATTTTAGATGATAAGAAAAATAATTTAAATGCAAGATACAAAAATCTTGTTCACGATTGACAATGTAAATGGTAAAGTGGATGGGTTCCTTCTTTACTAATCCAAGTTAAAATCTTAATTGAACACACATTATATCAATTCTGAAATATACTAGTAATTGCTTCTAAAAGTGCAAAGCATGTCGAAAGAGGTGATTTTTTTTTCCTACTAAATTATCACTGTCCAAGCCTACCAACCAATGTGGGACTAATTTTTTTAACAATTGAGTTTTTTAAAATCACAGAAGAAATTCTAATATGCACTAAAGAGACATATCCGACTTGGGGTAGTAAGGCCTGCATTTAGAAGCCTTTGAACTTGGATTTTTTTGTTATTATAAACCCAAAAAGGAGGAAAGGGGAAGGTCGAGCAAGCAAACATACTCATCCCAAACCAATTAACCATTGTGTTAGTAGGAGGGACACTATCATGGTGGGATCACCCCTATTGGCATAAGGATCATGGTATATTGGGTTTATATGTTGCTACGGGCAAACCCACCAACCAATGTGAAATCAATTTTTGAATGAACAAGGATTTTAGAGTCATAGAAGCAATTCTAATATACACGGAAGAGGCATATTCGACTTGAGGTAGTAAGTACTTAGAGGTATTTGAACGAGGATTTTTTAGGATTATGAAGCTACAAAGGAGGGGATGAACAAGAAACATACTCATCCTGCAACTAATTAGCTATTATGTTAGTAGAAGAGCCACTTCCATTGTGGAATCAACACCATTGACATAAGGATCGTAGTATATTGAGTTTATATATTGTCATGGATCATAGTTTGTTGGGTTTGTATATGACAAATCCAAGATAAGTGCCTCAAAATTGATACGTATTAACACTTTTTCAGATAGATGTATGTAAAATATTTGAACCAGTGAATACAAACATTTATAAACTATTTTATATGATAAGAAAAATAATTTAAATGTAAGATACAAAAATCTTGTTCACGATTGACAAATTAAATGGTAAAGTGGATGGGTTCCTTCTTTATTGATCCAAGTTCAAATCTTAATTGAATACACATCATATCAATTCTGAAACATACTAGTAATTGCTTCTGAAAGTGCAAAGCATGTCAAAAGAGGTGTTTTTTTCCCTACTAAATATCTTTCACAAATAAATCATCGGCTATAAGAGGGTCATCGACGTTGTAGGGGGAGTTGTTGAGGTGGCCCCCAAAACACTTACAAAAATCGGTAAAAAAAAAATGAAGGACAAAGAGCACTAAAGGAAAGTGCCACCAAGAAAACATCAAACAAACTAGAAACTACAGGAAGAACATGAAACTAGAAAATATTAATTATCGTTATGAAATAAAATATTAACTATTAATAGATTCCTTTGGACACCAGTGAAAGTGTTAATGAATGAACAAACTAGACTCTATATAGCCTAAAGGGGAATGAACGGGAATCGGGTGTCCCCTACTAGTGGTAATCACATCATATTACTATAAGGGACAGACCCAGAGTCTAATCCCATATAGAGAAAGGGCCAATGAAACTATATACTATGAGGATTGGATCTATGTAGAGGCACTGAATCCAGAAGAACCGCTAGATCTTATCTTCTCTGGTCGAATGGGAAGCCCTATCTATATAGAGAGAGGGGGGCACAAGCCTAGGCTATAAACTCTGGCCAGAGCCCTATACCCTATCCCCTAGACAAGGGGAAGAGGAGGGGCAATTCGGCTAAAATAGAAAGCCATACCTATTGATGTCATACTCTTGTTGGTGTAAGTTATTATATCTAAATGTCTTCAAAGCTTTGACAGTGTAGAGTTATTATGTAGGATTTACTCCATAAGCTTCATGCAAGTAATGTTCCCGTGCCAAAATCATAAGCCAAGCAACCAAGGCAAGTTGCCAAGGAAAGGTGAAGCCAACAAAGCTTCATTGATGAACATTTCTTGATGCACAAGCTGAGCAAGCCATTTCAACAAGCCATTTGGAGCTCCATGGAAGGTAAAAGAATGTTTTCTTTTATGTTTTAGTTGTATTTTCATTTGAATGTTGTTTGTTACTTATGCTCTCCCTAGTGTCTAGGCCAGAGGTGTTAGGATTTTGGTGTGTTACTTTGATTTTTTTTATTGGATTAACACAAGATTAACCTACCCTCTACGTATTTCTTGTTCACAATCACATTATATTCCTTTAAGGCACTGACCCAAAGTCTAATCCCATATAGATAAACGATCAATGGAACTATATACTGTGAGGATTGGATCCATATAGAGGGCCCAAATCCAGAACCGCTAGAACTTATCTTCTCTGGTTGAGCGGGAAGCCCTATCTATATAGAGAGGGGGGCACGAGCCTAGGCTATAAACTTTGGTTGGAGCCCTATCTCCTTTCCCCTAGGCAAGGGGAGGGGAAGGAAGGGGGAGGGGCAGTTCGGCCCAGTTCATCCCTCTGTATATTGAGTGAGAGGTGGCCCTATCCCTATACTCTATATATAGGGGAGCCCCTCAACGATCGATTGGAAAGGTTGATTGTCAAGGTCCTTCTATTTGGGATGGAGAGTGTCCTATATATAGATATGGCAATGGAGCTATGCCCGCCCTGCCCCCATCTATATATCTTGTAGTGAATATGAAACTATCTGGTGACACGTCATTGTTCCCGAACTTAAAAAAATTAATTATCATTATAAAATAAATTGACAAGAGAACCCTCTTTTCTGTAGACAAAACCCTCAACATAATTAAAAAACTTAAGAATGACTTTTGTCCTTAAAAAGGACTTTCCTTTCCTTTGTAGACTTGCAACCAGGTCGTCATATTGAGAGTCGTTGTATTCATAAGAGAGTGAATCAATGGAGGAAATACAGAGAAGGGTGACAAAACAAATATGGAAGGTTGGAAAGAGCTCATATGCTTCAATGTCATGTAAAAGGACTTTATGCGGATCAGCCAAGCCAAGAGAATCCCTCCTTCGTGGAACCTTTTACAAGCTTTTGGCCGTACCCTGGTTCACTCTTCAACACAGAGGAATTAAAATTACTAGTACCGATGTATGTTATCACAAGCATTCTAGTTTTTCAAAATCAATTTTGTATTTTAATTCTAATTCTTTTTAAGACCTTTGCCTTTCTTTTCTTGAGGGTAGATTTCTTGTTATGGTTCTCCTTAGGGTAAGCTTCAACAGTTATTAATATCGACCATGCATGAATGTACCCTATAATTGGTAAATATTTCCATAATCGTTATACCATAACTTAGCCATTTTTGTACAATTTTGAATTTCCACCACCCGCTCCCTTCCCTTTCCTTTATGAATCCGAATTTCTGGACTTGGTAACTATGATCTATGCTTCTTCACAACCAAAATGGGTTGAGAGCAAGAATGCCTCCCCTCTCCAAAATGAGGAAGCCAATATAGCTTGCTTGTATATGTAGCACGTTTTGGTTTCTCTTGATCACAAGAAGAATTCATTGATGTTTTACTATATTGTTCCTTTTGATGGGAAGAATAAGTTGATGCTTTGGGCTCTATCTTCTGACGATTAGCAGGATAAGAATTGTTGAGTAAACATCAACGAAAGAGGTCTTAGGGTAGCTGAGATCTGCTCTCTTTGGTCTAATTCTGACTCAACATGAGTGATATTACCCTGGTTATGCTTGTCAAGTGCTCCATTTGCATATCCCATTGGCGGAATCAGTTTGGAACAAATACCTTTTGTATGCTTCTTAAATTCACCAATGCTACGAGAAGAATGCTCATTAGTGACAACCTAAGCTTCATCATGGAGAGATGCACTAGAAGATGCACCATAATCGGAAGTAGCGGAAGGAAGATTATCATAGAAAGAGCTAGATCCTCCTACATTATTTCTATCGGAAGTGACAACACCATCCCGTGACAAAGAATGGGATCCACCTGCAATATTTTCCTGTAGTTGGGAAGGTATATCTTCGTTCTCTCCAAATTGATCAAACAAATGGCGAAAGACAAAATCTAGAGTCTTCTAACCTTTTAATACACTCAAACAAAAGTTTTGAATCTCTATGCAAGTAAGATTAAGGAAAATTAGCACACTTATGTGAACAAACTTGTCCTTTAATTCAGTAATTTAAGGTACTGATTAAGAAGTTTCAAACATTGGATTGAGTTGTCCTCCTTGGCTAATTGTCAAAGAATAGCATTGTACTTTATCTGAATTGGATCATGTTCTAATGTAATTCGCTTTATAAATATTGTATCTCTGTTGTAAAAGACTCTAAGAGGTATGCATGACCGTCAACACATCTCTTTTCATGTAAGTAGATCTTCTCTATGCTTGTGATTGGCCAAGGAAGAATTATACAGGTGTTCAGCATGTGTTCCAAAGGTTTGGAAAACATCTGGGAAAGAGTATGAAGGAATAAAGAAGCTTTCTGAAGATTCTGTTTGGTCACAGCAGGTTTCATACATGGGTTTGTGTTGGACCAAAACTGTCTTGATGAATTAGTGGGTTCTCCCATGTATAGACCCATCCCAAAACAGACAAACACATGATCGAGTTCGGGCATGGACAAACTTGTCACCTATAGGTTCGTTAAATACCGGGCCCTTCATGATAAGATAAATGGTGAAACTAATTGCCCAGATAGGAATGTAGATCGATTGTTATTCCATCTATTGGGTTGATTGGTTGTTTGGAGCTTTCTGTGTTGAACTTTGAGCATGGCTTGGTTTGAAGAGATCCTTGGAAGGAAGACGATCAGTCATTTAGAGTTGAGTCTTGGAGATGCAAAACAAGGGAGATTTGGGTTTTTTGGAGGTAGTAGATTGAAGGCACATCCCCACTTGTCAGAGTTTTCAGACATTAGGCTTTTCCACCGTAATTTGTGTGTGCATGTGCTGCAATTTATTTCCTTTCTGTGTTTTACTTCTTCAGTTGTCAATTTTTCATGTAATTCATGCAACTTGGCCACTCTATGAACAAATATGCAAAAGCATAAAACTAAATTCACATAAATAATCCATAATACTGTATAGGGTTTATTTTAATAAATTAGACCTCAATCTAACTGAGCTAAAGACAAATCATATTGGTATTGGAGCTATTTAGTGTTTCTTGGAGTGTAGATTGTGATGTTACAGGTTGCAGTTGATTGCATTGACCATATTTGGGCAAAGACAAGAGGTAAAGGCATTTTCCTACCATTGCAGCAGGACATATCCTCAAGGAGATGGAATCAACATGTCAGAGAAACCACAGTTCAAGAGAGAGAAGACATACCCCAAGAGTATGCAGTCTACGAAGCAAGATTTATGAAGTTGGAGGCAGATGTTGCAAGTATCTCCCAGTCAACGGGAAAACTTGATAAGATTGAGATCATAGAGATGCTAATTGGCATACTTGGGCTGTTATTGGAGATGCCCAAAGTGAAAGAGGAGGTCAGGACTGATTCTCCCAAAGAGCAAGGTAGAGAACGGCCCAAGGGAAATTCCATTAGTCCCTCAACTCAACCACCTTTCAAAGCTGAAGCTACTAAGGTGGACATCACACCCTATGAAGGAGAAGTTGATGATGAGAAAATTGACATTTGGCTGTCACAATTGGAGATATATTTCAGCTTTTGTAATGTAAGTGGAGGACATCAAATTTCTTTTGCTCATCGTAAGCTTTCCTGCCATGCTCTTACTTGGTGGGAAAGTTATGCATGTTCTTTAGCTTTGTAGAAGCTACCTTATATAGTTAAGTGGGCCGATTTCAAGAAACCAATAAAGTCTCAATTCTATCCTATTTGTTATCAAGAACATGCAATCGAATGACAATTTTACAGACAAAGGCAAGGACAAAGCGTGCAAGAGTTTGCCACTGTTTTAAGCAGGTAAGCGATTCAAATGAGATTAGATACTCAAGAGTGAGATGTTGTCAAAGACATTGGAGGCCAAAGACAAGTTATTATGGCCAAGCCAAAGACCATTGATGAAGCATGCACCCAAGCATGTTACACTGAGATGGATATGAAGAAGGGGCTTGGCAAATCAGCAAGGTGCGATTCCAAGCAAGGGGAAGAGGTATGGGAAAAGTAAGAAAAATGCCACTCTATTTGCAAATATATTTAGAAACATTGCAACCATTGTGATGTAGATACACATTCTGATGTACAATAATAGAAATTGCATCCATGAGCTGTAAGGTCGGTCAGTCCAAGAAGGCCACAACAACAGTCATAGAGGGCAGAGAAATTGGGAGCAGTCAGATGTGGACGAAAGAATAGCAGTCCATTGAAGGAGGTATGTTTGAGTAACACTACTCACGGTAAGGACGAATTGACCAAGCTTTATAGAAATCCAAATACAAAGGACAAAAGTAGATGCACTTTTCCATTTTTGTTCTCAAGCAAATGTGATTTAACAATAGTTGGTAGAGAAGCATGGATTAGAGGAATATAAACACCCTTAACCATAATCTTAGTGATAGGTGAAACAAGGAGTAGAAATTCACGTTGAGAAATTTTGCAAACCAAGCAAAGAGGCTCATCAATGATAGTTGAAACTTTGCATTTTTTATGTTGAGAAACAAGGATAATGATAGATTTCAGATTCAGCTGTCTAAGAATCTGATGTGCGCAAATCAAGAGCAGCAGCATTGTTATAGTTCTTTAAGGAGGTATTTGAATAACTCAAGGGCACGCCACCCAAGAGAGAGGTTGATTATGGGTTTCACTTGCTACTGGATGCCCCTCTTTCAAACATTGGGCTGTAAAGACCGTCTTTATTGGAGTTAAGTGAAATGAAGAAATAGTTCCAAAGCTTGATGGAAAAAAGAGTAATCAGGCTTAGTTCAACTCCACATGGGTCACTCATTGTGAATTTTGCCAAAGAAAAATGGGACATGGAAAATGTATATTGATTATGGGTCCTTGAACAAGATCACTATTAAGAACCATTATCCACTTCCACTTATAGATGACTTGTTGGATCGGTTGCAACAGGTAAGTACTTCACCAAGCTAATTTTGGAGTCAGTCTACCATCAAGTTCGTGTGAAGGACATTTTGAAATCGACATTCAAGACAAGACAAGGTCTGTTCGAATGGTTTAGTATTGCCTTTTGGTTTGTGTAATGCCCCTATTACATTCACGAGGTTAATGAATGATTTGCTTAGACCATTCATAGATTGGAAAGTAGGATTTAATCAGCTGGCAAGCAAAGCTAAATGGTACTCCAAGGAGAAAGTAGGGGAGTTATTCCCTCATCTTATAGGAAATCAAGCTTTTTGTGACCAAAAGCCTCTTAATTGGGAGGTGTGATCCGAATTGGATCATGTTGTAATGTAATTCACTTCATACATATTGTATCTCTATTGTTAAAGTCTCTAAATAGCCTGTATGACCCTTAAAGAATCTTCTTACATGTAAGTATACCTTCTCTAAGCTTGTTATTGTCTAAGGTAGAATTGTACAGGCATTCAAAATATGTTCCAAAGGTCTGGAAATATTTTGGGAAATAGTAGGAAGCCTTAGAGAAGCTTTTTGAAGATTCTGTTTGGTCACAATAGTTTCCATGTTAGAAATAGTAGCGCACCATAGTAGAAATATTATACTTAGTGAAGTTTTTAAAATGTTTGGGGATAGGTTTAAATAATCGTTTAATTATTTAAATGTATCAGGTTGTTGGGTGATTACATCAACATCCATGTAGATAGGGTTGTGGTTGAGGAAGAGCTGGTAGGATATGTGATTGTTGAGATTGTGTATCCTAAATAATAGGATCACAATGACCTTTGAAAAATGTATATGTATTCCTTAGTTGATTGAATAAAAAATTATATTGATTTAATTGTTTCCAACATTTTAGATATGGGTTCATGCTGACTGAACCTATACCTATGAGTTAGTGAAAGGTTTGTCCTTGACCAAACCTGTCTCCAGCACAAACAAACACAAGAATGAGTTCGGACATGAACGAACCCATCACCTCCAAGTTTGTATAGGACTGACCCTGTCTTGAATAAGATATAAGGTGAAACTAATCGTCTAGAAAAGGAATTTAGTGATGTAGTCAAGGATTGGGGGTCCAGTGGAGGACAACCTTGTCCTTGTAGCATTTAATCCATATGCATAGAATATGAGACTAAAAATAAAAACAAACACTTATATTTATCTTTCTTGAGGAGATACAAAGCTTACTTACTCCTTCGTTTGATTACAACCCAACTGTAATGTCCCCTTTTTTGGAAATTAAAGTGATATTATTATTAAAATAAAAAGTATTTCTAAATACTTAAAATAAAGTAATAATCATTTAATTTGCTTTTCACTTAAGTTGGGGCCCTTTAAGGGTCATGAGCAATTAAAAAAAACAAATCTTATGATTTGAATTTGGGTTCCCTCCCATTTGGGCGTGCCACTCGAGGAAAAATTATAAAAAGAGAGGAAGGCTTCATTGGAGGATATGCTAATTTTGATAATTGAAATTCTTCATGTTTGAAGATTTTGTTGAACTTGCGTGTTCAATAGGAGTAGGCACTGTAACCCATGATTTGTTGTTGATTATACAACAAAAATGTGTCTTTTGATGCCACCTTTGCTAAGGAGATATTGTTCATGCCCTAAGGAGTGGGGAAATTTGCCTTGGAAAGATTTGTGTGGAAGTTTGTAAGTGTTTCATGGTCTTTTTTTGTATGTTAAGCTTGCTGATTATTTATATTATATTTACAATGGAGCGAACTACTTGGGGAGCTTGGATCTAGGGTTTGGATGCCTCATTTGATCTAAAATTTGCAAATTAAATATTCTGATTTTGTTTGCTAAATTTTTGATTATTGATGTGATGTTTTGGATGGATTTGTGAAGGGTTTGAAGGAGAAAATTAAATAATAATTTTCATAATTATTATTTAATATTTTTACAAGAAACTAGAGTTTTCAGAACTTCAGAGCAATTTTCGATGACCTTCCTATGGAAGGAAAATTCTGATTTATGTTTCATTGGAAAGCTTATATTTTTAGCTTCGTTTTGAGCTATCACTTGATTAGAAATTCCAAGTATTTTTGGAGTTGTGGGTTTATGAAGTTTCAGCTATATTTTGGGCATAAAAATCACAATTTTCAGAATTTTGGAAAAATAATTGAATATTCATTTTCTCCATATTTGTGTGCATATACAGTAATATTTTCATAATTTTTGAGTGGTTGGAAGTGATAGATCTAAAATTGGCCCTAGGCGTTGGGGTTTGGTGTTTTTTAGAATTGCTTGCTGTTGTTAAAAATCAGAGAATCAGTTTGTTCTAACCTCATTTTCAGTTAATAACATTGGGAATTGTGGATTTTTGGCTAAATTAGATCTGGCTTGATTTGGGTACATCACACCAACCAAGAGAATGAGTCACACACAACAATCCTTAAATGGACTAAACTCTACTCTCTGCTCCTTCGTGCTTCTAACCAAGCACCCCACTCTTCGAGCAAGTCTCCTTTAACTCTAGCCTGCCTTCTCCGAATCCTTTCCCTCCCTTTTGTGCCTTTGGGAGTGATTCTTGGAATCCCCTTCATCTTGGAAAACACACAACCAAAATATGTTGGCCCTTACTTTAACTTTGCAATTGCCATACGCGAAACTTAAATCAATTGATGGTTTTGTCATGAGACAGAGAATTCTCTATCTCATTGACTGAAACCACCCTCTCTTTGTTCAAGGAGCTTGATGAAATGTTGCCGACTTCCCGGGCCCTTGTAGGTCATTTTCTCTCTATCAATTGCTTTTGGATGTTGCTATATCTTTTGGGTGATGCAATATTGTTTGATGTCGGGTTGCTTTTGCATCAGACCACCCAGTTAAAAGTTTGTGAGCAGAGTGCTCACAAATTTGGCGTAGATGGTATAACCATCCTTTTGACTTCTAGAGTAAAGCCATGACAGGCCCTTCCACCATATGAGGTACTTCAACTTTTTCCAGCCACTTGTTTGTCCATAGATTGTTCTCTTCGCCAAAACTCAACATCTTCCTTATGCTCTTAGCTGCAACCTCATTCTCTCCTGTACATGATTACGTTGACAACAACATCTGCTGCGCCACCTTCTTCCAAGATGATTACGTTGACAACATCTGCTGCTCCACCTTCTTCCAAGATTGTCATGTTCCCTTTTTAGATTCAAATAATTAATAATAATATTTAAGCTGGGCCCAGTCATTTCTAATCTTTTGGGCAACTTAATAATAATATTATTATTAAAATAAAAAGTTTTATTAAATACTTTATAATATGACTAAGTGGCCAAAAAGTAATGTCGACAACTTATATTTTATTAATAAAATAAATTAAGTTTGGAGTTTGAGTAGAAAAAGGTATAAAAGGAGGGGATCATTTGTGAGATCAATGAATCATCTATTATTTGACACTTTTATAAGTTGAGCAATTTGCTTCTACTTTAATCCATTGAGTATGAAAACCCTCTTCGGTAATCAGATTTTGGGGATGAAAACCCTCAACAATCTGCTGGTGGCTCAGGGGTCATATGTGAGCGAAAGATTGTTGGGACAAGGCATTGGGGTATGATCTGTGAGTGGCGCAGTAGTTAGGGCATCGTTTGAGGTGGACGCAGCGGATAGGAGGCAGCTAGAGGTGGTGACCTGCTTAGTGGGGGTTTTCTCATGCTTATGTTACCCTTTGAGGGCTGACATCACCCTAGGAAATCCATTTGGAGGTTGGCGTGGCAGTTTGGGAAGCCTTTGGAGACTGACGTAGCAGTACGGCAGTGATTTTGGGGGTGAGTACAGCATCAAGGGGCCTCTTGAGAGGTGGCAACCTACCTAGAAGGGTCAAGGTTTAGCTTTGGCATTGTTTGGGTGGTGGAATGTTGTATTTTTTCACTTTTATACCAGCTGTAATTTATTCCAGTTTACAGCCCTGCAATTATTTAAAAAACAGAACTTGATGTGTAAGGGTTTTACCCAAAAGTAATAATTGAATTTCTATATTTTTTGAGGGTTTCTATGAGGTCTGAATTTTCTTTTCATGCTTAAGTGGATTATTTTCAGAATTCTGCAATTTCTTGTTAGGGTTTCAGTTATATATTCAAAATTGTGTAAGGGTTTCTACAAACTCCAGAACTGTTGAATTTGTCCCTAAAATGGACATTACAGAGATACACTCTTTGCATCCCCCTCTAAGAAATGTATTGTACATTTCTCCCTCTTCTTCTAGCAGAACATGTTTTTCAGCACACATGACAAGATGGCTCCTATGCTCATTCTCGTTTTCCTATCCATCCTTCTTAACACTCACGGTGTTAGCTCTTCCATTATACAACATCTCACTATCATATTGCCACGGCTTTCCCAACAAAATATGACATGCATTCATAGGTAGAACATCACACAAAATCTTGTCTTGATACCTACCAATTTGCATATCAGCCTCACGATGTTTCCATGCTATGATATCATGACCCTCCAATAACCAAGACACCTATATGGTTTCGGGTGTGGCGTACATATCAAATTCAGCTGCATACGATTTCAATGGATACTAAATTATTTGAACTTCCACTATCAACCACAACATTGCAACACTAACCTTTCGTTTTGCACTTTGTTCTGAAAATGTGTCTTCTTTGGCATGCTTCCTCATCCTTCCTCTCAACCATCAAAACCTTCCTCCTTGCTAACAAATTCTCTCCTTGTTTAGGCTCTTCTGTATGCTTTGGTGATGCTATGGATTCCACATTGGCCTGTGCAACTTGTACCATACCATCATTCCTCCTCCTTTCACCATCACATTGAACATGAGGACACTCAAAAGCATGGTGACCGAATTCCCCACATCTATAGCATGTTCCATTGAATGATCTCCCTCTTCCTCTCCCATATCTGCCCCTTCCTCCTCTAGAGTTGGCTCCTTATTTTACTTGCTGATCTGGCACTTTGTTAGATCCTTCCTCATTCCACCGCTGA
Source organism: Torreya grandis (assembly GCA_037957365.1). Taxonomy (NCBI): domain Eukaryota; kingdom Viridiplantae; phylum Streptophyta; class Pinopsida; order Cupressales; family Taxaceae; genus Torreya; species Torreya grandis. Next base: position 2,818,403 of record JARHVA010001683.1, on the reverse strand, counting down.
TTTCCCTTATGGGATAGCTGACCTTTACCACTGCTGAACCCCCCCTTTTCCCATGACTTTGTTTCCTTTTAGATAATTTTTTTTCTGCCCTTAAAGCGTATTGATATGCTTCTTTCACCATATGCAATCTCACCATGTTGATCTCATCTTCAATGTGTATCCGCAGCCCATTTATATATCTTGCCAATTTTTCTTGGGCCATCTCACTATGACTAGCCAAAATTGTGATTTTGTAGAACTCTTTTGTGTAGTCCTTCACACTTAGCTGCTTTTGCTCCTCAAGTTTTGTAGCCTCTTCAATAAGTCTAATTGATAATCCTCAAGTAGAAACTTGCTTTTCAGCTTTGCAACCATCATTTCCAACGTGTAATCTTGTCTTCACCTCTTCTATTCCTCTAGGTTTTACCCCTTCCACCATAGGGCTGCATGACATTTTGAACTTGGTCTGAATCACTTTCTTCTTCCTTTGGTCAACCACTTCACAAATTTGAAATACTTCTCCATCTTAGTGAGCCAATCAATCAGCTCCTCAGTGTTCAAAGTTCCTGAAAAGCTTGGAACTTTCATCTTGGTTCCTCTTCCAATATTGAAGATAGCTCTAACAAGCTAATCTTCTCCTTCATCCGATTGCCTAGGTGCTTGTCCTACATTTTCTATTCCCAACTCTTCATCTTTTGCATCACTCATACCATCCCTTGGGACAAATCTCCTTCTTCTATCCTCTTTAACAACCAATCTTGTCTACATAATAGTCAACATTTCCCCAATCTCATCAAGTCTTCGTGCCATATTGGCAGCCACTGCTTCACCTCTTCTCATTCTTCTTTGAGGCATCAGGACTCTCCCAACCTGAACCTATTGCTGCAATATCTTGTTTGCAAACCTACGTAGGTCACACATCTCTCTAGACCACTCTTTCAACACTTGGTTCTTTAGCCACCTACAAAAGATGGAGAACACCCAACTCTCACTTATCCCAAATTTATTACCAGCTCTGATACCAAATAATGTGATCAAGGACAGGGGGTCCAATGAAGGGCAACCTTGTCCTTGCAGCCTTTAATCCACACACAATATGAGTCTGGAAATAAAAACAAACACCTTTACTTGTTTTTCTTGAGGAGATATAGAGCTCACATACCACACACTCCTCTCTTTGATTACAACCCAAGAGAATGAGTCACACACTTACAGTAGTCCCTAAATGGACTGAAGTCTACTCTTTGCTTCTTTGTGCTCCCACCCAAACACCCCACTCTCCTAGCAAGTCTCCTCTAACTCCAACTTGCCTTCTTCGAATCCCATCCTTCTCTATCGTGCCTCTTGGACTCCCTTCATCTTGGAAAATACTGAAAACATGCAACCGAAAGTTTCCAGAGTTTTTCGACACTTGGTTTCTCTAGGGCAAATCTGTCTATTTACTTATGTGTGTTGAAAATTACTTCCTTTCCATGTTATTTTTCAATTTTCAAATTTTCATGTAATTCATGCAACACGGCCATTCTATGAACAAATATGCATGGAAATAATACTAATTCTGCATAAAATAGTCCTAATACTTGATAAGGATGTGTTAATGAATTAGACATCGATCTAACTAAGCTAATTATAGATCAATAATTGTGCTTCAAAGCTTGATACTCATTAAAATTTTTGGCATTGCCATTTCAGAGTGAAGTAACTCCATCAGGTGACTTAATATTGTTGTCTTGCATTGAAGCATCTTCCACAAACTCATGAATCCCAAGATGGATGATCTCATTTGGCTAAGTGGAGAGATTCTCAGAATCCTCCCACACATCCTTGAGCAATTTCAATATTTGAATACAAGACCACAACTCTTGGAGGCATCATTGCCAATAAAGATCACAAAGTTCATTTGCCTTCTTAAGTCAATGTACTTCTCCATTTCATTTGCAAGTTCTTTCTCATCACCCTTGGTAATATGCCACAAATGTCAAATACATAATGTGACCTTTTTTCTTGGTTTTCCATAAGTCACAATTACCACCTGTAAGCTTAAACTCAGGGCGAAAGGATTTCATAATTGCCGGCTAAAAGCGTGGCCTTATTTGGTGACAAACCCAAAACTAAAGTTTGCCGATGAATTCCTTGCAAAACATCAACTAAAATAAAAAGATGAATTGCTGAAAACCACAACCAAATGCAAAAGTTATACCCAAAGGACAATGGTAGTCTTAAAAAGTAATTTGTAGGACTTCTTGACAAGGTTTTTGTGACATCTCAAGAGTTGGAGAACAAATTTTATGTTTAGATACCCATTTTTGCATGTAATCCCAATATGTTCTTGCAATTTTTTTTGAAAAATGTCAAACAACTGAAATACACCTTAATCTTGGAAACTGCAGTTCTTGATAGGTTTTGAGGACATGTTGACACTTGCTAACCGGTTACATTCAAATACATTTTTTCGCATATGGTCTGAATTTGAATTTTTTTGTTTATGTCAAAATTTTCCGAAAAACGCAAAGAAAAGATAAAAAAACCTGATCTTGGTGGTCGTACTAAGAGGAAGAAAACATGTTTTGTTAATAACTTTGACATCCTATGTTCCACGGGGATGCATCTCCACCCTGTAGTCCCTTGGCCCTATTCTGAAACATTGTTCGTTTGATTTGGGGATACTCCTAGGCCTCCCCTTTTCACGTTTCTGTGTTCCCCTATCCCACCCAAAAGGGTATTTGGTGGAATATAGCTGTCATATGACTTTAAATTTTTTCAAACAAGTACTTTATGTTAGGAATGAGTCCTCACATGGGTTCATAGGTTAGTGAGGTTAGTACTTCACATGATCAAATATTAATTAGCAAGTGTTTGTATTTAATATGTAGAGAGGATAAATCAATAATGTAAGTGAAGTTGTGAAAACAACTCACATAGTGCTTTGAAATAGTTTTAGGGGATAGGGTGAGAGATAGTAGGATATAAGTATGTGAGAGATTTAGGGAGTAGATTCGGGATAAATTTTAGTGATTTGAGATAAGAATAATCTCCCTGTTTGTAGGATATGTTTGCACTATCAATGTAACCGTTTTGCAATTGAATAAACAAGTTGGATGGTTGGCAGAAAAGTTGTGGTGGTGTGTTTGCACACCCGAGCTTAGGCTCTTTCCAGATATGGGTTTCATCAAAGGCCTCTCTTCTCGTTGTTTGTCTTCTATGTTGGACTATTGTCATTGATGCCAAAGGAATTGTAATTGATGTCAATGGAATTGCCAACATAAATGTCAATGGAAATATCAACATAATCCTCAACGGAATTGTCAATGAAAATGTCAACGGACACATTTTTTGGTGAAGGGGTGCCTCTTGGATGGGACGCCTCCTTTGCGAAGAGCCTTTGGAGGTTATATAAGGCAGCTAGAAGATTGAAAAAGACACGAGAAATAATTCTTTCCATCATTCAAGCATAAACATATTTTTGTGGAGAAGAAGAGAAGATTGAATTTGCCATCATCCGTTGATGAATCAACAATAGTAAAGTGGAAGATTGTTTCAGTGGAGGTCGGTGCCTCAGAGCAAAGAGATTGGTCTCTTGCTAAGTCGGTGCTTGGCGGTGGGGATTGGTGTCTCCAAGTAGGTTGGTGCCTACGAAATTTTGTAAAAGGATTATTATTTTATGGCTGGATTTGGACGGTAGATTCAAGCAACTATGCTTTGTGGTTTTTCTCAAGAGAGGGTTTTCCATAAATCTTGTGTTGCTTAATTATTAGATCTTGTGTGAATGCTTTCTTTACGAACATTAATTTTTGAAAGTTAAAGTTTTATTATACACTGATTCACCCCATCGCCCCCGCTCCCTCTCAATGTATTGTGTGCTTAACAATTGGTATCAGAGCAGTTCCTTTAGAGTCAATCTAACTGCTGGAAGGTAGATCCTAGGAGCACACATGGCTAGTCATCATGTACAGGAAGATTTCTCCACAAAGAAGGCTCGATGAAACAAACTATGCATTCCGGAGTATAAGGATGCATACTTATTTAATGGCCCTTGGTTTTGATTTCTGGCAAATAGTGGTGAATGGATATGTTACGCCAACAACTCCACCAACAGATCCAGCCGGAAAGAAGGCTAGTGAGAATAATGCCAAAGCCATGAATGCTATTTTGTGTGGCTTATTAGAATTAGAGTTTGTCAAGATTATGCAATGAGATTCAACAGAGGAAATGTGGGACAAGCTTCAGAACATCTATGAGGGTGACAAGAAAGTGTAGAAGGCAAAACTCCAAACTCATAGGAGACAATTCAAGAGCTTGAAAATGAAAGATATAGAAAATGTTGCGGCATATCTTCTTCGTGTGGATAAGATTGTTAACACCATCAAAGGACTCGGCGAAAAGGTTGAAGAATCCATGATCGTTCAAAAAGTGCTAAGTTCACTTCCCTTAAGATTTGACGCAAAAGTTTTGACTATTGATCAAATAAAGGACTTAGACTCATTAACAATGGATGACTTGCATGGGATTCTCACGGCGTATGAAATGAGAATTGAAAAAGAAAAGTCATCTAAGAAGGAAGCAACTTTTAAAGCTTCAAAGAAAGCGAAGAATTTAACCAAGCGATGACACCAGTGATGAACAAGATGAAAGGGAGGCCCTTTTTGTAAGAAAGCTTAAGAATGGATCAGGCAAATACAAAGGTAAGATACCTTTTAACTGTTTTAATTGTGGTAAAATAAGACATTTTGCTGCTAAGTGTCCACATAAAGATAATAGCGATAATGAGGAGAAACATAATGAGGAAAGGAATAAGACAGAAAGCAAATCTCAATACAAGAAAAGCTTCAAACAAAACGAATACAAGAAAAAGTTTGGTAAACACAAGAAAAGCCTCTATTTCGTAAAGGATAGCTCAACAGAGGAGAGCGATGACAACATATCAGATAATGACAAAGAAGAAACTCTGTTCATGGATATAGAAGTAAAAAATGATGCCTCTACAAGTGAAGACACCTTGGAAGAGGAAGAAGATGTCGAAGATGAAGGAAAGGTAGATCTTGAAGAACTCATTTGTGCCTTAAGCGAGATCAAGTAGCTTAAGAAAATAATTTTGAAGCAAAAATTGCAGCTGCAGAAATATAAAAAAGAGGATTGTGGTTCAAGAGCAAAAATGTCCCAAGACCTTGAGGAATCCAAAACAATTGTCATCAACCTCAAGATTGAACTTGAAGAAGCAAAAAATGATTGAAGAGGTGGGAATCCAATTGAGCAAAAAAGAAGAAAATTGTGAGAGTTTAGAATTCGAGATTGTCTCCTAGAGGAAGGAACTAGAGAAAACAACCACCAAGTTGAATAGAAGCTTCAAATTTGAAAAGAGTACCAAGATCTTAGATGATATCATATATGGGCAGAGGTCGCCATTTATAAAGACTGGTCTTGGATATAAATAAAATCAAATGGCCATCAAAGAAGATCACAAAGAGCTACCAAAGAAGGTAAATGAGGAAAAGACAAAAAACAATACAGATGTTCTCAAAAGTCCTATCAGCAAGAAGAAAGAGAATCAAGTCCCACATAGAACAAGCACTCCTCCAAAAGATAACAAGGACAAATTCATAACGTTCTTTCTTCGAAGGCAGACACACATGACCAGGTTCCAACATTATTTTTTTGGTTATTGCTTTTCATGTAATCATTTTGGGCATAGAGCAATGGAGTGTAGGATATATGCAAGAAATAGGTATGCATGGGACAATGGCAGAAGTACTTATGGAGTTTCAAGTAGAAACTATAACTCATTTGCCCTGTTATTGAATTACAAAGAGAATAACATTGTATGTTATAATTGTAATAACTATGGACATATAGCATGGTTCTGTAGAAGTGTTGTTGTAGAACCCCCTAAACAAAACAAGAAAATGAATGCTCATGTGGTAAAGAAAAGAAATCCTACAAAAATCTAGAAATAGAAGCAAGAGGAAGTTAAGTAGGACAAGGAGAAATCTATGCTTGTGCAAACAACTTTTCATGCACAAGAGCAAATTTCTTTCTTTGAAGGAAATGAGTGAAGACATGGTAAAATTGGGAGATAATGCCATGAAGAGAATAGTTGGAAAAGGTACCCTTAGCCTTGATAATGGAAAAACAAAAACAGAAAATGTATTGTATGTTGAAGGCTTGAAGCATAACCTTCTAAGTGTTAGTCAAATGTGTGATCGAGGACACACTCACATTTTATGTCAAGGTTGTGAGATTAGGAAAACAGACACAAGAAAATTAGTTGCAGATGCAAACAGAACAACAAACAACCTATATATACTTAGTGAAGTTAAGGGAGAGAAATGCTACATGAGTCAAATTGATGAAAGCTGGCTATGGTATAAAAAGATGGTCCATATGAACTTCGATAATCTAGTGAAAATCAGCACTAGGCAATCCGTAAGAGATATGCCAAAGATTACAAAACCGTCAAACATTCTTTGCAAGTAGTGTCAGCATGGAAAATAGACAAGAGTGAGTTTCAGGTTAAAGGAGTACTCAACCACTAAGCCATTGGTATTGATTCATACAAACCTCTGCGGGCCTACAAGAATGCAAAGCATACAAGGTGAGAGCTACTTTATGTTGCTCATTGATGATTATTTCAGAATGACATGGGTTGCCATTCTAAAAAAAAAAATCTTAGGCATTCGAGAAGTTTAAAGCTTTTAAAGCTTTGGTTGAAAATGAAATGAATTTAAAGATCAAGTGCTTAAGATCAGATCAAGGAGGTGAGTTCATCTCAAATGAGTTCAATGATTTTTGTGAGCAACATGGAATAAAAAGGCATTTTTCAACTGCAAGGACTCCATAGCAAAATGGAGTTGTAGAAAGAAAGAATCGAACTGTTCAAAAAATGGTTAGAACGATGTTAAATGAATCTAAGATATTAGACAGGTTTTGGAGAGAAGCGGTTAACACTGCAGTCTACATTTTGAATAGAGGACAAATCAAAGTAAACAATAGCAAAACCCCTTATGACTAATGGAAGAGTAGATCAACATCAATCAAATATTTTAAAGTGTTCAGGAGTAAATGCTTCATTAAGAGAGATGAAGACTTGGAAAAGTTTGATTCAAGAGCTGATGAATGTATTTTTCTTGGATATTCCGCAAAAAGCAAAGCTTATAGATGTTATTATAAAGATTGCAAACAATCGTAGAAAGTACCAATGTAAAGATGGATGAAACAAGGCCTCAAAAAGTAAAGGCACAAACAAATGATCGTTCAGAGGAACCAAACTTAGAAGAAGAAGAAGAAGAAGAAGAAGAAGAAATGGAGCGGGAAGATACAAAGGCACCATCTCGATTTGTTCAAAAGCATCATTTTGAAAGTCAAATTATTGGTGATATTGATGCTAGGGTACAAACAAGAAGAAGATTTGTGAGCACATGAGCAAGTAAACTTCTTGTTATCCAAAATAGAGCTCAATTTTTTTGCAGAAGCTAGTAATGACAAGCATTGGATCGATGCTATGGAAGAAGAATTGAATTAAATTTAAAAGAATGAGACATGGGAACTCATTCCTAGACCAAACGACAAGAATGTAATTGGTACCAAGTGGGTGTTCAGGAATAAGTTGAATGAAGATTGCCAAGTGACAAGAAATAAAGCAAGGTTGGTTTGCAAGGGGTATGCTCAAGTGGAAGGTATTGATTTTGAAGAAACCTTTGCCCCTATTGTGAGATTAGAAGCCATTAGAATATTTTTGGCATATGCTGGTTTTAAGAACTTCAAAGTTTATCAAATGGATGTGAAATCTGCTTTTATAAATGTCAAGCTAGAGGAAGAAGTATATATTGAATAACCATAAGGTTTCCTTCTATAAAAAAGCAAGGACTATGTGTGCAGATTGAAGAAGGCACTATATGTTCAAAGCAAGCCTTTAGAGCCTAGTATTTAAGGCTTGATAAATATCTACAAGAACAAGGTTTTCAAAGGGGAGTTGCAAATAGTAATCTCTATAACAAGATTGAAGGTGAGAATCAATAGATTGTTGTGGTTTATGTGGATGATATCATTTTTGGAGGAGATAGTGAACGAATGTTCCAAGCGTTTGGAAATGATATGCAAAAGGAGTTTGAAATGTACATGTTGGGTGAGTTGTCATTTTTTCTTGGTTTGCAAATTTCTCAATCTAACAAAAGAATATTTATCTCCCAAACCAAGTATATAAAGGAGATGTTGAAGAAGTTTAGAATGGAAGTTTGCACACTTGTTAGCACACCCATGGTTAGAGGATGCAAGTTAAGTAAAGATGATGAATCTCTCGAAGCGAATTAGATGCTTTATAGATCCATGATTAGTAGCTTGTTATACACCACGACATCAAGGCCAGACATCATGCAAGCTGTAGGCTTGGGAGCACGTTTTCAAGCAGCCCCAAAAGAAACACATGTGCAAGCAGTCAAAAGGATATTCAAATAGCTAAAAAGCACTTTGGATTATGGCTTGTGGTATCTAAGAGGTGAAGATTTCACACTAACAACATACATAGATGCAAATTGGGCAGGGAATGTTGATCACAGAAAGAGTACAATTGGAGGAGCATTCTTTTTTGGCAAAAATCTAGTGTCATGGCTAAGCGAAAAACAACCTTCCATTTCTTTATCTACGACTGAAACAGAATACATAGCAACAGTGTCTTGTTGTACACAAGTCCTTTGGATGAAGCTGACATTGAAAGATTTTAAGATAGAATATGAACATCTAATCTCAAGACTCTGTGATAACACTAGTGCAATAAACATTTTGAAGAATCCGATTATGCACTCTAGAACAAAACACATTCCAATCAAGTATCACTTCTTGAGAGAACAGGTTGCAGATCAACAAGTAAATATGGAGTATGTTTCCACAAAGGAATAGATAGCATATATCTTCATGAAGCCCCTCCCAAAAGAAACTTTTGACTTTCTCAGGCAAAAATTGGGAGTGATCCATTCTTCATCTTGTCATTAAATCTGTCAAGAGAAGCATGGATTAAGGGGGAGCTAATCATTGCATTATTCAACTCCATGGATATTTGGGTGATATCCATTGTGATTGTGTTGTATGTCTCTTTGCCATTGATGTCAAAGGGGAGAATTAAAGAAAGGGGAAGCAAAGAAGGAGAATTACAGCAAGGGGGAGTTCATGTACTATTTTTCTACAGGGTTGCCATCCATGACAAAGGGGGAGATTGTTGGAATATTGTCACTGATGTTAAAGGAATTGTAATTGATGTCAACGAAATTGCCAGCAGAAATGTCAAAGGAATTGTAATTGATGTCAATGGAATTGCCAATAGAATTGTCAACGGAAATATCAATGAAATTGTCAACATAAATGTCAATAGACACATCTTTTGGTGAAGAGGTGCCTCTTGGGTGGGACGCCTCCTTTGTGAAGAGCCTTTGGAGGTTATATAAGATGGATAGAAGATTGGAAAATATATGAGAAATAATTATTTCCATCATTCAAGCATAAGCAGATTTTTGTGGAGAAGAAGAGAAGATTGAATTTGTCATCATTCCTTGATGAAACAACAATAGTAAGGTGAAAGATTGTTTCAGTGGTCGGTGCCTCAGAACAAAGAGATTGGTGTCTCTTGCTAAGTCGGTGCTTGGCGGTGGGGATGGGTGTCTCCAAGCAGGTTGGTGCCTACAAAATTTTGTAAAAGGATTATTATTTTACGGTCGGATTTAGGTGGTAGATCCAAGCAACTCTACTTTGTGGTTTTTTCCGAGAGAGGGTTTTCCACGTAAATTTTGTGTTGCTTAATTATTAGATCTTGTGTGAATGCTTTCTTTGTGAACATTAATTTTTGAAAGTTAAAGTTTTATTATACACTGATTCACCCCCCTCCCTCTCAGTGTATTGCGTGCTTAACATTCCACTCATAGTTTGTTATCAAATCGACACAATGGCTAAGCTATGCAAACCACTTGCAGATCCATTGTTTGTTCATTCAACCTTCTTGCATTTTGTCAACATTGAAACAATACGGACCACACGTGAAACCGTTTGGCATGCGCCATTCATTGGCATCTCCTTCACATACATTTTGTTCACTTTTTATGCGGTAACTCACTCCATTTTTGTCCATTGTGTTCATGCTTAGTTTAGGTGTGTTTAGCCTAGTTTAGGTGTGTTTGAATAAGCACTTGTGAGATTCAAGTTTTCCTTGAAGCATTGTAGAGTAAATCTGACCTCATATTTGAATTCAGGGTGTCCAAAAATATTTGGATCGACTGTAAACATGCCATACTTATGTTTTGGTCATTTTTGGCTTATTTTGGGTTTTTGAAGATAAAACCTTAAATTTTTGCTAAACCCATCTAAACAACAGGGCATAATTACGTATTTATGATCTGGGTTTTTGCAAAATTTAAAGTGTTTGAAGATGTATGTGTTGTTAATAACCTGTCCAAATTTTAGCCCAATCTGGTTTAGTCGTTTGGGAGAAAAATAAAAAACAAAACAGGGGTTTGTGGAGATTTATACAGCGAAAAAAAAAAAAAAAACAGCAAAGAGTATTCAGTTTTTTAGAGCGCAATCACAAGTTGAACCTGAGCACAACTCTTGTTTTAATGTTTGCAAATCCAATTAAAGATTGGATTTTTTGATGGCTTCAAAACTTATGTATTTTGCAAGTTGTGGCTTGACTTGCCATTTCATTGTTTAAGCAAACCCTGAGCTTCTTACAAAGGCATTTGTTTCACATCTCGGTCCACGCCAACTAGACCCCCACTGTCTGCATCTCAGACTCCAACTCGGTAGTCGGTTGGTTCATAATCCCACCACAACACAGGGTCGATATCTGTAAGGTCCTCTTTTTTAGGGGTTGACTTTTGATCAATCTTTTGAAGACCTCTAGCCTATTATATTCCCCGTGGGCTAAGGGATGAATCAAGGGGAATATTTGTAATAATTTAGGATGTTGCTAGAGAGTGATATTAATGATTTGGAATTAAAAAGCAAAGTTTTTAAATTATTAATTGTAATTTATTTAATTGCTCCTCAATTAATTTTAATTACTATATTATGAGGTGTAAATTAGATAATAAAATATGATACTTTCATGAGGACTTGACTCTTAGTTAAAAGTCCTTAATGACTTTGGACATAAAGGAAGGGATCCAAAAGTGGACGCCACACTTGGGGAAGACCCAAGTGGCTAAAAGAGGTCTATCTTTGTTAATAAACCACCATGAGTGGTTCGCCCATCTTGGAAGAATTATAAAATCAGGGTTTGAGACATTTGAAGATCATCTTTTTGTCAATCAATCTTATTTTTAGGTTATTGGAGTTCCAATCTTGAGTCAAGGTGCTTGGAGTTCCAAGGAGATCTTGAAGAGGCAATTTCAGAAGCTTCAGAAATTGCAAGTGTGTTGAGTTGATTTGTTTGTTGATTTGAAGAGGATCTTTGAAGAAGATCGAAGGGCATAATTTTTTGTTCATTTGCAGATTTCTATTTTTCTAGGATTTGACTTCACAGTTTCGGATTTGGGTGACTTCCACCCAAGGAAAAATTTTAATTATTGTTTCATTTGAACGAGCACATTTTTATCTTCAGTTCAAGCTATCATTTGTTCAAAAATTTTGAGTATTTTGCAAGTTGTGAAATTTACAAGTTTTAGCTGTTATTTTTGTCATATAAAATCAAAAATAAGATTTTTGCAAATATGATTGTGGAATCGTGTTTGGAATATCTTTATCCATCTACAGATTTAATTTCGTAATTTTTGGAGCAGTTTTGAGGCATAAATCAACGCCAAACCGTAGTCGCCTAGGTCTTTGGGCAATTTGCAGTTTATGAAAAAATATTGCAATAAATTTCAGTTTAATAGAATTCTGATTTTTTTCTAATAATTTATGGGTCTGTAGGCCTAGAAACCCGAATTACTCAGGATAGTGCATTTCAGGTTTCCCAAGGTGAATGACTTATCTCTTTTTATAAGTAACAAACAATGAAGAATCCGAAGTAGGTGCCAATGAATAGTTCAAAGGATTCCTTCGGAATAATCGTCAAACATAGAGGATACTGACATTTTTTCCGCAAGATACAAGTCCAAATGAAAGAATAAACCAAGGGTCAACAAAATTCCAAAGGAAATGGACCAAACAAAGCCCGCAGGAAGTCAAAGTGAAAAAACCCATGGGGATAAAGAAGGAAAAGAAAAATTTAGAAGAAAAGATATCCTTCGGACAAAAAGTTTGAAGAAACTCCTTCGGGAAAAATGCAAACAAATCAACGAAAAGGGGCAGAAAATAATACAGCGAAGGAGATAATAAAAGTGTGCAAGAAAACCAAAGGTAAATCCAGGGCGCAAGACATAAGAGCCAAAGAAAATAAAATTGAAAAAATTGGCAAGAAATACGAAGGAATATAAGACCAAGGAGTAGCCAAAAAACCCGAAGATAATATATACAGGCAAAGCATAGTATCCGAAGAAAATCCGAGACCAAAGGAAATCCGCAGATAAAAAGGAATATCCGAAAGAATTAGGCTAAGGGAATAGCCAGGAAATTCGAGGAAATATAGACAAAATAATTCAAAAATAGAATCCTGCCAAAAATAGACATGAACAAGCAGACCAAAATAAGAGAAAATACATGCAAACAAGGGCTATTTTTGGCAGATTTCTAAGTTTTAGTTGACCTATAGTTTGACTAGTCAAAGTCACGCTTCTCCAAACGTTCCAGCAGTCCGAGTAGAGCTCATCGATTGACTCTTAACGTGGATTTGCATGCAAAGAGAGGTGGGCATTTTAACAAGCCCAACCATCCACTTTCAAACACTAAAGAGCTAGTCTCTAATTTTAGACATGGCTTAGTCGATTATGCATAAGCAAAGTCAAACGTTTGAGCCAACCATCCACTTTTCAATGCAAGGAGTTTTCATGCAAGACAAAATAGACTTTTGTAAAGGCTGAGTTGGTTTGAGTTTACTCTCTCTCTTATTTTCAACTACCAATCTCTTGACTTTTTGTAATTTTTTATATTAATGACTTTTCAGCCTTGTAAAAAGGATCCCTCTCTTGGTAAGACAAGACTCTACCATTGGTGAGTTGTGTAACCTTTTTAATCAATAGAAGGACTGTATTTTTAGATTTCAAGTGCTGGCATAGTGTACATTCATTCAACAATTTGCATACGTAGTAGATTTCTCTTCCTTTCCAAATTCTGATTCGTACCTAGTTGCTAGCTTATCATGTTATGCATGTTATGTTCAGTGTTTTATAGGTCTTTTGCTGAAGCTGTAAGTGAATGTTAGGTCGCTGCATAGTGTTTTGTATTAGATCTCCATCGTTTTCCCTCACGTTTTGTCATTGGATCGAACCTTCTCATGAAATACTTATGCATAATGATCAGTTGAAATCAAAGGTCTTCATTTTCCCTTGTTTGTTCAGTGTTCAAGGTTTCAAGTAGGGTGGATCAACATTCCGGTGTATCACCGTCATTAGATAGGATTTCCCCTTCAAGTTTCTTTCTTTCTTTTCCATGGTAATTCGCAATGCAGAGTCGAGATCTTCATTGATACATCTTATAGGAACTAGCCTTCTCTAGAGGTTCTTCTCACTATTGAGGCACCCATCCTCGTGAGAAGATCCCATTGTTTCAACTAGAGAGAGGATTAGCCGTTTCAGCACATCTTCGATTCAGGGTGCAACTCCAGGTTGACAATAGTGTTTAAATTGGGATTTACGACATACCCTTTTTGTTTGGTTTCAGCTCAAAAAGGGACCTTACAGTGGTATTGGAGCCATGATCTTGCTAGTCTATGTGGGTTTACAAGATTGAATGCACAACAAGAAAGATAATTAAGAAATGGGTTCTATAATTGACTACATTGAGGCCAGCTATAAGGAGTATAGGGATCTTCTAGCTAAAATCTGTCATGGCCTATCATTTGCATATTTCATGGGTATATTTATGCCCTACCCTAGATCACGAGCTACACAAAAAGAAAAATTAGGGCTGCAAGGGAGAAGGAACAACTCCTTGAGGAATCCACCATGCAAGTCCAAGGTAAAGATATTTTAGTGATTGAAGATATTTCTTTGCCTTCTAACGATTGCTTTTATAATAGTGAAATGACGGAAAATGGATTCATGGAGGAAGCAAAATCAGATCTACATGTTGAGGAGGAAAATTTGGTGATTGAAGTACCAATTCTACATGGAGATGATCATATTTAGTTTGTTGTCCTTTCTGGAACAGCAATTCAAAGGGAGCATGAAATCTATTTTCCTCACGAGTCCATGTTATTGAAGGTGGTTTCAAAGCAAGAAGCATGTGAGGCTGATTTCCGAGGTGATTTTCATGAGAAACATGCAAAGAACAATGAGAAAATGAGGGGTTTGGTCTACACAATGAGACAAGAAGATTTTGTGGTTCAAGGGCACTTCTATGGGCACCCTAAGGTAGGGGATCCGGGTAATGTTTTGCATTTTACCCAAGTTGATGATTCTGATTTTGAATCTTTATGGGCTGATTTCATAAGAGCAAGTAAAAATTCAGAATTATATATGATGAACATGAAGCGTGGCAAGCATGGTTTGACTCTCGAAAATCCAAGGGTAAGAGGGAAAAGTGCCTTCCAAGGTACTAACGCTGATTTTCTGATTGGTAAACTTTCTGTGGCAGCCATTGAGGGTAAGCAAGTTTATTATCTTCATAGCAAAGATTTTTTGTATCATCATACTTTGTCTTGGCATTATGTTGATCTTCATGAGGATTTTGCTAACATAGAAGATAAGATGAAGGGCACTAAATGGAGAGTCGGCAGCAAGAGAGAGATTCAAAATTGCAGTAAGACACCTTATGCCTTCTTTGTCAACGAAATGTCACATCATGGGCCTACTCATATATGGTCAAGATTGGAGATGGGTGCACATTGAGATATGAGGTAAATAAAACAATTGGTCCTTGTAAAGTTGCTTCCATTTCTATGAGTAATTTTCAGATTTCATTTGACATTCGTGCTTCTAAAAAGAGTGGTAATTTGAAGCACAACAATTCAGCTTTAGAAAAGGAAGTACGTCTCTATGATCTTTGTAGCATTACAACTAATTGGAAAGGTTTATGTACAACCAAGTATGTGAAAAGGCAAGTTGTTAATGTTGTTGTTGAAAAGAATGTATGTTGGTGGGAAAGTAACAATTCAGAAAATTCAGAACAACCATTTAATTGTGAGGATATTCAGGTTGTTTTTGACATTTCCAGTTTGCTATTGTTGCTGATTTTGGTCACAAGGGTAAAAATTGATAGATGGAAATTGTGGTTACCACCTCTTAGCATTTTTGTAGTGAGTTGGACAAATAGTTGGGAGTTTCCAGCCATCATATGCTCAAAGGATAAGTACAAAAAAACACACTCCATCCAAGGTATGATATGGTTACTACTTCCGTATGATGACATGAAGATATTTTCCATGGAAAGTATAGGAATGGCAAGTAATATGCGGTTTGTTGTTCATTATTGGGTGAGTTTACCTCATATATTTTCAGAATTGCACTTCATATATTTTCAGAATTGCACCTAAATTTTCAGTTCTTACTTTTTGTTCATGATTATGGGAAGAGTTGTCCTCCATCTTGGGTCATAGAAAGGGCTAGCATTATTTCATGGACTGCTGTTTTTCACATTTTCAGCTTGATTATTCTATTTGTTACCATTCCATGGTTGCACTTTTGCACTTTGGAAATGTGCTTTTCAGGCCTTATCATTTTGCAGGCATGTTGTGCAAATGCAAGTGGATTTTCAGCCACTAACGGGATGAGATTGAGGAAGAAAACATCATGTTACAGCCACCTTTTTGTTCCATTTTTCAACTTGACATCGCTCCTTACTAACTCTACATCAATCACATGGCGGAATTTTTCTTGGCTTTGTCATATTTCTAGATGTGACCTCATTTCTATACTGCTGGTTTGTATATTTTCAGTTTTGCACAATTATAATTTTGAGAGGTGGATGAAGTTTCAGTGGGTTAACATGATGTGTGAAGGAAGTCAATGGCGGGGAACACCAAAAACAAGTAATAAAAGTATCCTACCATCAAAAGGTGAAGGTAAAATAACGGGACAAAGATAAATCTGAATGTTAGTACTGTTGTCATCTCTATTTCTAGCCATCACATGACTTCATTTGCCCCCATACAAATGGGCTTACAGGTATATTCAATTTTGGGAAAGAGTTCTTTGTGGTTTGAGGTTGCTAACATGATATTTCCAGCGCTTGCAAATCAGTGTTGATGTCTAAAAATTCAGTATAACATCATAGGAACGAAGGAGAATATCTTGCATATGGTTTGGCATGAAAGGATTCACTATGCTTTGGTACCAAGTACGCAATGTTCGCTGTTTCACACTTGTTACAGTCATGGTACAACCCTCATACAATCAGTTTTGTACTATTTTTCCAAAGGGGCAGCTTGCATAATCATGGGACATGTTAGCATAAGGTTGGAGACTGATTTTTTTGCATTTTCAGTTTGCTTCTTCTCTTTTTCACACTTCCTTAGTGGTACCTTGACACTAGAGAAATATTCTTTCCTGTCCCTATCAATTTGGGGGAATTTTTTGTGAGTGCAAGTGCATTTCCAGCCACTCTTATGATGGCGTTGAGGGCAAGAGAAAGGAATTACAACAGTTTATGGGGCAAAAGAATTCATGAGTTGGTCATGCCAATGAAACACAAGGAAGGAATGACAAAAGTGTTGCTAAACACTCATGTTTTATCTAATGTGTTTGCTTCATGTGTAGGATTAAAAACGAGGAAGAGGGTTGCAGGAATCTTGAAATGGCCAAGGCACTTCGGAAGCATGAGCTTGGATTGGCAAAAAATCTCTCATTTGATAGGCATTGGGTCAAGACTTTGGAAGCACTACACCATGTCTTCTCTCTTGAACATAGCACTTGGACACATGAGCTTGAGTTTGCTTGAGGGCAAACAAATGTGGGAAGGGAGGACTGTAAGGTCACCTTTTCTAGGGGGTTGACTTTTGATCAACCCTTTGAAGACCTTTAGCCAATTTTATTCCCCGTGGGCTAAGGGATGAATCAAGGGGAATATTTGTAATAATTTAGGATGTTGCTAGAGAGTGATTTTAATCATTTAGAATTAAAAAGCAAAGTTTTTAAATTATTAATTGTAATTTATTATTTAATTGCTCCTCAAGTAATTTTAATTACTATATTATGAGGTGTAAATTAGATAATAAAATATGACACTTTCATAAGGACTTGACCCTCAATTAAAAGTCCTTAATGACTTTGGACATAAAGGAAGGGACCCAAAAGTGGACGCCACACTTGGGGACGACCCAAGTGGTGAAAAGAGGTCTATCTTTGTTAATAAACTCCTATGAGTGGTTCACCCACCTTGGATGAATTATAAAATCAGGGCTTGAGACATTTGAAGATCATCTTTTTGTCAATCAATCTTATTTTCAGGATATTGGAGTTCCAATCTTGAATCAAGGCGCTTGGAGTTCCAAGGAGATCTTGAAGTGGCAATTTCAGAAGCTTCAGAAATTGCAAGTGTGCTGAGTTGATTTGTTGTTTGTTGATTTGAAGAGGATCTTTGAAGAAGATCGAAGGGCATAATTTTTTGTTCATTTGCAGATTTCTATTTTTCTAGGGTTTGACTACACAGTCAGATTTGGGTGACTTCCACCCAAGGGAAAATTCTAATTATTGTTTCATTTGAAAGAGCACATTTTTATTTTTAGTTCAAGCTATCATTTGTTCAGAAATTTCGAGTATTTTGCAAGTTGTGAAATTTACAAGTTTCAGTTGGTATTTTTGTCATATAAAATCAAAAAATAAGATTTTTACAAATCTGATTGTGGAATCATGTTTGAAATATTTTTATCCATCTACAGATTTAATTTCATAATTTTTGGAGTAGTTTTGAGGCATAAATCAGCCCCAAACCCTAGTCGCCTAGGTCTTTGGGCGATTTGCAGTTTATGGAAAAATATTTCAATAAATTTCAGTTTAATAGAATTCTGATTTTTTTCTAATAATTTGTGGGTCAAAGTTGGGATTTACGACATACCCTTTTTGTTTGGTTTTAGACCAAAAAGGGATCTTACAATATCTCAGTTGGCTTTGAACGACATCCTACACTTAGTTGATGCATCCCCTTGAGCTCTCCAACAACGAATTCATATGGTGCTATGGTCCACTCTCAATATCCATTCACAACATCAAGGACGTTCTTTACATAGTCTCATAGCACGACATTCTTTACACAATCCACGGTTGAGAATATCATTCTTTACAAAGCAAGCACAAAATGCATCGATTTTTTCAACCGCCTATCTCAGCATCCACAATGACACATTGCCCGAGCCTACTCCAACAAATCTTGCAGTTTCCCATGGTAAAAGGCATTTGCTTTTCTTTAAAAGCCGCAATTTAAAAAAAATAAATATCAAATGTTAGATAATAATCTTTGAATTGGTCGATAGCCCATTTGGTAGAGACGTTTTGTGAAGACTTTGACTAAGGGAAGGCCATGGGGTCAAGCCCCATCAACACACCCCAAAGTTCTCTTTTTATCACAAATTTATTTAAAAATTAAAAAAGAAAGGAGAAAAGAAATATTTTGAAATTAAGGGGGGATGTTCTTTAAACAGGTATCTTTTTAAAGATATTTTTTTGAAAATTTATAGGGGGGGTATATTGTCAAAAAATTGTAAGGGACATAATAAGGTATTATTTTTGACAAATTTTGTAAGGAGGTAAAATTGTCAGAATTTTAAAAAGTAGAGATATAAGTGTTGTTTTTTGAATTTTTTTTAAACAGTCGCCATTATTGGAAATGGATGCAATTTCGGTGGAAATTGACATTGAAAGGCAATTTTCATTTGGGGGCAAATACAAAGCAAGGAGAACCTCAAGCATCAATGACAATTCAAGAGATGGTCGCAACTGCAGAATAAGGCCAACTATATCTGCAGCTCCAGAAAAATGCTTTTTTGATGTTTTCTCCCATCTGACCACTAAGGGGGGGAATGTTAGGAATTAGTCCTCACATGGTGTATAGTTTAGTTAGGTTAGTACTCCACATGCTTAAATATTAATTAGTGAGTGTGTGTATTTAATAAGTGGGAAGGATAATTCTATAATGTAAGTGAAGTTGTGAAAACACCTCACGTAGTGCTTTAAGAGAGTTTTAGGGGATAGGATGAGAGATAGTAGGAGATAAGTATGTGAGAGATTTAGGGAGTAGATTAGGGGTAGATTCTAGTTATTTGAGATAAGAATAATCTCCATGTTTGTAGGAGATGTTTGCATTATAAATGTAACCTTTGTGCAATTGAATAAACAAGTTGGATGATTGACATAAAACTTCTGAAGTCAATATCTTCGCTATTTGGAAATGAATGTGATAAAACAAATAATTGTGGGAATTGTTTTTCAGAGGAGAATAACCCACATTTTGATTTCTTCTAAAAGAGTCTTTCATTTGCTTTCTGCAATGAGAAGAAACGTTTTGGCCACCTGAAATAAGGTTCCACTTGTTTGCATCAACCAACATGCCTTTGCTTTGCTCCAACCATGCCTAGACTTCTCATGTCTTCACATTCACAAACGTCTCCACATTCAAGAACATCTTCACTTCACATGTTAGGGATCAGCTTGCTTTGATATCACGAGAATGCTTACATCTTATTTTAAAGATAGAACAAGGAAACACACACCAAAAGGAGAAGAGACACCGGGATTTGGATAGGGTACAAATTACCAAAATAAGTCACATACAGTAAGAATGATTCTCCTTTATTTGACCTCTCTAAATATGCATCTAATTGCTAAATCCTTAGTCACTATTATACAAAGCCAACTTTCCAGAAAAGTTTATATTTGAGACATTTCCCAAGGATGCCATATGTTGGTCACTCATGGGATCATAAACAATTTACATATATCCCAAGGATGCTAGATGTTAACAACTCATGGGACCAGAAATCAATGTTTACTAAAACTAACGATAACAAAAAGTCTCCAAGCATAGTATGGTCGCTGCACTTTCCCAAGACACAATCTCTATAGTTTTGTGCACCAAATATCTTCCACCCAAAAATGACCAACTCTAACACTGCAAAACCTTTTTAGCTAATGTCCCACTTTATCCCTTTCTGCATGTGGGATAACTACATTTTACAAAAGACTTCATTAACTGATAGAAAAGTACAATTGACTGATATAAACATGAAATCTGCTTAGAAAACATAAATATTAAAATTCCTAATGAACCCCAAATGTCCCAAAGCAGATTCTCTTTAGGCATCCCAATAGGCGTCTTCATTGCTTAGTGGAGATAAAAGATTTTTCTCTGAGCTAGAAGTTCTTTCGATAGCATGCTTGCCTAAAAATGCTGGTGTGTTTTCAGCTGTAGCATCATTTTTGGCTGAAATTGTCGACTCTAAGTCACAACCTGTGTGGGAAATAGCCACGTCTTTTTCAAGCACTGCGAGAAATTAGAATGGTTCGTAACAAAGAATGGGGTACAGTAATTGGGAAAGAGGATATGGATGACTCTCATTTAGGAAACTCTGGTTCTGTTGGATATATTTTGTATTTCTGCTATGTTCACTTCTACCCTTTATCAGTGTAGTTATAGTAACATGGACAAGCTGACAGACACTGCCTATTGTAGTAGGGTGGGTATTATATGCTGGATCACTAGCAATGGTAGTTTATATTATGTATAAGATAAGATGCTCTTATATAAATAAGGAAACTTTATTCTTATAAATTCAGAAATAATTGTGGTAGAAGATGGAAACTTTTAAGTTTTTTTTTGGAGGTATCTAGCCCTGAAATAATATCAATATATTCATTTATCAAAAAAATCAACTTTGGAATTGATGAGGGGAAATAGATCATCTTTTTTATTTGTTCAATTCCATGCCTTGATGCATGCGGGGGGGGAGGGGTGCGTTTTCTTTCTAGAATTAGGATTAGTTTCAACATCTGTGTAGGAAATGTATGTATAATACTCTTCTTCTATACTTTGCATATATAATTTACTATTGGTCATTACTGTGGGTAAAGCAGCGTAGAATTAAATTTTGACAGAGATTCTAGAATTAGGATCATTTTCAACATCTGTATAGGAAATGTATGTACGATACTTCTATCCTTTGCATATCTAATTTACTATTGGTCATTTTTGTGGGTAAAGCAGGCTTAGAATTAAATCTTGATGGAGATTCTGCTCAAATATATTAGCAAGGTTGAATATCATAGAATATTTGTGAACTTGCAAATTGCCTGTTTATGTCAAGAACTTATTATGCTTGACATTTTATATAGTAGTTTTCTGATTGCCATTCTTTTGGTCAAGTTAGACTAATTGATGCTATCATTGTAGCTTTCTGTACATTATGTTTTGTCCTCATTGTTTTGTGATATTCAATTTGCTTTCAAAAATGACACTTCTTTTGTTTGTTGTGTATAGGTGAAGCTTGGAAACATCATTGAGAGAAATGGTCAGTGTGTCAACTCAAATACCATATCTCAGTGCCTAGAATGAATTTTATGTCAACTTCCACTTTTATTCAACCTTGAAATAAATGTTCTTTGGATAGAGTGTTCGAGGCTAGTTAGTTTCTTCACTGACTGGGCTTGGACTTGTTCATGACAGGGCGGCTTTACGAGGTAACAGTCTTTGACCACTCTACTACTTACTCTTCCAACCTGCAGTATAGGTTCCAAGAAAGACCTGTGTAGTTTAGAAAGATTTAATATCCTTGGTATTTGGTTGCTGTAGGATACACTAACCCATTCAGTTTGACCAATGCCTCATCTGATTCATTAGTTTTATATTCAGTTTTACCAATACCTAGTCCGATTCATTAGTTTTATTGTATTGACATTGAAGATTTGGATTTGGTTGCTCAGGTTATAAAGGCACAACATACACAACATGGAAGAGGGGGAGCAACTATGCAGGTAATATGCAAAAGAATGGAATTTTCCTGAACACTTTAAATTTTTGTTTTGAGCTTTTGTTTTGGTAGGAGTTTGGATGTTTTGCCACTTTTTGTTTGATCTGATAAGTTCAAGGGCATTGAATTTTTTTTTCTTGGAGGAAGAAACAACTTTGTTAAGGATTTGTTGTTAGTGTAATATTCTAGGCTGGGGCATATTCCAATATACTAATATAGAACTATGGTAGAAATATACTACCAAACAGCAACAGTCATTCACACGTTAATCTTGAAAGAAGGTTATTTAATAGCGTTGTCTTACAAAAGATGTAATGCTCCCCTCCACTTGCCTTTTTCTTGAATAATGGGTTGGGACAAGGGAGGGGTAGAAAGAAGTCTGTAGGGCTATAAAACTGGGAAAGGTAAACTTGCAAAGGGTTCCTAATAAGCTGCTGTTGCAAGTTAGCACTTTGATAGAGTAATGAATTAGGACACTAAAAAGGAATATATGAACTACCATTTTTATTATATTCTTTCTACGTTTGACTTATAATATCCAGGTACAACCAAGAACCGGCCAAGAAAGTTGGGAAAGCAAGTGAATTGTGGACACGAGATATACCTACAGCTACCTTTACCATATATCCTCAACAATAAATAGAGACCCTCTTTCTAGCAGCCTCTGTCCCTGAACTGCATTTGTGTTCTACCTTGTAGCTTTGCACCTTGATCTGTTATAAAATTGTATCCATTGGTAGCAAAGAATCTGCAAATTTTTTGAATAAATCCTTACTAGGTTATTTGAACTCAACATTTCTGTAGAATCTAACCTTGTTCATCTTTAACCGGCAATCTTTACCTGTAAACTGCTCTCGGCACCTTGATTAGCTCTTGGAAATAGTGTCGTGGGCATGGCATTCAGGCAGGCTCCTCATAATAGGTTTTTTTGGCCGTCATTGTAGCGAGACAGTGAGATGTAACGATAAATTGGGAATGGGAAGTAATGGTATAAGAAATAGGTACAAGAGTCTTTGATGGCCAAATAAATGGTACCCCTTATAAAACCCTAGTGCGGGGTCCCATAAGGGCATCACTGAAAAATTAGGAGTGATAGATTCCTAACTAGTATCCTAGTGAGAATATGCAATTTGTA
Organism: Torreya grandis; assembly: GCA_037957365.1. Classification (NCBI taxonomy): domain Eukaryota; kingdom Viridiplantae; phylum Streptophyta; class Pinopsida; order Cupressales; family Taxaceae; genus Torreya; species Torreya grandis. The sequence continues at coordinate 2,795,316 of JARHVA010001683.1, read as the reverse complement.
GTAGAACCCAAGTGAAAGGAAGCAATTTTGAACAAGACACAAGTAAAAACAAGGAATCTGATATGGTATTTGTTGACCTCAAAATTTCTAAGTATAACTAAGCCCTTGCACATGCAAGTACAACTAGAGACCAGTGCTAGTGGCCGAAGGGATTCGAGAGTGACATGCTTACACTGAACTCTTCCATGCATGCATGCCCAATAGAGATCGCCAACAAGCATGGCGCTAGCCAACAAAACCGAGTTCATGTACCACTGACAAGGCAGACCGGAAAACGATGAAAGTGATTGTGTGTCACCATGTAATGAAATTGCTTCACAATTAAAGCAATAGATCACAATAAAACTGATATATAGCAGAATATATAAATATATGATAAGCCACTTCGAGGGGGCAACCTCCACAACCTTACAATAACTATAATTAACGAATATGATTATTTGAGTGAGGCACACTCATCCCTATGTATAAAATTACTAGGTAGAGTCACACCCATTCATCCCACCCTAGATCTTAAGTAAGTTGGCCTAAAGCAATAACTAACTAATGAATGCAATTACAAATGAAGAGTGTGCCATAGGTCGGCCCACATATATCCCCATGGATGCTATAGGTTAAGGGTGTAACATGCCCCCCTCCCTTCCAAGCAACATTGCCCTCAATGTTGAACAACTCTGGATGTTGCTGCAAAAATATGGTATCCTCCCACGTTGCATCCTCATTAGGTAGATTCTCCCACTTGATCAAATACTTTGTAATCTCTTTGGTTCGCAACCTTTTAGTTTGTCTCTGAAGGATCTTCTCAGGTTCGAGAATGACCCGACCTTCCTCATCTAGTTTAGGTAACTCAGTTTGTGCAAAAGATTGTATGTCCAATTACCTTATTTAATTAAGAAACATGAAAGGCTAGATGTATGCGAGTAGATTGGGGTAGCTCCAACATATATGTGACATTGTCAATTTCTGCAGGATTGGATAAAGACCATAATACTTAGGAGAGAGTGAGTTATCTTTTTTTTGTTGCTTCAGGGACAATTGCTTATATGGCTTGTAGATGCACAAATAACCAATCACCCACTTCAAAATTCCTCTCATTACGGTGCTAATTTGCTTGTTGCTTCATTCGATTCTATGCCATGGCTAAATTCTCTCCGAGACTAGCGAGGACTTCTTGTTGGTGTTGAATTTATTCTTCCACAACACGAACCTTTGTTTGTACTCGCACGGATGAGGTGATGTAGGGGGGTTGGTACCCATACATTGCCATAAATGGAGACATTTTAGAAGAGACATGGAAGGAAGTGTTATACCACCATTCGGCTAGTGGTAGCCAATGAACCCATTTTCATTATTTATTCAATGCGAAACAACGAATATAAGCCTCTAGGTATTTGTTGACCACCTCTGTTTGCCCATTAGATTGAGAATGATAGGATGAACTATGAGCCAACTGAGTACCCAATCATGAAAATAAATCAGTCCAAAATTGCCTTATAAAAAAAGGATCATGATCACTCATTATGATCTTGGGGGTACCATGTAGCTTTTGAATAGTATCAAGAAAAAAAGTAGCTATGGTACTGGCTGTAAATGGTTGTGATAAGGCACAAAAGTGGGCATATTTTGTGAGCCTATCTATTGTCACGATGATGACATTTTTACCTTCAGACTTAGGTAAACTTATTATGAAATCCATAGAGATCTCCTAGCGCTAGCTAGGAATGGATAAATGCTGTAGAAGACCTGACGTCTTCATGGTATCACCCTTGTTTTAATGGCACACCATGCATTCAGCCACAAATTTTTGTATATCTCCCTTGAGTCCTTCCCAAAAGAAATCCTTCCTTATTTGATGATAAGTTTTCAAAAATCTGGAATGCCCTCCAATGGGCGATGCAATAAGTATCTTGTGCTTGAGGGAAGAATTCTTGCATAGGTATAACCAATCTTTATACCATAAGGCATTCCCTTTCCACTCAAATTTGTTTGAGGCACTAGAATCTTGCTGGAAATTTTGAATCAGAGCATTTGTATCCAAGTCATTTTGGCACTCGGATCGTGCTTCATCCACCCAATCTGCGTGCCAAATGGTCATTGCACTCAACAATGCCTCAGTGCATTCATCCCTTCTGGATAGTGCATTTGCTATGACTTATCTTTTCCTTTCTTGTAGATTATTTCAAAGTCATATCCCAACATTTTAGTCACTCATTTTTGTTGTTCTTTTGATGACAATCATTGTTCCAAAAAATATTTGAGACTATCATGATTAGTCTTTACCTTAAAGTGTTTACCCATCAAATAAGGTCTCCATTGTTTGACTGCATGAAGAATAGCCATCATGTCCTCATAGATCAACTTTAACAAATTCTTAGCCTTGAGTTGACGACTCTCAAATGCAAGGGGCCTTCCTGCATGAGTATAACTCCAATTCCAGATCTTGATGCATCACATTTAACAATGAAAGTCTTTAAAAAATCTGGGTTAACCAAAATTGGAGTTGTGCACAAAGCCTTTTTCAGCTTCTCAAAGGCCTTGGTGGCCTTTTCGTTATAGTGGAAAGAATCCTTCAACAAGGCTGTGAGAGGGGCTGTTATGTTACCATAATTTTTCACAAATCGGCGATAGTAACCTGTTAACCCAAAAAACATCGGAGGTTTTTGATAGATTTTGGCACCTACCACTATCATAGCTTTGATATTTTGAGGGTTTACTTTGACTCATTCATGTGAAACAATTTGACTCAATTATTCCACCTTTTTTAATCCAAAAGAACACGTGGAAGATTTTGCACATAGCTGATGCTTTTCTAGAATTATCAATACCTTGTTCACATGTTGCAATTGTTTTTCCCAAGTCTTACTATATATTAGGATGTTATCAAAGAAGACCAATACAAATTTCCTCAAAAACAGCGTAAAAACAGTGTTCATCAAAATCTGAAATGAAGATTGTGCATTTGTGAGACCAAATGGCATTACCAAAAACTCATAATGGTAAGTTATGAAAACTGTCTTATGGATATTCTCATCTCTTATTTGAATTTGATGGTAACCCAAATGAAGATCTAGTTTGGTAAAGTAGACAACACTAAAACTCATCCAACAAATTATCAATTCCTGGGATAAGGAGCTTATCTTTGATGGTACATTTGTTGGGTTCTCTATAATCTAGGCACATCCTCCAAGTATCATCCTTCTTACGCACCATGACCATTGGGGATGAATATGCACTTTGGCTATGTCTAATGGTGCCATCGTCCAACATCTCTTGTACCATCTTTTCAATCTCACTCTTTTGGGCGTATGGATATCTATATGCTCTAATGTTTGGTGGTTGACTATCAGGGAGAAGTTGAATGGCATGATCGTGATCTCTTCTTGGTGGTAGTCCTTTTGGCATTGCTTCAAAAATGGTTGAGTGATCATCAACAATCTTTTGTAGATCAGGATGGGTATATATCTTTGTTGGTTGAACTTATATGGAACACAACCGTGCGACAAATCCTTCAGTTCCTTGTTAAAAAAATCTTCTGGGTCTGATGAGAGCTAAACAACTGTGGAGATTTTGCTTGTAGTCGCCTAGTTCAATTGTCTTTCCTTTAGAATGAAAGCACATGAAGAGTTCTTGGAAATTCATCTCTATTGTGCCCAAGGTTGTGAGCTATTGGACCCCGAAAATAGTATCCGCTCCTCCATGGGAATAGCAAACATAGGGGAATCAAGCTTGTAGTCTCCCATTTGCCAGTTTGATATTGTGGCATTTCCCAAGACAATTCACTGTGCCCCTATTTGCGATCATGACTTGAAATTCTAGAGCTAGGTAAATAAAACAATTCAGGCGTGCCACCAACTTACTATTGATAAAATTATTTACTCCCTGAGCCAATCAACACAGTCACCTTTTGTTTTTTGAGGTAACCCACAACTTTTGAGGGTTTGTGGAGTGCTAATACCTGAAAGTGCATGGCATGAAATAGTTGGTTGGGACTCTTCATATTCTGATTCATTGTTTTCTTCTTCACCAAACGCTTCATCTTCTTCTTCCTCGTTAGCCTCTTCAATGTAGAACAATTTATTCTTACCATATTTATGACCTTTGCTCTATTTGCTATCACAATCAACATAATGCTTTTACTCATTGCTCTTCAATTTGGTGAGGAGTCAATCTTGTAGGCTTAGGGAATGATTACACTGGACCCATGCAATCTTTATTATTAGTGAAAGCCCTTCGTTTGACCAGATCTCTTTTCCTCTGCCTGATGTGTAAATACCATGGATTTAGATACAAAACTTGGATTAAACATGCAGACATCTAGTTGGATTGTATCCTTGAGACCACCCAAGAATAGATCATTTAGGTTGTCATCTGAGATGTCATCCACGCGTACGGACAAGCCCTAGAATTTTTGAATATAATCCTTTATTGTCCCTGTTTGTTGTAGCTTTGCTAACTGACTAAAGTAGTTCTTTTTTACGCTATTACGATAGTGCATCTGTAGCTCATCTGTGAACATTGACCAAGTAACAGTAAGATCCTTCTTTTTCTTTTGAGTGTAAAGCCATCTATACCAAATGAACTGCTCTAGCTCCAAATACAAGGATGCCATTACCATCTTTTGTCCACATGAGATTGGATGTACATAAAAAAAAAAAACTCCATTTGGCTGATCCAAGTGATCGAATCCTTCCCATTGAACTTTTGCATTTATATTTTTGGAGTCGTGTTCCTCAAATGTGGTGTTTTTTTATTTGGATGGGGTTGACTAGAAGATCCACCCTTTGTGCAATAATTTGACCCAAAGATCCACCTTGATTGGGCTGAGTAGCAATGATTTGAAGCTGGTTTTGGGGACGTTGATGAACATTCAAATTTGGAATGAGTTTTTGCATGAGATCATCCAACCGCAGATTGATTTGGTCTACATTTCATCTTAGACTGTAGGCCACGTAGATCATACTTGATTTGGCTTACCTTGTGATTCACCAAAGAAAACCCTGGAACAAAAGATCCATCAATTCTTGTTTCTCAATCCATCTCCTCTTTGCTAGGAGTTTTACCTGGAGTTTCAGAATTCTTGCTTTTACCCTTAGTTTGTGGTCTTGCCATTACAAGACTTGACAATGCCAACCTTGATTTTCACCTTTGACCTGATTTTGACCAAGCGATTTTTCAATGATGTCGGCCTCCAATCAAAAAACACCAAGAATTGACCCACACTATATTTCTTCAAGCTTTCGGTTAAAGTAAGAAAATCATAAAAATACCTTAAATTGTAGATTGTATATTGCTTTTATGAAAAACAGTAAAAAGTTGATAACTCCAGTTTCCTTTAAAACTAATTGTCAAAGCTTAAATTTTTTTTACTGTGGATGCCGTATATGATGCTCCAACTCTAGTAAAAATAGTGTAGAAAAAATTGCAATGGTTTGAGAGATATAGCAAAAACAAAATTATTTGCCAAAATTGATGCTCTAATACCACTTGTAATGAAATTACTTAACAATTAAAGCAATAGATCACAATATAACTGAAATATAGTAGAATATATGAATATTTGATAAGCCATTTTGAGGGGGCAACCTCCACAACCGTACATCGAGAATGTAATTCACAAATATGATGATTTGAGTGAGCCACTCATCTCTATATATAGAAATAATAGGTAAAAGTCTGTAATATCCATTTCTGGATAATTTATCAACTCTAAAGTTTTTTGTGATTCCCTTTCAATATTGGATATCAAACAAATACTAAAACATCCCACATGCAATATTGATATTGGAAACCTAATTGAAACTTCACTGAAACCCTTATTGCAATGAAATGAAAGCATACTAAATTCTGATAATGAAGCAATCTAAACCATAATAGAATGCTGTAATAAAATCCTTACATTTATTTTGCATCACAAGGCCAAAAGACAAAACTCTTACTTGAATAAACCTTTGTAAAATAATTACATGCAACAATGAGCAATAAATGAAGCTTGAAGTAAGGTTACAACTGGAAGTAAAGGCTACAACAGCCACTTTGATTTGCATAAATAAGACTTAGCTGCTCACACAAACCCCAACGCAATAACCTCAGCTGTACATGAAACCCCAAGGCAACAATCTAGGGCTGTTTTTTGTTTGGTACGACAACAAGAAGCACCAAAGCAATGCATGACAGTTCTAGATGAGGTATGGCAGCTTCCCAAGGATGCACAACAGTGATTAAAACCAAATCGAAATATTTTACATTAATTTGGTTTTCTCAGAAAACCTATTTTTTTATAAATATAAATATTGCATTTAAAATAATAAACTAAATAAAGTATAAGTCCGCAAGGGGTTTCGTCCTTGGGCTGTTATAATCACAAGGGTTTTCGTCCTTGAGAATGGTTGTATAGCATGATGCTTATACGAGTTAGATGATTGAATTCATAATTGGATGTTTGTAATACTTCCACATCTCTTCTCCCTTATATAGCCTTTAAAAACTTCTCACAAAGAAGGCGTTCCATCCAAGAGGCACCTTTTCACCAAAAGATGTGACCGTCGACATTGTCGTTAACATTTCCGTCGATATTTCTGTTCACTTCCAGCAACAATTCCGTTTGACAGTTTCGTTCACTTTCGACAACAATTTCATTTGACATTTTTGTTCATATCCGTTTAATGACTACTGTATTAAATGGCAACACTGCTCCTTGGTAGCGATTTCTTCATGTGAAATGGTAGTGCCTCCCCTTGAATTCAGTGATCTCTTTCTTGGGGATATTACAGACCTCGCTGCCTCAAATTACTTGTCCTCAAGCAATTGCAAATTGGAATGTTCAAGAAGTAAGGCTCCTCCCCCTGTTGCATCTTCTATTGACAATCCAGAAGTAAAAGGATCATATGAACTCCATACGAGCAAATACGATATGACAACCTCAGTCTCATTGGGAACCACAAAAATGTCAGAAAGTTTGTATACGTTTTCCTTGAGACAATTTTACAAAGAACCAACACTCTGAAATCTTTAGGTTTCTTGTTTTCACTCAACAACGAAGGATAACAAAAAAAATATGAATAGCTCTTGTCAATGGAGAGGTGGATGCAAACATTTTTAGCAGACATGTACTTTATCTTATGCAAACCTTTTAAGCCATTCCTTATGATAGATTACCAAGTACATGTAGAATTTCCATGGAATGCAAACATAAATCCTTCAATGCCCTGACGTTGATCCATGATTTTCTCTTGTTCAGAATCATAGAAAAGTATAAATGTATAAAGAAATTCCTGCACATTCAACAATACATATATTATATCTGTAGTCTTCTGCAGATAACTCAACATCATTAAAATTATCATACTGATAATCCTTTTACAACTATGATATACAAGACTTCACAACTAATTCAATTTGGATGGAATACGGTTGCATCTCTGAATTTGGGGGAAATGAATCTATTCTCTCTGGTAAATATAGTGAGCTATGCTTGGAAGATTTAACGGCGAAATGAAATCCCACATGACTATGATAGATTGTAGGGGAACACCAAACAAATTATCTTAGTTGCTCTTTGTAAAATGGCTTGTGAACAATATCCCAAAACAGGGTTACCATAACATGTCATGGAAAATAGATCCAGTTGGAAAATAATTTGAACATAAGTATTCATATCAAACTTGTTCTTAATAACTTTGTTCTTTACTTTTCGGGCTCTGTGTGGAAGATCTAGCTTTTGATAACTGACCAGAACTTGTGTAAGTAATGCTGATACAAATGTATCTTCAAACAAATCTATAATTTTATCAACATTTGCCTCTGATAGTTTGCCATGGCAAAGACTGATGATATTGATGAACCTAAACAAATCTGAGAGAAATGTTGTCATGTCTAAAAGAAACAATGAAAGGAGGCATGAAAACTGGGTATCAATGTTGGGTAGTTTGCTCAAATATTGTGAGTGTGTTTTAGATTCCATGCTAGCATTTTTCTAACTCCTTTCTCTATTCTCTCTTACAAAATCAGAACTTCTCTCTGTGGCTTGAAATGTTTTGACAAATTTAAATGCTAAGAGCAATAGCTTTTCACTCAAACCATATATCTTGATTTTAGAAATGCAAGTTCCAGATGCACAAATTTTGCTATTTAACATTGCCACGTTTGTTTGATACGAAATCTCTTGAAGAACATCTAAGGATAGTGAAGCATGCATTTCTCGCAGTATGTTGGACTTTACTGGTGAAAACCCTAATCTATTATCACAGTTTATGATGAATTAGGCCTTTGTATTAGGAATTTTATTTACTTCGTGATGCCATACTTTGATCGGATGATCATCTACTACACGTTTTGGAATTTCAAGGTTTTGTTCGAAATTCTTCATGCTAATTAAGTTTGTTGTACGATATTGCTCTGGCATATAATTATGTTTAAGCGGCAAATGTAAAGTGGAGTTTCTCAACAAGGGCCTTTTCCTTTCCTCTAAAATAGAAAATAGAATGTTTTCAACAATGTAAATACCGCCAAACCATGGTTTATGTTGGACATTTGACAATTCATAGGGCAATGATTGGTTCACTATGTCAACTCGCATATTTTGTGATTTTAAGAAATTTAAACCTTCTAATATCAAGTTTGGATCCCATGTTTTGAATACAAACTTCCCATGAAGAATGTCTTCTTCCTTTATACACTAACGAAGATTTAATCATTTTAGATGCAAAGCCAAGTTCAAACTGTTGAGACTCATGATATTGTAACTCTGGGAATATGAAATTTGAATTATGGATAACTTCAAGCTCCTTAAAAATCCACGCTTGAGGACCTACATCCTTTAATAGCTTGATGTATGGATACACAACCCTTATATTTAATATGAACAAATTTGGACTTTTTCGTCCGGTTGTTAGGTTCACCACATCCTTGGCATGCCATTCATCAACATCCTTTTATAGCCCATCATCATTGTTTATTTCTCTTAATATCACTTGAGCCCCTCCTATCAAAGAAGCAGACATGGAATCAACTTCTCGTTCATTTTTTGTTGTGGATCGCTGTGTGTAATTTATCTCTAAGTCGCAACCCTTAAGTGTAGCATTTCCAAGATTAACAGTTACAACTTGATTACCTTTATTGATTTTTTAATGTTTTAAGCACACCTCCAAGGACTCTTCATGTTCAACATGTGAATTTCCTATTACTCCAAGATAGCCAGACAAATCTAAAAGAAAAGGTGCACATGTAGAGTCTTGTTTGTTATCCATAATATCACTGGAAGTCTCTTTAGTATCCTTCAATGAGTGAGGTGCATTTAATGGTTGTTCATGTTCCAAGGCATCAAGGTTATCTGATGTATGTTTTTCCATATTCTATCAATTATTTTGGTTGGCTTTCCATCTTGTTTAGTTTTAAGACCATAGCCCATGATATCTTGTTGATAGTGTGCATTAATTAGACAATCAATTGGTTTAATTAAACTTAGAACCTGTGTTCGAAGAACAATCCTCAAGACCTCTCTTGCACACATTGAAGGTTATCTTCACTCTGACGTAGCCAACACATATTAACATCATCATTAGTGTTTTGGATAGATAACTCGTGTGCATCTCTAATATCCAAAGTTTTTATGTCATTCTTCCCAATAGAGAAGTCTCCATAAATATCAACTTCTTGGATAAGTGTGTTTGGGCATTCCCTTAGTTCAACATTGGATGCCTCATTCATTTGCTCCTAGATAGGGAAGTCAATCTTGGAATTTGTCATCTTCCTTTCTTCTGGGACCTCCTGAAAATTGAATTTCTTGTCATATTTAGTACTGCCATAACTATGATTCACAAATTCATCTTCCTCATAGTGCCTGTTTCCATTTCACGACTCTTTTAAATCCAAATAGTCTGAAAAAGAGATTTCTTTTCGAATCTCTGCTGAAAGGGCATTGTACGACTCTAAACTGTCCATAATTTTCTTATGTAGTGACCCCATGGTTCACAGGTTGGCAAGAAAAATAGCTCTGATACCACTGTAATATTCCAAATTGGAATATTTTACATAAATTTGGTTTTCTTGAAAAACCTTTTTTTTTAATAAATATTAATATTGCATTTAAAATAATAAATTAAAAAAAATATAAGTCCATAAGGGGTTTCGTCCTTGGGTTGTTATAATCACAAGGGTTTTCGTCCTTGAGAATGGTTGTATAGCATGACGCTTATACACGTTAGATGATTGAATTCATAATTGGATGCTTGTAATACTTCCACATCTCCTCCCTTATATAGCCTATAAAAACTTCTCACAAAGGAGGTGTCCCATCCAAGAGGCACCTCTTCACCAAAAGATGTGACCGTCGACATTTTCGTTAACATTTTTGTCGACATTTCCATTCACTTCCAGCAACAATTCCATTTGATAGTCCTGTTCACTTCCGACAACAATTACGTTTGACATTTTTGTTCATATCCGTTTAATAACTGTTGTATTAAATGGTAACACTGCTCTTTGGCAGCGATTTCTCCTTGGCAACAATTTCTTTATGTGAATGGCAACGCCTCTCCTTGAATTCAGTGATCTCCTTCTTGGGGATATTAATAAGACTTAGCTGGTCACACAAACCCCAACGCAATAACCTCAGTTGTACATGAAACCCTAGTTGTACATGAAACCCCAATGCAACAATCTATGGCTGTTTTCTGTCTGGTATGGTAGCAACAAGCACCAAAGAAATCATGGCAGTTCTAGATGAGTTATGGCAGCATCCCAAGGATGCACAATAGTGATTAAAATACTTCAAACCCTCACAAAAAAATAAAAATTGATAATAATCTTCAATCACATTGAAACTGAAATTCAATCCTAATTTGCAAGCACAATTATGATTCCTGGATGGAATCACCTCAATGGGTCAGAGAGTTTTCGTCCTCAAATCTAAATACGAATAGTGAGGGTTTTCGTTCTCACAATTCACTCCAACTATAAGGGTTTTCGTCCTTATGCTGAAAATTGATGAATTGGAAGGCTAATCAATTGAGAAATATTGATAATAAAAATTGAATGATTTTCAGTGACTCAATATATGGACTCAATTGTCACTTTTAAGGTTAGATTTATACTTTTAGGTTTAGGGTTTACTTTTCACTTTTACCCTTTTCTTTTATTTTCACTTTTTCCTTTCTCACCCCTTTCTTATCTCTAATAATAAAATATTAAGTTGTCACTTTTTTAAATAAAAAGTCACTTAGACAACTTAAAATATTAATTTTATTATTTTTTTATATTATTCGAAAAAGGGGACGTGACAGTCTGCCCTTACCAAAGATTGCTTGTCCTCAAGCAATGCCTGAACCGTCATACAAATACTAAGATTCCAAATTGTCCTTGGGAGTTTGCTAGTCTCTCTTCCCAATTTCTTTGATTCTTCAGCAACATCCCTTAATTGCTTTTCAAGCTTCAAGCTCCAAGTGAGTTCTTCACATTTTACTTGCCCGAAGTCTTCCCTTGTATTGGACATAGAAGCTTTTTGTCTATTGGTATCACTTGATTATTGGCTGTCTAAAATTCTGCCATTGTTTGCAGGATGCACCACACTGCCATCTAATTTTGATTTCTGTTAAGATGGTAGATGTGACTTGACAACCTTATTCTAGAAAGATATGAAAATTTGCTGCTGTTTGGAACCATCCTTGAGATCTAAATATTCCCATTGAAAACCTGATTTCTCTGCAATCTCTCTCATTAGGCTCAACTTTGCATCACTTGTTGGAGGCACACCTGAAAATTTCTTTATCATCTGTTAGTTCACACCACAATCAAGATGTAATTCTCTTGCAGCAATTGCAAGCTCATCCCCATATCTTGTGGCAAAAATGCCATGCAAGTCTTGTGGCTCTGGAATTTCTGCACATCTTGCTGCAGCAAAGATCAGGGTTGACACAACTTCTGTAATGTCCTGTGGGCACTCCCTCTACTTCCAAATGGAAGAGAGTTTGTTGAGAATGCAATCACAAATGATTTCAATCACATCAGATATAGCTAGAACATTCTTCTCTGTGAATAGTACATCATTTTCTCCTTGCTGAGCTGATCCATTGCTAGTCATGACTGATCCTTCTTTTGTGATATTATAGTTGTCTGGCAACTTCCTATTCTTAAGCCTCTTAGCACTTTCTTGGAAGTTTTCCCTATTCACATTCAAATAAGATGCTCTGCCTGTAAGCTTACTTTCGTGAATTGCATCTGAGTTAAATAGGTAAGCTGATTTCAAGCCAAAATCTTTCTCTAGTATCCCATTGCTTTCTTCTAGGAATGAAGCATTATCATGCTCATTGTAATATTCCAAATCGGAATATTATGCAAGAATTCGGATTCTTTGGAAATCCCTTTTAAATGAATTATTGATTATAAATTTGAAATAAAAATTTATATAATAAAATGAATTTAATTCAGAAATTTTGGAATAATAAAGTATTTAATCCACAAGGGGTTTTGTCCTTGGGCTATTTGATAACAAGGGTTTTCGTCCTTGAGATCAAGTTCGCAATTAAGGGATTACGTCCTTAAGAGCCTTTGTTGATACTTGTACAAAGTTGCATGTTTTAATGAATATGATTGGATGCCTTCTTCCAAGACAAAGGCCGAGTATTTATAGCGTCAAGCCTTCCATTAAAAATATATGTTTGCTCTTAAAAGTGGTGACTCTCTAAAAGTGGCAACTTTCCAATGGCTATATAGTAATTAATGCTGATTAATACTAATTTGGTGTGGCGACCTTCCTTGAGTGGTGCGCTCCTTTAATGACAACGATTTCCGTGAGTGTGGCATCCCTTTAATGCTAATAGTTACTAATTAATGCTTATTTAATGACATCCCTCAATTCCAACTATCTCCCCATTTAATGCCAACGATCTCCTTATTGGGGACATTACAGACCTCCTTTCCTCAAGTTTCTTGTCCTCAAGCAATTGTAAGTTGGGATACGCTAAATAGTCGCTCCTTCCATGTGGCATCTTCTATTGGCAAATTCTTCCAACGAGTTATAAATTCTTTGATACTTCTATTTTATAACTTCTTTTCATGCGTATCAAGAATAGTCTCTGGTACGAGAATCAATTTACCTTCTTCATTAATTTGAGGTAATTCCATGGAAGGAATAATATGTTGTCCAAGTGCTTGTTTCAAGCACAACACATGGAAGACATTATGTATGCGGTTGTGCCTTGGTAAATCCAATTCATATGCTACCTCTCCCACTTTTTTGATAATCTGGTATGGCCCGTAAAATCAAGGCTTGAGTTTTTCAGCACCACTTTGTTTAAGGGAAGATTGGCTATAAGGTTGTAACCTTAAATAGACCATATCTTTAACGTCAAAAGTCCTCTCTTTTCTATGTTGATCCACATACAACTTTTGCTGATTTTGGGCGTGCTAAAGATTGTCCTTGAGAGTTATTAGGATATCTTGATGTTGTTATATTAAATCCTTGGCTTTGGGAACCCTACTATACAAAATGACCAAATCTACAAAAGTTTTAGCATCATATAAATACAATGCCTTGAAAGGTGACATTCCAATAGACATGGGATGAAAAGTATTGTAGTAGAATTCATTCAAGTATAACCATTTGATCCAAGTATTTTGTTGCCCGATGACATAATTTCTTAATTATCCTTCAATCCATTTATTTACGTCTTCTGTTTGACCATCCGTTTGAGGATGATAACTCGTATTTAGGGTTAACTTAGTACCTGCCAATTGGAAAAGTTCTTGCCAAAAAGCCCTCATGAACCTAGTATCCCTATCACTGATTATATTTTTTGGTAGTCCAAGAAGCCTAAAAACCTTTTTAAAAAATATTTCAGCTATCATAGGACCATCATACTTTCTGGGGAGTGGAAAGAAATGAGCGTATTTTGTTAATCAGTCCACGACTACATAAAGGTTGCTTTGTCCTTGAACCATGGGCAGTCCTAAAATGAAATTCATAGATATGGTCTCCCATTTTTGAGTAGGGATAGGCAAAGGTTGCAACAATCCAGCGGAAAAGTTATGTTCTATTTTATTTTGTTGGCAAGTGGTGTATTCTTGAATGTATTTAAGGATTTCGCTTTTAAGTCCTTTCCAAAAAAATTGATCCCTTAATTTTTTGTATGTCTTTATAAAACTAGGATGTCTTGTTAATGGGTCATTATGTATGGCCTTTAGGATTTTATGCTTGATTTTGGAACCGACCACTAAGAAAATTCTATCTTTGTAGAGAATGATGTCCTATACTACTTTATAATGTTAATCTTCATTTTTTCCTTCCAAGATTGCATTGGCCCACTTATCCTTAATGTATTTTGCTGTTATGAATGCCTTCCAATTGGCCATAATTTCTACCATGTAGCATAAATATGGTCTTCTTGATAAAGCATCGACCACTACATTATTTTGTCTCTTAACATACTCAGTGTCGAAATTAAAGGCTTGGATCTTACTTACCCATTTTTGCTGTCTTTCATTTAACTCTGTTTACTCTAGGAAATATATCAAGCTATTGTGATCAGTTTTGACCACAAATCTTCCACATACCAAATATTGCCAGAATTTAGCAAGGACATGCATGATGGCAAACATTTCTTTATCATATATTGAGTATCTCCGCTCATGCTCTTTCAGTTTTTGACTTTTAAAAGCAATGGGATGCTTATTCTACATTAAAACCGCACCAATACCTTCTCCTGACGCATCACATTCCAACACGAAGGGTAATGAGAAGTCCAACATTGCCAAAACCGGGCATGAACTCATCACTTGTTTAAGGTGTTCAAATGCTGATTGAGTAAGTTCCATCCAACTAAAAGATCCCTTGTTTGTTGAATTGGTTCAAGGTGCCACTAGTTGCGAGAATCCTTTAACGTACCTTCTATAATAGGTGCAAAGACCTATGAACCCTCTCAATTGTGTCATGTTGGTATGAGGAGGGTAGCTTATAATGGCTTGGATCTTCTCTTGATCAACATGGATACCATGCTTATTTATTAAATGCCCTACATATAGGATTTCTGTCATACCAAATTTACATTTTGACATCTTGGCAAAGAGGGACTGTTGTTCTAATATGTCAAGTACCATGTCTAAATGTTGTAGATGTTCTTCCCAATTCTTGCTATATATTAGAATATCATCGAAGAAAACCAAGATAAATTTCCTTAGATGCTTACTGAAAATGTGGTTCATGCAAGATTGAAACGTGGCTAGGGCATTTGTAAGTCCGAATGGCATTATTAGATATTTGAAATGCCCGTAGTGGCATTAGAATGCCGTTTTCTGAACATCTTCTTCCCTCATTCATATTTGATACTACCCTGATCTCAAATCAATTTTTGAGAAGAAGGTGGCTCCATGTAGTTCATTGATTAGTTCATCGATCTTGGGTATCGGATATTTACTCTTGGTGGTCTTTTTATTTAACTTTCGACAATCGATACACATTCTTAATGTCCCATCCTTCTTTTTGACCAACACGATGGAAGAAGCAAATGGACTAACCCTTGGCCTAATATGCCCCATCTCTAAGAATTCTTTAATGGCCTTTTTGATCTCATATTTATAAATCTTTGGATGTCGGTATGGTGTAGTTATTACTGATTTCGTTTTAGTGTCCAACTCAATGATATGTTGGAAGCCTCTTGCTGGGGGTAGTTCGGGTGGTAGGTTCTCAAATACCTTGGCATGCCTTTCGATGATAGGTTGAATATCATCATGATGTGTTTCGTGTTCTTGTGCGGAGTTGATCAAACATTGTACCGCCCATGCTATATGCCCCTTATTAAATGTTCTTTCCATTGTTTTTTGCCGTTACTATTTGAGGGCTCCCATTGGCCATGCCTTTCAAAACTATTTATCTTCCATTTGATTGGAACTATTTCCATTGTCTGATAGTTTTGGGTAAACTCACCCAATGAATGCAACCATTGAACTCCTAAGACCAAATTTGTTTCATCAATATTAATGATATAGAAGTCATCGTTTATTCCATATCCTCCCAAAGTCAGATTTAATTGTGGAATTCTCTTTGTACACGGAAGAGTAAGTCCATCAACAACTGTTACCAGAAATCTCTTGAATTCTTCCATTTTCAGATGATTTCCTGGCGAATTTTTCATCAATAAAATTATGGGTATCCCCACTATCGACTAAGATTGTAATTCTTTGTCCTCACAATGTTCCTCTTACTTGGAATGAATGATATCGAGGTGCCCTTGAGAGAGTGGCAAATGTTCATTTCGTGGTTTCTTCAACGATTATTTGTAATTGGTTTTCATTGTTTAATTTTCTCTTTTCTTTTGTATCACTTTCCGGGCCAACCTCGATGTAGTGAACTTGCCCTTTGCCTAAGCAACGGTGGCTTGGAGTCCATGGGTCTTTACAAGAAAAACATAACTTTTTTCTCCTTAATTTGTTATGTGTTTCCAATTCCTTATTTGGCTTTGGTGTCTCACAAGATTGAGGTCCGCTTGTTTGTATTGGTCTCCTTTGCTCATAGGAGTGATTTCTCGGAGGACCGCTTCCCATTCCCCTAGGTTGGATGGGTGGCCAATTTCTGCCTTTTAAGGTTGAAGCTTCCAAATCTAAGGCCTTCTTAATTGCTTCTTGAAGTGTTGATGGAGTAAAAGCTTTGAGCAAGCCTTTTAGAGGTTCTATTAATCCTTTCGTGAATAATACGAGTCTTTTTTCAGACATGTCGGAAACCATTACTGCTAGTCTTTGAAATTCTTCCACATATTCATCCACACTATTATTTTGTTTTAATAGTGCTAATTCCCAAAAATGGACCTCAAGATCTGCCCTATCAAACCTTTCGATCAATTGTTTGGCAAAGTCATCATATGAATTGATCTAGCTATGTCCTTGGGTGAGCCATCAACTACTATTCATGGGCTATACCTTGCAGATGGAGAGTCGCAAATTTTATGGCTTCTTCCATCATTGAACGTAACAAAAGATACGTGTCCAACTTTTGTATCCATGCCCTAGTTGTACATTTGTTTGTACCATCAAAAGGTGATAGTGACATTTTGCCTAATGCATGTTGCATATTCCTTTGTCTATTTTGGAGTTTATATTCTGGCCGAGATGCACCTCTATTTTTTCTCATTGCCATATACTTTTGTAGGGTAATTCCCTTTTGGTTTCCCTCTGGAAGTGATTGATATGCTTTGAAGCAAGTTATAAGATCATCTTTAAATGATTTTGGAATTTCTTCGTCGGGTTCTTCTCTCAGAATGAGTGTTGGTTGGCAATGTTGATATGATGATGTGGTGTCTGTTTTACATTTGAGCTCAGAGATGGACGAACTAGTTTCTACCTTTTGTGTATTGATATTCATTATCATTTTCATGGTCTGGGCCATTTGTGCCACTGTATTTGCCAATTGTTCTTGGCCTTGGACAAGTTTATCTACCCTCTCATCTTCCACGTCTCCTCTTGCTTCCTTAGTTTTAATTCTTCTTTTGTAATACAAAATATTCCTATTGTTATCTTGCATATGTTTTTTATTCCACAGGCTGGCAGGATGGAACGCTGTGATACCATTGTAATATTCCAAATCGGAATATTATGCAAGAATTTGGATTCCTTGGAAATCTTTTTTAAAAGAATTATTGGTCTTAAACTTAAAATAAAAATTTATATAATAAAATGAATTTAATTCAGAATTTTTCGAATGATAAAGTATTTAATCCACAAGGGATTTCATCTTCGGGCTATTTGATAACAAGGGTTTTCGTCCTTTGGATCAAGTTCGCAATTAAGGGGTTATGTCCTTAAGAGCCTTTGTTGATACTTGTACATAGTTGCATGTTTTAATGAATATGATTGGATGCCTTCTTCCAAAACAAAGGCTGAGTATTTATAGTGTCAAGCCTTCCATTAAAAATATGTCTCCTCTCAAAAGTGGCGACTTTCCAATGGTTGTTTGTTAATTAATGAAATATACTAAATAATGTTGGTTAATACTAATTTGGTGTGGCGACCTTCCTTGAGTGTGGCATTCCTTTAATGATAGCGATTTCCTTGAGTGTGGCTCTCCTTTAATGTTGATAGTTACTAATTAATTCTGATTTAATGACAGACTTCCCTTAATTTCAGCTATCTAATTTAATGCCAACGATCTCCTTATTGGGGATATTACACTCATGTACATACTTTGTGTTGAAGTCATTTCTTACCTCTGCAAAAGAAGTATATCCATGTCCATTTATATATTTTGGATGAGAGAATTTGCTTTCCTCATGGAAAGCAATATTTGGATGTTCCTTTCCACATTTTGTTTAAGGATCTTTACATTGACCATCACAAGTGTGCCTTGAGTTCTTATTTTGTGAAGATCTATTGTAGGCCTATCTTGTGGCTTCATGAACTTACCCTCTTTCTGAGTTGGTATTGAAAGAACGGTTAACAACCTATGCTTTGACCAACTGCTTAGTTGAAGTTCTTTCACAAACAACCAAAGATGTCACTCCATCTATTTGATTGACAACACCAACAACAAATTTCTTCACATTTCTCTTTGAACTAGAAAATTGCTCTGGCTTCTCTTCTTGAGAAGTCTTTTCACGGTTATCTGAAATAACAAGAATCTCTTTGACATTGCTTGAAACAATAGGAATGACTCTCTTGTATATGTCTTCTTCTATTGTTACCTTTGAGAAATTTGCATCAACTCCATCGTTTGGGGGACTTAGGAATTTGGGTTTTACTAAAAGATTCTTCTCACTTTTATTTTTATAGCTATCCTGCAAATCACCTTCATGTGGCATGAACCCAATCTTTGGGAGATTGATGGGTGCTCTTTGAACATGAACATCTTCAACTTCCTCTTGTATGGTGGATTCCTCCATGGGCTGCTTGCTCTCAATTTCTTGAAGCTTTGATTGTTCTTTCTTCTTCAACCTTCCCCTTATTTTCTTTGAATATTTCTAAGAATTCTTCAAAGGTAAATTCAGAGTTTTGATCATATATGGGAAGCTTGCTTAGAGGATTTTGAGTGATCCTTCTTCCTCGTCTTCTTGGCTCATGCCTCCTAAGTCAGAGAAATCTCAGGTCATGTCAGCTTGAACTTTTAGGTTTAGATTATAATATTCTTCACAGTAGGCCTCATAATTTGTTGCTGCCATTCTTCTGACTCTTATTGGTCCAGCTCTATTTTTATTGATGCCAGTAGATATGACATGCTATTCTGATACTCTTCCAATTGCTTGTCCATTCTATCTCTTACCTTGTAAGTTGGCATGATCATTGCTCTGATACCACTGTAATATCACTTTTTGGATAATTTATCAACTCTAAAGTTTTATGTGGTTCATTTTCAATATTGGATATCAAACAAATACTAAAATATCGCACATGCAATATTGATATTGAAAATTTAATTGAAACTTTACTGAAACCCTTATTGTAATGAGATGAAAGCATACAAACTTTTGATAATGAAGCAAATTAAACCATAATAGAATGCTGTAATAAAACCCTTACATTTATTTGGCATCACAAGGCCAAAGACAAAACTGTTACTTGAATATACCTCTGTAAGTTAATTACATGCAGCAATGATCAACAAATGAAGCTTGAAGTAAGGTTATCGCTGGTACAACAGCCACTTTGATTTGCACAAATTAGACTTAACTGGTCACATAAACCCCAACGCAATAACCCCAAGTGTACATGAAACCCTAGCTGTACACGAAACCCCAATGCAACAGTCTAGGGCTGTTTCTATTTGGTATGGTAGCAGCAAGCTCCAAAGCAATGAATGGCAGTTCCAAATGAGGTATGGCAACTTCCCAAGGATGCACAATAGTGATTAAAATACTCCAAACCCTCACAAAAAATTGAAAGGTGATAATAATCTTCAATCACTTTAAAACTAGAGTTAGATCTTGATTTTCTAGCACAGTTTTGATTCCTGGATGGAATCACCTCAATGGGTTAGAGGGTTCTCATCCACAAACCTAAATCTAGATGCCGAGAGTTTTGTCTTCAAAATTCGTTCCAACTATAAGAGTTTTCGTCCTTACGCTGAAAACTGATGAATTGGAAGGCTCAATCAATTGAGAAATATTGATAATAAAAAGAATGATTTACAATTAGGAGGATTCTCAATATATAGACTCAATTGTCACTTGTAGGGTCAGGGGTATACTTCTAGGTTTAGGATTTTACTTTTCACTTCTACCTTTTTCTTTTATTTTCACTTTTCCTTTATCTCACTTTTTTCATTTATTTCTAATAATAATAAAGTAATATTAAGTTCTCACTTTTTTTTAGTAAAAAGTAAGTCACTAGACAATTTAAAATATCAACTTTATTATTTTTTTACTTTATTTGAAAAAGGGGATATGACAGAGTCACACCCATTCATCCCACCCCGGGATCTTATGTAAGTCGGCCTAAAGCAATAACTAACTAACAAATGCAATTACAAATGAAGAGTGTGCCATAGGTTGGCCTGCATATATCCCTATGGATGCTATAGGTTAAGAGTGTAACACACTATTCAGATCTGTTATAGTCAATGAGATTTGCGGGGATAAAACGGTGGAGTAATGACTTGTGGTTAGCTACTAATAGGTAGTTGAGAAGTGACAACAAACAACAAGGTCGCTGACCTCGAGTAGAACAACACAGTAATTGCCAATTGGATGAGAAGCACAATAACTGATGATTGAGGCAGTTGAGCTACCAGGTGCCATGTAGGGTTGTTGGAAAGTCTATAAAAGGTAGAGACCTTGGAAGAAATAGATATAGATCAATAGAGAAGTAACGAAGGGTTGTCAAATTGTTGAGAGATATGATAGTTGGCTTGTATGTTGTTCAGTGCCTTTGAGCGCTTTACAAACATTTTAATCATGTTCTATTAGGTAATGGATGTGAATATTATTGCTATTGTTGCTGGTGTTTCTTTGTTAGGATTGTAGAACGATGTTTATATGTTCAAACTTCAAACTAATGCGTATCTTATATTTAACAATGTATTGCTAGTAAAATGACAAATTCTTTGGCAGAATCATTATGATTGTGATATGGCTTACATAGTTGCCCTATGTGGATAAGATAATATCTTTGTGCTTTTGTTTATACATATATATATGTTTGCTTTCAACCATGTATTAGTATGACAATATGGAACAAAGCTCTCAAAACTCCCGTGTGCATGAAGGTATGCATGCGAGATAATGTGTGTCTCACCATTGCCAACCAACCCCAACCCTTCTTAATTTCCTCTCTCTACACCTCGGGTGAGCACGTGAGTCCAAACTCATGTGATGTGCCGGTGTAGAAAGAATAAGTGCTGGGATGTGCACAAGGCTAGTGTGCAGGTGAACCCTAGACTAGCCAACAATATCCATTTGAGAACAAGTATTTATAAGCAGGTGCTTTGTCTCAATCATTTTTTTTTGATGGGTAACCAAATAATTGTATGTAAACAAGAGCAGGGAACTAAAGGATGTAAGCAAAAAATAAGAAATGTGAGAACCTAGGTCCCAAGGCATGGCAAAATTTATGGGAAAAGCTCGGAATTTGCCAAACTATATCCTCGTCGAACATAAATTTGAACTTTATTCATTTTTTTTATATGGGAATTTTTTGACATGCTTTTGCATTATTTTATCAATATGTGTGCATATATACATATACTGATTGATGCAAAAGCTCTCCCTACTTTGTCCCTCTGACATATTTATGAATTTTTTTTAGAAAATTAAAATGATAATTTTTTTTTATTGTCCTACATTAATGATGCTTTTTTTTTGAACTTTATCCATTGTGAAACTTGAACTGAACTTTATCCTCGTGAAACATGAACTCGAACAAACCTTTTGACTTAGGACTGAGAACAAGCAATTATTTTAGGACTCAAGTGACAATATTTTCAGTGTGTTTATTGCTTTTAAAGTTTATTTTTTCTGGACTATTTTGTAATGTGAGTCCCCATTTAAACTTTCACTAAAATGGCTGGAGGCTGCCTAAAATGGCCCAGGAAATACTTGTCTGTTTTGGCCATTTCCTGGGGTTGAAGCGATTGTTCGTTTCTGTGTTGTTTCCATTTCAAACTAAGTTTTGCCGTTCCCTCTCCTTTTTCATGTTTTGCATAGTTTTCGCAAGAATTTATGTTTATGGGGTGTAGCTGACCTTTGCATCTTTATGACAACTAGTGTCTATCACCAACATGAGAAGGGTAATGTAGTTGTTACAGGGGCACTATACTCAACAGTCAATACAATTGAATGGTAGGATGGCAACTATTTAATTTATATGTTTCCATGCATCTTGTTTGAATTGGGAGGCGCATCCTACAACCTGAGTAATTGGTAATGCACTAACATATGAGTGAGATCACACTGATAATGCACCTGGGTTAAACATATGAGTGAGCCAATGCTGATTTATGAACAACACTACAATAATAAAAGAAATTTATATGTATATGCAAACATAAAGAGAATTAAACGTATGTCAAAGACAACAAATTAAGAAAAACGAAGACAAGTAAAGGTGGTGAGTTTCGGAATAGTAGGATTGGGGGTTGGCACCTCGATTCTCTTTTCATTTTGGATATCAATGTGCATCTGTGCTAGTTTGTAATTCAACAACTTGTTATAGGTATTTTTCATAGTTCCACGGAGTTTCTTGACAGGGGGATGGGGGGACGTGGGGATGGAGGGCCTAAGTGGGGGGACAACGGGGGGGAGGGGGGACGGCGGAGCGGTGCAAATACATATAATTCTTGAAAAATTAGTTATAAAAAGATGTATAAGGAATAAGGATATTGCATTGAACATCAACAATTTAACATTTAAGTTTTAACTTTTAACAATGAAGTTTCAAGTTTGAACCATTGAACCAATGAGCATTGAACATTGAAAATGAAAATGAAAATATCAAATTCAAAATTTCGTAATGATGATTCACGATTACAATCAAGTATCAACAATGCTAAAAAACAAATTACTAAATAGTAAATACTAATGAGCCAATGGCTAATCCCCAAAATTCTTGCCAAACTCTTCATCGCTAGAACTGATGGACTCCACATGCTCTACATACCATCTGGCTGCTAGACTCTCCTTGTATGCAAGTGCGTTGCGGTCAATGAGACGCAAGGCACTATGTACAACCACAAGCTTCTCTGCCCTCCTAGAGGTAAACTTGTTCCTCTTAACGGAGTGGATGAAGCTATAAGTAAACCGGTTCTTCTTGATCTCACTTTACCTCTCCTAATACTCTCTCACTCTTGCAAACTTCTCCCTCTTAGCTTGCTGCCTTTATTTTTGGCTCTCTACTTCACTCAATGAAGTTTTTGTGTGAGAATGAGAGGGATGGGGCTTTTTAAAAGCTTTTGGGAGGCCTTGGGGGTGAGGGTGGGACCCGTTAGCAATTAGAGTTAGGGTAGAGGGCTCACAAACCAAAATATTTTTTAAATTTACAAAAACAAAGCATTTTTGATGTCCCCTAGTGTGGGGGACACTTGGAAGTTCCCTGGGGGCTTGAGGGATGTTTGGGCATCCCTTAGATGTCTCGGGCACGTCCCAGAGTCCCCCAATGTGGGGCATGCCTGGAAGTTTCCTGTGGGGTTGAGGAATGTCTTGGTGTCCCTTGGACGTCTTAGAGTCCCCCAAACATCCCCTTTTAGAAAGGATGTCTCAGGGACGTCCCCTCTTAGAGGGAAACATCCTAGGGATGGTGGCAGTTGGGGGCGGGGATGGAGGGACGGAAGGGGGACGTCCCCCTGATGTCCCCATGTACCGGGGATGTCCCCGTGTCTCGGGAATGTCCCTGTCCCAGAAACGTGGGGATTTTGGGCGGGGGGGACGCGTCCCTGTGGAACATTGGTAGTTTTAATCTTGTATTTTGACAAAAATGATAGTCATGTGTGTGTAGACACTGAATTGTGCTCCCATGAGTTGTTGACATGTGGCATCTTGAGCAATGTGTAAATTGTTTGGGGTCGCATGAGTTGCAGATGTATGGCATCCTTGGGAAATGTGTAAAAGTCAATATGTTTTTCTACATCAGCTTTGTCACAAGTGAAATAACCACTAGGGTTGTCGAGTAATGTGTATTTAAAGGAATAACTATATCCCAAAATTGTCATCAAGTGGAGTATACTTACTATTATAGATTGATAATATTAGGGTGCTTGGTACCTGTTGATAATTCTTCCACAGGCCAAAAAATTGTCAACCTTATTATTCGGAAGACGGTCTTATGGGTACCAGTTTGTCTTGTGAATCAGTTTCGGGTACTGAATAATGAAAAGGAAAAGGTTTAAGTTCAATCAAAAGCCTAAATCCATACCTATAGCTACCCAAGGAGCCGTGCACAGCAAAGCAACCAGCAAGGAAAGAAGCCAACAAAGCAAAGGAAATAACAAAGGAAGGAAGATATCCTTCGGAAAAAAGTCCGAAGGAATACTTCAGAGAATAAACAAAGGAAAGTCTGTAGCCTCCAAAGAAAAGAAGGAAAAGAATAAAGCCCAAGGAGTAATTCCTTCGGACAAAAGTCCGAAGAAATCCGAGAGAGAAGTCAGAAAATCCAAAAGTTCAAAGGAATAAAGACACCTGCAAAAAACTCGGGTGCCCTACAATTTTTTCAAAAAGCCACAGAGGAAGCACAGAAGCCCTTGCGGAGGGCACTTGGTCGGTGACAGGGCCATTCCAACTTTCCCGAAGGGCACAGAGGAGGACACAAGCCCTTGCGGAGGGCACTTGGTCGGTGGCAATACCTTTGCAATTTTTCCGAATGACATTTTCTGTCGGTGGCCAAAGAAGACAAAGCAAATACCTTCGGACTTTTTGTGCGAAGGAATTCCTTTGGACAAAAAGTCCGAAGAAATTCAAAAAAAAAAAAAAAAAAAAACTGACAGAAGTCCGAAGGAAAGAGAAGAGAAAGTCTAAAGGCAAAAAAAAAAACAAAAAACAAAGGATAATCCTTCGGACTTTTTGTCCGAAGGATTAATTCGGGAAAAGAACAAATGGGAAAAGCCTGCAAAGTAATTAGCCTGCGGAAATTCAAAAGACAAAAGTCTACGGGAAAAGATAAGTCAAGGACAATTCAAGCGGAATAATTGTCTGAAGGAATTCCTTCGGACAATTTGTTCGAAGGAAATCCTTCGGAGGGTAAAGCCAAAGGCAAGGTCCGAGCACAGACAAGCCAAGGGAAATAAAGCCGCAAGAAAAGTGAGGACATAAAGCCGAAGGAGATATCCGAAGGGAAATAAAGCAAAACAAACTGTCTGTGGGAAAGTGGACTAACAAAAGATCCGAAGAAAAATCCAAGACCAAAGACAAGTCCACGGGAATAAACCCAAGAGCAACGCATGCACAGGAATAGAAACAAAAAATAGATAGCCGAGAAATAAATTCAACCTGAATCTATCTCACTCAGCAAGATAGTTTTCCATGTAAGCACTTTTGTCCGTATCAAGCTCGTAATGTTCCAACAGCTCAATCGGAGTTCCAAATTCGGACGTCAAGTTGACTGTTCTAGATTTAGAATTGACTAATTGTTAAACGCCACATCTACTAGGAGTTTTCCATGCAAAGGAGAATAATCTCTTCGTTCAACTTAGCTTATCAAATGCTCCAACTCAGCTTATCAAACGTTCCAACTCGGCTTGCAACGGATCAAGTCAAAGTTCTAAAATTGACATTGGCGTTGGATTTCATGCATGATATTATCATCTCATACTTTCAAACGTTCCAGCAGCTCACGAAGAAGCTAAAATTGACATTGGCATGGATTTCTATGCAAAGAGAGGTGGGCGTTTCAATAAACAAAGACAAGTCCACTTCCTCTACAGTAGCGCCAAGGAGCTTCATGCAAAGACAAGTCCACTTCCTCTAGCGCCAAGGAGCTTCTTGCAAAGACAAATGAAAAACATATTTTTATTGAAAGCCAAAAGTCAACGTTGAGTTAATCTAAGTTGATCTTCCTGTTCTATTTTTCAACGCCAATCTTTTGGCTGTTGTAATTCTATATAAGTTGGCTTTCAACCTTAGATTTTTTCATTATCCCTCTCTTAGCAAGACCAGACTTTGCCATTGGTGAGTTGTGTAACCTCTTCAATCAATAGAAAGATTG
This sequence comes from Torreya grandis, assembly GCA_037957365.1. Lineage (NCBI taxonomy): Eukaryota > Viridiplantae > Streptophyta > Pinopsida > Cupressales > Taxaceae > Torreya > Torreya grandis. The sequence continues at coordinate 2,769,213 of JARHVA010001683.1, read as the reverse complement.
TACTTTCAAATTTCAAGTGCTGACAATGTATATTCATTCAGCAATTTACATGTGGTAGATTTCTCTTCCTTCCCAAATTTTGATTCTTACCTAGTTGCTAGCTTATTGTATTATACAGGGCATGTTAAATGTTCTTTATGTCTTTTGCTGAAGCTGTAAGTGGATGTTAGGTGTGTTGGGTGAATATTTTGTTACCAGCTAACTGATGGGCAAAATAGGTTGTTTCAACTACAGCATAAGGAGATTGATCGACCAAATGTGCAGGTTTACTACATCAAAAGGGGACAAATCTTTCCTCTCATCAAGGGGAGGTTCCCTATAACTATGAGGTACTATATATATATATACTAAAAATAAGCTGAAAATAACACTCAGGGGTATGACAACACCATCCATCTCTCTTTTTTCAGAGATGATGTTCACAGACAAAAAAAAAAATCTGGTGAAAACATTGAAGGCACTTCTCTTCTTTCAGAAGTGGTCTACAGCAAACAACAGGAATTCTTTCTAGTAGTGATAAGTAAATGTAACAGGGCGTAGTAACACAGCAGGATGAAGTGTAGCACAAAGTCTCCACCTCAACTGCTAAAGAGTGAAATATACGAAGAACAATGGGGGCACAAAGTTGTCCCAAGATCTTTTACACAGAAACAAAAAACAACACACTAAAGACCGTTGTGGCAGCACAAAGTCTCTCCACAGTGGGCTTCAGGACAACTTTCTGATTACTTCCACTAATTCTGCTTGTTAAATTAAATGGACAAGAATGCTTCTAGGAAACAAACATAAGAACAATTTATTAAATAACACAAGCTATTTCAGCACAAACTCTGAAAGGTCACTTGTTTTCTCATTCAAATAAAGAAATATGATTAACAATCTAAGCTCAAAGTCTCAGGAAATGCCTTTCAATTTGGGCAGAGTTTTGCTTCTATAACAGAGAGATCCCCCTTGCATAAAATAAGAGATTACAATATATAGCAGCCAAGAAAGACTTGGCGCTTTGTTTTCATGGAAAGGCCCATGCTGCATTCAATGCTTTGAATGCATTTTCAGTTCAGTCAAGGGGCCATGCTGAAACAGGGCATCGGGCTTGACTTTTGCGTATAGAATCATCTCGAATGTCTTCTCCTCGGCATGGGTCGTCTGGTCTGTCTCCAGATATGTACGCGACTGTCCACTCGCTTTTATTCAAAGGGAGAAAAACCGGCCGTGCCTTCTAATGTTTGCGCGCTCAGATGTCTACTTGGTGGACTGTTCCACCTACTGAAATAACTCTCCTGTAGATATTTCAGTATCTCCTATAACTTTCCCTCTTTCCTGTTGCAATTTGAGCTCTCGGGCTATCTTCTTACCTTTGGCAGGCTCTTTCAGCTTCTTTCTTCAGTTGTTCGCTGAGTTTTGTTCTTCAAGTTTCGCGCCATATTTGAAAATAAACGGGCATTTCATTACCTTGAATTTGACGTCTGCGGGGACATTACTGGTTGCTGGTCGCTTGAACCACATTGAACCTTGAACCTTTGAACCATGAGAGTTCATTGGTTCAATGGTTCAACAGTTCGAGCGGTCCTATCGGCTCTTTGGTTCAATCGCTTTCTTTCCTCTTCGGTTGAACCTTCTCTTCGAACTTGTCTCTGGAATCTTCTGCTTCCTTCCTTCGCTTGAAGCTTCCCTTCGAACTTTGAAATTCCTTCGGCTTTCTGTCTTTGGAACCCCCCCAAGGGAAGGTGTCCCTTCGGGCATTGAGAATGGTCCATTTTGTGGTCGGCGAGAGTCCCCCACAAGGGTACTTGCCCTTTGGAGTCCTTCGAGCGGCCTTGTTTTTCAAATCCTTCAGACAAAATGTCCGAAGGAAATCTTTCCTCTGCCTTTGCCGCTTTCTGTCGAGCCTTTCAACATTCCTTCGGACATTTTGTCCGAAGGATTTCTTTTGTGAAATTTTGCCGCGGGAAATCTTTTCGAAAGATATCCTTTTGCTCCTTGACTTGGCAATTTCTTCGGACAAAATGTCCGAAGGAATGGATCAAAGAGAAGGCCGAAAGGGTAAGGTTTTCTTAAAAAAAAAGCAAATGATGAATTTCTTCTCTTTGATCCATTCGCAAATGTTCCCTGCCCTCCGCAAGGGCACTTGTCCTTCGGGCTTTGGGAGACTCCTTTGAACCTTCCGATTGAACCGACTGATTGAACCGTTCGATTGAACCAACCAATTGAACCAACAATGGTTCAACGGTTCAACGGTTCAATACTGTGTTCTGCTCATTCAATTGACCACTTGAATTGACCTCTTTGAACCAAGCCGACTGAAATCTTCCACTTCCTTCGAAGTTTCTCGAACTTTATTGAACTCGTTGAACCTTTGAACCTTGAACTCTTTTGGTTCAAGGTTCAATCTTTCTTCTTCGAAGTCTTCTTTTCGTTAAGTCTTTCGAAGCTGTTAAACTTTGAACTTGTTGAACCTTTGAACCTTTGGAGGCGGGGTTCAATGGTTGAATGGTTCATTCCATTTGTTTGAAGCCTGCCGATGAACCCTTTGGTTGAACCTTGACGTTGAACCAACCTTGAAATTGCCAAAGTGTTGGGAACTTGTTTCTTTGTGAGAGCTCACTTGTTGAAGTTGTTGAACCTGCGAATCCCTTAGCTGAAAAAGCTTGAATAATTGAAGGATTGGAGTGCTCATAACATTTTTTGAGAAGGGAAGAGAGAATTTTGCCTTACAGGACCAAATAGTTGATATGTTGTCCCCAAAAATGAGTGACAGATTTTGGGAACAAGGTGGCTGCAAAGTGTCTTGTATCAGACCTCTCTCCATCGTTTTTCCCATGTTTTGGTCATTGGATCGAACCTCTTCATGAAATATTTATGCATAAGTGATTGATTGAAATCGAAGGTCTTCCTTTTGCCTTGTTTGTTCAATGTTCAAGGTTCCAAGTAGAGTGAATCAATCTTTTGGTGTATCACCGTTATTAGGTAGGATTTCCCCTTAAAGTTTTCTTCTCCGTTTTCCATGGTAGTCCGCAACATAGAGTAGAGATCCTCATTGAGACATCTTACAGGAACCAGCTTTCTTTGGAGGTTCTTCTCACCATTGAGGCGCCCACCCTCGTGAGAAGATCCCATTGTTTTAGCCGGATAGAGGATTGGCCATTTCATGCACGTCTTCAATTCAGGGCGCAGCTCCAGGTTGACAACAGTACCCAATCCTATATTGTGCTTCTTGTCTTTATTTGGTGTGAATAGGATGTTCAAACCTTGGATGTTGGGCTGCTGTCATTTTCTGATGTTGGGCCTTACAGGGAACTCCTGGGACCACCAGATCTATAATCCCTTTTATTAAGCATATTCCAACCATTGGTGATTTTAATTGGCTGTTAGATGTTGCAGCTATTCACACAGATTGTAAAAGATTAGTCGGACAGCGTCGCCTTTCACCAGACATGGGGCTAACTAGAGCTTTGATATCAATTTGCTTCCTTTTCATTTGGCGAGGACTGTTCCTTTCATTTGGTTATTTGTCCTATATATGTTGCTTCTCTTAGCCTGAGAACATTTTTCAGCCTTCGTATTGGCTCTTGCAGTGATTGATGATGATGTTGGCCCTTTTTCTGCTAAAGACATGGCGCTGACTAGAGCTTTGATATCCATTGGGTCCCTTTCCATTTGGCGAGGGGCATTTCTTTCATAGGGTTATTTGTCCTATATGGCTTTGTATTTATTGACTGCTATAAGAGCCGCTTTCTTATTAGGTTCTTTTGCTATTTTAGTTTTAGATATTTTGCTTATGGTTATTTGAGTCTTTTAGCACTCTTAGTCTCTACTGTAACTTGCTATTCTTTTGAGTATCATTGACCTACTTTGGTCTTCTGTGGACATTATTTTATTATCTTTCTTGCTTCATTCTTTCTATGTTTGGACTCATGTCAAATACAGCTTCACTAACAACGATTGAGTTGGTGTTGCTTTATAAGAGGTTATTAGATGATGGTTCTTGCTCTGCTCATAGATAGGATACGGCAATTTTTTTTCCAGGTAACCATATTTGAAATTTTAGAACTAAGTTCAGCAGTAGGGCAACTTCACCAAGAGTATCTCTATGACCAAGTTCTGTTTTCTTTATACATTCCGAGTAATGAATCAGGGTAACCAAGGTACACTTGTGATTGTAGGGGAGAAACAGACTTGAAATAGTTTCACGAGCTCATCAGAAATTTTAGTAATTGTCCTGTCTACATTGGGCTACAATGTACTGCAGTGTTGGTGACTATTATTTGGGTTTTTGACAGGGTCATTTTATCAAGGTACAATTAGGTCTTTTTCTATGCATTATTTGTTTTATTTATTTGTGAAATATGTTAAACACTGTAGGCTGAGCTGCGTGACTTGGAGAGCGGTCATAAATTAACTGAGAGGCTACGCACATCAGAGCCTATTGAAAGTAAGTATCTATGGTAAGCTGCCTTGGTTGTTTAGTTTTAAATGATTTTCTATTCGAATTCCTTTAATTAATTATTCAGCAGTTGAAACGATGGTGGTTATTTATCTGTTCTTATGTCTGTGCTATTGTTGGCCTGTACAGCTCAAATTATTTGGATTTATTGAATGAAACAACTGATTATCAATCCTTAACATATAAATTCTTTAGCATATATGCTCCTGTCAATTTTCCTTCCAGCTTGGAGTCTTTTATCTCTTCATTTCACTTCACTTTTGTTCATTGCTTTTATTTTCTTTTGTATTGGTTTGAGATGTCCCATACACTGTGTCTTGATGTGCTATCAAATGTTGATTTTTACTAGTAATATACAAGCATTCTTAATCTACAAAAGTATATAAATTGATATCTGATACAAACAATACCCAACAAAAGAATCCCTTGGTAGGAGATTTAAGAAAAAGAAGCATTGTATGCGAGCTAATGAATGATATATCCAAATCAAGATGTAGAATCCCCCTGTAGGATATTAAGAGAAACCAGCATATGTATATGAGATATTGAATGATTTTAAAACAAACACGTCCACAATCGTTTTCCAATGTGGTGTTTATACACAATGATAAAAAAATGAGACCAAGATAACTGCATAGACAACTTAGTACAGATACAATCACAAAGTCAGCCTATAAAAATAAACTTTATTCCAACATCCCCCCATTAAAGTTTATTTAACTAGGATAATCATGTTTCACAAATAATCATTACAGCATCCCGCTTTAAAGTTTATTTGAAGAGTTAAATGACTTGCAAATAGTCTTCATAATGCACTCACAATTGTCAGTGGTGTTTGAGTTGACTAGAATATGACAATTGAATTTAGAAGATAGCTATCATTATTATTCTCTGTATATTCTTTATCACAATCTTCATTATCCTTGATCCTGGAGGATCTTAGTTATCACTTTGACTCGTGGCATCTAGATGTTGCTTCAACATCATCTTCAGTACACTTGTGAAACTGCAGGTTCTAACTCCTCTTCTACCATACTGCAAAACTCCTACAGTGTTAGTACTGTAGGGCACAACTCAATCATTAATTCATCAGAAGGCGCAAGTCTGATGATTGGTTATGAAGCGGTTGTTGCCAAAACATGTACTGGCAGGGTGTAGGCACTCTACCATCGTAAGGATCCAATTGACACTTCAACTTCTTTCTTTGTATATTAATGTACACTTCCATTCTTTGTAGTTAGAATGAAGTTAGGAGTACGTAGACATCACATATCCAACCTCCCAAATCTTGTACAAAACTTAGCATACTACAACTTTGCTATTACAGTTCTACATCTGATGTGATTGCTCTTTTCTGCTCTTTCCTTTGTCATATTGCACTCTGATATATCTTTTGGCCTTTGTCATTCATTATATGCTTCCGCCACAACCCATTTAATCCATTAAGTGAGGTTGTCGACTGGGTTTTCCCATGGACCTCGTATTAGTGATATCTGGGCATACACACTTCATATCATCTCATAGTGATATAGAGGTTGTATCTGAAATCTTTCTTTGTTGTATGCCCACTCATATGAGGTCTGATTATAGGAAGTTAGGGCTTGAGACTCGCGACGCTTCATCATACCTCCCTTTATGTCCTTGGATGGCAGACAGATCAAACATTGAGATTCCAACTTCAGACATTCAAGAAAATGATAGAGGATGCATACAACGACAATGGGAAGAATTGGAAGAACACCATGTACACGTACGAACGAGTATCGTTGATCAGTGTTCTCAACTTTCCAAGCATGTTTAGACTCCTTCCAACACATCTCATTCACATTAAACTTTTGGTGGTCAGGCGCTCTACAAGGTACAAGTCAATCTAGACATCCCTATGTTTGAAGGCAAAATAGATGCAGATGCCCAATATAATTGGCTTAACGTAATTTGTTCATACTATGCAATGAATCATTTCTTTGACCAAGAAAAGATTACATTGGCTCTTCAGAAAGTTTCTTTATTAGTAAAGAAATGTTGGGATAACTATTGCACTACACGTGAAGCATGAGAAGATGTTGACTTAAACACACTTGTAGATACCTGGAACGATCTCGTATAAGCACACAAAGCAACTTATTATCCTATTGGAAACTATGATGACTAGTACATCAAGTTTTCTTGGTTAAGGCAAGGTCGTAATCAATTTGTGCAGGAATACACTGACACTTCATATTTTGGTTTCAAAACTGAATGTTCAGGAATTTGAGCAAAATCTCGTTTTGAAGTATATGTCAAATTTCAGACCATATAACCAATCAAATATGGATTTGATCTGAATTACGGATCACTGCTTGTTGGCAATATTAGCTAACTAATCCCCTATTCTCAGAAGATGTAAATATGCGATTTGTATCATTTGTAACTCTTTGGAAGCAACTGTTTCCCGCATAGTTGCAATCAAGAAGGTTGATCAGTTAAGTACAAAGGGGTCTACGAAGATGGAATTAGGTTGGGGATGAGGCGAACATCCTAGATGTGAAGGCTTTAGTAGGTTCTTGATGTAGATAAGATAAGATAAATATATTAATGTCCAACTAATGACCACAAAATTAGGTCAAAGGGACTGCGGATTACAAAAACGTGTCAAAAAAAGTGGGAAACCAATAAGGTCTCCAAAAACAAGACAAACAATGCTGAAAGAAATAGCATAAAACATGGCAAAGGGTAACCACGCTCAGAGCCAGAGAACCAAAGGACCCAACCACGCTCAGGTCGAAAGAAGGAAGCAAAAGTAATGAGCAATCCTCAAAAATCTCTAAACATCGGGAGCACGAGAATGAGCCCTAAGAAAGAAAAATCAGGAAGGAACCCATCAAGAGTTCGATCCAACTCTCCTAGCATCCAAGGCCTATGAGAAAAAGCTCCGAGTAGAAGTATGACCTGAAGAAGGGGAGGAATGATGCTTGGTTTGTACTCCAATCCTCTGCCTAGAAGGAAAAGTCCTTTGTGAAGATTTGGTGGATTCAATCTGTCTCCTGATGTCGGGTCTGAAGTGAATATGTTGATGAAACCTCGGGGAATTGTGAGTAGTGTCTCTGGGCCGCACTAATATAGAATGTGAGGATGTAATGATGTCAATCTGTCGCTTAGTGCCTCTCCTCGAAGGTAGCACCGTGAAAAAGGAAGTAATCCGCTGAGTGGAGACTGGTCTAGTGGGTCTCTGAATAAAATGATCATGAAGCTTAAGAGCTTCTTGTATATATGAAGCCAAACATCTCTGGTCCTCATATCTGAAGATGTCAGAAAGAGTTTGTGTCCTCTTAAATAGGCAGTAAAATTTCCCCCTGATCTCATAGTATATAGGACAACGGAAGATGAAGTGCTCCTCGGACTTTGTCTTCTGGATGCTGCATAACTGACAAATCTTGTCTGCTCGATCTATCTGGGGATCTGTCTCAATACTAAGCTTGTGGGACCCCACTTGAAACTGTCCTAATGGGATGCGAAGAGAGTGCATCTAGTGGCGGAATGTATAGTATGGACGAATGATAAGCCCGCCACTTAGCTCCAAGAAGTGCTATGCATAAAATGCCGTCTTAGGGTGTAACCCCCTAGGAGGGTTTACCCAAGTAGTATAAATAAATTGTTTATAAATATCATCCCTAATAATCCGATTCAGCCCCTGTCTAGTGGGTAGAAGATGAGTCGGTGCGTCCAAGGAGTACCTAAATGGAGGAAGTCGGTCGATGCTGATTCCCACAGACTCCAATAGATTAGAAACCCCAGTATACCAACAACATCCATGGGTCGAGGGCGCTGAGAGAGCAAGATTCTCTGAAGAATAGTACGCTAATTATGGATATCTGTCATGCCCACTCACAGAATCAACAAACCTCCATATGCGATGTATGAAAGAGATTAGATTAAATATAGTCTCCAGTCGCAAAGGTTGGGCTCCAAACTCTACAAGGATAATGTGTTGGCGAATTGTTTGCTTACATCTAATCATGCGACGAAGGAGAAGTGTCTAGACCCTCTCAATAGTAGATTAGAAACCCCTATATACCAACAACATCCACGGGTCGAGGGCGCTGAGAGAGCAAGATTCTCTGAAGAATAGTACGCTAATTATGGATTTCTGTCATGCCCACTCACAGAATCAACAAACCTCCATATGCGATGTATGAAAGAGATTAGATCAAATATAGTCTCCAGTCGGAAGGGTTGGGCTCCAAACTCTGCAAGGATAATGTGTTGGTGAATTGTTTGCTTACATCTAATCATGCGATGAAGGAGAAGTGTCTAGACCCTCTCAACAGTAGTCCAATCACTCTCAGGCCCCCAAACTACATATCCATAGAGAATTGTGGGTCTAATAAGTGTATCCATGAGTGACATCTTGGATGAGATACACTGAAAGTGATGCCGAAAACACTGTCATTCAAGGAGAGCTAAAGAACCATAACCTTTTTTTATTCTAGGTTGGAGTGCTTGCCTCAAGCTAAAACGTGGACCAAAAAATTGCACTCCCAAATAAGTATACGAAGTGGTAATCTCAACCTCCTTTCTTCGGAAAAAGAAATGGAGGTGGGAGGTCTTCAAGCCATTAAACATCATGACCTTGGTTTCCCCCAAATTAACCGTCAGCTGTCAAAGATCACAAAAGAGAGCCAAAGCATCCAACTACAGCTGTAAGCCCTCAGGAGTAGATGCTAGGAGAACCACATCGTCTGCAAACAAGAGGATAAAAATCAGATCTTGGTGAACAAGAATCACTTGCTTGAATATGTTTATGAAGAAAGGTCTCTAACTTATCAATGTATATCCCAAATAAGGTTGGGGACAAAGGGCATCCCTACTTGACCCCAATGGTACTCCTAATAAAGTCTAAAATCCCATGAATCGTGTGGAGACGACCAAGGACATTCTCGTATAATCTCATAATGGTACCAAGAGGGTCTCATAAATGCCAATATTCCTAAGTCTCTAGAAAAGTGCCTCTCTCGAAATAGAGTCAAACACTTTCCTAAAGTCTACAAAACAACAATAGACTTTGGATGAGCAATAACGTGCCTCCTCAATAATGGCCCGGAGTGTGAAAATATAATCAATGGTTTGATGGGCTGGTCTAAACCCTACCTGTCCCCTAGCTATGAGGTGTCTCTGCACTAGTTCTCTCGAAAGCTGCATGTGTAATATAGTAGCGTACAATTTTGAGAATGTTTGTCCAACCATGATCATCCTATAATTATTAGGATCTGAACAAGACCTGATTTGTGTATCGGGTGAATAATGTGATGTGACCAAGAGGACAGGAAACCCAAACAAACCACGTGGTTGCAAATATAAACCAAATAGCTTCCAAAAGCTCTAAAACCATGTTTGAAGAACCCGGCTTGGAAACCTTCTTCATCGGCTGCCTTGCTACTATTCATCACTTTCACCACCTCTCTAACATTATTGTATGTGAATAAGTGAGAAGATGGTGGAGAAGTAACATGGGTTTGCGTTTGGCCAGGAATATCATAAAGAGTGGAGGTATGGGAAATCATGGATGTGGAATTAAGCTTAGTGGTGGGGGGCACAGAATGCTGTGGGAGGATGGTATGCCAAAAAAGTTTGTGGGAGTGAATGTAGGAAGCCAATAAGATTCGTCTTCTTTGAGAAATAAATAGGCATTTCTTGCGTGAGAGAAGGCAACGATAAGATGATTTTAAGGATGGGTAAGAGGGGTGAGAATGGACGAAGGCGTATCGAAGTTGGTGGTGGAGAGTCTTGCAATCATCATCATACCACTTATTCATGGGGCAAGATCTTTTAGATTGACGGGAAGTAGTCATAGATTTGGTGTAGTTAGGAAGAGATTTGAGGGTAGCTTCCCAAATAATGGAGGAAAGACATGTGCATTTGGAATTAACACAACCAAGTGAGAAGAATTGGGGTTCTAGAGGTAGAAGTTGACGGATGTGAGAAAGAAAAATGTCAAAGTCCCCATCATCAAACTGGAAAATGGTACGTGGTATACTGAAAGAGGGGGTTGTAACAGGAGGAGAGAAATCGGCCCAGATGGAGAAAGAAAGAAGAGCATGGTCCGCAAGAGTAATGGGGAAAATGGAAAAATGATGGATGAAGGGCAAAAGATTCTGACTAGATAAGACGTAATCCACCACACTCTTACCTCACCCACGAGGTGTACATGTGAAAGAGTGTGAATCTGGGAAGCAAGGCAGCCCATTAAGAATCAACAAATCATGAGATTCCCCCAACTGTAAGAGGTGTCTTTTGTATGCTGTGTAAGGACCTAAAGCATCATCTGACATCCTATGCAACTCCGCTGACTCTAAATCAATCACCTGTGTGCAGAGTGTATCAACAAAGTGATTGTGGAGAGGTGTTTGAAGGTATCTGGTACGGGCATTAAAGTCACCAAGAAGGATGATTTCTCCGACAGCTGAAAATTGAGTAATCCTAGTGTACAAATCTATAAAAGGGTCCCCCTCAGGACCACTATGAATGGCATATGATGAAGACGCTGGAGGAAAGTAACAAACTGCAATGTAAATATCTTTGGCAAGTGGGACAATCCCATTAATCCAGACCCACATGAATCTAGTAAATTCATCAGAAACCTCCACTGAAATTCTGCTCTAGAGTGAGTCTCTAAATAAACAAGCAACTCATCAGAACCTCTAACCCGACCAAAACTCCTAGTCTCCTGACGACAAGTTGAAAACCAACGGTATCTTATAATATCTTGGAGAGGCCATACCGGGCTCTCACATGTCTCTGTAATAAAAAGAATGTTTGACGACCCAAGAGCATCAAACATTAAGCTTGGTGATGACCAAAAAGAACCATTACCATTCCAACAACCGAAAGAGATGTCTGAGCCCTGCGGCCTCTCCCAATGACCCTGTCATTTAGAAACCCTAGGTCGGGCTTCCCATCCTGGAGGAAAGGAGTCCCTAACCACTGCCTTGAGGTTCCTAATAATTGCCCATTTCCTTGCTTTATGTGCTGCCATAACCACCTCTCTGGAGCGCTTAAGCTCTGCACCCTGTGATTTGGTGAGAACTTCGTTAAGAAAGATCTTACCAAGGAGAGAGAACAAGGAATACCTGGCCTTGAAGGTGACAAAACCACTAGTTCTTGCAGGTTACGGTTGTGTAAGTACTACGATGGTTGCAAAACCACTGATTCATGCAGGCAATAATTATGTAACTGCCCCGATGGTTACAAACCCGCCAGTTCATGCAAGGGGCAGTTACTTAACCACTTCGAGGGTTTTGCCATGCACAAAGTGGTGGTTTTTCCTGTAGAGAAATGATCCAGAACTCAGAAGTTCTGGTTGACGAATATTTCAATAGCACAGAAATAGCACAATAACAATGAATTCTCTGAGAATAGACGTCGTATTACTTAACAATCACAATACAAATATAGGCTTATCTTTGAAAAGAGATGTTTTGTTGAATCCAATAAATAGCAGATACAAAACATACGCTTATCTTTGAGAAGAGACGTCTACCTTCCCTTTTCGGGTTATAATGCATTTATACATATTTTGAAAACATCGAAGGATTGAGTGGCTCGAGGAATTAATAGGTGACGATTTAAGACTGAGTGGCTCGAGAGAAATAACTGTCACCGACAAATTGACGTCCCTGAATTAAAACAATACAACACTTGAGGACATAATGGCTTGAGGAAATAACTGTCACCGACAATGTGACTTCCAAGAATGAAAACAATACAAAATTCGAGGAATTAACTGTCACTCGACAATTTGGCATCCAAAATTTAAAACAATACAAAGCTACGCAGAGCCCTACCCGGTCTACCAGCCGCTCGCTCCGGGGTCTTACAACAACCGCTTTGGCAGCCACGGTCCATTGTACCGGCGCATCTTGGTGCTCGTTATGCCACCTGAATTGTCGCTCGGATCATTCCTCCCTCCTTGAAAAGCAATGGTCCCCATTGTGTCACTGTTCCCCATCAGGCGTGGTAGTTGTGTCTTGATTTGATTGCCGATGCACACTTGGAAGGGACTGTGGTTTATGGAACTGTGTGGGGCCCGATTGTTCACCATTTCTGTCTGACCATCAGTCTGTGGATGGAAGGCCGTGAACTTCTTCAGCGCGGTATCTATTTGCTTCTGTTGTTGTGTTGTCAGGGCTGTAACATTGGCCCTTTTGGATTCCTGTGGCTTGACCACCATGAAAACAAATTTCTTGGCACTAAGCAGAGAGACAGATGTGGAATGTGGTACTTCTGGTACCCTGTAGTGCCGTGTTCCAAGAGTGAGAGTGATCCGTTTAGTTCTTGATTCGTATATACCATGTCGATCATACATGAATGGCTGACGAAAGAGTACATCACAAACATCTAGATTGACCACATCACATAAGACCTCATCTTGGAAAGGTTGTATTGCATATGAGAGAAGACATTGGTGGGTGACACGAAGGTTTCTCTCTGTACTCAACCATCCAATACTGTATGGTTTTGGGTGAGGCTTCATGGACAGATTTAGGCTTTTCACAACATTAGTAGAGATTAAATTCTTTTGACTTCCGTTATCAAAAATGAAATGCAGAGGCTTACCTTTCACCCATAACTTAGAGTGAAACAACCTTTCCTTGTCATCTAGCATCTCGTCGTGTGTCTGTGATGAAGCTACAATGGCTTCAGGATCAGCATCTATAATTTCTTCTTCAACCTCTTCGACTGCAGGGTCTGTATGAGGTAGAGCAGTAGATGTTGAGGATGGTGACTTAGAAAGCAGTGATTTGATAGCTCGACATTCTTCTTTGGAGTGAGTTCCAGATTTGTGATAACCACACCACTTCCCAGTCTTTCCTTCCTTTTGCTTCCAATTTTGGCCTCGTGTTTGACCTTCTTTATCACTTTTCCATTTTGAAGACTGATTCTTTATATCCATTCTTGCATGCTTCTGCTCAATTTTTACTGCGAACTTGTATGCCTCACCGATGCTTTCCAAATTGAAGAGCTCCATTTCTCCCCGTATGTACCATTGTAATCCGCCACGATATTTGAGAACCTTGTGTTTCTCACTTTCTTGGAAATGTCAGTGTAATCTTGGACAAATTGTTCCTTACCTTGGCGAAGTTGCTGCCACTGTATGTACAGATCATCATACGCTCCGATGGGATAGTATTCTTCTTTTACTGCTTTCATAAAATCATCCCAGGTAGGTTCCACCCCAAGGCCAATGATATCCGTACTGAACCTCTTTTTGTACACTTCCCACTAGTTTTTCACGGGCAATGATGATTTCAAAAAAGCAAAAGTGATCTTTTCTCCATCGGTGAACTTATTTACAGAGAAGTAGGAAGACGGTTGATCCAACCAATTTTCCACTGCATCAACGTTGATTTTGCCTTCAAATGTGGGAATGTCAAAATTTACCTGAACCTTGAAGGGTGTTGGGGCACTGAAAGGAAGTTCCCCCGATGAGGAGCTAAGATGTGTAGCCGCGGAGCCAGAATTTCCCATCGAAAGTGTTTGAAGAATTTGAGCAAATTGTTGGAGCATCTGCGCTTGTTGCCGCTGGAGGGCTTCATTCACCATTTCCTTGAAAGGATCGGATGTCTCGGTGTCGTCCGCCATTTGAAGTCATTAGGGGCGCACAGGTGGAATGTTTGGAAGCTCTGTAGCTTCCCACGCAAGTTTCCTGTATCCTGACCTCGTTCTCGGGATCATACACTCTCAAGACCAACCACTCTGATACCACTGATCCAGAACTCAGAAGTTCTAGTTGACGAATATTTCAATAGCACAGAAATAACACAATAACAATGAATTCTCTGAGAAGAGACGTCGTATTATTTAACAATCACAATACAAATATAGGCTTATATCTGAAAAGAGATGTTTTGTTGAATCCAATAAATTGCAGATACAAAACATACGCTTATCTCTGAGAAGAGATGTTTGCCTTCCCTTTTTGGGTTATAATGCATTTATACATATTTTGAAAACATCAGGGGATTGAGTGGCTTGAGGAATTAACGGGTGACAATTTAAGACTGAGTGGCTCGAGAGAAATAACTGTCGCCGACAAATTGACATCCCTGAATTAAAACAATACAGCGCTCGAGGACATAATGGCTTGAGGAAATCACTGTCACCGACAATGTGACTTCCAAGAATGAAAACAATACAAAATTCGAGGAATTAACTGTCACCCAACAATTTGGCGTCCAAGATTTAAAACAATACAAAACTACGCACAGCCCTACTCGGTCTACCAGCCGGTCACTCCGGGGTCTTACAACAACCGCTTCGGCAGCCGTGGTCCATTGTACTGCCGCATCTTGGCGCTCGTTATACCACCCGAATTGTCCCCTGGATCAAGAAAACATAGGTAGAGGAATGGTCACACCTGTTTCATCTTCTAGTTCTTGTTCATTTCATCTCTATTTCGGATTTCTTCCTTGATGCATATATGTTAGCTTCTGAAGAAGACAGGGGCATCAAACATTTAGTTGTTGAGTAGTTGTTTGGGCTTGAGCCAAGCAGTGATTTATCCATGTACTCAGTAATGTTCTCCTAGCAAGTGTTTTGATTGCGTTTTGATGTTGGGAGTTGGGTTGTGTGTGTGTAAGGGAGTATGTAAGCAAGTGGTGGATCAATGTATAGGTTTTGTGCATTGTTGTATTGTAAAATTGTTCATAAAGGCCTTAGGAAGGCAATACTTTTATAACTGAGAAAGAGATAGTGGCAATAAGAAGACTTACCTCACTCTTCTAGAGTTTTCTCAATTTGAGTTTCTCTAGGGTAATTTGTGTCTCAGCATGTAATTTTGTTTGCCGTGTTACTTTTAGTAGATTACTTGTTTACTTTTATGGTTCAGTTTCCATCACATTTCCAGCATTACTCTGATTCAGTTCTAGCACCATTAATTTATGTTTGTGAGTGAAATCAACACAAAACAAGTATAATAATCAAGTTGCTAGTAATAAGCATAAGATTTGTGCATATGAGTTGCTAATGGAATCTCGACACAAATTACGGATCAAGATTTCCTCCAGATCTCCACTGGAGAAGCCTACTTTTGTAAGGTCAAAGTGTTGGAAATATTGTCATTGATGTCAAAGGTCTAGCATTATTCGTGATAAAGGCCCCATTGCATTTAATGGT
The DNA here is from genome assembly GCA_037957365.1 of Torreya grandis. NCBI lineage: Eukaryota > Viridiplantae > Streptophyta > Pinopsida > Cupressales > Taxaceae > Torreya > Torreya grandis. The sequence continues at coordinate 2,753,618 of JARHVA010001683.1, read as the reverse complement.
GTTTTTAATATTCATATCTTGGCTAATGTGTGTTAAGATTTATTTAATATTAATGAATATATTTTTGGTTGCATATAAGTCAAAAGAGGGCCCATGGAGAAGTCAAAGAGTCATGGGGTAAAAGACGAAAGAGGAATTTTCTCATGAAGAGTCATCTTGAGGAATTCCAAGAGTCACCATGTGAAGACAAAAGAGGGTATGGCGCATTTTTCCATGAAGGGACACTTTGAGGAATACAAAAAATCACCAAGATAAAGACAAAAGAGGAAATGACACTTTTGCTTATGAAGGGTCACCATATGACTTTTCAAATGCAATGATACAAAGGGTCATGCAAGTTTGGCGCCATTTTCCATGAGGATTGAAAGCTTACAAAGGGTGAATGCCAAAGGTCATTTGGAAAGATATAAATAAAAGTTTGAGAAGCCATTTGTAATATGCAAGAGAGTGCATGGTTTGTATTTGTTTTCAAAGAGAGAAAAGCATGAGATATTGTAGAGTTCTATCATTTGTTGAGTAAACAACATTGAGAGATAGTTATGTTTTATACACAAGAGGGGTTGGTGCTCACAAATCTTTGCAAGGGGTTGGTGCTCTTGTGGGTTGGTGCTCACAAATAGTTGTGTTGGTGCTTGGCAAAAGGTTTGGTGCTCCTGCAAGTTGGTGCTTGCGAACTTTGTAATTTAAGTTGGTGCTCATTTATATACTTGAGATTGTTCTTCATGGTTTTTTCCACTTTGGGTTTTCACGTAAAAATCCGGTGTCTCTCTCTCTCTTGTGTGGTGCATACTATTGTTTCAGTTTTATTGCATATCTTGAATGTGTGATTAAATGGTTAAAGAAAAAGAATTTGATTAAGAAATAAGGTATATAATATACTGATTCACCCCCAGCCCCCTCTCAGTATATTTCGTGCTTAACACAAAGCCAAAGATAAATTGAAGACTAAGAAATATTCCAAGTTTTAAGACAAACCATAGTCTATGCCTTCCAAGTAGAATCCTAAACAAGGGAATGGCTCTTTGCACCATCCTCATAAGAAGCCAACACCATCGAATGACTAGAACAAACAACTTAAGACTTGCATGTGGTGCTCAATTCATAACTCTAGTAGTCACTCCAATGAAGAATGCCATGCTTGGAAAAATCTACTTGCACAACTTGAGGTATCGGATATGAGCATTGCGATATTGGAGAAAGGTATGTAGATCATGGATTCTGAACTTTTATGATGTGATTGGTATTGCAAACATCTCTACTTCCTCAACATAGATTCAAATGAAGTAGAAAGATTGTTTCATTCTCAAATGCAGATCAATGGTCAGCTAGTACACTTAATTGTTGACAATGGAAGTTAGAAGAACTTGATTTATTCCGAAGTAGTTTGAAGATTGAACTTCTTGTTGATGCCTCACCCACAACCATACTCCATTGGATGGTTTAGTGTGGGCTTTGAGAAACGTGTCACTCAATAGTGTCACCTAGTGTATAAAATCAAGCCTTTTCAAGATGCAGTCCTTTGTTGTGTCGTGCCATTAGAGGTATGTGATGTTTTACTTGGGCAACCATATCTTTACCATCGACATGTAGTCTATGAAGCAAAGCCTAGAAATGTTGTCATAAATGTTGGTGATATAAGATACCACACACCAGAAGTAGTTCTAGTGTTGTCACTCATTAGTTTTAAACGGGGCAAGATGCTAGTCAATTCTAGTAAGAAATTTGTGCCTTTGATGGTGAGACCTAAACGTAAGAAGGTCCTTGTGGCACCAATTCATACTGCAGTTCCTCTAGCAGAAGTAGACACAACAATTGAATTTCAATTTGAAGAAAACAAGAAAGAAAAAAATTGCATTAATGTCCATGAATGGCCAAAAGTAGGTCAATGGGACTTGATAATACACCCAATTACACTAGAAAGTGCCTAAATAAGTGCATAAGCATTGTGTGGTCATCTAAAAAAGTGTTTACGCATTTCCTTAGGATATCATTAGGTCACCTAAAGAAGTGCCTACACATTGTGTGGTCAAGCTTACTATTGTCTTGATTTCTAGACTACCTCTACTTAATGCCTCTTTATATTGCAAATCATTTATAGAGAATGAAGAGATCAAGTGGCGCAGGTCCATGAACTCATGGATAAAGGACACATTAGGCCCAACACATTGCCTTTCAAGAACCCACATGTGCTTGCACTAGAGAAGGATGGCACATGGAGGTTGTGTATTAATTATAGAGCTCTCTACAAGATCACGATGAAAAAATGTTGTCATTTTCCAAGGATTGAGGACCTATTTTGCTAGCATATGTTCTTCGCCAAAATCTATCCAAAGTCTAGGTATCATCAAATTCTTATTGAACCTACAGACATCTAGAAACCAACCTATTGTCAACCTGGAGTTGTGCCCTGAATCGAAGACATGCGTGAAATGGCCAGTCCTCTATCCGGTTGAAACAATGGGATCTTCTCACGAGGGTGGGTGCCTCAATGGTGAGAAGAACCTCCAGAGAAGGTTGGTTCCTGTATGATGTATCAATGAGGATCTCTACTTTATGCTGCGGACTACCATGGAAAAGGGAGAAGGAAACTTTAAGGGGAAATCCTACCTAAAAAGGGTGATACACCAGAAGATTGATCCACTCAACTTGGAACCTTGAACACTGAACAAACAAGGGTAAAGGAAGACCTTCGATTTCAATCAATCACTTATGCATAAATATTTCATGAAGAGGTTCGATCCAATGACCAAAACATGAGGGAAAAACGATGGAGAGGGGTCTGATACAAGACACTTTGCAGCCACCTAACATCCACTTACAGCTTCAACAAAAGACATAAAGAACACTGAACATGACTTGCATAATATGATAAGCTAGCAACTAGGTACGAGTCAGAATTTGGGAAGGGAGAGAAATCTACCACTTATGCAAATTGCTGAATGAATATACACTATGCCAGCGCTTGAAATCTGAAAGTACAGTCCTTCTATTCATTGAAAAGGTTACAAACTCACCAATGGCAGAGTCTAGTCTAGCCAAGAGAGGGATGGATTTAATCAAGGCTGAAAGCCATTTTATAGAGAATTACAAAAGCCAAAGATTGGCGTTGAAAAATTGAAGAGAAGGTTTTACTTAGGTTAACTCAACGCTGACTTGGCCTTTCAATAAAATATGTTTTCTTTTTTGTCTTTGTATGAAGCTTCTTGCGCTTGAGGAAGTGAACTTGTCTTTGTTCTGAACCGCCCACCTCTCTTTGCATGGAAATCCACGCCGATGTCAATTTTAGAACTCTACGTGAGCTGCTTGATACTGAGTTGGAACGTTTGAAAGGCTGAGTTGGACGCTTGATACGCTGAGTTGGACGAAGAGATCATTCTCCTTTGCATGGGAAACTCTTAGTAGATGTGGCATTTAACAATTAGTCAACTCTAAATCGAGAACAATCAACTCGACGTTCGAATTTGGAACTCTGGTTGAAGTTGAGTTGGACCTTCAGATGCATGAGTTGATCCAGAGATGAGCAGGACTTCAACAACTAGTCAACTGAAGCTTTGACCAGTGTTCGAAAATAGCCCCTGCTTGCATGTATTTTATCCTATTCTGGTCTGCCTGTTCATGTCTATTTCTGGCGGGATTTTATATTTGGATGTATTAGTCTATATTTCCTCCGTTAGGCCTTTTCTTAACTTCTTGTCGCTTAATTTGAGGTTAACTTCCCGTGGTTTAATTCTTTCGGAATTCTGGCTTTACCTTTGTTTCAGTGGTTACTTCTCGTGGTCAAAATTTGTCGTCTTGCGGGATGTCACCCTTAGTCTTCTTATTTCCTTTGGAATTCTCATTGACTTTACCCTTTGATTTCCTTCGGCTTTATGTTTGCCAATTTTGCCAAATCTATTCCTGCGGACTTTTGTTTTGCCCTATGGCTTCATTTCTCTCGGCTTTATCTTCCGAAGAATTCTTGTTCGAAAGAATTCCTTCGGACTTTTTTCCGAAGCAATACTTTTGGCATTTCCTTTGGCTCGGGGTTTTATTCTGCGGGTTTTATCTTTGGTTCAGAAATCTGAATTTCTTTGGACTTTTTGTCCAAAGGAATTCCTTCGGGCGGAAAGCCCGAAGGAATTAATCCTTTTTCCTTTGCCTTCTCTCTTTGTTGAGAATTGACTTTGCCCTGTCGGCTTTTTTGCATAGGCCTTCGGTGTGTACTTTTTCAAATTTCTTCGGACTTTTTGTTCGAAGGAATTCCTTCGGACAAAAAGTCCGAAGATGTTCCTTGGTCTTTGCTGTCGGCTTTGTCTTCCTTGTAATCTTTGAATTTTTTTGCACTTTTTGTTCGAAGGAATTCCTTCGGACAAAAAGCCCGAAGGAAATAATCCTTCTATTTTTGAACTCCGACTGCCTTCAAAATGTCCTTTGGGAAAGTTGCAGTGGTCTTGTCACCTACCAAGTGCCCTCTGCAAAGGCTTCTGTCCCTCATCTGTGCCTTTGTCGGAAAAATTGTAGGGCACTCGGGTTTTTTGCAGGGGTCCCGAATTTGTTCTTGTACCTTCCCGAAGGGTAAGTGCCCTTCGAGATTGTTGAAAATCACCCTTCCGAATTAATCCTTGGCTTTTCCTTGCTTTTTTGGGCGGACTTTTGGATTCTCCGAAGTATTCCTTCGAACAAAAAGTCCGAAGGAATTTCTTCCTTTGTCTTAGGCTCTTTGTTGATTTGTTATTTCCTTGGCTTAGCCTTCTTTGATGAACCATTCCTTTGGACAAAAGGCTGAAGGAATTCATCTTTTTGTAGCAAAGGCCCTTACCAAAGAAAATGTATTCTTTCTTCCTTGGCTAGAGATGTGAATTTTCACAATGGTGAGAGACAATCTGACTTGTGGAAGAATTGTCAACACAACCTTCAAAGCAAAGGAAGTTTTTTTGAGTGGTTGGTTATGCCCTTTGGCTTTACTAGTGCACCTGCTACATTCATGCAGATGATGGATGACATCCTTAAGCCCTTCGCTGCTTCATTTGTTGTATACTTCAATGACATCCTAATCTTTAGCAAAACATGGAATGAACAATCTATGCCATATTGAACAAGTGTTTCACACTTTGCAACAACTTAAGCTACATGCTAACATGGAGAAGTGTTCATTTCTCATGTGGAAGATACGATATGTCGGATACATTATAGACACACAAGGAGTGCATGTGTCTTTGTCCAAGCTTCAAGTCATCTAGGGATGGCTAACACCAAAGGATTTCATAGGACGTTAGAACTTTTTGGGATGACAATTTCTACCGGGGATTTGTACTTGTTTTCTCTCATGTGACTTGGCTTTTAAACCAAGTTACTAAAGGTGGTGCCAAAGCAAGTTTCATTTGGTTAGCAACACAACAGAAAGCATTCGAAGAATTGAAATGCAACCTCTATTCTGTGTCAGTACTTGAATTTGAGATAGAGATTGATGCATCTGACTATGCACTTGGAGTAGTCCTCACTCAACATAGTCATCTAGTTGCTTACTACAGTGAAACATTCATTGCATCAATAAGGAAGTATCCAACAAATGATCATGGACATTATGCTATTGTTGAGCTATGTAAACATTGAAAGCTTTATATATTGGGCAAGGAGATTGTGATCCACATAGATCACAAGCCACTTTAGTTTTTGTAGACTTAGAACAATAAACATTAAGAGTGGCATAAAAAATGGTATTCTTACCCTCAACAGTTCCATTTAAACATCAAGCATAAGAAGGGAAGTGGAAATGCTATAGCAGATTGTTTGAGTAGACCCCCAGTTCAAGCTCTCCTTAGTGTGCTTGACGCATGTGCAAATGATGTAAACACTTGGTTAGAATTGTATCCATCTGGTTGAGACTTTGTAGCAATCTATCAGAAATTGCTTTGCGGCAATTCAATTCCAGATTTCTACTTACAAGATGAAATTCTATATCATCTTTGGGCAATTGTGTGTATTGAATAAAGTGGAGATACACAAACTATATGGCAAACACATTTCAACAAAGGTCGTAGGGCATTTTGGAGTTGAAAAGACCCTTGCAGTGTTACAAAGGTACTTCTTTTGGCTTACATTAGGTTAGATGTTAAATACATCATGGATTATACCTCTTATGCAATTGCCAAATCGGTTAACAAGAAGCAAGATATGTACACACCTTTCTCAATTCCAACGAGACTATGGAAATCTGTTTCCATGGATATTCTCTTTGACTACGCTACTACCAAGCATGGTAATGATTGTGTTTAAGTAGTAGCTGATAAATTCTCAAAGAATGCAATTCTTATACCTTGTAAGAAAGCAATCTTAGCTCAAGGAACAACTCAATTGTACTTTCAACATGTCTGGATCCACTTTGGAATCCTAGAAACTATCATTTATGATAGGTATACAAAGTTCTTGAGCAATTTCTAGAAATCACTTTGCTCTGTGCTAGAAGTTAAACAAGTCTTCTGTGTTCCATCCATAGATTGATGGACAGAGAGAAGTGGTAAACAGGATGATAGTGCATCTTCTTGGTGTGGACATTTCAAAGAAGCAACACACTTGTGATAAAAGTCTTCCTTTCATTCAACGCAACTACAACAGAGCTTTGTACAACTCTACAACGCAAAGTCCTTTTCAGGTTTGCTTGGGTTTCCAACCTCTGGCACCCATTAATGTAGCTTACCTTGTACTGCCATCAACAACAATACCTACTTTAGCTTAAAAGGATGTTGACAAAGTTGATTAGTTCATTGAGCACATCTAGCACACTTAGTAGCAAGTGCAAACCATTATGCATCATGCAAATACTAAGTACACAAAGCACCATGATCAACATCAAACATCGTGCAGCTTTTAGGTTGGTGATCGGGTATGGCTTCACCTATAGAAGGAAAGATTGACAAGACCTTACTACAAGGTTCATCCACTTTGTTACGAGGCCTACAACATCACCAAGCATGTTGGCGATAATGCTCTCGAGCTCAGTCTTCTTTTTTACCTTGGGTTGCTTCTAGTCCTCAATGCAGAACTCTTGCGCCACTACTTTCCACCTTTGTTGGACACTTCAAATGTTGCAAAGGCTCTTCAACAAACAAAATTAATCTTGACTTTAACGCACCAACAAAATTGGATCAAGTAATTGATGTTAGGGTCAAATAGACACATCAACAATAAATACCTCTCTTAGATTGTCAAAGCATGTCAACTACCTTCCTAGAGAAAATGGTTTTCAAAAGTACAGGTTTCCAATTTCTTCCCACATCTTGTTCCATAGTTGCATGCAATAGGGACCATTCTTTAAGGTGGGGTGATTGATCCAGAAGGATTTGACTTATCACTTCGACACGCGACATCTGGGTGTTGCTTGACAGCTTGTGCAACTCTACCAACGACTCCAACATCATCTTGAACACACGTGTGTGAAACTGTAAGTTCTAACTCCTCTTTTGCCATACCACAAAACTCCTACAATGTTAATGCTGTAATGCGCAACTCAATTGTAACATTAGCAGAAGCCATTAGACCGATGATTGATTATGAAATGGTTGTTACCAAGCATTGTAACGGTTCAATCGACATTTCAACTTCTTCCTCTGTATATTTATGTACACTTCCATTCTTTGTAGTCAGAATGAAGTTAGGAGTACGTAGACATCACACATTTAATCTCTCGGATTTGTACAAAACTTAGCATAATACAACTTTTCTACTACAGTTTTACGTCTGATGTCCATTGCTCATCCCTGCTCTTTCCTTTGTCATATTGCACTTTGAATATTTTTTGGCCTTTGTCATTAATTATACGCTTCCACTATAACCCATTTAATTTGTTAAGTGAGGTTGTCCATTGGGTCTCCTCGTGGGCCCCAGATCAATCCTCTACATGCCTTTCTTGCTTGTGAAAAGTTGTATCCAATATGTGAAAGAACTTGCATACCTTTCATTTTATTGATAGAACAAATAAACTCCCAAAAAGAGATGAAATACTAGGATTTAGAGAGGGTACTAAGCACCCAAATAATTGCACTTCATAAAATAAGTCTAATTCTCCTCTATTTCATGATCTTATAATTTAGTATATTTGAGTCCTTCAGGTACACTCCTAAATATAATTCCTTAGTCACTATTTACAAAGACGATATAGGGAAAACCTTGACTTTTTGCATTCTTAAGGATGCCTTTGGGTGACAACTCGAGGGACACCAAGTCAACTTTTACACAAAGTAATACCCCGTGTTCCCCCCACCCCCGCCCTCCTCAAATATGAATTTGGAACACAAGATGGAAAGGTGTTATTACATAATCCATCCCTTTATTAACAACTTTCCCAGTAACAACATGTCTCCCAATAGAAGATGCCAATGAACAAATGAAGCCAAAATGGTCAAACTATGATGCATAACAAACAAGAGCCAAAGATCAATGTTGTTTACCAAGTTGGTATATGTGAAAAATATGTAAAGAATTACATGTTTAATATATAATTAATAATTAAAATATAGAAAGTTATGAAAGCATGAATAGTTGAATAGGAATATATACAATTCAAGGGTTATTTATGGGAGGACGTAGGCCTTTAGCATGTAACTATTCAAAAGGTTCATGCCATTATGACATGCCCCTTAATTTCTAACTGGGATTAATTCAGTTTATGACATTCCCTCCCATGTTGGGAAGGCTTCAGCCTTAAAGCACGTGTAGGAGATGATAAGTAATACATCCTTGATAAATTTTTCCTATGGGTGCACATGGAATCTGGAACAATCTATCTGACATAGAGCGTAATGGGCATCAAATATCGTCACAAATCTATATTCAAATTGTGCTTACTAGGGTATTATTGAAATGAACCTAATCAACCTAGTACAACAATCAACCAATGCTCAAAGAAAGGTACATGTTATCCATAAAAAGGCAGGATCCAAGGACAGTCTTCTCATCACCATTGTTGTCTTTCGCCATAATCACATGCCAAAGAGAACCAAAGCACCAATAAACAAAGCTGGCATCAATGAGATACCAAAGGTGGTATTGCACCACCAATCATGACCAAAGATTAATAGTGTCCAAGACTAAAAATGACCCAACAAGTTACATGTTAAAATATGGTCTTCCCATAAATGTACGTCTTCCACAATCCTCACGTATGATAGAAATGAAGTAACAACCAAATATACCATCAATGTTGGCAATAAGAGACTCTTGCATGATCATGCAATCCAATGATGAATCATCTGCTACAGTGCCCCCTATCTCCAAAATAAGGATGTTGATATGGCTTAGCTGTCAATGATGCATGTTTTGATTTTCCTTGATCAGAAGAAGAAAATTTTGTTGATTGTTTAAAATCTGGTTCTTTTTGATGAGAAGAATGAACTGATGGTCCAAGCTTTAAATCCCACTGATTAATGGTAAAATAATGGTGCCCCACATCCATTGATCTACTTTTAGAACACCCAAGGACTTCCTTTTCTGGTCTTATCTCAAGCTCAATAAGAATGACAATATCTCGTCCATGTTTACAAAGTCCATCACCTGTATAACCCTTGCGCTTAAGTAATTTGGAACCCCAATTCCTTTCCTATGCTTCTCAAAATTACCAATGCTAAGAGATGATTACTCATTAGTGACAAGTAAAGCTTGATTCTAGAATGATTTATCAGATGAAGCAACTTCCTTGGAAGATGCAGAAAATAAATCAACATCAGAAGAATAACTAGATTCTGTTGTAATATTTTCATCAGAAGAGGTACAAGAGTAACATCATCTACCGATGAAGAATTAGATTTTTCGGAGTCAATTTTTTCCAAGAATATACACTAGAATAATCTTGATGCTAAACAATGGCGGAGGAAAACTTAGAAAATATACAACAGATTTATTGCAATCCTCAAGAGAAGTTATAATGCCCTAAAACATTTAAAGTTTATATTTTTAATAGGTTATCTTCTCTTGGATGATCAGTCCTATGATAGTTAACACATTTGTGTTTGTTCTAATGACAATCTGAAAATAAATTAGTCTTTCCACAACTCTTGGATGGATTCGTATCCTGATATTCATTTTAAAGTATTACTTGTATTTTGACAATGCTTACAAGGTTATCTGGGTATGGTTCAACCAGATGATGTATTAGGTGGCGTGCTCTGCCTCTGACTATGTAATTGTTGTTTCCTAAAGTAGAAATTTCCTCCTTCAAAGTCTTAAATTAATTTTTATATTTTTGCCACTATTCCTTGATTATCGTTTTCTTGGTCAATCATTTCAGTGCATCATATCTGCCCATGCAATTTTGAATGAATTTTGGGTTTAGCTGTAATTATCTTCTCTTTTTGAGGAATTATTTGTTTGAAGCCATGTATCACCTACATGTGCTCATCTTCATCTATAACTATGATGCAACAATTCAAAAACGTACCTTAAGAATTTTAAATGGCCTTTTTGGTATTAACCTTGTGCACGCCTTTCTCGACTATGCCCTGAAGGACAATTTGTTAGCATTTTTATTTGATATCTTTGACCAAGCATCGATCATGATAAAATTAGATTTTGTAACCATTAATTTGCACTCCAATCTATGGAAATCAAGTTTTTCCTAAGCTGAGGAACGTGAAGTACACTAAATAGCTTCTATTCTTTTCCATAGATGATAGGCTTGCTGCAATTGAACAAGAAGCTCAAATAGTTGAAAACCAAACAGTTCCAAAATGAGTTGAAAACGAGGACGCTGAACATGAAGGGGATACAAAGAAATCCGCAACCACCATAAAGAAAAGGCATAAATGATTTTATAGTATGTTTGAAGTAGTCAAGGTAGAAAGGGTAATCATCAACACCAAAGTTTACGCCGAAGTCAAAATTTTAGAAACTAAATATTTCAGTGAAGAGCCCAGTTGTTAATTTGCAAGAACAAATACATGGAAAGAAGATTTGGGATGAGGTTATGTGAGTTAATATGATTCACTTATAAAGGATAATTTTAGGACATGAATTAAGTGTGTTGGAAGTGGGTGTATAGGACCAACTCCAAGTACAAATTATATGGCATAGTTAACAAAACGTAAAGTGAGATTAGTTGCTAAAGGATTTGCACAAAAGGAGGTGATTGTAAAAATGGCATTTGCTTCTGTAGCTAAAATTGTCACTACCATAATATTGATGGTACAGATAATGCCTTTTGTATTTGCAAACGCATTTGTAACTAAGCTACATAAACATACAAACATGATGTATACATCCCAATAATCCATGGTTCATGATAAGATCCATTTGGAAATCTTGCTTCTTTCTAGCACATAAGCGTTTGCTTAAATATTCTTCAACCACTAGATACAACAACACAATTTAGAAATGCATGATTAAACTTACGGAACAAATTAAAGATTTTGAAAGTTAACCCCCAATAGATTCGTTCAATTATGTACATCTATCATGTATATCGGGATCAATCCAGTAACCTGCAATAAAACCTAACTAGCTCAAACCTGTTTGAAACTAGGACTGAAATTTGCTTATAGGTGCCACTTCCAACATTGTGACATCAATGTGTGCATGGAAAAACATTGGGAGTGGGCCTATCGACTAATTTTAGACCTAGGTTTATATGGGTTTGAGCTAGTAGCAGCCCTTGTGGCATTGCTGAAATACATACTTGATATTTGACATAGGATATTGCGGTAAATATTAAGCCTCGTTCCCAATTCAAACAGTCCAATTACTGAGTGTGAGGTCCTAAGATATATGAATCTTCAATGCCTGTGCAAGTTGTAATGACAAGTATTATCTCTTCCTTCTACTAATGGGAGTAATACGAATGGTCTTAGGAGATGTTATCTCCCATGCTATGCCGAAAACTATCGTCTCTGCCATCTAATAATGGGATTAATATGAATGGTCAAGTTTTTAACCTAGCTTTATATGGGTTTGAGTAGTAGCAGCCTTGGTGGCATTGATGAAATACATAATTGATATTTGACATAGGATATTGCAGATACATGAATCCTAAATGCCCATGCAAGTTGTAATGACAAGTATTATCTCTTCCTTCTAATAATGGGAGTGATGCGACTGGTCTTAGGCGATGTTATCTCCCATGCTATGCCAAAAACTATCGTCTCTGCCATCTAATAATGGGAGTAATATGAATGGTCAAGTTTTAGACCTAGCTTTATATGGGTTTGAGTAGTAGCAGCCTTGGTGGCATTGATGAAAAACATAATTGATATTTTAAAACATAGGATATTGCAGTAAATATTAAGCCTTGTTCCCTATAAAAACAGTTGGATTACTCAGTGCAATGCCATAAGATCTTTGAATCCTCAATGCCCATGCACGTTGTAATGACAAGTGTCGTCTCTTCCTTCTAATAATGGGAGTAATATGAACGGTTTTAGGAGATGTTGCCTCCCATGCTATGCCAACAACTACTGTCTCTGCCTTCTAATAGTGGGAGTAATATGAATCGTTTTAGGAGATGTTACCGCCCATGTTGTGCCAACATGATTGTCAAAGGTGTCTAGTACATAGGTTGGAGGTTTAGGATATGATCAACATTGTATATGATGTCATTGACAAACCCAGGTGCTTCATTTACATGCCCAGCACTTGTCCATGATTTTGATGTCAACATCACCCTCGCACCTAATGGTTATTAAACTATTCTTCATCAACTTCAATCCCAACATGATGCTGTGCATTCTGTACAATACTATCTGTAATGGGTTGATTGAGGGATTTTAAACAATACCTGAATATAAACTAGTTCATTTTGGGGTATCTAAATTTACAAAGACAACAAAACAATCAATTGTCGACTTACCTAGAGTTGTGTCTGGTCTTGGTAATTCCCATCCCTGAAGGCTGATATGCATCAAGAATTGAGAGAATCATTATCATTCTTGTTCAGGGACCTGACCTCTTTGCCCAAACATGGTTTCGAGAGTTTTGATAATAGTAAAATAAAACAGATTTATATTGATGTCCACAAATGACCAAAGCAGGTCAACATAACTAGAAAGTATTAGTTACGGTAGCAAGTAAGAGGGTTAAAAAGAACTCCAAGAGCTGAAAAAGTAACTAACTCTAAAACCAAGAAAGACCCTAACTAAAGTGGGGTCAACAAAACGGGTAAACACTAGACAGCTAGGAAAAAAAAAAAAAAAAAGTGATATGATACAAATACTAATAACCATATGAAAGGAAGGCCCCTCAATGAAGCCACACTAAGGGAGTCAATGGAGACCAGTGCTTGAGAACAAAGCTGGTTAGAGACCAGAAGGACCATTAAGTTCATCATTAGTGACCATGAAAGGACCAGTACATGATTTAAAGATGTCCATATGAGAATGATTATCGCCAAGAGGGCATGGCTAGACAACCCTAGGGGGAAACATGGTACTCCCCCTAGAAACTCTCTTAACATCCATTGTTGATGATCCTTTAGAGGTAGAGAGACAACTGATAATGCATGTTTGCCAATGTAGCTTGAACTATGAGCAAGGGCTACTAGCTGGTTCTCTATGCCAATTAGTAGCTAACCCTCATTCTTGATACGAGAGTAAGAGGATTAGTGGACCTTGGCGGCAACTCTCAAAGAAGGGAATTGTTTCATTGACCCTATCTCTTTCTGTGTATGAAATAGTATTACCCAAAGGGTGCTTGACATCTTTAAGGATTGGAATGGCCAGAGAGGAGACAATCAATAAGGCAGCCCTATGAGTCTCCTATGAAGCATGGAATCTGAAAGTGACAACCTTATGAAGGTAAAATGCCAAGCACCTCTTGTCAGGATAGAGGAAAAAAGGCAGCCAAGGAATACCTTGAGTTTGTTGACAATTAATGATATCACGTCCAAATAAATGGTAGACAGGATACTTGAAAATAAAGTGCTCCCATGTCTCCACTTCCAGGAGAGATCAAAGATGACAACTCCTATTGCCCCGTGGAATGTAGTGGTCTGTCTCAACTCACAACTGGTGGAACCATATCCTTAGCGGGCCAAAGGGAATCTAAGACCATGCGACCAACAGTGTTGGAGATAGATGGGACAGATTATATCACATGATATCAAACTCATTATTCTCATCAAAATCCAGATTTAAGCCTGGCTAAAATTAGCTTATGGAAGCATCCATGAATCAGAGGCATTGTTCTTCATACATACATAACTGATGCATGCACTCACTGCCACATGTCCAATAATATTCAAATGAAATGGGGTTATGAGCAGATCATGCTTACAAAGCAATCAGTCATTGTAAGCAATGCCAGCAGAGATTTATGGTGCCAGAAGCAATCTATGCATGTTACGGAAACAAAATAACAAGAAATAAATCCAATAGGCAAACCTCTTTGCGATTGACTGAAACTATACTAAGTAGCCAATCCTGGTACTAGTACGGATATGGATATGAGATTTGGGTACTTGGAATTTTTTTGTGACCAGGATAAGTTTTTGGAGATATATACACATACACATACACATACACATACACATACACATACAAATACATATACATACATACATACATACATACATATACACACACACACACACACACATGTATATGTATGTATATATGTGTATGTGTGTGTGTATTAAAATTATAGCCAAATAAGCAAAATTAACCACATAATATGCATAGAGTGAACAAAATAAGTTAAATAACCAAAAAACATATCGATAATTCAATGCCAAATGCCATGATATTCAACTGAAAATCAACAATGGGGTTTATTTATATGTGTGTGTGTGTGTGTGTGTGTATGTATGTACGTACATGTCTATGTATGTGTATGCATATGTGTGTGTGTGTGTAATATTAAAAATATAGCCAAATAAGCAAAATTAACCACATAATATGCATAGAGTGAACAAAATAAGTTAAATAACCACAAAACATAAAACATATTGATAATTCAATGCCAAATGCCATGATATTCAATTGAAAATTGACAATGGGGGTTATTTGTGTGAATCAAGGATCAAAGAGTAAAGGATCCTCCAGTAATTTTTCAAGTGACAAGTTTCCAAAAGAATGTGGGAAAGAATCACTATGTATTAGGTTGACAAGGGACTGGAGGAAATTTCAGAGCATCAAGAGGAAGAGGTTCATCTGGAAAATGAGCCTGCAAACCTTGATGAAAATGAAGAAGGATCATCAAGCAATTGTGAAGGGGTATTGAAGGCCCTGAGGAAAAAGATTGGTAGGTTTGTTTACATATTGGAAGCAGCCTCCACCCAAGAGTCATCCACCTATACTAGGGTTGGTACACAAATAGATATTTCGAGTGTTGAAGGCGGTTAACGTTATATCATCTGAAGGAACTTGACTCCAAGAAATTGAGTATGAATTTATTTGTTTCTGTTGTTATGAATGGCGCTGAACAGAGCATGTGAAGCAGAACTGGAGATATTATATCATTTTTAATTGTTGTTTGAAGTCCATATTTGAATTTTTGTAAAGTAAACTAATAATAATAAAAGAGGACTGTGGATCCCCCTGGATACGGGACTGGGGATCCTCCCAGATGGTATCCGGGAGGATCCACAGTCCTTCTGCAGGATCCTGGCCATATCTGGGTCGGATTGGACCAGGATCTGTATCAGAAACGTTTCATACCAGGACCCAGGGGTCTGGGGTGAAGGATCTGGTAATGTAGAAAATATATTGATGGCTGTCAAAAGCAGAGGTTTTCCCTTCAAAATGGGTTATTGTGAGTGCATAAATAGTTCGTTCCAGATATTCTTCTCTTAACATGGCATGGATAAGTCATTTTCCAAAATATACTATTTTGCTGGACTCCATTTATGAGTCTTGATTCTTTTATGGGCAGGATATTGGCATGCTTTTCCTCTTTCCTTGGGTTTTCACTTTCATCTTCATCTTCCATGCCCTTTCAATTTTGTTAGGAGACAGCTGAAGGACATCATTTTCCAACCCTTCATTTCTTGTGCATTTGATGAGATTCACTCCCTTGTAAATATCTCCCATATTGTAAATATTGAGATGTACACTTGGTGCAGTCTACTCAAACCATCCTAGCAGCGTGTATGGTTTACTAACTGAGGTGGCTTTGCATGACCAGTTCTTAGGCACTTTGCATGTGCTTGGCTTCATCCAGCCAGCGTGAATATCTTTGTCCTTTGTAAATCTATTTAACCTTGTTGGCATGTTGCTACACTTTCGAATCAGAAGTCCTACCACCTACGGATTTCGAACATATTATTGTACTAAGGAACTTATATACTTTTTAGGTTTCTATATGATTCAAATTATATTTATATAGGAACCTGATTGACCTGATTAGTTGCAGGAGTTGGAGTGTTTTACTCATATTTGGTACTTTATTTTTTACTTGGAAGTTAATACAATGCTACAATGCATCGATCATTCTCTTGTTTAAGAATGTTGTGCCATGTTCCTCCAATTATCTTAGTGGTATCAGAGCCCCCATGCAATTTATGGGCCTCATCCAATGTCATAACAGCTTGTGGAATGTAGAGAGATGGCTTGATTGGTGAGTGATGAATGTTGCACCCAGTGAAGAGCTGTTGTCCATTCTATATCGAAGTTGCATGGTGAATCTCATGTCAAAGGTTGCAATTCAAAACAAGAGTCTGTGAAGAAATAGAGACACATTTTGAGAAATATTCCTATTGATTGAGGATCAGTAATCAGAAATTGTGAATCAAAGGCATCAATGAGCAATGTAGGAAATTGTAGAGGTCCAATCAGCCATTAGTTGTATGCATAACAAATGCTGTTTGAGATTTAGCTGAAGGAGATATATGATCTTCTGTGGATCCCTGCACACAAACGGATTGACAGCTAGATTTGTTTATACCTGGTGAAAAAAGGCGAAATCATTTTCTGATTTTTTTTAGCACAATTAATGAATTATTGTTATTTTTTTCTAAGCACAATTTATGAATTCTTGTTATTTTGGAAGCAATTTGAAAACTTGCATTGTGGATTGAATTTATACAATCAATTTCCTTTATGGAAATTTTTGAGGCCCAAAAATGAGAAAGATGTCTTTCTAGGCGTTTGAGCAGGTTCTGAGGTTGCAGGTAGTTTACTTTCAAAATAGATAGTACTTTTTTCAATGTGATGATGTGCTTTGGTGCTTATAGGATGATGATGAAAACCCATCAACTGATCTGAATTTCATTGTGATTCTGAGAAGAAATCTCCTTTGGAATATTTAGACCCTTTGTGAAATCTCCTTTTGCAAATCTCCCAGTGCAGTTTCCTTTTCTCCAATTTCTTTGCATTCTGTGACTTGTTTTCAGTAAAACTCGAGGCAAATTGTAGATCAAGGCACAGATAACATTATCCCTCTCGAAATTTTAGGAATTGTTTTGCTTTCAGGTAGAATTTTGAAGGCCCTAATTAGGAAAATGTGTTTCTTAATGGTGTTTGAGTAATCTCTGTGTGCAGAATGATACCGTCTTCACGGGCAATGAAAATTTATAGATTCTGAAAGCATGAGAGCTTCTTAAATGAAGAAATATTCATTAAACAACCAGAAATTCATTGTCAATTCAAAGCAAATTTCTTTTGAAACCAGTTGCTCCATTATAAACCTGTAGCTTGTTTTCAGTAAAACTCGAGGAAAATTGTAGATCAAGGCACCTATAACATTATCTCTATTGAAATTTTAGAAACTATTTTGTTTTCATGTTGAATTTTGAAGGTCCTAATTAAGAAAGTGTGTTTCTTAATGACATTTGAGTAATTTCTGCTCGAAGGATGATTTCCTGTCTTAATAGGCAATGAGATTTTAATATTTATAGATTCTGAAAGCATGAGAAAGCTTCTTAGATGAAGACAAAATTTCATTAAACAATCAGAAATTCTTTGTCAATTCAAAGCAATTTTTTTATGAAACTAGTTGCCCCATCATAAACAGGATTGCAGGTTTTTCAATATGTCAGTACATTTGGGGTTTGGGATAGAATTTTGAGTTTTTTGTATCAGCAGAAAGGGCTATGGCAGATGTTAAGTCCCCTCTAAAATTTCTGCAAATTTCTGCATTTCTGGTAAGAGATCTTAAGTAAAACAGTTATTGAGCTTTTCCCTTCAAACATGGGAAAAAATGAAAGTAATTAAGTTAAAATTGAATTTAAATCGATTTTTTTATTATTTAATTCTTTAAAGTGAAAAGGATCCTCTGATAAAATTGAATATTTTAAGCGATAGGTGGTCCAATATATGTTTTGACATTTAAGGAGGAATCAATCTAATGGGCAAAAGAAAAAGAATTTGTTTTCTGTGTTGTCAAACAGAGTCTTGAGAAGCCATATACGATGCTTGTAACAAAAATTTAGGAGCTTTTACTTTTTTTGAATCATATTTCATGTAAATAAGGAGCTTAATTATGTTTGTAATTATTAAGAAGGCAGATTCGTTTTGTAATGTTGGCAAATTAAGTGTTGTAATCGGCATTAAAAAGAGTTTTCATTGTCATCCTTGAATGGGAGTTCTAATGGTGTGGAAAAGGTGTCACAATTGGCTGGGTGGGTGTTGAAAATTGATGATACATTCTCTTTTTTTGCAACTTTTTCTAAAGACGATTGCATGAAGGCACCACAGTAAGGCTGAGTGCAAAGCCTAGGTAGTGGCCTCATTTCCTTTTGGTGCATGGTTGTGGTGTTTTTAATGAGATTTTATTCCAACTTTGACACCAAATTTAAATTTTTTCCGTGGAACCCAACACTTTCTGATTCAAAATTGGATCATGGAAAACATCATAATTCAGTTGGTTGAGATAAGCAACTTTACTTCATAGTTTGTATGACTAATTAAGTGTTTTGAGACATGTTTTCACCTAAAACCATGAAAAAGAATTAGACAAACAGAGGTAATAGTTGGACAAACAGAGGCAATAATTGGACAAATAGAGGTGCAGAATCACAAGGGTAGAAAACAAGTGCAGAAGCATAACATGGGTAGAAGACAGGTGCAGAAAGGTTCAAGGATGATTTGACATTGTTGGGTCCACGGCATTTGTGAAAACAGTTGTAGTGGATGCGTTTGGCTACATTTGAACCTGTACATCAAGTTCGGCTATAGACGACCCAATATACGACATGTACGTAAGGTTCCACTACAGTTGAACCTGGCTTATTTAAGACAAAATTCCAGACTTAAGCATTCCAAGGGAAGGCAAAGTGTTTCTCCTTCCATCTCTTTCAGTTGTTTTGGTGTTTGGGCTGTAATTCTTGCATGAAGATAGTGGAGATGAGGAGGCACAACCCCACACTTCTGGAGTTTTCCTACTTTGGATTTCTCCAGGGTAAATTATTGTGTTAATTCTGTCTTTTATGTTTTTTCCATTTTTTTTACTTTCTTAGTTTCATTCTCTACAACTACTTTTCTAAAATTCAAGAACTTTAAGTTAGCAAGCATACAAATTACATGTTCAGCTGATTGCAAGCATAGCACTTGTTTTACAACCACAAATAGAAGTAGAATTCTGACCATACACATTTGGAATGAGACTATTTAGACTTCCTCAATTCTCATCTAATATGAGGGTGAACAGAGATTTCAAGCTAGTCGGCTTTGGATATAGTGGACTGGACATGATTTGATATAGGTGTTTGAGATCTTCTGCAGTTGTTGACTTGAATTGTCTCCTTTCATGTTTCGGTATAAGGATTTATGTCATTCTAAAATTTATGCCTAGATTATTTTTTAGAGGGATTTGGTTATAGGATACATGGTAATTGTGGACCCTTTGATTGACTTGTATCACTCAAAGGTTCATAGGTTTTGAGGACTTGCTATAGGTTTTTGTATGACAAGTTGTTTCAGGCAATGGGTATTGTGGTTGTTGTATTGTTTGACATGTTCCAAAGACATACACAAGTACATTTTTTTGGGAAGATGATGAGAGGGATTGACTCTCATGCATGACCAAGATAAAGGCACAAGTTTTGGACAAGTTTTTACATGATTCAAACCATGGAAAACTAACTTTAGTGATGTATAGGGTTTGGCAATTTTTTTTTGTGTCAAAGCCCGTTGGAGACCTAGATTGTTTGGACAAATGGTTGAGTAGTGCCTCAATTCCTCCATTTATTTTTGATTGCTTGTAGGCTGTTTTGGGCACTAAATGCTCTATTCCCTGAGTTTATCTTGGGTAGGTTCAAAGTCTTGGTTGATTTTTTTTCCCCTTGTTTGTTGATGATATTCATGTTGTTTCCAACTAAATATGTGGGCTAAGGAGACAAGGTTTTAAATCTTAGATTGAGGGCTCTCTCCTCTATGGATTGTGGGTCCTCTTCCATAGCTATACTTTGATATTTGTGATTGCACACTCCTTCCACCTCCCGATATTTATACTCCATCCACCTCCATTGCTCTAGGCAAGAAATAACTAGGAAACAAATATTTTGTTTATAAAGTTTTGTATTCAGTCAAATATAGTCCCCCAAGCATCCCTAGAGCCTTGACATCGTCCAATTGCATGCACAAATGCTGCATGGTCAATTTCGAAAACAAAACAAAGTTCAACTTAGACTCATAAATCAAATGTCATGCATGTTCCAACAAGTCATGGGGTTAACAGCAAAGCACTAGCTCTATCCCTACTGCCATCCTGATTGGCCAACCTACTTTCAAGTTGGCCATTGAGATATCCATACTCCATTTTGATGGGGGCAAGTTGGATGCTTGGATTCATTGTCTAGAGGCATTCCTCAAGCCACATTCAAAGCTCACTATGCTACAACAAATCATGATAGCCGAGATCCATATGGTTGATTGAAGCACTAACTTGGTGGCAATTTAATGTCCAAGTATATGCCACAATAAGCAGCGAACCATTGACTGTTAGAAAGTCTTAAAAAGAGACTACAAGGAAACACTTTAACACCCTTAGTTACAAAGAGGATCTATTGGCAATCTGGCTTCATCTTCATTAGATGTTTGTACATCCGGTCTAACAATACATTGACTAGTTCAATCACCTCTGTATCAAGTTGGAGGTCTAAGATAGTGACAATGTCCTTCACATCAAATTTATCTTAGGTTTGTTTTCTCATCTACAAAGGTAGTTGGAAAGAAAGAAAGAAAGAAAGAAATTAAATTAATGTCCACAAATGACCAAAAGCAGGTCAATGCGGCTCAAAAAGTGTTCATTTTCAGTAGAGAAGTACTAGGGCAAAGGGATCTAGATTACAAAAAAGTAACTAAGCACTAAAGAAGTATAAAACAGCTAAACCCCAAATGACAAGAGCCAAGAACAAATAGTCTTGTGGGGAAAGGGCCCCTCAAGGAAGCATAGGACCGGTGAAGATGAAAGTGGCAAATCATGACACGTGACCAGCAATGTCATACATAGAGCGAGGCTCGAGCAAGAAGGACCAACAACATCATCTATCACCACAAAGGGGCCAATGCATTTGAATGCTCATAGGGGAGTCTAGCTAGAGCTTTTCATCATATAACTCTTTCATGCTTGCATGTTTTCTTTGAAGGTCGAATCCAAGTGGAAAAGGCACCTTTGAAGCCCAAACAATCTGTCATCTCAAAAGAAGAGCACTTCTTCTACCCATGCCAGCTCCTATGACCCTCCCAGCTCTTGGGAACTTTGCATGTGCTTGGCCTTATTCAACCAACACTCAACGATGCTAATTGGAAATGTGAAGCACAAATTTGGTGGCAATATCCTTATTGTTCTCTGATAGTTTGTTTGAGAGGACATGTCAGCGTTTCAACTTTGGGTTTAAATAAGGCGTTTGCTTTCTAATTAATGTTCGAATTGTGAAATTATTCTTTTGTTTGTACTATGCTTGAAAGGAGGTTGTCCATGCTTTTGTTTTATCATGTTGCTTGCACAAAAGTTGAACAATCAATGACGACAACAAATCAAAGGTCAACTTAAACTCATGAATCAAACGTCATGCATTCTCCAACAAGTTATGGTTCAACAATGAAGCACTAGCTCTATCCATAACCCATCCTGATTGGCCAAACTACTTTCAAGTTGGCCTTTGGGTTATCCACTCCCCATTTTGATTGGGGCAAGTTGGATGCTTGGCTTCATGGTCTAGAGGTGTACCTCAAGACACATTCAAAGCTTACCGCACTACAACAAATCATGATAGTTGAGGTCCATATGGAATGCCAAAGCACTAACTTGGTGGAAATTTTATGTCCGAGTATTTGCCACAACAAAGTAGCCAACAATTGATTGTCATAAAGTATTAAAAGAGATTATGAGGAAGCACTTTAACTCCCTTTGGTACAAAGAGGGGCTATTAACATGTTGGCTCCATCTTTGTTAGGTGTCTAGACACTCAATCTAACAATAGATTGACTAGTTCAATCACCTCTCTATCAAGTTGGAGGTCTAAGATAGTGATGGGGCCCTTTGCATCAAGTTTGTCTTTAGGGCTGTTTTCTCATCTGCAAAGGTAGAAAGAAAGAATTATATTATATTAATGTCCATAGATGACCAAACGTAGGTCAATGGGACTTGAAAGTATTTATTTTCAATAGAGAAGTACTAGGGAAAAGGGACCCTTGGTTACAAAAAAGTAACTAAGCACTAAAGAAGTATAAAATTGTTAAATCCCAAATCGTAAGAGCTAAATACAAATAGTCTTGTGGGGGAGGGCACCTCAAGGAAGCATGGGGCTGATGAAGGTGAAAGTGGGAAATCAAGACAAGAGACCAGTGATGTCATATATATAGCAAGGCTCAAGCAAGAAGGATCAATGACATCTTCATCTATTACCGCAAAAGGGCCAATGCATGATCTGAATGCTTATAGGCTAAGTAACTGCATTCATTGCATTTTATTGGCAAAAGTTGAAGTTCGGCAAATTTCAACAAACCCCAACTAGTTCATGATAAATTCACATGGATTTAATCACAAATTTAAAAAGCAAATATATTAAAAAAAGCGTAATTAAATTCGTCCAAATTAATATTTTTTAGGGTTGGATTTTTGTTTTGTTACCCGCCTTCGCCTGTCAATCGTCATTGTGTGAACATCAAACCCAAACGAACCTTGCCATCACCATTTCTTTGTTGTGAATGCAAACACGAACCATGTGTTGTGTTTGCAGTAGGCAACACTAGCTATGTTCTTCCCGACGAAAAAGAGACTTAGGGTGACTGTGTCTAAGTGCGTCCACACTGCATCTAAGTGCGTCCACAACTCCTTAGTCAAATTTAATAGTGATACACTGTGTCCACGACCACTTAGTCAAATTTAACAGCGATACACTACATCCACGACTCCATAGTCGAAGCTTTAAGCCTTTAACATTCGGGTACTGCAAATACTGAGACTCATTGATGACGGAGGTTGAGGCATCAGGGAAAGGCTAAAGGAAAAGTATGTAGTTTAATATTTAATTGTTATTTTTAATTTGGTTTTAAATTTTTAATATTACTATATATATAAAGTTATATTTTTAATTTTAATTTTTTTAATATTATTGGTGGGTTGGTATATTTCTAAAAATAAGTATATTTCTATTAGTTGTGAATTTAATCATGAATTTTATCTCAGATTTTTTAGCAACAATTTTTTTCCGAATTTTATCCTCAACAAATTCAAACACAAATTCAAATGCGGTGACTTAGCTTATAGGGGAGTCTAGTTAGAGCTCTTCATCATCTCTTCCATGCATGCAAGTATGCTTTGAAGGTGGAATCAAAGCGGAAAAAGGGACCTTTGAAGTCCAAACAATCTTTCATCTCAAAAGAAGAGTACTTCTTCTACCCATGCCAACTCCGATAACCCTACCAGCTCTTGGGAGCTTTGCATGTGCTTGGCCTTATCTAGCCAACAGTCATCCTCATCCTTTGTAAATCTATTTAAGTGATGCTAAATGGAAACGTAAAGCACAAATTTGGTGGCAATATCCTTCTTGTTCTTTGCTATTTTCTTTGAGAGGACATGTGAGTCACTCACCTTTGGATTTACCCAAATAAGGCATTTGCTTTCTAGTAAACGTTCAACTTGTGAAACCATTTTTTTTGTTTGTACTATGATTAGAAGGATGCTGTCCATGCTTTTGTTTTCTCATATCAATTTAAAATAAAAACTTAGACCCGTATAGGGTGCTTAAGAGTTTGTTTATACTTGATTTATGAAGGGTGGCTTCTTTTTTCTTATTAGGTCCACCAAGTTGTTTCAAAGGGAGTAGTATGGGAGTTGTAAGAGTTGTGCATCATGTGAGGTTTCAAAGAGATGTTTTTTCTTCCTAATATGTGAGGTTGTAAGACATAGGGGAGCTCGTACAAAAATAGCTTTAATTTCAAAAGGTGAATTTAAATTCCTGAAGTAGGAATTATTTCGACCGGTTGTTGAGAAAACCTAGTTTCTTACTAAATCCCCTTCTTCAAGAAATGCACAAGGGCTCTTGCATTGACTGTAGAAATGATTCAAAATGGATCACTACAGTTGTACAAAGGTTTCATAAGTTGTCTGACTCGGTTTGGATCAATTTCAACCAAGATCGATGAAGAAAAAAGTAACAATGAAAACAACAACTCACCATCTTTTCATCATAAACGACTCATACAGAGGTTTCATAAGTGTTCTTACTCAGTTTGGATCAGTTTCGACCAAGAATGATGAATAAATGACAAGTATTAGTAAAAACAATGACCCACTATCATTTACTTAAAACCACATATGATGTTGAAATGACCTAAAATTTGACAGGGATCTAGCTAACAGGATGTCACGGATAGTTTAACAGATGTCTCTGATTGGGTCAGACAATTTTGAAGCGGGGTTGTCCTATTCTCCTTGAAGAGGCCCACGGGAATGCCATCCAGGACACGATGGGAGGACACCTAGCTGGCACACAAGCCTAGGTGGGAAAAGAGGTGAAATGGTGCCTCCATGTCGAGGAATGCCCATATTGACTCAAATTCTCAGGAAACGAAGATGATCAATGTCAAAGGCCATCACATTGTCAATAAGAACATTCCAACATATGAGCAAAGGGTTATTTTGGAGACTTTCATGCAGAACATGCAGAAAAATGCAGGGTTTTTAGACCTATAGCAGGGGATTTGTATGTTTCAGCTCAAAAGAGAGACGAGACGACTGTAAAAAACTGGTAAAAAGCAATGTGGTCTTGGAACAAAGGATAGCCATTCTTCTTGGTTGAATTTTATAAGCTATTAGGGTTTTCTGCTTGTAAATGTGGTGTTTTTTCTGTGGATGCCATTGTTTGTGTTGTCCTTGCATATTTTTCTTCATTTCCATTGTTGCATATTGAAAGTACATGCCAATTGAGCACTCTAATGTTCTAAAAATGGTGTAGTTATGCTGATTTCAGTAGTTTAAGATTGATTTTAACATTATAGAAGAGATGTGGTCTGTTTAATGAGTTGACTTCAGTCATATACTCACCAATTACAAATCAAGAAAGTGTGTGTCTTATCAAAATGTACCTGTTTATTAAATCTACAAAAGATTTTACCAAGAAAACAATTGTTCTGGCATATCTTGAGATAAAATTGTCTTCATATTAATATAACATATAGACAATGTCAATGCTTTAGGATTCTATCATAGATTTCATACCATAAATTGATTCTTTAATTGTATTGAATTTGCTTTTGTTGGCATGCAGGAGTTCATCTTGAAGACAGAAATTTTACTTTTTTGTATGAAGATGGTGACACTATATTTGTGATGGAGTAAGTTGAAGAGCAAGTGGTGTGATATGTTGCCACGCCTTATTCTTTTGTTAGAATGGATGTGCATTATTCACTCTTGGCATCATATGCATGTTTCTTGTTTGATCAATTTGGCCACTTCTAGACTGAGACATAATTTCTTTTTTAGTAGTTTTGGGATGAAAGTTTTCCTTTTTATTTTTAATAACATCCTTGGCTATTTTCTGCTTAATAGCCCTGAAACCTTTGAGCAAGTAGAGATTTCTAAAGAAATTTTTGGCAAACGAGCGACATATCTTACAGGTACTGGAAACTAGTTCCTCCAAGTTAGTATGTATGACCATGTGTGTTCCATCATCTATGCATTTGATATTTCTGATTTTATATCTAGCTTCCTTTTCCTAGATTCAATCTACCATTGAATTTGAAGATAATGTAGTATGTGTGTGAACGTATCCTTTGTGCACACACACGCTGATACAGACAAAGCGAGGGAGGGTTGGGTTGATGAGACTCTGTGGATTCAAAAGTTGAGAAGTTCAATTCATTCCTTTCTAGATTAGTTACAAACTTACAAGTAGGTTTCTTCAATAAAGGGAGTAACTTAGGCCTGCACTGTTAGAAGAAGGAAAAATAAAAAAAAGTGGAAGATGAGTTTTTACATTAAAGAACCCTTGTCAAGGGAGAATGATCTTACTATTGAATTTACTATCTTGTGAAATCGATCCTCTTTTTATTTTCTGTTGTGGATCTTTGAAAGTCATTTCCGTGGGGTTTTATGGAAATTCAGGTAGTTTTTCTAACGATCTATAGCTAAGGCCTGCAATGTCTTTGTACATGTAATTTTTTATTTAACCAAACATCTTGGTAATCTCTATTTGCCTCAGGGCCAGGACTTGATAGAAACTTCTATAGTTTTATTTGGGAGCTTGTTGCTAATATGATTGAAATAAACAGATGGTATGCCAGTTACTGTGAGCTTTCATGAAGGCAGAGCCCTGTCTGCGTCGGTGCCAACCCGTGTAACTTGCACCGTGGCTGTAGCTGAACCTTCCTTTAAAGGCCAATCCGCCTCAGCTCAGTATGCTTTCAAACTCTTGTTCTTGAACATACATTGTTTTATAGGCAATCTTGGCTGCTCTTTGTTTTTCTATTCTTAAAACCTTTCCTGTTAGAAAAATAAAATATTTATTTATAGTTTGACATGCTTTCAGATTTTACAGTGCTTGATCAGCTCCCCATGGACTTTATTTCTGAATTGTTTGAAAATAGTTCAGTTTTAGTGACCTTTTAGTCATGCATTGAAATTGCAACACTGGCCCAGAACTTACAGTTTGTTGCTCTGAACAACTGGAATCATTAAGCCACTTCTTATCCTTCTCTAGTTTTGCTTCTGACAACTGCAGGCAGCCCCTTTGAACACAATTCCACTAAAGATCTTATGTTGCCCAAATGACACCCATCTGCACCTTAAATATCTGATAGCCATCCTAGCCTGCTAAAGAAAGCACACTTCAGGCTGTATCCAACTTTGACCTCTTTGAAAAAAATAACAAAATTTACATTGACAGATACCTATAGTGCCCTGCATAGTCACAAGGTTTGCCGATTTTTTACCTAAAAATTTGGAATTCGGCGAACTTAATGCCCTGCACTAAAAATTCGCTCAAGTTTGCCTTGTTCGGCGAATTTCATGTTCGGACCCAACAGTATATAAATAAAATAAACATTTAAGTATAAGAAACTAAGTTTCTTATACTTTAAGTTATATTTTATTTATACACTTTCAGGGTGTTTGAGAGGGTTTTCGGACAGCTAGGAGCTATAATGCAAATTCTAGGTTTTGGAGGATCCTATCATATTTTAGAGTTAGTCAGATTCCAGGGTTTCAGGGTTTCAAACTTAGCCATATTTCAGGGTTTCAAGATTTCAAGGAGACATCATAGGAGGTATGAAGGCTGCATGAAGGGATGTATGCGTGATAGAATAGTATGAGAATATCTCTCGCAAAGTGCCACAAGCCGATCCCACCCCATTCCCAGTGCACCCCTTAAGGCATGCACTCTGTGAGATTCGATGCACCGATGAGCCCTTGTGAGAGAAAGTGTCAGTAAATGAGATTGTGCCCGTGAGTGGTCTCAACACTGGAGGAGAGTAGCCGAGTGGTTTAAAGCGGCACAAGAAGACATTGTTAGCATGGATCCCCATTTATGGCGGCAGATGTATGGTTCTTCTACTCCAGAGTTACAAAAGCTTGCCGTGTGTGTCCACAGTCAATGTGCCAGTGCTTCTGCATGCGAAAGAAATTGGAGCACGCATGATTTGATCCATACTAATAAGAGAAACTGACTAGGGGCCAAAAAGTTGTCAAATCTTGTGTTTGTTCATAGCAATTTAAGATTGCTTGAGCACAATCTTGCAAAAGAAGATGACAATCTTCATCTTGGAGAACCATCCTTTGGAGGAGTTGAGAAAAATATAGATAGTGTTGATGAGCTGGATGGAGGATTCGTTGATGGTGCTAGTGCTAGTGCTAGTTTTGATTTTGAAGTTGGGTTTGATGTTGCAAATGTTTGAAACTTAAGTTCTATATCAATTTTGAGCTTAGGCTCTAAACTATGAATATTTTGATATCTTTTAATGTAATTCAAGTATGAAATTCTTATGTTTATTTTTATTTTATTTATTTATTTACAATTATTTTTAATTTTTATTGGATTTCTTTTTGACTTTTTTTTTAAATATTTTTTATGTTTTTATGTAAGTCGAACTTAATGGTGAATTTTTTTTCGAACTTTATCTATTGGCGAACTTGAATCGAATTTTATCCTTGTCGAACTTGAACTCGAATCCGAACCTTGTGACTATGGACTGCCCTGCTATGCTGCACCTATTTTGTAGACCCACGTGGGTCCCTTCAAGCTATAATTATGCTATTTTGTTTTCATAGACTTATATATTTCACTATCACATAATGAAGCAACTTAATATGCTGAGACATATATGGGAGCTTGTGTATATTTTGTTATTAATTATGATAATGGGCTTGTATTACTTTTTGGATATAAGAATGATTATGTGGCATTTTTTTGATTTATGCAATTGTGATTATTATAATGGATGATGCATTAATTTATTATTATCTTTGTCATACCATAGAGGTACGGTGATGTATTTGGCTTATGTACAGATGACATGTATTGGTACCAATGACAACAAATTTATATTGATGATGAGTTGAGTTGGTAAGTGCACACATTTCCATTGGGTGGTATTTAAGTCGACGAAGCCGAGGCGACGTAAAATACGAACATTTGCAGCCAGTAGAAAGTCTGGCAATGAGCTATTCATTACATCTTGGATGCCACACGGGTCTACATGTACTATAGCTATTGCCAACTAACTCCCCATTGTTATGGCCCAGACGGTACACGGCTTTACCAATTGGAGATCATGCTTGGGCCAACTCCTATTCATTATGGCCCGAATGATACATGGTCTCCTAATACTTATTAGAAATATAGTGTTTAGTGTTTACATTATTTGGGTTGATGTAACAGTAATTATGTGTGGGTGAGTTGTTAGTAATAATAACCCACGTAAATAGCTTTGCTTATATGTGGTGTATATTTTTATTACGTGAATAGTGGTAGTTAGAACCACTCACGTAATTAGGATAGTTTGTTATAGGAGCATCTGTAGCTCTCCTATTATCTAGGAGAGGAAACTCCTATATATTGGCACGTATACCTATTGTGTAAGTGTCCCGGATAAATTGAAGAGTTCAGCATGCAATATATTATTGTTTGTGTGAGATAAATCTGTCTTCGGCTTCTACAAAGAATAACAGTGGTATCTGAGCGTCGTTATGGGTTAGATAAAACCTGTTAAGCTCCTCGGCCTCTCCAACATCCGTGCATACTCCATGTGTTGTTTTACAGTGTGTAAAGAAAGCAGCCTGATTATTCATGGGGCAGTCATATTACTATTCAGCTTCAAGACTTGTGTTCGGATCTGATCTGTCCGCTTGCAGATCTGTTTTTGCCATGCGTAAAACCCGTCTTCTGCTTGTGAAGACAGTTAATAGAATTGAAGGAAAAATTATAACAGAAAAAAAAAGAACATGCCGCCTGGTTTTTAGAGTAGGTTCCCTAGCGACCATTATATATATATGCACAGTCCTTTCAATTCATGTTACACTTTGCCATATCAGAGAATGGTGTTAGAGTGCAGACCTATGTATGATAGTTTGACACAGCCTTGCCAAGCACACCAGTGCATCAATTACATGTGCAGTTTTTGTGCAGTTTCATGCAATTTTGATTTCCCAGTTTGATACAGGGCACTCGGCTGGTATATTTGCCTTAATACAGTGTAATTCACGCTTTACAAATTCTAATCAAGCTCCTCTATCCATGTGCCTTGAACTCCACATTTCCACCATTTCTAAATGGCTACAAATTTGTTTTGTGGTATTTTATTCCATTCATTCTGGTCAGTTATTTAGTCAATATCGTGTAGTTTCTACTAGGTTTTATTTGTTATTTAATTTTGTCAAATAAGTTTTTAAAAGCTTATGTTGTTCGGTCCATGTCAATTTTAATTAGAAGTATTAATTTGTTTAGAGATTTAGTTAGTTTCGGGTCTTTATTATTATGGTCTTTATAGTATATAAATGTCATTCCCAAAGCACAAAGTCAATACTCGATAATAGGGTCATTATTTTGTGTTTAAAGGCTAGAGTATTCATTGAGTCAAGTTTGACAATTAATCGTGTGATGATGGTATTAAGCGTCATCTTAAGTCTATATGTCCTTAGTTATAAAAACGTTAAAGGTTTATAGTTATCAAATATGTCGTTTTTATTGTTGTCTAAGTAGAATCATTTTATGTTTGTCAAAAGTCAAAAAGAGTTTTTTGATTTTGAGTCTATGTAAGTTGTCAAAAAATTAAAAAAAGAAAAAGAAAAAAAGAATTGCTTGGATTTCAACTAGATGCAATATCGCTTGTACGTGACGTCCATCATTGTAAAATGAGCTTCAAATTCTATTCCGCTACGTAGCGACAATTTGGAGGATGGAGAAAAACTGAGGTTGGAGGACTCTTAACGTCCTCTCATCAGTCACAAGTGACGGGGCTGCACTATGATGTTATGGCATGAGTTTTATTTTGTTTTACTTTATGCTGCAGTGTGTTGTTGATTTGTTGAATAAACCCATTTTTTTAAAATTTGAGAAATATTCATGTTTTCAAGAAACTCACTTTTGGGGAGTAGGAGAAGATTTCGAGGTAAACTCAGAGTAGATGGTTATACAGCTAGTTCCAAACTTGTGAATCTTAGAAATTCAGAATTCAGGCGCCCAAAGACGAAGGGAAAGTCCCATAGGAACCCAAAGAGGAAGGGATTAGTCTTGCATAATTCAGCTCGTCGCTACACCTTCACAAGGGTAAAGAGATAACTTATGTGGAGTTTGTACCTGGTCTAAACAATGCTTTCAAGAGATGATTCTTTCTTTTGAGAATGCGATTTTCTTCCCATGTTCACATTAAAGAGGTGTTGTTAACAATTAATAATGTTCACACCAAGGGGGAGAATGTTAGGAATATAGCGTTTAGTGTTTACATTATTTTAGTTGATGTAATTATGTGTGCATGAGTAGTTAGTAATATCAACCAGCGTAAATAGTTTTGCTTATATTTGGTGTATATTGTTATTACTTGAATAGTGGTGGTTAGATCCATTCACGTAATTAGGATGATTTGTTATAGGAGCGTTTAGAGGATAGGAAACTCCTATATATTTGCATGTATACCTATTGCATAAGTGTCCCGGATAAATGAAGAGTGAAACATGCAATATATGATTGTTTGTGTGAGATAAATCTGTCTCCGGCTTCTACAAAGAATAACAATATTGGCTAGAGGCCCAAACCATACATGTGTAAGCAAGTCTGATTGCTGAATGAATGAAGAGAATTTGGAAGGCACACTAACAACACCGTGTGTATCCTTCATTTATTAATGCCATAAACAAGTTACAAACATTTGAGGTAGTTGATAGTAACCTTAGTTAGACATTAACTAATAAAAGATTAGTTAAGTCT
Organism: Torreya grandis; assembly: GCA_037957365.1. Lineage (NCBI taxonomy): Eukaryota > Viridiplantae > Streptophyta > Pinopsida > Cupressales > Taxaceae > Torreya > Torreya grandis. Next base: position 2,721,859 of record JARHVA010001683.1, on the reverse strand, counting down.
CATTAACATATTAAAGCAATATATTTAATACAACCTCTCAATGACTAAACCGGAAACAACACCAAGTTTGTCCCGAAATTTTACAAATAAAATAGGACCAAGAGGTTTAGTCATTACATCTGCAAGTTGCTCTGTAGAAGCATAGAAGTAAAGAGAAATATCACTGGAATCAACTATTGAATATAGTGATGATGAATCTCAATATGTTTATGGTGTGCATGAAAGATAAGATTATTCACTAAATTCAATACATCTTGATTATCACAAAAAGTGGAGTGTGTAGATGAAGTTGCAAGTAAGTTAGAATCTGACGTAACCAAACTTGGTCACAACTGGGATTGATTGCTGCCTTGTATTTTGCTTTGGTGGAAGAGATAGCTACAATATGTTGAAGCTTGCTCTGCCATGAAACAACTCCTGAACCAAAGGAAAATATATACTCGGTGGTATACCTTTGTGTATTCATTGATCCTTCCCAATCAGAGTCTGTATACCCTGTTAATCTAAAATCTTTTGTTCTCAAATATAGGATGCCAAAGTCAAGAGTTCCTTTGTCATATCTCAAAACACATTTTGTTGTTGTCCACTGTCTGTAGAGTGATCCATTGACCAATGATGAATCATCAGGAGTTGACACCTTCAACGTGAACTCCATAGGTGTAGAAGCAGGATTACAATTTGTCATTCCAAACTTCTTCAAAAGAGTCATGGCGTACTTGACCTTAGCTATGAAAATGAGATGGTCATGTTTCCAAAATTTTACACCCAAGCAATATTGTAGGAGGCCTAGATCCATCATATCGAAAGCAACACACAAATCTGATTTCACTCGCTGAATTGCAGTGGCCCCACTACTTGTGATGACAAGATCGTCAACATGTACAATGAGTATCACAATGTCACCATTGCTTTTAACATAAAGATTCAGACCAGAAAGACTTCTTTTGAATCCATAGTTTTTTAGACGTCGATCAATTTTGATAAACCCGGCTTGTGGAGCCTACTTAAGCTAGTATAGAGACTTAATCAATCTACAAACTAGATGATCACTACCAAGCATCCGAAAACCTTCAAGTTGCACCATGTAGACCTCCTCATCCAAATCTCCATTCAAGAAAGCACTTTTGAGGTCCATCTGAAAGACTTTCCATCCAGAGTGAGTTGCTATGTAGAGAAGCAACCAAAATACGACCATTTTTGCAGTGGGAGCCAAAGTCGCCCATAGTCTGTTCCCTCCTGCGAGGAAAAACATTTCTCAACAAGACGGGTTTTGTACTTATCTAAAGTACCATCAATTGTGCACTTTACTTTGTGCACCCTTTTGGAGCCAATAGGTTGTTTCCCTGGAGGTAACCCCAGCAATTTCCAGGTATTGTTCTTTATCAAGGCATCATATTTTGATTGCATGATAGTCTCCCATTCAGGGTGGCCTTCTCATGAGAATACTTCTGTGGTCACGATATCATGAAAAGATCAAAAGCAAGAGCAAAATGATCATGCTCCTTAGTTGATTCTACATCTTTCTTGCCCACCCTCCAAGGCTGTGCATTTGATTGAGGAATTTCATCCTCGCGCACAACCTATAGTGTGGAGTAAAACAACTTAGGCCTTCGATGTACCAAAGAATCATGTATTGGTTGAACATTGATTTGAGTGTTAGCCAACATAGGTTGGCGTCACTAATATGCTATTGGAGTAAGTGAAATATCAGCCATGGGTTGCGACATTGGAAGTTGTGACAGAGTACTTAAAGATCTCCATTACTCATCTTTTAAAGGAATGATAGCACTAGATTCAGGTACCTCAGGTTTCTCAGAGACTGCTTGTTGGTTACAAACAAAGAAGGATTTTGTCTCCTTTATATCAACATCATGAGTAACAATGATCTTGTTGGTAGAAACTTTAATAATTCTATAGGCCTTAGATTGGTCACTATAGCCAGCAAAAAAATATCTAGCACTCTTGGAATCTAGTTGACTCATATTTTTATTTGAAACTAAAGTATATGCAGTAGAACCAAAAACATGAAAATGTGTTACCTCAAGTTTGATTCTAGACCATCTTCCTTAGGGGTGACGTGCAAAGTTTTGCACGGACTCGTATTTAGAATGTATACTATCATGTTTACTACTTCTCCTCAATATTTGTATGGCATGCCCCTACTATGCACCATGGATTGAGCGATCTTTCTGATAGTGTGATTATGCCTTTCAACCACTCCATTCTGCTGTGGAGTGAATGGGGTTATCAATCACCGATAAATTCGTTCCTTGCTGCAATAGTTCTGAGGCTGTCAATTACCGATAAATTCTTTCCTTGCTACAATATTGTTGAAAGTGCTTGGAAGTAAATTCACCCCCATTGTCAGAGCTAAGAGTCTTGATCCGTCGGCTTGTTTGCTTTTCCACCAGTGCTTTGAACTTCACAAATTCAACAAAACAATTAGATTTTTTTTGAATAAGTATATTTACATCTTCCAAGAGAAGTCATCCACCAACTTCAGAAAATACCTCGCTTTGTAGACTTTAGACGATTTCCAAGACGACTTGCAAAGGTCTGCATGAACAAGTTCTAAGAGCCCTCTTGCTTGCTAGGCACCTTTAGTGGGAAATGGTTTCCGCTTTTGTTTGTCAGCGAAATGTCCTACTTTTATCCTGTTTTTCTTGTATAGAAGGCAAACCAAGAACCATATTTGTTCTTCTTAGTTTGGCTAAATTCTGAAGATTGAGATGTCCAAATCTTTCATGCCATACAATGTTTTTATTATCCTCTACAATTATTGTATGCAAATTAATTGTGGCAGAATCATCAAGCCAATGCAGGTCATTTTGCCCAATGCCTAGAGCTATTTTGCCCAATGTCGATAACTATCATGTTTTACATCATACGTGACATTTCTTCCTAGAGAAATTGACTAAAATGTGAGGATTTTCAGTTAATTGACTAATAGATAGGAGATTTTTATTCATTTTAGGGGACACCTAATATTATTTACTATGAATTTTGGAACATTATTCAATACAATGTACATATCCCCTATCCCTTCCACAACATGTGATCTTCCATCACCTAATGAAACCGAGTCATGAAGACTTACTTTTGTATTAAAGTTAACATACCAGTCCTTGTGACGTGAATGGTAGTACTTTCATTTGAGCATGATGCCATGAGAGCATATTTTTCCTCAAAATCATCTTCAATTGTTTGCACATTAGCTTGCCCCGTCGACTTTTTGTTATGTGAAAGATCATATTGCTGTTTTCCACAATCTTTCTTAACATGCCCAACTTTATGACAATAATAACATTTCACCTTAGATTTGGAAGTAGATGTAGATGCTTCTAGAGTTATTTTTGGCTTCCCCTTCGACTGAGCAAAAAGGGCACTTTCTACTTGGCTAGAACTGGACTCACTTAATTGTGTCTGTCTACATTCTTTTTGCAGCAAATAAGTACTAACTTGATCAAACATCAAGGTGTTACTTTCCATCATCAGGTGTAGAGCCTCCACGAAAGATTCATAGGGGGATGTCAGACTGTTCAGAACCAACGTTGCCATATCATTGTCATCCACCTTTTTGTTGATCATTGACAATTGGTCTCAGAGATATTTCATCGAAAGCATGTGTTTTGACAAAGACCCATCCTCATTTGTCTTTGTAGAAAAAAGCATGTTTTTTAAATATAGGACTTGGCTCTTTTATGAAGTTTGATATTTGTTCTTTAGATTGGTCCGTAACACACTTGCTTAAGTGGCATTCTAGACCTTAGGATTCATATCATCTGACATAGAGAGTTTCAATAGTAGCAAGGCCTCCTTATGAGGTTTTTCATAATCAGCGAAGTTTGTCACTGGTTTTACTTTTGTGTTAAGAATGATTTTATCACAATCATGATATTTCGCAATTGTCAAAATTTTATGATTCGAAACATTGTAGTTTTGCCCTGTTAATTCTTGCATTTCTGGGAGAATCAGGGTTTATTTGTTGGTCATTTTATACTCGGAAAACAATAAAACATGAAAAGTACAATTCTATCCCGAAATTTAATTCAACAGGACAAGTATTGTTTTATGACTTGAAAATCTATGCACCTACAGTTTTCTGACCCGGCTGACCCATAAATCAATGCAACTACAGGGTTTATGATCCAAAATTTAATTTAACAGAAAAGTATAGTTGTTTGGCTGACCCAGAAATCAATGCAACAGAAACAATACACTTTTCTGACCTACGACTCGAAAATCAATTAAGCAAGAAAAGTACAATTTTCTAACACTTGTTTGACCCAAAAATTAATGCAATCAGAGTACAATTTTTTGATCTTAAATTTCTGAAAATACAATTTCTAGCCTGAAATTTACGTGCAAATCGTGATCGTCTTCTTGTCATGGCTTAAAGTACATATTGTAACTCTTCTGTGTGTTGCTTTCACTACTGATCGTAACCCTTCTACACATGGCTTTCACTGCAAATTGTAATGATGATTTGCATTTGGTCTACTCCCCTGGTCAACTCTACAAATGTGCCCTAATGTTCGCGTTTGCCTCACAACCTGAGCTCTTTCTTGCATTTCGTGACTTTCTTTGTCTTATGTGTTTTTTGACACGATCTAGGTTGTCTGCGTTTTTTGCGACAATGCTGCTATGCCACGAATTCTAGCAATTGTTTCTTTTGAGTGCTTATGTGTTTTCCACGACTCTTCTGATCTATGCTGTGTCACGACTTGCTTTTGTGATTTTAGAACTTATTTTATGTTGATGTCATGCCCTAGCAATTGTTGTTTGTGTTTTTGTGACTAGTTTTGTTCCTTATTCATCACTCCCTCTACAACCTCTTCATGCCATTCGTACCCTTCTCCAAGGGCTTCCTCGAATGTTGGAAATTTATTGTTCGTACCCTTCTAACTAGGGATTCCTTGAACAGTGGCTCTGATACCAATGTAAGCAAGTATGATTGGTTAATGAATGAAGAGAAATTGGAAGGCACACTAACACCACCATGTGCACCCTTCATTTATTAATGCCATAAACAAGTTACAAACAATTAAGGTGGTTGATCATTACATTAGTTAGACATTAACTAATAGAAGATTAGTTAAGTCTCATTAACTATTAAAGCAATAACACGGGTCTACTAATAGGAAAAAGTTAATACCGGATGGAGGCCCAAATTGTACACGGGTCTACTTATTGGAAATAGTACCGACAAAGCCCCATTTGTTAAAATCTGATTGTTACAACGAGAGTATTGGTTTTGGATGACATTAGTTGGTCCCTCTCGATATATGGTCGCCAAATAAAATATCAACATGGATTATAATCCCACCTAAGCTAAAGAGTAAATAAAGACAAAGGACACAAATGTACAAAAGCTAAAAGCTTCACTATTATTATAAAGAGAGGAGAGTCTTGGAGGGAGCATTTTAAAATGCATAAAAGCTAAAAAAGAGGTTGGCGAATCTTTAAATGTAAATTAGAGCTCATTCTCTGATACAAGCTTGACAAAGTCTGCAAGGAAGCAAGGCAACCATACTGATTAAAAAGCTGCATAATTTTAAATGAAAAAGGAAGCTGAACAGACAAGAAAGACATGCTGTAATTAATTACCTAATCAGCCTTTTGGTGAGATGGTTGCCCATAAATAAACATGATTGACATGCTGTAATTTTTACATGGTTGCATTTGGGAAATGAGAAGTAGCTGAGTAGCGCAGAGCAAAGAGTGCGGACTGAGTGGTGTGATTGACTCTGTTGACCTCCATTTTTGTCTTGCCACTCCAAGGTATTGTTGATGTTTTTATTATTGTGCAATTGCCCTTGTGAAGGATGTTTGTTGTGCTTTGACAGCTTTCTGGACTGTCTTTTATATTGCTTCTTATCCTTGTTGTTTGCCATTCTCTGCATTTTGCCCTTTGGGTGGCTATTGAAGGAGAAGGAGCGCACCACAACCATAATATTTTGCTACATAGCTAGAGGTGTCCGCCAAGGCATTGGGAAAGGGGTGATAAGTCTCAAGATTGGTGTTTGGGTTTATTAACCCCTTATATGCAAAGCTCATATATCCGGCATTGATGCATGGGCAAAGCCATGATGGGAGCCACTATTGATATTATTGCATGGGTGCAACCATGGTGATAGTTTTTTTAATTTTTACTTATAGATATGGGAGGCAACCATACTTTTACCTTCAATGATTTTTATATTTCTAGCTATGAATATATCTCTTGGATTTTTTTTGCTATCGACAGATATTATGCTTTTATTCTTATTGTGAAAGATTTCATTGAATCCTCTGTGTTTTGTCATGTTATCTTTTATTGCTGATTTCCTTGCAAAGCCCTTGTGCATCCAACTTTGCCCCTGCTCACTGGTATATAGTTGGGAGGGATTATGAGAAATGGAAAAATGATTTTGGGGTGACAATTGGGCAGTGGCATGTAAATGCGTTGTTGGGCTGAGAAGTTCATTCAAAGGCAGCATACAATGAATTGCTTGGTACCGTCTACAATGAATTCCTTAGTACCTCCTTATGGACCCGCACACTCATTGTGTGGGTGGCTGGGTGGATCATGGTGGTCTCTCATCTCATTTTGACTTAGACTATGGACTTTGTTGGAACAAGAAAACTTCAGATGTGCGGTGCACATGTTTTAACTTCTCTCTCTGTTTAATTCATTTCGAATTAATTAGGTTAAAGTGTAAAGGCATTTAGCAAATGATTTAATCTGCTTTTAGCCTGTTGTTAATATCTAGAGGAAAGAATGCTTTAACGGGGCTTATTGGTTTGGCTAAAATGCATATACATAAAACAAAGGCATTAGCTAAGTATGAATGCACAAGCTAAAAGGGGAGATCTGTTGTTAGCGTGGATTTCCTTGTTATATGCTGGGAAAGCTTATTTACTCAAAATATAATTTTTTAATGAAGCTTAAAAGTTTTTGAGCTGTGCTCTGATTTATATATGATAAAGACATGCTTAAATAGGCATGCATTAATCAATCGGGCATGACAAATTTTAGTAGACCTACATATGCACAAATGATGAAAAGAGGAAGAAGCATAAATAAGGTTAAAATTATATGCAGCAAAGAAATGGAATAGCTTCTCCATTTATTCAATAGATAAGTTTTTCATTTAATTTCATTTGATTTCATTCTCTTGTGCTAATGAATGCATATATACATAAATTAATGAGAATGTCCTTACTCTGTATAAAATATTTTATGGCTTTTACCCAAGTTTGCCTCATTAAAATGAATTCAAGAGCACATTGGTAGATGCTCAAGCGAGACACTTATTCCCATTTATTAAAATATTTTAACCTTAAATATTTGTTCCCCTTTTTGATTACATATGGAAAATATGAATTGCATAGTCTCCCCTTCACCTTTATAATATTCAGCAAGCCAATGATTTATTAAAGAGCCGCGTTCCTTTTAGGGATGCTCTTTCAGTTTCCATGTGTGAATCAATTGCAGACAAGTAAGCATTTCCACTTCAAAGTTATTTTTTCCCTTGAGTAAATCGTGTGTGTAATTATGCACAGCTGGGTATATGATGAAAGCTTATAGATATGAATTACACACACACACACACACTATGTTATTGGATCCTTCATCCCAGACCCCTAGATCCCAGTATGAAACATTTATGATCCGGATATGTCTAGGAACCCGCTAGAGCCCTGTGGATCTAGAGCGTATCCGGGTGGATCCAAAGTCCTCCCACAGGGTCATGGCCATATCTGCGGCCTAGGACGTTTATATTTATTTTTATTTTTGATTTCACTTTACAAAAAGTAAAATATGGACTTCAAACAACAATTAAAAATAAAATAAAGTATAGAGGAACCTTAAAAGCAACTTTCACTCTCAGTTCTAAAGAAACAACAATAACACGTTTACCTTCGTTGCATTTTACCTCTCATTGCACATTTTCTCTCTCACCTTCCTTTTTTCAATTGCTTAGGACTGAAACTTCTTTCTTTTGCTAATCCTACACCATTACAACTATCCATTTGGCAATAAGGATTTAAGGAGCTTGCAACCAAGATGACTGTTGATTTAAAGTAAGTCTTGCATTTTTTTTTTTTAGTTACAAACTTAAAAATGTTTGTAACTAGTTTTTGACTTTTTTTCTTAAAACATTCTTTCAGCAAATGGCAAATGCCTTAAATTTTAATAGCAATATTATAATTTTTTAACCAGGGGATTTAGTGATTTGCTAAAAGGCTTCATTTTGCAAGTGCTAGTTCGGTGGGCCCAGGGACAGCCTTCAAAACCAATCCTTTCTCTCCCCTTTGGAAGTATGTTATGATGTTAGAAAAGGTACTAGGAGGGTGTTACATTTGGGCTTGCTCAGAGTGTAAGGTTAAATATAAGAGCTCATATAATCGGGTGAAAGCCCCTTTGTGTATTATTCCTGGCCTTGGAATCAAAGCTTGTGGTGGGACAAACATAAATGGAAAGCCAAGAAAAGACTTTTGCCACTTGCAAAGCTTCTCGCATACATCAAAGAGCAAGAAGTGGATGTCTCTGTTTCCCTAAGATCAAAGTATCCTTTGTGAAAGAAAGGATCTATATCTACTAAACCACCTATTGTTCCATCTCATGTTAATGTCGTGACCCCATCACACCCATTTTTTTCTACATCCACCATGATTGTAGAGGAAGAGGATTCATCTCTTAGTCGCAAGAGAACGAAAGATGTAAACCCATTGGAAAGGGTATTCTAGAATGAGGCCAAGGACATAATGGAGTAGAACATTGCACTTGTGTTTATGCATATGGGCTGCCATTTAATGTTGTTAGATCATCATATTGGTGGAATATGGTGAAATCTATCAATGAAGCTCCTAAAGGGTTCAACGACCCAGGTTATGAAAAAGTGTGCACCACTTTGTTGGCAAAAGAAAAAAAACATATTGAAGATGCATTGCAACCCATAAAAAACTTGTTGATCGAAATAGGGGTGTCCATCGTTTTCGATGGATGGAAAGATGCAACAAATAGGCGATTGATTAATGTGTTTGTAGTGTGCCCTAAAGGGGCAATGTTTTTTAGGGTCTTTGATTGTGAGAGGCAAGTGAAGGATGCACGATTCGTTGTTGACATCTTGATAGAGTCCATTGAGGTGGTGGGGCCTCAAAACGTTGTCCAAGTTATAACAGATAACACAAAAAATTGCAAAGTTGTAGGGATGTTGGTTGAGGCAAGGTATATGTGTTGGACACTTTGTGTCGTTTATTCACTCAACCTTATGTTGCAAAAACTGGGCACCAATATTGATTGGATCAAACAAGTCTATGAGGAGGCGACCGAGATCCAAATGTTTATAAGCAACCATCACTTGATCCCAGACATCTTTGGTTCCTTCTTGAAGTTGCAGTTGTTAAAGGTAACTTTTTCTAATCATTCATGAAACATGTATAATTTTAATTTAATTTTGTAAGTTTGTAATTTGTAGGGTTTTTATTATTGAACATTTTTATTTTTAATTATATTTGTTGTCATTTCATATTAGGTTGTTGAAACTCGGTTTGCCTCACACAGTTATTTTGAGACGATTTGTCAAGGTGTGGGAGGCATTGAACAACACGGTTATCAACCATCTTTGGGGTGTATGGAGGCAGTCAAATACTAAGAGGGCCACAAAGGTGAAAGGGTTGATTCCTGATGATGTGTGTTGGGAATGCATGGAGTATTTGCTCAGTTTTATTGATCCCATCGTAAGTATGTTGAGATTTGTTGATATAGATCATCCATGTTTGGGTAAGATTTATTGAGTCGACTCAATGATTGAAAAGATTAATTTCATCATAATTGCCAAAGAGCAAGATCCTGCAGAGATGTTTTTCAAGGAACTACAGTCGCACCTTATTGAAAGGTGGAACAAAATGACTACCCCATTGCATTTTCTTGCTTTTGCCTTGACTCTCAAATACTACATCACGGAGGTCCTTTCTTTGCCCATGAGGGTCCCACCATAGAAGGATGTTGAGGTTAGTGAGGGATATAAGGCGACATTCTCTAAATTCTTCCCCTCTCTAGAAGTAAAAGACAATAATGGGAGAGTTTGACAATTTCATAACATCCACAGGTCACTCCCTTGGCATTATTTGTGACAAGTACAAGAATGCTCATATGTGGTGGTATCTCCATGGGCAAACATCCACCCACCTCCATGTAATATTCCAAATCAAAATATTTTACATTAATTTGGTTTCCTTAGAAATCTTATTTTTTAATAAATATAAATATTGCATTTAAAATAATAAATTAAATAAAATATAACTCCACAAAGGGTTTCGTCCTTGGGCTGTTATAATCACAAAGGTTTTTGTCCTTGAGAGTGGTTGTATAGCATGACGCTTATACGAGTTAGATGATTGAATTCATAATTGGATGTTTCATACTACCACATCTCTTCTCCTATATATAGTCTTTAAAAATTTCTCCCAAAAGAGGCGTCCCATCCAAGAGGCACCTCTTTGCCAAAAGATGTGACCATTGACATTTCCGTCGACAATTCCGTTAACATTTCCATTGACATTTCTGTTCACTTCCGGCAACAATTCCATTCAACACTTCCGACAACAATTCCGTTTGACATTTTCGTTCATATCCGTTTAATGATTGTTGTATTAAATGGCAATGCTATTCCTTGGCAGCGATTTCTTCATGTGAAGTGGTAACACCTCTCCTCGAATTCAGCGATCTCCTTCTTGGGGATATTATAGACCTCCATGGCTCAAATTGCTTGTCCTCAAGCAATTGCAAATTGGAATGTTCAAGAATTAAGGCTCCTCCCCACATTGCATCTTCTATTAACAATCTAGAAGTAGAAGGATCATATGAACTCCATATGAGCAAATACCGTATGACAACCTCAATCTCATTGGGAACCACCAAAATGCCAGAAAAGTTTGTATACGTTTTCCATGAGACAATTTTACAAAGTACCAACACTCCAAAATCTTTAGGTTTCTTGTTTTCACTCAACAGTGAAAGATAACAAGAAAAATATGAATAGCTCTTGTCAATCGAGAGGTGGATGCAAACATTTTCAATAGACATGTACTTTATCTTACGCAAACCCTTTAAGCCATTTCTTATGATAGAGTACCAAGTACATGTAGAATTTCCATGGAATGCAAACATGAATTCCGTAGTGGTCCTGTGTTGATCCAAATTTGTCTCTCTTTCAAAGTCTCTACCTTCCTTTATTTAAACTCTCTACCTTCCTATAATTAATGTCTATATCAATGAATAGACTAGAATAACCATAAATATCAATGGAAAAATCCACAACATCAATAGAATAACTAACAACAATAGAAGAAGAACCAACATTGTCCGCATCCACCACTGTGAAAGGACTAATCCAATTTCTGATACTTTTTAGAGAAGGATGTCTTGGGCTAAGGGGGGCATGGTGGAAAATCCTAGGAGGAAGGAGGATACTTCCCCTAGAGCCTCTCCTAACAACAAAGGAAAAGGAGTCCCAAGAATTGGAGAGAAAACCAATGATTTGTGCTTGTTCCCACGCCCTGGGTTGCTGGCAAGGAAGACATTGTTTAGTGATGTACCATCATGTGTGGACTACACAAATCTAATTAAGGTTTAATCCTGCAAATGTCTGTGATAGGATGAAAGGAGGTAATCAAGCTAGTAGCTCTAGAGGTCCCTTGCCATTACCTATGTCTGAAAGTGACAACCTTCCGAAAGGAATGAAAAACAGCTTTTTTGGTTCTCCATGATTTGAAGGCATAGGGCCCAACAACTGTGCAACATGGGAAACATTGGTCTCAAATCAATGAAACAAAAAGTAGAAAGTTGGGATTAGAAAAATCTCAACTAACATAACTTTTAGCAAGCTAGTAACGTAGAACAATTAAACACAAGTTGCTTAAGAGATTTAGTGGAAATTATTTGTATCTCGAATGCTCTCCAAATCTTGAATTTCCAAGAAAGAATAAAGGTTTTTTTTATTTGCAAAGCCTGGTGAATAAGGTGTCTAAAAATATCTCACAAGTGTTGCACCATGAATTGTCAAGGCACTGGAACAAAAAGAGGTTAAAAACTGCATTACAAGTGCCTTAGTGTGGTTTTATGGTGTGACATGAAAGTGCACATTATGTTGTGGAAGTATGCTCTATTTCAGTGTGCATAGATAATAATGAAAATTCTCAAAATTCAGTAGGCCTGAAAGGAGGGAGAAGGTTCACCAAAAATTGGTTTTTTCAATAAAGTTGGAAAAAGATTTATGGCTACATGGAATAATCAATAAATATTTTTATGTTCTTTGATTCATGTTCTTTTTATCTTCCCTTGCAAAGTAACTTTGATTGAATTACAAATTTAAAAACATATGGCATGTTTGTTAAAAGCATCTATCCTAAAGGATCATTATCAAACATCAATCAATAAAATAGAATTGGGATGGAGAGGAACAAATGGGTTGTTTATTGGAAGAGAATAGTTCTTTGGGGGTTTCCGTTGACCATTTGAATTTTGAGGCCTGTATATATTTATCCTTTGAACCTCAGTCTATTTTAACTATGGTATAGTCTAAGGTCTTTGACAAATCTCATTGGTTCATTTTTAGACATTTTATCAGTATTTTTTTTCAATTTCATCTTTTGGTGATATCGAATCTGAATTGATTCGCTCTATAGGTCATTGTAATTAATAAAAACATTGTTTAGTAGCTGACCTTGTTATGATTATTCTCTTGTCAGCTTTAGGCATTGTCTTAATGTGTCTTTAGTTATGTTTGGTTATAGACGGTACTGTTTTAACTTACAATCGTTAAGTCTTGTCAGATAAATATAATGATGCATGTTGGGGTAAGGGTGCTGATGGGACAGTCTCTTTGTACTAAACAATTGTATTGTGCTCTACCTTATGCAATAAAGCTATTATACTCTCATGTTCTTCTATGCTTTGCTGGGTTATGTATCTACATTTTGCCATATATATTCTTTTGGTAGTATAGTTTTCATAGTGAACATTTATGTCAGCTTTGCCTTTGAGAAGTTGGGTCAGGTAAAAGTCGAAAAAATTAAAATTTGGTCGACAATACTTATTGACGAAAACACATCAGATGATATGGAAATGTAAGGGAGCGAATAGGGTAACCAATTCAAGAAGCAGGTGAAACTAACAAAAAAGGAGAAGATAACCTCACTAGAGATGTCAATTACTTGTGGGATCTCTTTATACATGAGCATGCCAAAGAAAAATGTGAGATGACCTAACTATATTTAGACTATATCAGGGGAAACTTGGTGGTGATAAAAGAAGTGGATCGAGTGCTTGATAATCTACCCAAACTCCTATTAGGCACTATATTATTCTACAAGATCTTTGTGTCCAATGTGACTGTGAAGTACAACAAGTTTTGCAATGGTACGAGGAGAGATGTCATCATGAAGAAGAAAGATCGGAAGACTGACGCCAAATTGGAAGGAAGTAATGCCATTGAGCATGAGCAAAGTTGGTAGGAGACAATGTGGTAAGGGATTGGACCAAGAAATCCAATGGTTTACTAGACTCTTGGAGTGGCAAGAGTGAAGACAAACATTGCCAGAGGTGAGCACTTCTAGAAACCCCTTGAGGAAAGTGTGGGATGGTAGTGAAAACAAAAGTAAAAGCAAAAGCTAAAGCCAAATCCAAATCCAAATCCAAAGCAGAAACCAAGGGTTTAGCCAGTACCAGTGCATCATACATCACTCACAAGTGTGCAGTGGGTGGAGATTGCAGGACATCCCCCTTCTAAGAGGAGGAGGTGTGAACCTTGCCAATTGGATATAGTTTCAAAGTATTGTAGAAGAGTCAATGATGTCTAGTGAGGATTCCATAGAGCCCCCTCATCCTGAGGGAAGTCTTTATTCCAAGATGAAGTTTAATAACAATTTTTTCACAAAAGAAGAAAGAGCTTCGTACAAGATAAATATCTGCAGAATTGAAGATATGTTGATTGAAGACACACCCAAAAGCACCAGGGCAACCCGAACGACAAGTTGGAGTGAGCAACACATGAGGGGAACTTGACGTTGAGCAAAAAATTGTATGGATTGTTGCTGAAGGGTCAAGTGTAGTGACGTGTCCAACAATGCTGAGAGAGCGAAGGAATATCTGACATAAACCTTCTTGAGGAGGAGGATCGTATTCAAAGAGTCATGTTAGAAGTGCCTAGTACTCGAAACCATGGACACACTAATTCCATCTCCGGAAAAAACATAAGCTATACAAATTTATTGGTGATAGATCATTGTAGGACTTGCATCACAATCTGGACTGACAATGGGCAAATAGATGAGCGTCATTGGCTGCAATCTTTTCGAACAACACTTTGAGGAATGGCTATTCATTGGTACATAGATGCACCAACAAGCTGTAAGTCATCAAGGGATAAATTGCAGAAGGCATTTAAGCTCTTTAGAAACGAAAATGAAATTATCGCAAAAATCTATAATACATGACGGTGTATGCAACACATAGAGTCATTGGTACATAGATGCACCAACAAGCTATAAGTCATCAAGGGATAAATTGCAGAAGGCATTTAAGCTCTTTAGAGACGAAAATTAAATTATCGCAAAAATCTATAATACACGACGGTGTATGCAACACATAGAGGAGGTCTATGCACTTCGAGCTGAAATCACGTTGTTGAATGTATAGAGAGCAACCTCTTTAGGATCACACTCAATTGGAGCCACAATACCTCCAAGGATGTCTTCCTCTTCCACTGTTCTTTCTTGGTTTTGTATGGGTGTTGTTAGAATGGATTGTCTTATTCAAAAGAGGGGGTGGAGGTGGGGATGAGCGGTGGGGGTAAATGTAGATTGTTGTACTTCATAAATACATTGCTTTGTAGCCGACCTTGTTATGATTATTCTAGTGTTGGCTTTTGGTATTGTCTCAATGTCTTGTTGTGTTTTAACCGACAAACATTGAGTCTTGTCACATAAATATAATGATGTAAGGCTGCTGATGTGACAAGTCCTCCATGTACCGAACATTTGAATTGTGAACTACCTATTGCAATAAAGCTATTATCATTTTATATTATTCTGTGCTATACTGTGGTATGTATTCACAATTCAACAATTGATATTCTTTTGGTCGTGTAGTTTTCATAGCAAACACGGTCCAGCCAAAAACTTTGGGGTTCCAAAAACTTGGGATTACTTTGACTAATCTTGGTAACTATGGTGCAAACAAAGGCTTGCAACCAACCCAAATCAAGAAGGAAGACATTTGACTGTGCAAACAATAGTTGAGATCAATGTTTAAGGACCCTTTCAATTAGTTTTGGAATAATGGGCAAATTGGAAAGCATCTTGAGATGTACCATGTAACAACATTCAAAATGTGTTGTGGGACTCATCATTAGGCACTAAAATGTAGCGAGTGATTGAGAGTGTTCGAGCTATGACTGAATCATAATAAGAGAAAATAGCGATATCCTTGACATGATATTTGATTTCTAGGTCAAAATTAGCCATTACCCTTATCATGAAAACTCATGCAAGTTGAAGATCTTGACCATCCTAATCATGGAAATTGATGTCTAGTTTGATTTCAAAATGTATTAAGTTTTGGCATTACAAGGGAAATTCTTGAAACTTTCTTATAAATACAATGGACCATTGACCAAATTGTGTGACTTTTGGAGTCAGTCATATTAGTCATGAGTTCAAGCAGTTAGTGACCCAAAACTAGCTGAAATGGATCGGCTCTTCGAAACTTGACATGTCTATCTGGAATTCGGTAAGTCTTCGGAGCGTAGTTAGTCCCATTGATATTCAACAAGACTCTTCTAGTTCTGGAGATACTCATTGAGTTTAGAGGGAGTCATTGGGTCCAAGCATGA
The DNA here is from genome assembly GCA_037957365.1 of Torreya grandis. Classification (NCBI taxonomy): domain Eukaryota; kingdom Viridiplantae; phylum Streptophyta; class Pinopsida; order Cupressales; family Taxaceae; genus Torreya; species Torreya grandis. Next base: position 2,705,978 of record JARHVA010001683.1, on the reverse strand, counting down.
GACTAAGTTGTGATAATGTTTAAAGAAATCTGCGTTTGTAGGTCAATAACCTCATGGAATAGCTGAGTTTTGGCCAAGTTAGAAGTAGCTTGGGGCATTAATCTTGCCAAGTCTAAGTCAGCTTGGTGTATTAGTCTTGCCAACCCTGAGCATAGCTACAATGCCATTCACCATTGCAAAAAAGTTGAACAAAGTCACTTATAAGCTACGATTAGAGTCCCACAATAAAACTAATCTTGTTTTTCGTGTAAGCTTCCTAAAGACTGCATTACCCAAATTTGACAATGCATCGTTAAACTATGTAGACATGTATGAAGGTGCATAGTAGTTGTTGAAAACAAAGAAACTCCTTGATATGGACTCATGTAACATGTCTACTTTGTATTTTGTTGTTGTGTGTGATGTAATTATTTGAACTTTAGACTCTGTTTCCCTCTATTGCATGTAGGTCTAGCCTAGGGTCTATATTACTATTGATGGTGATAGAAAGATGTAAGGAGTAAGTTGTTGATACTTATTTAATTATTTATTCTTTATTTTCACACCATTATCAATTTTCTTAGATTTGCATTGAAGATGACGATGCCTTTTGCAATTTCTTGTAGTGGCTGTGTATATATAATATAACTAGCAATTAAACCCCAAGTTGCAATGGGTACACCGATAGGGAATCAGGTTGGAAAGTTAAAAACATAAATAAGTAAAGCAGTTATAAGAATATTATAAAATATTTTAAGAAGCATTTACTTTTTTATCCCCTCAAAACCCGGTCCATTTCGATTCAATCTTTTATGCAGGATTGCTGTTTTACTTGTAAGGGCGAAATTTCAATAGATCGGCAGACTTCGAACAAAGGCATTTGAAGGCTCTAAAGCACTCTTTGACCCTGCGACGTGACTGTGCGCTAATAAAAGCTAGCATGACCATTGAAACATAAGCCCTAAGGCTATTTGCACATTTAACTGAATTTCATTCTGTAATGGGTCCATGAAATCTTAGATTTGCATTGAAGATGACTATGCCTTTTGCAATTTCTTGTAGTGGCTGTGTATATATAATATAACTAACACTTGCACCCCAAGTTGCAATGGGTACATCGATAGAGAATTAGGGTGGAAAGTTAAAAACATAAATAAGGAAAGCAATTATAAAAATATTTTAAAATATTTTAAGAAGCATTTACTTTTTTTCCCCTCAAAACCCTATCCATTTCGATTCAATCTTGTATGCAGGATTGCTGTTTTACATGTAAAGGCGAAATTTCAATAGATCGACAGACTTAAAACAAGGGCATTTGAAGGCTCTGAAGCACTCTGTGACCTCGTGACGTGACCATGCGCTAATAAAAGCTAGCACGACCACTGAAACATAAGCCCTAAGGCTATTTGCACATTTAACTGAATTTCATTCTATAATGGGTCTGCGCACCATTTGGAAACAAAAATTGTTTTCAACCTTTGCATGGAGAGTCTTAAGTGCACGACACCATGATGGACGACACATGTCACCAACATAGTGAGGTTGTGCCTCAGTCCAAAAAAATGAAATATGTAAGTTTGCCCTTTGTGAACAATGGCCATGTGATCTCGAATATTAATTTAAACATCACCTTGTAATTTAAATAGCCTTGTGTCGACTACTGTCATCTTTTTCTAATCCGAGTTAAATAACTTGGGTTGTGTCCTTGGGTTATGGGATCACAGACTCAGAGAAAGGTTGTGGAGTATACATTTGAAGAGCAGTCCCTGTGATACTCCAAAGAGCGGGATTGTTGCCACGTGGCACAATAATGTGCACCTGGGCCATGAAGCTTGTTAGTCGGCCACATGAACTCAATCAAATGGAAGAATCTACTAAAGGAGAGCATGAAGCTCAAAACAACATTAATTTGAAGGAGAAGAATCATTCACCTTCATGTTCACGGTGAATGGGCAAGCTGAGCATGTGGGTGGCCATGATTCAAAAGGAGGAAGATGTCTCCCTGTGGTTTCTAACAGTCTCTGAATATTTCCCCTATGAATAATTTATACACTATAAGTATTTACCATGGTCTCAAGCATTCCACTTACTATTTCATGCCACATACACATCTTTGAGACCAGTGGACCCAATTATAGTTTAAAACAAAATCCATATGCTAACACATTTGTGGAGGCTTCTTTTACTTCGAATATTAAGCTGTACCTTGAGACACTTCATTAGTTCGTGACCCTGTTCTAATTTCCACATGTCTTTCTTTTAATTTTGCAGGTTATATAAAAGTATTATGTGCGCATTATTAATCTTTTTGAGACACTGCCACAATGTATTTATGCATTGTGTGTACGAAAAGGTGTGGATGCAGAAGAAATATAAAGCAAATGCGAAAGTTCAATAGATCCGCACACTTTATACAAAGGCATTTGAAGTTCTGAAGGGCACTGTGACCTCATGACTGCAATATAATGAAAAATTGCCGCGTGTATCACTTCAGGTGGACACCAAAAAGACAACAAAATGGAAAATAAGACATGGAACCAACTGAGTAAATTTGGAAATCACTAACAATTAATATAGCGCTACTCGCAATCACTTGATAATAAGTATTGACCCACCAGCTCTAGGCCCATGCCTTGTATTGCAAGAAATAAAGGGTATTGTGATGCTATCAGATGACTTTGTGTTCACATGGGTACTATGGATCCCTTACCTGTGTTTAGTACGTGGGAGTAAAAGTGCCTAAGCAAATTTTATTAAATCACAGTTCGCTCAAACACGAATGTTTTCCATATTTATGTGCTCTATGGCCACATGGTGGAATCTTGTGCAATGTGTTTGTGTTGGGCTCCAAGTCTTGTTTGTCTTTCAACTTTACCATGTCCATTCCAAGTGACACACGTGGAAATGGGTTCACGGAGTCTTGGAGCTCAAATCAAGGTTCACACTTTATTTTTTTCATGCCACATACACATATTTGAGATTAGGTAGTTTAAAACGAAATCCATATGCTAAAGCGTTTGCGGTTTGAATATTAAGCTACACTTCGGGACACCCGGTGAATCCGTGAGGCCATTCTGGTTGCCACGCGTCTTTTTAAAATATCAAAGGTTTAATTAAATTGTTATGTGTGCATTATTAATTTTACGACGTGTTTGTGCTTTGTGTACAAAAAGATGTGGTCGCAAAAGAAATATATAGGCGAAATTCCAGTGGATCCAAGGTCTTTGAACAAAGGCATTAGAAAGCTTGGAAGTAGTTCGTGACCCTGCAACTGCAATATATTTATATATTGCCATGTGTGTCACTTGGAGTGGACATGGTAAAGATCACGGTGTCACAGGTTGGTCATGGGCTCACCGACTTCATAGAGCCTTGGGGTGATCATAGAGTATTGACATAGTGGCTTTCGCTGCATTACCCCGTGGGGGTGTGATTGTGCCAAGTGGCGCGATCCTATTTATCATAGGGAAAAAAGGGCGTTGTGACGAAATTCGATGACTTTGTGGGCACATGGGTATTGTGGACTATTTGTGTGTGCTTTAGTACGTGGAACTATAACGTGTAATATTTTTTTGTTTAAAAACAAAACCACCAACTTTATATTAATAAAAATATGAGGATCAAAATACAATGCCAAGTAATTATGCTCATACTAGAGGAGACATCTTTAGAATTCCAAGTACAAATAAAGAAAAAGACGTAGCAAATCTGTGAATTATCCATCATGACCTTTCAAAGAGAGGATCTGCTCAATCTGCTGTCTTTTCTCCTGCGACCAGGTGAGGGGAAGAGGACCAAAGTGTATCAGATTTGAATGATCTAAAGCCCAGTTGGCCAAAGCATCTGCCATCTTATTCTGCTCCCTAGGCACATGAGAATATATAATAGAATGGAACTTGCTAGCAATGATTTTGATATGATTCTGAATCCTGGCAATCAGCCAATTATTAGACAGGTGCTAATCAGGGGCCCGAAGGATGTTGATAACAACCTTGGAATCCGATTCAACTATGATACTATGACACCCCAATTTAGTAGCCTCCAAAAGAGCACTTTGAACAGCCATAATTTCAGCAACATTGTTAATGTAGTGCCCCAACTGATGAGCAAAGAATAAGAGAGGGGTCCCCAAAGAATCATGAGCAATTCCTCCCATACTAGCAGGACCCGGATTTCCTCTCGCTGCCCCATCTGTATTAATTTTGACAATTCCAAAAGGAGGAGGCTGCCATGAGCGGAGAGTGGAAGGTGTCCTTAGTTTAGTATCTCGCTTCAACTGCAATTGCCTATTAACCATATTCAGTTTGGTATAACGTGTAATATTATTGTACATAATATTTTATATTTTTAATCCTAGGTGTAGGCTTGCTTTTGTCTCATAATAGCATTTGAACAGTCAGCTTAGAAGATGAAATGAACAGCCACATTGTGGTTATAAATTGTAATCTTTCTTCTCATTTGATCAAATGCAAAGCAAGTTTGGTTTGCACCAATATAATTTATTTTCACAGTCCGATTACCTGACCTGACAGTGATATCAGAGCACATTGTTTTTCCATTTCTTTCCATCCTCCTTTCTAGCCGTACGATCTGTACAAATTTATGATTAGCATTTGAATTATTCTCATTTGTTTGTGAGCTGGAATGAAATATTTCTTTTGAATGCTCTGGCTGTGGATTTTGGTGTTATTTTCTTGTTTGGTCTGTTCCACTCAGCAGTATGGGGCTGCTTCAGCATAAATTGAGGCGCTGGAACTATGCATTGATATTCAAAACCAGTTTATACATTGCTGTTTATGAGTTTGGCTTGATGTTCCAAATTCCATGACTTGTTGTTTGAGCTCTTGTAGCGCTGAATTGCTGTCATTGGAGCCTTGCATCTGTAATTCCACTTCCAACTTTGGTGTTTTCTTTTCAAGCATTTCGTTCAATCATTTTTTGAGAGCTTCTCAGTCAATTTGCCCAGTTACATGTATGAATTTGTATGATGTTTCACATGCTTGCTTGGTTGTACGACATTCCAAGATAAGTTTCTAAAGTTTTAAAATTTTCTTCATATGACAAACAAAGCTAAGTTCTTTTTGGCTTTGAAAATTTTCATTTTTAATGCTTACAACTTGAAAAGCATTTATTTTTGGAGGATTTTCCCAAAATACAATAAGGAAATTTTTAATTTTTGACGTATTAAAAAATAATCAATAAGTCATTTTTTGTGCAAACCTTTTCAAATAAAAAACAAAACAAATTTGATTTTGGTTCTAGCAAACAAAATCAAATAACTTTTAAAAACACAAAATTTGATATTAATGATGCCTCTGGTTTGCGTTTACGACTAATGTCGTTGTGCTTGAACTACATATATTACATGATATAGTTGCAACAACAAGGTTTGAGGCATTGTCCCTATAAATTACTAGGGAGAAATAAGGATAAAATTTATTTTTTCCATTTTCCCTTTGTTACCCATTTGTATCTATCATTAGGCATAAACCCTAAAAGCAAGAAATTCTGAGTATATAGGTTTGTTACGCTCATGTACAAGGACTTCTCGCTAAGTAGGTGTCATAAGATAAAACATATCATTTTCACGTACTATTTAAGTGCCACGCATCTTTTTTTTCCTCACGTGCTTTAACGTCTCTTTCACATACCATTAAGTATATAGAAAGGACGAGCTTCTTCCATGTACTGCTAGGTATATAGGAAGGTCGAACATATTGAGAGGTTTGTGTTCTGGCCAACACAACCCCGCTTCTTCGGAGAAGCCAAGGACCCTTCTGAAAATTCTCAATGTAAAGCTTCCCGGAGTTTCAATCCCTTTCCAATCGGCCTCGGACCTTGTTGAATCCCCGAACTCTTGTTCCACCTTGGTCTGTCGAGCGTTTAACAATGTTTGTAATGAAGAGTTGGTCTCCGTTAAGGATCCTTGTACTCTTATGAGTTTAAACATAGTCGAGTCCTTGTTGCATTCTAAAAGAACAAAGGGTTTCAATACTCAAAATCCTACTCAACATTTCACAAAGCTTTGACGGCAGACAGGTGAGCTTTTAATTAATTGTGGCCTTCTTAACTTAATCTTTTTTCATTAAATTTCATAGAAAGCCCGACCATTGAGAGAACACCACGTGGTCCGATTGTCAGATGCATCAGTCTTCTAGACTTGTCAGAGATGTCATAGCCCAAGAGAGCTCGACCAAATGCCACATGGAACCTATCAGAGGTGTTAGTCTCTTGGACTTGTCAGAGTTGTTAGAGTCCAGGAGAGTTGGATCATTTGAGAGAATGCCATGTGGCCTAATCATCAAATGCACTAATCTCTTGGACTTGTTAGAGATATTAGAGCCTGACCAAATGAGGAAGTGCCACGTGGAACCTGTTGGAGGTGTTAGTCTCTTGGCCCTGTTAGAGATGTTAGAGCTTGGGAGAGCCCGACCGAATGAGGAAGCGCCATGTGGATCCTGTCAGATGTGTTAGTCTCTGGGACCTGTCAGAGATGCCAGATCCCAAGAGAGCCCGACCTATCAGACCATGCCATGTGGCACTTCCATACAAATTGGCAGAAAAAGCCTAGGACGTCCCGAGGTGGTTAGGATAAGGTATAGTTAGAATCAAGAGCCAATCGAGGATGCCATGTGTTGCCTTGTTATACTGGGTGGCTCCCAAACATGTAAAAGTGTAGTCCCTGGCCACACCTAGGTGGTATCCGTTACAGGAATAATGGGTGGCCGACATGTGGTACGAGCTAAAGCCATTTGGGATGCCACAAGGATAAAGTAGTATGCCTACAACGCTTCTCGCATTAATCAAATGGGAAATTGGACCCCGATTGGACAATTTAAAACTTCTCATTGCAGTCGCCAAATCTAGTAGGCAACACATATTTGAAATTTGCGAGTTAATTCCAGATTGAAAAATAAATAGGTGGATTGTGCCAGAAACTCAAATTTGAATTTGCGTTGGGTGAGCTGCCAAACACCATTAATGTAAAAGATCTCCTTGGAGCCCTATAAGTCCTTTGATCTATTGAGTAGACCGTGACCACTCTTAATTCCCTAAAGATTCTTTTCTGCAGTGTTTCCTTGCATTCTCTATGTATCTCCTCTCCCTTGAACTCAATAATCCCCAACCCTAAAAAATGGTTGCTTCATCTTCCAATCCCAAGGCCGAGCCAGAATACAGAGATACCACCTTCCCTGAGAACTTAACTTGCTTCAAGCACTACAATGAAATATTTAAAGCAATTGAGGTTGTGCCCAAATTTGCCTTTAGTGATGATGAGGATGAGGCTGAGATCCTAGATGCCCTCAGGGCATATGAAAGATGGGGGTTGCACAATGCCGCAGCCAAACCAAAGGTTTTCCCGTGCACCAACCTCTCAACAATATGTTTCTTACTTCCAAGCGAGTGAAAGACGGTGCCTAGGATATAGTTTACTAAAGGTAAACTTTACAACTATATGAGTATGTCACTGCGAGATAAAGAGAAGCTGCCACATGTATCGCTTTGAGTGAACATGGTAAAGGTAAAAGGAATGAAGATTTGTAAGTCGCCCAGTTCTCGCTACACTCCACAACCAATCCGTGAACCACGTGGAGTTTGTTTGTGACCCCTATGAACATGCTGTTCCTTTCCTCTTTCATTCTGCAAACCGTGATCACTGTCTTTAATGTTTTTGGCCATTAGGATGTCCTTTCTGTGCAAACAGAAGCAACAAGGCTTGCCATTATCGCAGAAACAAAGAAGGCACAGGCTAGTATGAGGTGGAACAGTAGATATAACAAAGCAATTGTAGGTAGAAGGTAGAACATCAGCAAAGCACATGGGCAGCGGTGAAAACTATATAGGTTGAAGACTGCACATGCTACTGTACCTATAATTTGACATGAATAGTCAAGATGGTTTTGATGGTCGTCCCTGTGTATGGGTCAATTGCAGCCGTCAATCAAAACCTATCAGCTAAGCTCGCCCCAATTAATAACACCTATTGGCATAAAAATAAAATCTCAATTAAATGTATACCTCAAACATTTAGTTCATCAATTAGAACAATCAATAAGGAAATAGATTGTAATAAGGCTAAACGAGTTGTAAGATTCCTTAAATCACCATCTAATTAGGATTACATGGGTGAAAATAGGCCTAAAAGGGACCTATTACGATTTTGTTCAAGAGGGTTATAAATAGGTCACACTGTGTTACCAATTAAAATTGTTCCCATAGGGATTTTCCATTTTCAGAGCCACTAATCTGAAATATTGTCCCATCAATCTTGATATAAATTTCCAAGTGCATGAAATTAGAGTTCAAAACATTGTAACGACCCAAGATATGAGTTAGAACTCAAACCAGAACTTTAAAAACTACTAAGAGATATTACAGAATTATACTTCCAACAGAATACAAAACCGTCAACTATCTATTAGGTAGACTATAAAACCCACACACAGAGCAGAGTTTTTCAATTGAGAGAGAAAACTGACTACCTAAGGTTTTTGCAACATACCACAAACTACCTCTCGACAAACAATTGTTTAATCGGCAGAAAAATCATATGCTTAAACCTATTCAGGAAGGCCCTTACACAATTTTACAAGCATTTTTACCAAATGCCCTCCTCCTGGATTTGTAAAATCATCTAGCCATCCAAAACATTTTTTAGTGTCAACAATCTCAGACTTTCAGTAATTTCATTCAAAAGATGAGGTGCAGGTTATATACATCGGTGACAAAATTCCAAGTTTTAAATTGATCAACCCTGTTCTATTGATGATAATTCAAATTACAAAATAAATAAAAGTAGAGTTGAAACCTTTGTAAAAACACAAAACCCAAGTTAGAAACATAACTTTGAAGACTGCTTATAGAAACTGCACTATAAACTTACAGTTAATGAGAATACAAAATTGTCTCTTTGATAGAGTACATAACACACACTCACCAACCAGAGTCCATTGACACTCACCAACCAGTCCATTAACACGATTGAGAGAAAAAAATTAAACAGAATTATCATCTCCAATTGTTGACTGTGCCCCGAGGATGCACAATTGCTTCAAGTGGCAAATTCGCTATCGAAGCCTGATACAAAGATCCACCAAGAGAAAGATTAGAAGTTGCAAGACTGGACAACACATCCTAATAATTATATTTGTATTAGAATTTATTACTTAGATCGCAATGAGAAAATATATGTTTGCATCACCAACTAAAACCTTTGTACACAAGTATTGAACTTAGAAAATGCAATATTATTGCAACAAAAAATAACACAACAAAAGGCGATTCAATTATTTGGCACCAATAAAATGTTTCTGCAAAATTAACACTGTAAAAAGGAAATTCTCAATTCTTCTTTGTTGTTATGAAGATAGCTTGTAATATTTGCTATGAACATATTTCAGGGCACATGGAGTGACTGAAGCTATAATGAAACTCACAAGCATGAATCACACAGACAAAATAAGCACAAGCAGAGCGCTGAAAAAAGAATCAGTGAGCAATAATCTCCTGGGTAAAGTAGTAAAAACTATTCCAGGGAAGAGTGATGTAGTTATATCTCCCTTCTTCAACAGCCTCCAATGTGTACTTCATAACATCCTTTGCATCCTCTGCCTTTTAGCTATCATACAAATTGAAAGTCTTCACCAGAGCATGAGTTCCACTGACCCTCACAAGAAAATTAATACAAATTTAATGTATATATTCATTAATCCCCCAAAAAATTGAATTCACAGTAATGTATATATTCAACTACACCCACAAACAATTTCAAGATATATAGACTTGTATACACTCACACACAGAAACACAATTTACATATATACATCCCAGCAGAAAGAAAATCTGCCTATGGTTATTCACTTAAACCCACAAAAAAATTTAATATGACAAAATCTCACCACAAATATTCAAACCCAAAAAAAAGTCAATATTTGTAAATCACAAAGTATTGTATTTATACCTTTACTTACAAGAAAAAAACAAATTCAGTATGTATATTCAATACACACAAACCAAACACGCCAAATTCTATCCACACCCTTGACCAAATTCATTAAATGCACATATGAGAACACAAAAATATGTTCCTATATATATTCACTAGCACAAATAATTATATATATTTAATATTTATGCATCCAAACACTTAAAAATCTATAGATGCATGTATTTACTCGCAACCAATGACAAATTTAACTTATATTCAACATGTAAACACAGGAATTATTCCTTCGACATTCACTCACTCAACAACCAATTTTTGTAAATATATTTTGATTGAAGGATAAACATCATTTTTTTGGGGAGCCTTTCAGGATATGCTGATTTTTGGTGCACATTGAGGTGTATCCATTCTGCAAAAATTATCCTGAATTCAAACCCAGCCTCGTCACTTTTGAATGGTGTGACAAACACATTTTACTATCATCCACTTTACCATCATCTTCCCCAAATTAAATATTTACTATATGCACATCCAAACACAATTGAGTCTATACATGCATTCACTCACACCCACAGACAAATTCTACATATTTATCCATCCAAACACAATTTTCATATATATATATATATATACCTGTGATGCTAGGCACATATATACATTTAGTTTATTACTAACCTTCACTTTGGTCCAGAAGTGGAGTTTCCACAAAGTCAAGGCACACAAGGCTGACTCTAATATTGCAAGGTATCAACTGGAGTTGACTCAGCCAAACCTCTCAGAGCAAATTTTGTTACAGTATAAACATCCTGATCATAGATTAACGCAGTTTTACAGTAACACCTATAATCAGTAGGGTAAGCTATAAAGACAAAAAAAATGAAAAGCTATGATGTATTACCAAACAACCATTGTTTTAGCACTACTCACAATCAGTAAGGTAAACAATATGATGTGGCATGCATGGAAAGCAATGATACTTCACCTAGAACTGCATATCCTGTGGAACTGGTCCATCCAAGGCAAATACAAATAATTCATCGTCTCCATCATATGCATCAGAAACCATTCATTACTGCTCGGCTGGTTAACAAACACATCAGCACAAAAATGGTTCCAACAAAACCGCATATGTTGGACACCAGAGGCAACAACACAAATGGACACGAATCCCACGTGTTCAGTCCATGTTGGCAGACAGAAAACCAGTGCCAAAAACCAAATCCACAAAAACGCCATGGCCAAAATAATCTTGAGAACTCTGGATTCCACCCACTTATTCAGATGGAAGAGCAGTGTAAATGACTGTGCAAACAATTGAAACCTCGTGACAGCCAAAAGGTCCAGTGCTGCTAAGAAAACAGAAAAAGCAAGACCCCGTCAAAATCCATCTATTTTTCCCACTATTTACTATACAAACCCTTGAAAAATTTAGTGTAAACTGCGTAAAGTGATGGGCATTGTAGATCCTAAAACCCTGAGCCTGCCAAACAAATTTACGGACCTCCTGATGCCGTTGTTTTTCAATATTGGATGATAATCATGCCCAAACATGATGTCCCCCGGGCTTCAACACTGCATACACCATATTAATGTCTGCCCACACTAAGGAAAAAATCATGAGCACTGTCGACTTCAATATTAAATGTAGGCAAAAAAAAGGGCAAAATAATCTGGAATTACAGGTTTAAGGATCAGGAACTAGTAAAAGCACAAAAACTTGGTCAACTAGATGCTGTTTGACACTGTATTAGAGACTGTGACCCTGATTTCACATACTTTACGGAAAAAAAATGAAGAAGAAACTGTAAATATAAAGGTTCAAAGATCGAATCTAACCTTTGTTCAAGACTTTGTCATCATGGCGACCTTGGCAAGCTTCTGGGTAGTTCACCAAGTGGAGGCGCTAGCATTCAGCTGTAAAAGAATTGTTAGCTTGCATTAAGGTTTGTAAGCAGACAACAATATGTGCCTGCACCGATGACATCTCATATTCTTTGTTGTAGTTCCCAAAGCTTTTGCTGCAAGTGATGGCTCTTTGTCCAAGATGTGAGCTGAGATCAGGAAGGATGCTTTACAATGTTGTGACGCGTCACATTACCTGTGAAGTCAATCATTGAAAAAATAAATAATAATAAAGAATGCAGAGTGTCAATATTTTTGTGGCGAAATGCTGCCATGACAGAACTGCAAAAGTTTAGCTCATATGCGACGCCCACAAATAAGACCTTGATTGCATTTTTCTTAAACATCGAGCAAAAGAACAGTTGAAGATTGATTTCTCTATCCAGCGGTTACCTAACATTGATGTGGACTCTTCAATTTTATTTATTTTTATTCTTCATCATCTATGCAACGGATGTTTCAGATTTAAACAATGGTCTTGCCATGTACAGCCATATTTCTGGCCATTGATCAAGACTGACAGCTATGTCCTTTTCCCATTATATATACATCTATTAGTGTAATTAGTATTACGTGTACCACTGGTGTTTTTAAGGCTATTTATGGTGATTCCAGAAGACTTCTTTGCAAAATTTAAGGACTTTTGGTGCTTATTAGCATTTTACTGAACTGTTATTTGTATATTTCTGTCATAGTATGCATTCATTTATGATTTTGGATGGTTTTATTGAATTAAAGAATTTATGACCCTACTTTCTATTTGATGCGATTCTACAGGTCTGCTGTGCTATCACTGAGAACTTCTATTGAGTCTTCCTTGACTCATTATCATAAATTTTGGAATTTTTTTTTATTTCAATAGCCCTGTGATAGGTTTGTTTTATGTTTTTTTTTTAAGACATGTTTCTTATGCTTGACTTGTCAAATTGCAGGTACAAAAAACTTGTCCTAGAAAATGGACGAACAATAATGGTATTTTGATAGCCTTTTATGAACTTTACTTTCTTTGTTCTATCATTCCTTGTATTTTTTAAATCTACCTGTACCTTTGTAGAGACAGATATTCCCCATTAGTTTGCATTTGTGTTCTATTATGGGAATAAGAACCAGTTAAATGTATATTCTTTATATGGTAGTCATTCAAACAATTGTGGTTGAATATGTAAGCGGTGTTGGATTAAAAAATATGCGTTGCCACTTTTTCATTAATACATAAGCTCATTTTGATATATATGAAAAATATGCAATTGTGTTAAAATTCTCGTCATTTGATCGAACTCCACATCCCTTGATGCCTTCTTCCTTAAGTTTGCATTCATAAGACAATAATTTAAGCTGGTACAGTTTTTTTGGGGAAAATGTAAGTGATACTGCAACTTGTTATAGCGAGCAATTTGTAATCGAAACTTGCTTATCTGAATTGTTGAAAAAATGTAGAGCTATTAGACTTTTGGGTGGTACATCTGTCCTTTAGCAGTTAGTTTAAAGAGTTCCACGAAAACTAGCAATCAATTATAAGCAATGTATGTTTAAGACTCTGCATCCAGAGTGGAGGGTACGAGCCATATTAGTATAGAAGTATTCAAATAGAAAAGATGCGACTAATATCTATGTTGGTTATCTACAATTTTGTTTACATGCAGTTAAAATGAAGTTGATGCATGCCTTAAAAGACTGAAAAGCTAGTTTTTTGTGCTTCACCCATTTATTATTACTCAACCTTACATCAAAATTTACTTAATATCTGATGAATTTATAAATGTTTAAAAATATAATCAACAACGACTTGTTTGGGCAGGAGGAAGAACTTAAAAAGACAATTTACAGAGTGAATTAATACACACATGTAGTATGCATCTAATTGTACAGACATGTTACTATGCCCTATAAAAGTTGCAGGTAGTGCAAATTGAAATTACCACATACTCAAAGAAACATGTTTGAGGCAACATCATAGTCAGATTGATGAATGATGCCTTAGTGAAAGCTCAACCATATAGAGATCAACATTGATGAATACACCGAAGTAATACATCTTTCAATAGATAATAGAAAGAAAGAAAGAAATTATATTAATGTCCACGAATGACCAAAAGTAGGTCAATCAAACTCGAGGATATAACAATTAACAATAAAAAGTTCAAGGAAAAGAGAATCGAAGAAGCTAGAAAAGCAATACAAGTACATAAGACAAAGTACAACAGTGTGAACTAACAAAGATGGTAATGGAACCAATACAAATAGCAATGGAGGGTGAATGAGAGCTCCCAAAGCATGTGTCGATGAAGACTGAAGACCTCATCAAAAATCTTTGTTTGTGCCTGAAATGGAGGAGCCATCTGACCCAATGTCAATCATTGTGAGAAGATCTAATAGTGCTCATTGGGGAATATTGTTGGAGGGGTTAGGTTGGGAGATCCTAGGGGAAGCAAAACACTTCCTATAGAATCTCCCCTAACATCCAAGGCTGATGTACTTCTTGCAATACAAAAGTAACTTGTAATGTGAGTCTACCCCTATGGTCGGGCGGGGATGGGTTAAGTAGTAGATCCATGTTGCCGAAAAGGTGCAAAGCCATGCTGGTGGGAAGAGCAAAGCCACAATGTCAAGGGAGAGCACGCTGGGGATTTGAGTAATCTTAGTAGTGATATGTTGAGAGAAGTGTTGCCTAATTGATCTATTAGCTTTGATGTGTATGTACTGGGATCTAAAGGGTGCTTGGTGTTTCCAATCGCTTGGGCAGGCTGGAAGAGAGAGGTGATCAACATTGGGCTCTTGAGCCTCTAGGCTGCTCTTGTAGGGATCTGTGCTGAGGGGTGACGACCCCCTCAAAGATAAAGAGCTAGGCACCACTAGTTTGGATATCAAAAGAAAGTAGATCGAGTGTTGACTAAGTCCCTGTAGAGGCAATGATATCTTCTCCGTATCTCATAGTAAATGGGGCATCTGAAAATGAAGTGTTCCTTGGTCTCCACCTCTTGGAGGGAGCAAAGACTACAAATCTGGTCTTGACGGAGAATGTGGTGATTTATTTCAACCCATAGCTAGTGAGAACATACTCTCAACTGGCCAAGGGTAAACCTCAAGCCATGGGACCAATGGCACTAGAGATAGTGAGGGCGACAAATAATACCATCCACTACCAGTAAGAAATGCTCGGCGCAGAAAGCAAGCTTGGGGCTTAGCGACTCAATGGGGGAAGATCAAGGTGGCTTGGATATAGTATCTATAATGTCCTCTCTGGAAGCTCTAGTGATGACGTCCTTTGTGGGAAGGAGTGTAGCAGGGGGTGTGTGTGTGTCCAAGAAATTCATGAAAGGGGGTAATTAATCAATAGAGATGCCAATAGAAAGGAGCAATCTAGTTTCAAAGAACCAATAGTGCTGATGTCTAGTGGGGACCAGTGAATTAATCCTCTTTGAAGAGCAAATTGCTAAGTATGGATATCTCTCATGACCAGACGCTGAGTCCCCCAAGGACCTGAGTCTATGGATGTAGAACGTAAGCTTGAAGATAGTCTCAAGGCATAGCGGTTGGGCAGAAAATTCAGCTAGAATGATGCATTGAGGAACTGCCCGCTTACAATGGATCATATGCCATAACATGAGAGTCTGAACCCTCTCAATACAGGCCCAAACAATGGCCCCCAAGCTAGGTCCCCACACCTCTGAACCGTAAAAAATTGTAGGTTTGACGATTGCATCAAAAATGTGTAACGTGGAAGGGATGTCTTGGAAGTGGTTTTGGAAACATTGACATTCTAAGACAAAAAGAGAGGCATACCCCTTGCAAAGGTGTGGATAAGAGGCAAACTTCATGCTAAGGTATGGACTAGAAAATTGGACCCCAAAATAAGTGTAGGTTGATGTGATATGTAGAAATTCTCCTTTGTAGAAAAAATGGAATTTGGGGAGAGGCACTTGGAGATATTGAAGATCATGCCCTTAGTTTTACTACAGTTGACCACAAGCTGTTGAAGTTCTTACAAATGAACAAGGGCATCAAGTTTCCGCTATAGGCCCTCGACAGAGTGTGAGAGGAGGACAGCATCATTGACAAAAGGGAGGATAGTTGTAAGCACCTCATGCAAAATACAATTATCATCCATTTGAGTATGATGTCAAAGAAACTCCTCTAACTCATCAATGTAGATAATAAATAGGGTAGGTGAGAGCATATATCCTTGCTTGACCCCAATGGCACTCTTCACAAAGTCAACAAAACCATTAGAAGTACGAAATTGCCCAATAACTATCTCATAAGGCTTCCAAGTGGTAGTAATTAGAGAGTTTGGATTGCCGATATCTCTCAACTTCTGGAAAAGCAAGGGTCTCGGAAACAAGTCAAAGGCTTTCTTGAAATCAACAAAACATCAAAAGATTTTGGAAGACCTATGACAAGCTTCTTCAATAATAGCCCGAAGTGCAAAGATGTGGTCGATGTCTGATGGTCCCTTTTGAAGCCAACCTACCCCCTAGCTTTGATATTATTTCTTTCCAATACTTTGACAATTGCATGTCTAACACCGTGGCATAAAATTTGGCAAATTAATGCCTAATCATAATGGTCCTATAGTTGCTAGGGATAGAGAGATCTCTAGACTTATAAATATGGTGAATAATGTGTTGGGACAATGATTGAGGGAAACTTGAATACATCACCTTATTAAAGAGCGTGGCAATGGGGAAGGCAAGGGAATCCACACCATATTTAATGAACTCAACATTGAGATCTTCACAATCAGCTGCTTTGCTAGTGCACTATTTCAAAATAGCTCTCTTAACAGAAGAAGTGGAGAAAATAGAGGATGATGTTGGAGGAGTAGGCGCAATAGTAGCAGGATGGACTAGAACAACATAGAGGGAACTAGCATAGGAGACCCATGCTTTGGGGGTGATGTGGGTAATTGCGATTTTTCTCAATTAAAGAGTATGCCAAAAAGTCTTAGGTGAGTGGTGGAGATCGACAAGGAGTGTAAGCTATACAAACGCAAGAAACTTCTATTTCTTACATCAGAGAAGACAATGGTATTCCCTATGGAGGGTGGGTCATGGGTTAGAGAAAATCAAAGTCTCTAATGAAGGGATTTGCACTCATCATTGTACCATTGGTTCATGGGGTAGGTTCTATGGTGGTTAGGGCATTTAGAGTAATGTATATTGTGGGGGCAAGAGTCAAGGGTAGTGTCCTACAGGGTTTGACATAAGAACTCATACATGGAATCAGTGGTGGGAAGAGGGAGGGAGTAAAATCTAGACATATGAATGGAGAGACGAGCCTCACAGTCAATCATGTAGTCATCATTAAAATGGATTGTGGTATGTCTGGTATTGGGGGGTGATGTGGAAGGGGAAGGGTGGGGGTGAGAACCAGTATGGACGGTGAATGTCAAGATGACATGGTCAACTAGTATGGATGGTGAACATCAAGATGACATGGTCAATAAGGAGTGTCAAGGAGAAACAAGGAAGTCACAGATGTGGGGGATGCGGGCTCTTTTGGTGAGATCATAATCCATTGCGCTCGCACAACCACCATGGGGGAACAATCAAATATACTAGAGTTGGGGAAGTGAGTAAGCCCATTGAGAATGTGGAGGCTCTGAGATTCACCCAACTGGAGAAGGTGTCTCTCATAGGCTATAACTGTAGAATTCCTGTCAACAAAAGCTCTCTGAAGACCAAACTCCACTAGATTTAACTCATGAAGACAAAACTCATCCTGAGCAAGGTCATGAAAAGGCATCTTGAGGTTCCCTATACAGGCATTAAAATTACCCAAAAGAATGATATTGCCAATAGTGGAGTATCGAGAGATCTTTAGATAGAGGTCATGAAATAACCCTTTTTGGATAAATATGAACAATTTTGAATTTGCCCTGAAACCCTTATTTGTTATTCAATTCAAATTTGGAATTTCACCCAATAATAGATAATAACATAAAGAACATTGATAACTAGAAACCGAGTTGAATCTTTATTGAATACTGGAAAAGTATAGCAACATAATAAAGTCATATACTAATTATTTTTGAGTTTTACATCAAACCCTAACCTAACATAAGCCTAAAATGCATAAAGGCAAAATCTTTTATTAAAATCCTAGCTAGAATTGTCCTGGAACAGTATGATAGCATCAAAAAGGTATAAAGATTGGATTTTTCCTAAAAACCCTAATACAAAATAACACCTGAACAGGGAGGGAGTAAAATCTAGACATATGAATGGAGAGACGAGCCTCACAGTCAATCATGTAGTCATCATTAAAATGGATTGTGGTATGTCTGGTATTGGGGGGTGATGTGGAAGGGGAAGGGTGGGGGTGAGAACCAGTATGGACGGTGAATGTCAAGATGACATGGTCAACTAGTATGGATGGTGAACATCAAGATGACATGGTCAATAAGGAGTGTCAAGGAGAAACAAGGAAGTCACAGATGTGGGGGATGCGGGCTCTTTTGGTGAGATCATAATCCATTGCGCTCGCACAACCACCATGGGGGAACAATCAAATATACTAGAGTTGGGGAAGTGAGTAAGCCCATTGAGAATGTGGAGGCTCTGAGATTCACCCAACTGGAGAAGGTGTCTCTCATAGGCTATAACTGTAGAATTCCTGTCAACAAAAGCTCTCTGAAGACCAAACTCCACTAGATTTAACTCATGAAGACAAAACTCATCCTGAGCAAGGTCATAAAAAGGCATCTTGAGGTTCCCTATACGGGCATTAAAATTACCCAAAAGAATGATATTGCCAATAGTGGAATATCGAGAGATCTCTGGATAGAGGTCATGAAGTAACCCTTTTTGGATAAATATGAACAATTTTGAATTTGTCGTGAAACCCTTATTTGTTATTCAATTCAAATTTGGAATTTCACCCAACAATAGATAATAACACAAAGAAAACTGATAACCGGAAACCAAGTTGAATCTTTATTGAATAGTGGAAAAGTACAATAGCATAATAAAGTCATATACTAAATATTTCAGAGTTTTACATCAAACCCTAACCTGACATAACCTAAAAATGCATAAAGGCGGAATCTTTTATTAAAATCCTAGCTAGAAATGTCCCAGAACAGTACGATAACAACAAAAAGGTATAGAGATTGGATTTTTCCTGAAAATCCTAATTGAAAATAACCCCTGAACAGGGAGTAAAATCTAGACATATGAATGGAGAGACAAGCCTCACAATCAATCATGTAGTCATCATTAAAATGGATTGTGGTATGTCTGGTATTGGGGGGTAATGTGGAAGTGGAAGGGTGGGGTTGAGAACCAGTATGGACAGTGAATGTCAAGATGACATGGTCAATTAGTATGGATGGTAAACATCAAGATGACATGGTCAATAAGGAGTGTCGAGGAGAAACAAGGAAGTCACAAATGTGGGGGATGCGGGATCTGTTGGTGAGAATATAATCCACTACGCTCGCACATCCACCATGGGGGAACAAGCAAATATATTAGAGTTGTGGAAGTGAGTAAGCCCATTGAGAATGTGTAGGCTCTAAGATTCACTTAACTGGAGAAGATGTCTCTCATACGCTGTAACTGTAGAATTCCTATCAGAAAAAGCTCTCTAAAGACAAAACTCATCTTGAGCAAGGTCATGAAAAGACATCTTGAGGTTCCCTATACGGGCATTGAAATTATCCAAAAGAATTATATTGCCAATAGTGGAGTGTCGAGAGATCTGTAGATAGAGGTCATGAAATAACCCTTTTTGGATAAATATGAACAATTTTGAATTTGCCTTGAAACCCTTATTTGTTATTCAATTCAAATTTGGAATTTCACCCAATAATAGTTAATAACACAAAGAAAATTGATGACTGGAAACCAAGTTGAATCTTTATTGAATATTGGAAAAGTACAGCATAATAAAGTTATATACTATTAATTTTTGAGTTTTACATCAAACCCTAACCTGACATAACCTGAAAATGCATAAAGGCAGAATCTTTTATCAAAATCCAAGCTAGAAATGTCCCGAAATAGTACGATAGCATCAAAAAGGCATAGATATTGGATTTTTCCTGAAAATCCTAATTGAAAATAACCCCTGAACAGGTAGGGAGTAAAATCTAGACATATGAATGGAGAGTCGAGCCTCACAGTCAATCATGTAGTGTGGAAGGGAAAAGGTGGGGGTGAGAACCAGTATGGACGATGAACATCAAGATGACATGGTCAACAAGTATGGATGGTGAACATCAGGATGACATGGTCAATAAGGAGCATTGAGGAGAAACAAGGAAGTCACAGATGTGGGGGATGAGGGCTCTGTTAGTGAGAACATAATCCACTACGCTCGCACAACCACCATGGGGGAACAAGCAAATATACCAGAGTTGGGGAAGTGAGTAAGCCCATTGAGAATATGGAGGCTTTGAGATTCACCCAACTGGAGAAGGTGTCTCTCATAGGCTGTAACTTTAGAATTCTTGTCATCAAAATTTCTCTGAAGATTAGACTCTACTAGATTTAACTCATGAAGACAAAACTCATCTTGAGCAAGGTCATGAAAAGGCATCTTGAGGTTCCCTATACAGGCATTAAAATTACCCAAAAGAATGATATTGCCAATAGTGGAGTATCGTGAGATCTCTGGATAGAGGTCATGAAATAACCCTTTTTGGGGATAAAAATGAACAATTTTGAATTTGTCATGAAACCCTTATTTATTATTCAATTCAAATTTGGAATTTCACCTAATAATAGATAATAACACAAAGAAAACTAATAACCGGAAACTAAGTTGAATCTTTATTGAACAATGGAAAAGTACAGCAGCATAATAAAGTCATACTATTTATTTTTGAGTGTTACATCAAACCCTAACCTGACATACCCTGAAAGTGCATAAAGGTGGAATCTTTTATTAAAATTCTGGCTAGAAATGTCCTGAAATAGTACAATAGTATCAAAAAGGTATAAAGATTGGATTTTCCCTGAAAACCCTGATTGAAAATAACACCTAAACAGGGAGGGAGTAAAATCTAGACATGCATGGAGAGACGAGCTTCACAGTCAATCATGTAGTCATCATTAAAATGGATTGTGGTATGTCTGGTATTGGGGGGTGATGTGGAAGGGGAAAGGTAGGGATGAGAACCAGTATGGATGTTGAATGTCAAGATGACATGGTCAACCAGTATGGATGGTGAACATCAAGATGACATGGTCAATAAGGAGCGTCGAGGAGAAAAAAGGAAGTCACAGATGTGGGGGATGCGGGCTCTGTTGGTGAGAACATAATCCACTATGCTCGCACAACCACAATGGAGGAACAAGCGAATATGCTAGAGTTGGGGAAGTGAGTAAGCCCATAGAGAATGTGGAGGTTCTAAGATTCACCCAACTGGAGAAGGTGTTTCTCATACGCTGTAACTGTAGAATTCCTGTTAGCAAAAGCTCTCTGAAGTCCGAACTCCACTAGAAATAACTCGTGAAGACAAAACTCATCCTGAGCAAGGTCATGAAAATGCATCTTGAGGTTCCCTATACGGTCATTGAAATTACCCAAAAGAATGATATTGCCAATAGTGGAGTATCGTGAGATCTCTGGATAGAGGTCATGAAATAACCCTTTTTGGATAAATATGAACAATTTTGAATTTGTCGTGAGACCCTTATTTATTATTCAATTCAAATTTGGAATTTCACCCAATAATATATAATAACACAGAAAAATCATAACCGAAAACCAAGTTGAATCTTTATTGAATACTGGAAAAGTACAGCAACATAATAAAGTCATACTAAATATTTCTGAGTTTTACATCAAACCCTAACCTAACTTCAAAATGCATAAAGGTGGAATCTTTTTTAAAAATCCTAGCTAGAAATGTCCTGGAACAGTACGATAGCATCAAAAAAGTATAAAGATTGGATTTTTCTTGAAAACCCTAATTGAAAATAACACCTAAACAGGGAGGGAATAAAATCTAGACATATGAATGGAAAGACAAGCTTCACAGTCAATCATGTAGTCATCATTAAAATAGATTGTGGTATGTCTGGTGTTGGGGGGTGATGTGGAAGGGGAAGGGTGGGGGTGATGTGGAAGGGGAACGTCAAGATGACATGGTCAACCAGTATGGATGGTGAACATCAAGATGACATGGTCAATAAGGAGCGTCGAGGAGAAACAAGGAAGTCACATATGCAGGGGATGCGGGCTCTTTTGGTGAGAACATAATCCATGACGCTTGCACAACCACCATGGGGGAACAATCGAATATACTAGAGTTGGGGAAGTGAGTAAGCCCATTGAGAATGTGAAGGCTTTGAGATTCACCCAACTGGAGGTGTCTGTCATAGGCTGTAACTATAGAATTCTTGTCAACGAAAGCTCTCTGAAGACTAAACTCCACTAGATTTAAATCATGAAGACAAAACTCATCCTGAGCAAGGTCATGAAAAGGCATCTTGAGGTTCCCTATACGGGCATTAAAATTACCCAAAAAAATGATATTGCCAATAGTGGAGTATCGAGAGATCTCTGGATAGAGGTCATGAAATAACCCTTTTTGGATAAATATGAAAAATTTTGAATTTGTCATGAAACCCTTATTTGTTATTCAATTCAAATTTGGAATTTCATCCAATAATAGATAATAACACAAATAAAATTGATAACCGGAAACCAAGTTGAATCTTTATTGAATACTGTAAAAGTATAGCAGCATAATAAAGTCATATACTAATTATTTCTGGGTTTTACATCAAGCCCTAACCTAACATAACTTGAACATGTATAAAGGCAGAATCTTTTATTAAAATCTTAGCTAGAAATGTCCCGAAACAATACGATAGCATCAAAAAGGTATAAAATTTGGATTTTTCCTGAAAGCCCTAATTGAAAATAACCCCTGAACAATACAACAACAATAGATCTTAGTTGCAGTAGTACAACCTTCAAAATGGTACAACCCTTAAAAACCATCGACCAACTCAACAAAGTAAATTTCTAGTGCATAAAATTCAACGCCCAAGTATGTTAGTGAATAGTGACATAAATAGTGATGTGAATAGTGATGTCATAAATAGTGACATCAAGATGAAATGTTACTGCAGGAGAATATTTCATAATTTTTTGAACTATTACAGCCCCATACACTGCCATAAATCAGTCTTTTTGCACCTATGTGATGGATTTCCTCAGAATCTAAAAGCTTTGGTGTAATCCCATAATGGAATCACCAAATGGGTTTGACGGATTTCGTACCCAAGCCTGTGCACACGAGGGTTTTCATCCTCTGTGTAAAATATTGAAGTTGTTCCAAACTTTCAAAACAAGGGTTTTGTAAAAGTGTACGAATAAATGAATCATTTCTTCTCTACCCAATTATTTTTTTATTCACTTTTTCATTCCAATTTATGAATATTAATTACTTTTAGGCCATGTATCCAATATTTACTTTTGGCCCCATTCAATAAATCAATCTTTTTGCACCTATGTGATGGATTTTCTCTGAATCTAAAAGCTCGGGTGTAATCCTTGAATGGAATTACCAAATGGGTTTGGTGGTTTTCGTTCCCAAGCCTATGCACACGAGGGTTTTCATCCTCTATGTAAAATATTGAAGCTGTTGCTCCAAATTTTCAAAACAAATGTTTTGTAAAAGTGTTCGAATGAATGAATCATTTCTTCTGCACCAAATTCTTTTATTATTCACTTTTTCATTCCAACCTTAAAAGAAATTAATATTTATTTTAATTAAATATTCACCTTTTTCCAATGTATGAATATTAATTATTTTTTGGCCATGTATCCAATATTTACTTTTGGCCCCATTCACTAATAATAAATTGTCATTTTCCAAAGTTATAACTTAAAGTGTCTTTTTGGACAATTTAATAAATTATTATTAGATTATTTTCCTTTTAAATCCCCCTAGCCCATGGGAAATAAAAATAGGCTTCGGGTCCTTCGATTTAATTAATTAAAAAAAGAGGACATTACAGTCTACCCTTCTCGAAATTGCTTGTCCTCAAGCAATGCTTGAACCGTTTTGCAAATACCAAGATTCTAAGCCAATCTTTGTCTCTTTTAGTCCTCTTTGTGTGGTAGTTAGCTTCTGATACGCTTCTCTAATATAATGAGAAATTGGAAGCCTTGTACCCCATGATGCTTCTCCAACAATCTCCATGAGCGAATCCAAGATGGCTGAATTATGAATTAGTTGTGATTTAGAGTGAGCACTATTAAATGTGACACCCTCCATTCAGTTTGCTGTGATTGATGTTAAAGCTGTATTAGTGATACCAAGAGGTACTACCTCTTTTTTCTTGAACTATGATCACGACATGCACAAAATTATGCTTATCGTTTCTAAATTGTTGTCATAATACTTACATTGTGTTTTGTGTTGCAAAGATTCTTACCATGACACCCCAACCTGTACCTCTTGGCAAATAACATGGATCAGATTGTATGTGGGCTGTAAAATGGCTCTAATAGTCACAAGTTGCTAGAACTTTCTGTTGGAATAATTGTCATTGATGTCAGAGGAATTGTAACGTATATGAATGAAAATGTCAAACGGAATTGTTGTCGGAAGTGTTGCTATAAGTGAACGGAATTGTCGACGGAAATGTTCACGGAATTGTCGACGGAAATGTCAACGGTCACATCTTTTGGTGAAAAAGTATCTCTTGGATGGGACACATCCTTTAAAGGCTATATAAGGGAGAAGAGATGTGGAAGTATAATAAGCATTTCTCTTGAATGAAGATCATATAGGTGTGAGAGAGAAGGGCAAAAAATGAAATAGAATATCTCTTAAGAAAAGAAGTATGAAGGGTAGATTTATTTTAATGAAGAATATTCTTTGAGAGTTGTGAAAGAGAGGAGAGCATAAAGTATATAAGAAAATTAATGAGAGAGAAAGTGTAAGAGAAGCAAAGTCATCATTCGATTGAAGAAGCAATCACAGACGATGGAATCGATTTGGCTTGGAGTTAGTGCCTCATAGTCTAGAGGTTGGTGCTCACGAATTGGCCAAGTTGGTGCTTGGCGAAGGGGATTACTGTCTCTAGTGGGTGGGTGCTCACAAATTGACCCAGTTGATGCTTGGTTTGGGGATTGGTGTCTCCAATAGGTTGGTGCCTGCAAACATTGTAAAAGAGTTATATATATAAAAGGAATATTTCTCCGTGGTTTTCTCTCGAAAGGGTTTCCATGTAAATCTTGAGTTTTCGTGTTATTAATTGCTAGATCTTGAATGTTAATGGTTGCTGTGGTTGATTAAATGTAAAAATATTAAAGGATTATCTTATACTGATTCACCCCCCCTCTTAGTATAAGCTTGTGCTTAACACTTTCTCTCTAAACAACAATATGACAGCTGGAGTAATTGTTTTCAGCAGCTCCAATGGCTGAAACCCTTCACAAATAGCATGATACAAGAAAAATTCCTTAATGTTTGCAAACTGGGTGCTGAATGTGACTGATAACCGTAGTCCAAAATCAGTAACCTTGAAAATCAGTAGTATAAGAATGGTACAACCGCTGCAACACAAAATTCTTCGCAAAATTCAGCAATATCAGTAATATTGAGGATGGAAACAACTAGACAATGACTGGAAATACTTGAATAGCAGCAAAAAACTGAAAATTACTCAATTCTATGATCGAAACTACTTGTATGGCTACATATGATGTAATGTAGCAGCTACCAATGGTGATGACATTAGCCCTAAAGCTGGAAATTATGATGACAACAGTCCCTTATATATTTCCTTTGAGACATAATTGCAATATGCTATCATGACTCTTCCCCTTTATGCCTTGTTTGCTGTGTTGCAGGGGAACGCCCCCAGCCCGACACCTCCTGTTCGGAGGCGCCTCCGGCACGGGGACGTCCGGGGACGCCCCGGAGGTGTGCCCGCCGACGTGCCGAAAACGTCCAGCAAGTCGGCAGGCGCCTCCGGGACGACTCCGGGAGTACCCGAGGTGCCTCCGGGGCGTCCCTGACATTTTCGGCGACTGTCGCGGAAAAAAAAAAAGAAAACGCGCCAAAAAAAACCCTAAACATTAAAAAAAACCCTAAACGCAAAAACCAAAAACGTAGAGAACCCTATAAAACACGCGCGCCCCTTCTACAAAACACACCAAAAAAAAATCGCGATCATTTGCGTTTCGCAGCGACAGTTTGCAGGTGAAAACGTGACGTCGTGAAGAGGAGAAGATAGTGTGCCACGGAAGACAGTGAAGAGGAGAAGCTCAGAAGACAGTTTGCAGCCTGCAGGTGAAGATAGCGTGGAGTGAAGCCGCGCCTTCTTGGGAGGACTGCATTTGCTCCAGGACCCAGGTATGTTATTTTTTTTTTTCATTTATTATTTACTATTTAGTTTTAATTTTTTTAAATTTGTATTTAATATTTAATAAATTAATTTTAAATTTTTCAGTTAATAGAATATTCAATATAACTATTAAAAATAAAACAAAATATAATATTAAAAATTTAAATTAAATAATATTTAGTTTTTAGTTTTTACATTTTTAAATTTTTAATATTATAATTTATATTTTATTTTAAATTTACAGTTTACTTAAGTAGTATTTAAATTTTATTTTTAATATTTTTAATTTTAATTTTTTTTTAAATTTAAATTTATTTATTTATTTTAAATTTTTAATTTAAATTTTCTACAATGTTAAAATTTGTAATCGTATTAAAATTTATTTATTTTATTGTTCTTGTTTCACTTTCCATAAATATTTAATAATTTATTATTTAAAAAAATCATTATCAAATGTATATTTTTTAAAAATATAAGTTTCTAAGTTCTAACCCTAATTTCTGCGTATGCTCTTCTCTCGTGCGTAATTGCAATCTTGAAAATCAGAAATAGAGTTAGTTGCATTCCATTTATTTTTTATTTTTTCAAGTTTAAATATTTAAAAAATCAAATGGATATTTTTTATGTTTCTAAGTTCTAACCCTAACTTCTGCGTATGCTCTTCTCTCGCGCGTAATTGCGATCGTTAGAATCAGAAACAAAGTTAGTTGTTATTAATTTTAATTTTGTATAGTTTTGCTTGGTTCTAGAATATAATTTGATAATTCATAATTAGGATATCTATGGCATCCAGTTCAATGTCAGGAGGAGGGCATGATGAAGCAAACCACACTGAAACTTCACTTCAAGTGAAATATGACTTTGCCTCCCCTCTTTGAAAACATGTGATGATACTTGAAATCATTGCTGGAGGTGGGACTCGTGTGTGGATATGCAATGATTGTCATTCCACATTCAAATCCTCGTATACTCGAGTCAAAACTCATTTGACTGGGGTTGGGCCATCAGGGATCAGAAAGTGTGATAAAATTCCCAAGCCAAAAATACTTGAGTTCTTGAAAGAGCAAGAAGAAGCCGATGCAGCAGTTGCTTCAAAAAACCGTTCTAAAACAATACCTCTCCAAAGAGGTAGATCAGGGAGACCACCCATAACACCTGCAGCGGCGAGTCATCTTTTCATTGAAAGTCAAACTCGAGCTCATTCAGTTGCAATACCAGAAGCTGATGATGATGCAGATTCTACTTCACGGAAAAAACCAAAAGGACTATTGGAAAAAGCTTTCAATGTCGCACAGAGGGACATTGCTGATGAGTTGATTTCTAGATGCATTTATGCATGTGGGCTGCCCTTCAATGTTTTGAGATCGCCTTATTGGCAACAAATGTTGAAAGCGGTCAATGAAGCTCCACAAGGTTACAAAGGCCCTAACTATGAGAAAGTTCGCACCACACTCTTGGCCAAAGAAGTAGAACATATTCACACTTCTTTGCAACCAATTAGAGATTCGTGAAAGGATTCAGGGGTGTCCATTATCTCAGATGGATGGAAAGATGCTCGAAACAAGCCTTTGATCAATGTTATTGCAGTATGCCTTAAAGGGGCAATGTTCCTGAAGGCAGTGGATTGTGAGGGCGAAGTGAAAGATGCTCAATTCACTGCAAACATTTTGATAGAAGTTATTGAGTCTGTGGGCCCCCAACATATTGTCCAAGTCATCACAGACAACGCAAAGAATTGTAGAGCAGCTGGGTTGATTATAGAGAGCAGATATGAGCACATATTTTGGACACCTTGTGTTGTCCACTCCCTCAACTTGGTGCTGCAAAAGATTGGTAAAATTCAATGGATAGAGCAAATTTATGCAGAAGCCAGTGACATTCAAACATTTGTCACAAATCATCACATGTCTCAGGCCATCTACAGGAAATTCTCAAAGTTGGAGTTGTTGAAGGTAAGAAATTCGAGAACAAATTCTTAGTCTTACTTTTGAAGTTCTTAATTTTGAAGTTATAACTTTTTATTTTTTAATAATTAATAATTTAATTCTAGTTGTTTATCAACGTTTATAGTTTGGACAATTAAACTTGGCGTTATTTTTTTTTTTGTAGATTGTTAACTAGATTTGCCTCTCACACGCTCGTCTTGAGACGACTTGTGAAGGTGAAAGAGGCACTAAGCAGTATGGTGATAAGCAATGTTTGGGGTGTGTGGAGGCAAGCAAGCACCACTGGTATTGAAAAAGCCAATAATATCAATGCATTGATCCTTGATGATAACTGGTGGACCAAGATTGAATATGTGCTCAGTTTTACAGAGCCTATTCTATCTATGATCCGATTTACAGATACAGATGCAGCTTGCATGGGAGAGGTTTATGATGGGATTGATTCCATACTTGAAAGTATGAAAGACATTATACAAAATAAAGAGCAAGACCCAGAAGAAATGTTTTATAATGAAATCAAGACGTTGGTCATGAAGAGGTGGAATAAAATGACCACCCCATTACATCTCCTTGCTTATGCTCTCAATCCGAAGTATTATAGCAATGAAATACTTCGGCTACCCAATAGGCAACGACCATATGATGATGTAGAGGTTGCAAATGGAACTAGGCAAGCATTCAGAAGGCTTTTTCCTGATCCATCTATAGCTAGTGCGGTCCGCAACGAAATGGCCATGTTTGTATCTTCAGAGGGCAGCATGGGAGAAATTGAGGTTCTTTTTGACAAATCTAGTTTGTCTCCAATCAAGTGGTGGTATGTACATGGCCATGATGCCAAGTACCTACGACCTATTGCAATCAAGATTCTGTCACAGGTATTCAATTTGAATTAAATAAAAAAAATTATTAAGTTATTGACATATTTTTTTTTACATTGTTACAAATTTTAAATTCAAAAATTCTAACAATTAACAACTTTTTTTTGTGATAGGTGGCTAGTAATTCTTCAGCAGAGCGGAATTGGAGTACATATGGATTTATCCATTCTGCTAAAAGAAACAAGTTGGCATCCAAGAAAGCTGAGGATTTGGTATTTGTACATTCAAATTTGCGCCTCCTTTCACACAAGTCTGAGGACTATATGCGAGGGCCTAACAAACTTTGGGATATCCTTCCAGAGAATATAGACTTGGATGCCACCACATCTGCATTTGCCCAAGTTTCATTACTTGGTGTGGATGATGTTGATGACAATGAAGAGAATTCAACACCAGGGGTGGAGAGTGGAGCTAGTGGGAGTTGTCCAAGTGGAGCTAGTGGGAGTAACATTCATAATTATTAATTATGAATATGAGGACTGTCTAGATGAATTATGAATCTATGATTTAATCTACATTTGCATTTTGAAAAGCCTGAATGTCTTTGCAATGTATACTTTGAACATTTTGAAATTTGAAGCAATGAATGAACAAACACTATGTATTTACTATTTTCAAGTGTTTTACAAAAAAATTGAGTACTATGCATATATATATATATATTAAAAAAAAATATATAGAGACGTACCCACGATGTCTCCAAATCAAGGTTTTTGAAAAATGACGTACCCGCATACCCGAATCGTACCCGTATCTAAACAACGTAGCTTGTTTGTAATCTTTCGTAAGCATATTTGACTGTGAAACCATTCCACCAAGCATATGTTGAGCTACTCTGATATTCATGTGAACTGCCCCTTGAGACCTTGTGGTGCTCAAAACTTCCTCAATAAAGAGGATAAATCCAACACAACTCCTTTCTAAATTTTGCTGGTGCTTTTTACTTAATGGCAATCTTGAAAGTGCAAACTCAAACATCATGCAAAGCTTCATGATGCAAGGAATGGTGAAACCATATTGTAGAATCCCAATTTTTGTGAATGCTCCTTTACACATCCAAGGGTGGCAAACCTATATGTAGTTTGATTCCAACAACACCATAATATGCTGATTCAAAATAGACCAAATGCCATCATGATCAAATGTATCACCTATTGATGAAATCGTGGTTGTCACCAATTGGTATTCCATCCATTCAGCCATAACAACTCTAGGAGCTCCATCGATGCCTCAAATCACTACCACTTTTCCTTTGGATTTCAACTCCATATTGAACTTTCCAATAGAATGTAGCCATTGCATGCTGAATACTATGCCCGTCTCTCCTAGTTTGTTGTTACATTGATTACCTTGGACTCCAATTGTTGCTTCCATGTTGCCCCAAGCTATTCTCTCTAACAATTGGTTCAGATTAGACCTTATGTTGTTGATAAGTGTAACAGTCATACATTGCCCTGGATCTGTTTCCAAACAATACTAAAGATATTGGGATTTTTGCATTAATTGATCTCAACAAGTGAACCCTTTTACATCTAACATTAAGCCAAGATAAATCCTCCATATCTGCAAAATATGGCTGTTTATTGAAGATATTATCAGTCCAATAGATGAAACTAGGAAGAGCATCATATCATGGCTGGAGCATTGCATTTTCTTACCCCATATCGGAATTGTAGTGGCGGGAAACCATCTTGTATCAGCTGCAAACACTTCACTAATGACAATAGGTGAGAAAAGCATTTTCACTGAGATATAACAGTCCTATATGGGTGCAAATAAAATGTTGGGCAAGCTGGAAATGAGGAAAATAGTAGTCCAAAAGTTCATGACAACACTCTTTAAGAACCATGGATCATAGTTCTGATTGCCCACATTCATAGCTACCATGCTATGTTGGTCTATAACATCTTGAACAGCAAGGTAATATATATTTCGCTTATCCTTAGTGCCTGAGTTGATGAACTTACTACCCGTCTTCAAGGAAAGACCTTTCCCAAGAGCATGCTTATCAATTAGGAGTTGAGAACTCTTATGACATCGCTGCTGTTTTGAAAAATAAACTTGTAGGATTCACCTCATCATGTGCTGCTCATGGGACTTACCTCCTATGAGAAGTCTCCTTCACTCTTTTTTCATTCTTTGCAAAAATCAACATGAGGTTTCCTGCCACCACGTGCCTCTCTTTCCACTCTTCAGAAATATCAAACATAGAAACATTGCAGCCCTGCCTCATTGATGGTATCGGCCGCTCCAAGACAGTGGCATAGACATTTTTCTCTTTCCCTTTTTCCAAAGTGACAAAAGGGCCTTTACTCGTCAATGAGTGCAAATTCCCATAACCAATCGCCATTGGTTGTATGAACTCTTGTGCAAATTTGTGAGCTTTATTCGTTGATGTCACCTTTAGAACAAAGGTTCCATCCAATGAAAACCATAATAAGAAAATGGGAAATTTTGTACCATTAACATTTACTAAAGCAGCAATGGAGCCTTCACAAGTTGCTCCTTACAAAATTCCATTCTCATGCACCATTCTTTATCAGGTGGCCGTCCTGGATGTATGTTATGAAACAATATGCTTTGCTCAACCAAAGTACTATAAAATTTCTGCTCGTTCAAATACCTATTATCATGTTTGTCTTTCAACCTCCATTTGAAAACACCTTTATTAGCAAAAGCATATGTATTCCCCTTGATAGAATTAGACCTCAAAGAAAAACAAGAAAAAATGGTCTGATCAAATGCAATGATATCATTTTCTGCCATGACCTTTTGCTCAAGTTTTCCAACAATCTTGGGCAACGAATACAAACCGTGATCCACTCCTTTGTGCATAGCCAATTTTGTATTTGAGTAAAAGGATCTATATGCCCTTCACCACAAGCTGCATCTTTTACTTCTTTCCCACTTTTAGATTACTTTCCATGGTGACCAAAATATTGTAAGGGCATCGTATGAGGGTGATGCAATAAACCCTTGCTATGAAGATAATCAATTTTCTTACCATTAGTTGTTACGAAAATTCCAACAAGCTGAAAATCAACATTATCATCCGAAAATTTGGCTTGAACCACCACTTCTCTTCACCATCTTGCAAATCAGTTTTTTCTTCTTTATTGGTTCCTACTCAATGATTTCTCCGTCTTTCCTCATCATTAAGGGAAAATTATTTACCCTAATTCCTCGTAGGTGTTATTTTGCTTGGGTGGTTATCAACTTAGCTTCCTTAGCTCTCCTTAGCCATTCATCACACCTTTGTTGGGTCCTCATTACATCTGTTGTGCTTACTTGCAAGGTGGTTGGTTTCCTTTCAACCCTAGGATCCACCTTTGTTGATGATGGTGGATCGTTAAATTATACCTCACATATGTAATTTATGCCCTTCTTTTTTGTTGAAATCTTTGGGAAATCAACAAATGGTGCTTTCACCTTCACAATTTTTTCCTTGGCTTCCTCATTCCCTTGTTGATACATGCAGTCATTAAAAGTCAATAAAACATTTTCTACTAACAAAGAATTTGTACCATCAACTTGCATGTGGAGTTCCATTTGCTCCTCAATAGGGTTTTGAGGTTCGAAGCTTGAATTTCTCTTCCCTTTATCTAACCACACTTCCTCATAGTGCCCTTTTCCATTTCATGATTCCATCAACTCCATAAAGTATATAAAAGATGTTTTTGTTTCAATTTTTAGTGGTAGAGTTTTGTATAAATCAGAACTGGCCATAATATCCTTATGTAGTGACCTCATGGTTCAAAGGTTGGTAAGAAAATATCTCTGATACCACGGAAATAACCCTTTTTGGATAAATATGAACAAATTTGAATTTGTCATGAAACCCTTATTTTGTTATTCAATTCAAATCTAGATTTTCACCCAATAATAGATAATAACACAAAGCAAACTGATAATCGGAAACCAAATTGAATCTTTACTGAATACTGGAAAAGTACAACAATATAATAAAATCATATACTAGTTATTTATAAATTTTTGATCAAACCCTAACCTGACATAACCTTAAAATGTATAAAGATAGAATCTTTTATTGAAACCCTAGCTTGAAATGTTCTAGAATAGTATGGTAGCATCAAAAGGTATAAAGATCAAATTTTTCTTGAAAACCCTCATTGAAAACAATGCCTGAAAAGTACGACAACAATAAACCCTAGTTTTAGTATGAGAGCCTTGAAAATGGTATGGCAGCGCTTAATAACCGGCAACCAGCACAACAAATTTAAAACCTAACACAAAATTCAATGCCTAGGTACATCAGTGAATAGTGACCTAGTGAATAGTGACATCATGAATATGATGTCAAGCTGAAATATCATTGCAAGAGAATGTTTTCATATTTTTTTGAACTATTACATCCCTATACACCGCCATAAATCAGCTTTTTTGCACCTATGTAATGGATTTTCTTTGAATCTGAAAACTCTGG
Source organism: Torreya grandis (assembly GCA_037957365.1). Lineage (NCBI taxonomy): Eukaryota > Viridiplantae > Streptophyta > Pinopsida > Cupressales > Taxaceae > Torreya > Torreya grandis. The sequence continues at coordinate 2,672,565 of JARHVA010001683.1, read as the reverse complement.
TGTAATCTGTGAATGGAATTACCAAATGGGTTTGAGGGTTTTCGTCCCCAAGCCTATGCACATAAAGGTTTTTGTTCTCTATGTAAAATATTAAAGCTGTTGTCCCAAATTTGCAAAACAAGGGTTTTGTAAAAGTATTCGAATGAATATATCATTTCTTTTCCACTCAGTTCTTTTATTATTCACTTTTCCATTCCAACCCTAAAAGAAATTAATATTTCTTTTAATTAAATATTCACATTTTTCCAACTTATGAATATTAATTAACGTATGACCATGTATCCAATAGGTACTTTTGGCTCCATTCAATAATAATAAATTGTCTTTTTTCAAAGTTATAAGTTAAAGTACCTTTTTGAACAACTTAAATTATTATTAGATTATTTTCCTTTTAAATCCCCCCTTAGCCCATGGGAAATAAAAATAGGCTTTGGGTCCATCAATTTAATTAATTCAAAAAAAGGGACATTACAAATCAAGGTACGAGTCTCCATCAACATGAATGGAGAATGGAGATTGGATGGGGGGAAGTAGCATACAACTATGAAGGCATTCCAAAAAGGTGGACTCGTTTGAATTTGTATCCACATGTATTTGGAGTGGACATCAGACGCCACAAGTGAAACTTTAGACTTGAGGCTATCTTGAATGAGGCAAGCCACTCCACTTGAACCATGGACACCACATGATCGGTGGGTCTCACAAGGAGAAGTCGAAACCCACGAGTACTCTGTGATTGGAGGGAGGCATTCAGGGCTTTCATTGGTCTCAGTGAGGAGGATGAGATCCTAGGAAGTAATAACATCATGGAAGGTACCTCGAGAGTGTTATTGTAGTTCCAAGAAGCAACGGAGATTGCATCACCAACCACCAAGACAAGAGGTCGTTGTCATGTTGATAGTCTAGGATGTGACCACCTAGGAGGGGGAGAATCATGAATGACAGTCCTTCAGTCTCTGATAACAACCCACTTGTTCACCTTCCTGGCAACTATAACTTGAATATGAGCTTTCCAAAGCTCCTTGACTTAGAGTTGTGTGAAATTTGCATCTGCATAGATTTTTTGTGGGAGGGAAAAGAGTTTCTTTTTTGCTTTAAGAGCTTGCAAATGCTCTTCTACAATTTGGAATTAAATAACAAGGGTGTTGTTCAACAAAGTCCAAGCTTTGTTAAGAGATATATCTTTCAAGTCCAAAAATTCATGCTAGGACACTTGAATTCCTTGTAAGGGATCAACTGGTTTAGGAAGGCCACAAACATGAAAGTTGAGTGCCTTGGTTTGATGTGTCTTTTATTCTTCAAACTTTGTTTGAACAACCATTTCCACAGATGCAAGTGTGTTCTTCCCCTTAACCACTTGTACCTATGAATTTTGTTTCTCAACCCGTTTTTGGATGGATTGTTGTTGAGTTGTGGTTTCTTTTTTAAGGTGCTCATGTTGAATGATTATCTCTGATTATTTGTTTTCAATTTTTGAAACCATTTCATTAAGCTACTGAAAGTATTGACCTTTGGGAATCAGTGCGGGTGGCTTGGGTTTGTTTGAGCTTAGTTATTCTTGCTTGTAAATCAGCAATAATACCATCTTTCTCCTTTAACTATGTTTGGAATGACAAAATGTCTCAGAATTCGAAACCTAGAGCTTCAATTCGAGATATCCAGCTGTAAACGTTGGCGTGTTTGAATTTGGGAGTTAATATGTTGTGATAGCGAGGAGTTTTAAACTCTTGTTTGAGAGGGAGCTCAATTCAGTTTGTTGTACAATCCTACAGAGAGCGCGAAAGCACAAAATTGGATTGTATTTGCATGTTCTTGGAGAACTCAACTATATGAGTTTGAAGCGGTTGCAAAATAAGCCCTAAATTATGTTTGGAATGTTGTTCACGCTTTCATTGCATATTGTTATGTTGTAGCCCGCGTCAAAGTTAATTGTAGAAACAAAAAATATGATTTGCATTTGTTCATCTCACAACAGTTGTCGAGGGCATGAACAAGTGCAAATCTCGTTTTTGTTTCAATAGTAGTTAACTTCGATACAAGCATTACTGAACACTATGCAATGAAAACGTGGAGAACATTCTGAATATGATTTAGGGCTTACTCTACAATCGCATCAATCTCATATTGCTAAATTTTTCAAGATCATGAAAATGCAATTCAGGCTTGCACTTTCAAGCTACCTATAGGCTTGTACAACAAATTGAATGGAGTTCCCTCTCACACAGAAGTTTAAAACTCCTCGCTATCACAAGGTATTGAACCCCAAATTCAAATATGTCAGCATTTGTAACGTGATATCTCAAATCGAGGCTCTAAGTTTTGAACTACAAGACCTTTTGTCGTTGTTCCAAACACAATTACAAGATAAAGATGGTATTGTTGCTGACTTGCAAATAAGAATAACTAAGCTCAAACAAATCCAAGCTACCTCCATTGATTCCCCATGCCTTCAATAGCTTAATGAAGTGGTTTCAAAAATTCAAAACAAGCAATTAGAGATAATCATTCAGCACAAGCACTTTAAAAAATAAACCACAACCTAACAACAATCTATCCAAAAACAGGTCGAGAAGCAAAATTCATGGGTACAAGTGGTTAAGAGGGTGAAAACACCTCCAGTTGTGAAAATGGTTGTCCAAGCAAAGTTTGAAAAAGAAAAGGCACATCAAATCAAGGCACTCAACCTTTGTGTTTGTGGCCTTCGTAAACTAGGAGATCCCTTACAAGTAGTGTTGACCATTTTCAGCCCTGCAGGCCAAAATTGGCCTCCTTCCTTCCCTACCATTTTGAACCCTCAGTCTAGTCAAGGACCCACCTTCTACAAAATTCCTTTTTTCTTTGCAATAAGCCTTGTTCTTATGGAACATCGAAAGATCTAAGTACCTGCAGGCTTCGGTTTAGTATGGAGCTTTTCGGTTTGAGCAAATGCCTTAGACAAAAACGAGGCTCTTGTAAAGCTCGAAGGTTAAACAGCCCTTGCGGAGGGCAGTCAGGCACAAAATGGACCATTCCAGCAAGCTGCAGAGGGCCATTCTGGACCCAGAAGTGCCCTTGTGGGGGGTAGGGAACACATTTGAAAGAGCAAAGAAATGGTGAGTTTTCCTTCGAAAATGCTAAGGCAAAAGAAATTCACAAAGGTTGAATTTCGTCGGGCAAAATGCCCGAAGGAATTCCTTCGGACATTTTGTCCGAAGAAATTCACAAAGCAAGTAAACAAACAAGGAATTCTTTCAGGAGAAAATCCCATGGCAAAACGAACTAGGCAAATTATTTAGGACAAAAAGTCCGAAGGAATTTCTTCGGAGTTTTGCCCGAAAGAATTCGCCCGAAAGAAAGGGCCAAAACATTGAAGGGGACATTTCCTTCAAAGATTTTGTCCGAAGGATTTGAAGACCAAGGCCGCCCAAAGTACCTCAAAGGGCAGGTACCCTTGCGGGGGGCTCTCGGCGACCATGAAAGGGACTTTTTTAAGACCCGAAGGGGATGTCTCTTAGAGAAACGGTCCACTTGCAAGTTTCTGAAGGGCTTTTTTTCCTTAACCAAGTGCTCCACACAAGTCTCGAAGGAATTGTTCAAATGCAGAAAGTTTTAAAAGCGAAATTCTTATGGAGAAAGTGCCCTAAACAATTTTCCCGAAGGGTACGTTTCTTGGGGAAGTGTCCTCTACATCTCCTTCAAAGGATCTTTCAACAGCGAGGTGGACCAAATGAAAGGCCCGAAAGGTCAATTTTATTGGAAGGTGTCCCAAACAAAATCCCATAGACAGGGTCCGAAGGAAATGATCCGAAGAAATTGATGACGGTTGCACAAACGTCAACTTCTGCCTCCGCGAATAGCCGTTGATCTTTAAAATGCTTGAGCGCGAACCCAAAGGACTTCAAAGGCCTTAAGGCCAAGGAAGACACCGCTGAGAAAAGAGCCTAAGGAGCCAACCAAGGATTGATGGAAGGTAGCCTTGGGGGGCTCGGATTGCCAGAAGGAGCCAGGAGATGACAAAAGACAAAACCACGAAAAGACAAAGTTGGAAAAAGACAAAAGTCAAGAGTGAACTTAGCGACCCGCCAAAAAGGAGCCCAAAGAGCCAAGCGTAGAAACAGACAACAGTCCAAGTGGCAAAAGAAGGTGTCGGCACAAAGAGTTATTCTAGCGGTTGAAACAATCTCTGCCAAGTGGTCATCAAGGAGCACAAACAGTAAACGACGCAGCCTGATTTTTCTTCATTTTGCATTAATGGGCAGACAACCGCGTGAATGCCTTGAATAAGGGATCTTGTTTGCAAACAAACGGCACGGCCCATGTTTTCACACATGACGTTTAATATATTTTAAACACCAAAAGTCAAAACCGGCAGCCGACACAGCATTCTCTTTGAACGTTTCCTCTTCCCAATGCTCTCAACGCACATGGGCCAACTTGTAAAAAGGCGCCAAAGTCTTTTCCAAAGGGGCGCCTTTACTTCCTCTCTCTCTATATATATTGTAATCTCTCATTTGAGAAAGGAGATCTCTCAGCTTGTAAGGCGGAGCTTTGCCGAAATTTACCTTGAATCAAAAAGAAACATTTTTGCCTTCATTTGAGCTTGCACTTTTGCATGTCTATGGCTTTGTCTTGTGTTAAGTCATTTTCCTTCATGCTTTCACAGAATGATTCCAGCATGTCTAGTGTATTGTGAGTTCTTTTGCAGGTTAGCTAGAAGTGTCCACAGCAGAATATAGGCGCATGTGAACAGGCTGCCATAGTGTGTCTTAGAACACCTCTGGTTATTCTTCCTCCCTGTATCTCCAAAGGACCCCTAGCTCACTGATGCAGAAGAATTTCTCATATCAAATGAAGTGTATATCACCTTGTTCTTGGTGGAAAGTATATGTTCAAGCTAAGTAGATCAACCATTTTTGGTGCATCACCGTTTAGTTTAGGTTCTGTTTTCAGTAACTTTTCTCTCTTTTCAACCCCCCCACCTTTTATAAATATATTAGCAAATGTACTAGAATAACTCAGAGATGCATCAAAGGGAGCTAGTCCTTATCTAGAGATTCTCCTCTCAATTTTGCCAGACCCACAGGCAAGAGAGGAGTCTCCATTGTGTCGCGTGGAAGACAGAAGCTCAGCCTTCTGTCAAGGGTGCAATCCACATCGTCAACAAGTAGGTCACACTTTCTTGCATGAATCTTTGGACTTGAAAGATATCTCTCTTAACAAAGTTGGGACTTTGTTGGAAAACACCCTTGTTATCCAACTTCGAACTGCAGAAGAGTGTTTGCAAGCTCTTAAAGCAAATAATAAACTCTTTGTCCCTTGCAAAAAACCTATGTAGATGTATATCTCATATGAGTCTAGGTTGAGGAGCTTCAAAAAGCTTGTATTCATGTTTTCGCTGCCAAGAAGGAGATTAAGTGGGATGCTATCATAGATGGAAGGGTTGTAATTTGTGATTCTCTCCCTCCTGGGTGGTCACACCCTAGACTATCAGCATGATGACAACCTCTTGTCTTGGTGGGTGGCGATGGCATCTCCATTGCTTTTTGGAACTGCAATGGTGCTTTATTGTCTTCTCTAGGTACCTTCCAGGATGTTATTGCTTCTCGAGATCTCATTTTCCTTATTGAGACCCATGATAGTCCCGAACGGGCCCTCCCTCTAGTCACAACGTATTCATGTATTTCGGCTTCTCATCACGAGACCCGTAGATCACATGGTCTCCGTGGCTCAGGTGGTATGACTTGCCTCATTTGGGATAGCCTCATGTTTAGAGTTTCACTTGAGGCTTTTGATGTCCACTCTAGATACTTGTAGATATAGATTTAGTGGGGTCCACCTTTTCGGGATGTCTTTGTAGTTGTATGCTACTTCCCCCCATCCAATCTCCATTGACCATTCATAATGATGGACACCCGTACCTTGACCTCTTTTTTTAGATCTCTCGGTACTCCACTATTGGTGATATCATTCTTTTGGGCGATTTTAATGTCCATACAAGGAACCTCTAGATGCATATTCATGACCTTGATCTAGATGAGTTATGTCTTCCTGAGTTAGATCTAGAGGAGTTTGGTCTTTAGAGAGCTTTTGCTGACAATAATTTTACAGTTACAACCTATAGGAAACACCTCCAATTGGATGAATCTTATAGCTTGCACATTCTCAACTGGCTTCCTCACTTCCCCAACTCTAGTAGATTCACTTGTTTTACCCATGGCGGTGGTATGAGAATCATGGATTATGTTCTCACCAATAGACCCCTCATCTCCTACATCTATGACTTCCGTGTTTCTCCTTAGCTCCCCTTTGCTTACCATGTCGTCTTGATGTTCACCCTCCATATTGGTTGTCACCTCTTTGACCCCCGCACCCCCCAGTACCAAACATACCACAATCCAATCTGATGATGACTACATGATTCCTTATGCAGCCCATCTCTCCCTTTTTATGTCTGGATTTTACTCTTTCCTTTCCACTACCGATTCCATGTAGAGTTCTTATGTCAAACCCTTTGGAATGCTACCCTTGACTCTTGCCCCCACATTATACATTCCTCCAGATCCTCTACCCGCCACGAAACTTGTCCCATGAACTAATGGTATGTTGATGAGTGCAAATCCTTTCATCAGAGACATAGATTTTCTCCAATCCATGACCCTCCCTCCATACCCACCCTCCATAGGTATAGGACAGCGGAAACCTAATCACAAATAAAAACAAGAAAAATGTCGTAGAATTCACGTTGAAATAAAACAAGTCTTAAAATCATATCAAAGATAACAAGTCAATTACTGTTCAACTAATTCTAAGATCTAAGTTTTTCTTGAAGGATAATTGGATTCACTAGTTATCACAAAATGGGCCTTTTGGTAACAATTCAATATTCTTTAGCTGAGAAGCTCGCTCACTCTTCACATGCGCCCCTGGTTTTGAACCTAGGTCGTCCTGGCGGTAAGTGCCTCATCTTGCCACTAGATCAAAGAGCGGCAAACATTTCCAATATTCAAGTTAAGATGAGTAAAGGAGAGGAATATGCACTTTATAATATAATAGAGTTGAATTAAACCTTCAACATGACTGTTTGCAAAGAAGTCCTTCGGAATCACCATTTATGGCAATCCCTAAGAGAAACATAATACTACTTCCTTAAAACATGGACTAGCAAGAAGAGACTTTTACTTATGAGGTATTTTGTCGTGCTTAAGGTTGTAAGGTTTTTAGAGAAGCATTAAAAAATTCCAAAAATGATTGAGGTATCTACCATTCAAAAGTATTTGGCCCGCTTAAGACAATATATTTTAAAGCGGGAGTTACTTGGTAGTTTCAAGAAATTAATTGGAATAAATATTACATTGACTACAAGCTCCTTGATTTAAGCTCATTATTGGAAAAAGGCATGGGAGTATCCTTTTGCAAATCGAGTTATGCGAAGAGGCAAATACTCCGACAATGTATAAAAAAGCAGAAAAAGCAATGTGTAAAGGAATGGTGTGGCAGTTATTGGAAAACAATCTGAAAGGGAAGGTTCTTTCTTTTTTGTGCTCGTCTTGTATGCATTTTTTCCTGGCATTCTTTACAATTTCGGCAATGGAAAATACCCCGATTTGCTTTCCCAAGGTAATTATTTATGTAAATATTGTTGGCAATTTTCGCTGATGTCTGTAATATTGTCATTGATGTCAAAGGCAGCTTGTGCTATTAGACATTAATGTCAAAAGTTGAATTGCACAGACTTACAGTACAAATCGGACTCATGAAGAGCTTTTACTTATCAAATAAGTAAAGTAGTCTTGAGAACCCAAATGGGTCTTGTAGAGCAAATCGGGATTCCAGAACAACTTTACTTCTCTCAACTTTATAAGTTAAGTTGTCCCGAGAAACTGAATGGGCCTAGCAGTGTTAATCGGGTTTATGCAACGACTTTACTTGTCTCACTTTTATAAGTCAAGTTGTCTCAAGAACTCGAAAGGGTCTAGAAGAGTTGATCGGGGTTTTGGAAGCACTTTACTTCTTTCATGTTTATAAGATAAGCAATGTGGAAAACTTGAATGGGTCGAGGAAGAGGTAATCAGGATTTCGGAGTGACTTTGCTTCTCTCATGTTTATGAGTTAAGCAATGTGAAAAACTTGAATGGGTCTAGGTGAGTTAATTGGAGTTTTGCAACAACTTAGTTCATTTTAATAAGTTAAGCAAAGTTGAAAATCTGAATGGGTCTGGAAGAGTTGATCGGGTTTCTAAGATGACTTTACTTCATCCAAGTCTATAAGTCATGCTGAATGAAGAACCCGAAATGGTCTTGAAGAATTCTTACGAAAAAAGTGGCAAAGACAATTCTTTCGAAAGAATTGGCAAGGACAAATCTTTTAGACAAAAAGCCTGCGGAAACTGTTCCGAAGGGCATGTAGATGCCTACAAGAAAGCCGAAGGGTAAGTGGACAGTTCAAAAAAGCCGAAGGGTACATTCAAGAAAATCCGAAGGGTATGTGGACCCTTTCAGAAAAGCCGAAGGGCACTTCTCAAAAAGTCCGAAGGGCAAGTGGATTGTTCAACAAAGCCGAAGGACACTTCTTAAGAAGTTCGAAGGGTAAGTGGACCGCTTCAAAAAGTCCGAAGGGTATGAGAACCATTCAAGACTTCCGAAGGGACTGTTACAAAAAAAGCCGAAGGGTATGTGGACCTTTACAGAAAAGCTGACGGGTACATTTGCAAAGCCCTGAAGGGTATGTTTCCTAAACAAAAGTGCCGAAAGGGAACCCAAACAAAAAGTCCGTGGAAATTGTCTTGAAGGGGACCCAGACAAAAAGCCCACGAAAATTGTCCCAAAGGGGACATGTTAAAGTTCAAGCAAGTCTGAAGAGATCGACGAAGGGGAAGCATCTCAAAGATGCCAAAAGAAGCGAGATGAAGTCAACATGTCGAAGGTTAATGATCTAGTCAACATAAAGAGCAAGCATCTTTGATGATCCAACGACACACACAAGTCAAGATTAAGAAGATCCAATGGAGCGAGTAAATCCAAAGCCTTAAAGGTGCTCAAAGGTTAATGCACAGTGGCAAAGTTAAAGATCGAGCATATTCAAATAAATCGAAAGGAGCGAAAGCGATGTTGATATATATGAAGTAGCGAGATGCAAAGAAGAGCTCGATGGTTAGACTTGGCGCAAAGAAAGAAATCAAAGACCCGCATTTACTATATTCTCAACGAACAATCGAAGGAACAGACAAAAGTTGTAAATGATTGTGCAGAGCTCGAGATTGATCAATCCAACCAATCAATCATCGATTAAGGAGGTTGTGCATTTAAGAGAAATCTAGCAACGGCCAAACATAGTAAAGAGACCAGAACATTACGACGTGATGCATGAACCAAGACACGAAAAGGAAATGATGCAGTTATGACTAGAATCCAACAGTCGTCAAAGATAGAAAAGAGATATGAGCATTGAATCAAGACACAGGAATTCGCATATGTCAAAGTCGCTTGAATGTGAACAGATAGCAGGAGTTAGTCAAGAGGCACTGAAGTGTGAACACATTGCATAAATGAAACCTTAAAACTCAATGTATAAACACATCTTATTCATTTGTGAGGTTGTTGTTGTTGCAATCGAGAGTCTTGTAGAGCAACTCGAAGAGTGTCACTTTGAAATGTATGCAGACACAGAGTGAAAGACAGAGCAACAGAGAGTGAGGCAGAAAGGAAGAAAGAGCACACAAAGAATGTGCAAAGATTTACAGTTTGCTTTGCTGGAGGACAGTCTATTTTCTTTCAGCTGTGATAACTTTCTTTCTTGTCTTTTGATTTTCGTTGAAGGCTTAGGTCGACTGCTTTTGGATTTTGAAGGAGAAGGGAACATCAAAGGAATTCAAGTAGCCAATTGGATACCGAGTATCTGCCACCTACAATTTGTTGAGGAAAACTTGGGAAGCTCGTCTGGTTGAAGCACAAGCTTTTAACGGAATGCCTTGATATCTAGTTTAGGGCTTCAGGGCAGGATGATATTGAAGCCAAATCACTAGTATTTTTGAACACACAGGGACATTCAAAACAGGATTCTAACTACTTTTGGATTTGTTAGAGCCTCTCTTCGTGTCAGATACCTTGGAGTGCCTTTAGTGATTTCTCAGCTTAGGGGACTTGAGTGGAAAGCTAACCTGGACAAGATTAAAGGCCAAATATCCCATTGGACTGTGAGATGGTTAAATCTGGCTGGTTGGATAACCTTAATCAAGTCAGTCTCACATTCAATCCCTATCTATTCTTTTGCGTCCTTGGCTGCTCCAAAATCTGCTTTAAAAGAGACAGATAAACTTGTGTCAATTTCTCTAGTCTGTAGAGCAAATTAAAAAGAAGTGGATTTCGATTAGTTGGGATCAAACATTTCAATCCCCCATGTTCCTCATGCTGGGGCTGGGTTTGTCATATGGAATTGTCTGAAGATGGGCAGCCAGATTATTAAGGAGGGAAGCTTGTGGATGATTGTAGATGGTAGAACTGCATTTATTTGGGAGGATTCTTGGCATCAGAACAAATCCTTGATACAAGAATATCCGGAATTAGAACCCCCAAAGGTTACTTGGGATCCCCCAAGCCAACGGAAATTGTTTGAATTCCTTTGTTTTTAGGAGAGTGACGGAGTTTTGAATATGAAATGGAAACCCATGGAACTTTGGCTGTGTGAAGGTGCCCCAATTCTCAGAAGCAAGCTATGGTGTATTCTTCAGAATAGACCATGTGCTGGAGGATGTGGGAGTGATGGTGATAATGTGCTTTGATGCAGTTGGAAGGGAAGGAGTAAATACTCTATCAAAGAAGGCTATACACTACTTATTGCCAGTGATCTAAGAGAGGATCGACACTAAGTATGGGATCAGGTTTGGAACTCAAATAACTGGCCTAAGGTAAATGCTTTCTCTTGGCTGGTAGCATATAACAAGTTCTTAACACAAAAATTTGAGAAGAAGAGGTTGGTTTGGACCCTCTCATTGTGTTCTTTGCTATGCTAAGGAAGAGATTGTTAGGTCTTGTGATCCAAGGTTGTGTGTAGTACATAGTTTTGAAATAAATGTGGTTAGTATGGGGCATGCATCTCATGGAAAGTGTTTGAATTACTTTGTTTTTAGGAGAGTGATGAAGTTTTGAATATGAAATGGAAACCCATGGAACTTTGGCTACGTGAAGGTGCCCAAGTTCTCAAAAGCAAGCTATGGTGGATTCTTCAGAATAGACCATAGTTCGCATAACCAGTACTCGCCAAGGGGCCATTTTGGGTAACCAATGGTTATTTGACAAAGCTAGTCGAATAATCAGCAATAACCAACAAAGGCAAAAAATACAAAAAATTATCAAAAAAACATATTTTTTTTAGAAATTGCAGAAGCAAAATAAATGAACTAAGTCTTTAAAAGTTGAAAAATGTTTTCTATTAGATTTCAATACAAATAAAGTACAAAAGCGTATAACCATGTGAATACAACATAGTCACAAACTACAATGATACTTAGAGTCTTATACAAGAATCCACAAGTACAAATTACAATAATCTATAATTTTCTCTTCCCTACTCTCTGGAAAACTAAGGGAGACTAAGAAACTCTAGTCCTCCCACTCGACTGCCCCGCCTTGCTTTGTCTAGAAGGCTACATTTGCGCTTGTCACTCCACCTCTACCTCTGTCTCATCTTCAAGGATGTCTTCCAATTTAGTCTATCCTCTTTTTGCTTCAGCTACACCCTTCATAGCTTGCCTCTCGAAATCAACAATCTCCTTCTCTCTGAACATGGGGGCCTCCTCCTGTGCAATCCAATTGCAGTAGGGATCGATCTTATCTAGATCAATAGACTCCTCTGATGCATTCTCCAACTTCTTTGTGTGAAGTTGAAAGTTGATTGCACAAAAACCAAGTCATTGAGGCGTTGCTGGCTCAACTTGTTGCGTTTCTTCATGTGAATGGAATCAAACAAACTCCAATTGCACTCACATCCAGAAGTGCTACAAGGTTGAGATAAAATTTAGAGGGCTAGTGTTTTGAAAATTTGGGGCATTTCCACCTCAATCTTTCCACCACGACCTTGCCAAAAAGATATTCAAAACTTTGTAAGAAATTAATAATTGTAAATATGTAACTGATAAGGTACATGTAAATACTTCATTTTGTATTACCTGGTGATTGTGTGGCTCTCTCTTGAATAACTAGTGTTGAAGAAAAGAGTCTCCCCCTTGTCTACTTGTAGTTTTGCAACTCTGCAATAATGAGGTCCTTCACCTCAACGTTAGGTGTCATACTCTCAATGCATGTTGAGAGCCCCTCCATAACCTCTCTATTAGCAGTTGTGAAGCTATCGAAGTAAAAAAACTTGGGGTTAAGGTAGTACTGCACTGCATGGATGGGTTGATGGAGTTGATTGTTCCACCTCCGATCAATCAACTCCCAAATAGGATCAAATTTGACATGATCCTCTCTATAATAGTTTTGGACAATCTATTTGGCCCTATACATCGCCTCATAAATATAACCCATTGGATTTTGCTCTCCATCCACCAATCACAAAACCCTCACCAAAGACTCGAACACCTACAAAGTTACAAACAATTTAAATTTAGTGTTGCAAACTTATAGATAAATTATAAAATAAATACTTTAAGTTTAAAAAAATTAAAAACAAGGAAAACAAATTGAAATTTAAATTGTAATTTCAAATTACCTTGACAATCTTTGTAGCTCTCATTTTGAAGGTCTCATTGAAAACTGTCTTCCCAACCTTCACTCCATCAACTTTCTTGGAATATGATGATTCCACCCATGCTTGAGGCACAAACATTTACTTCAAAAGAGTCAACAAACTGCAAATACTTTGCAATATAAGAAAGTTCATTGCAAACCTAGTGACCCCTGCTTGAACAAGTTTTTTTCCTTTAGTGTGCTCTTTCATCAAGTTGAGAACCCAAGGGTGATTGTAGATATATTTTGTTATATCTCTAACTTCTACAACTGGTCACACCCAATCAAGTTTGTCTGTCCTTTAAAAGAAGGTCAAAGCAATGGGTCGCACAAAGTGTCCAAAAGAGAGATGGATGTCTCTCTCTAAGAAGTCTTTTAGCCGCCACATATGCTATTGCATTGTTTGTGATAATTTGGCCAACATTCTCGATGCCCACCTCTAAAACAACCTCGTTTAACATCAAGCGCAAAGTTTATGTATTTTATTTTACTAGATACATCAATAGACTTCAAAAAAACTAGCTCATTATTTGAAGCTGCCAAAAAGTTGATGAGAGTGCGGTTTTTTCCCATCCATCTATCAGAAAGAATTGTGCATCCGATTTTGGCACAACCTCTTCTGATTTTCGACAATTAGCTTTGCATCTTCAACTGCATTCTTGAGCAACTCCTTACTTAAGTCTTTTGGAGAGGGTTCCCTTGCAACTGTCAATGTTGTCACTAAATATTCTTAGTACGGGCTCCTCGTCACATTGAAGGGAAGGTTGTTGAAGTACCAAAAATTTGTACATGATTTATTTGCCTTCGCATGTGTTTGCTTGTTCCATCCTGTAGCTTGTAAAGGATGTGCCCCAAGTATTTTTTTAGGCACAAAAAATGAGTGTAACTAAGTCAAAGCTGATGAAGATGTGCTTTGGCGCTTGCGTGGACCACGAGTAGAGCCCCCAATTTTTGTCATCGTTGTCGCTTCTTCTTTTGCCAATGTGGGAGCAATGGTCATTGTTAGGGCTACTTGCATCCTTGTCCAATCTAGTTTTGTTTTGTCCAATGATGTAAGCTCTACAATCATCTATCGTTTTGGCTCTTTGGTGACATTGGAACAAGGCGCTACCTTGCGGCAAGGAATGCATAAAAGATAGTACTTCATGCAATTGATGTCTCCTAACATTCTCTTCAAGCCAAAGTTGCAAATTGAAATCATTTGGGATGTTTCAACCCACATGGCATACTTCTAAGCACCGGTGCGAGCGTTAGGGAAAGCCAATTGGCTAACACTGGTTGAATCTGACTCTGATGCACTAACAGATGCCATTGTTTGCTAATAGATAACTTGTAAAATGCAAACATGTTGAAAATAACATTAAAAAATTATAAAATAAAAACATTTAATACAAATTAAAATACGATATATAAATTATAATGATAAACTATTAAACGAAAACTAAAATACATTTTGATTTAATGAACAAATTGAAAACTATAGTCGAAATAGTTAAAAAACAACAATAAATAAATTATAATGATAAACGAAAACTGACTATAACACCAATGATTAAAAAACATTTTTAATTTAAAATTTTAAAAAGAGGCATAAATTATAAATGCTAAACACTAAAATTGAACGGAATGCATGAAATTTGAACGGAATGCATCAAATTTGAATAATAAAATTTAAAATATTTATCAAACATTTTTATAATTAAATTATAATTCCTTTGCATGCTCGGAAATAAATTTAAAAAAAAAAGTTGTACTAACTTATAAATCGCTTTGTCGAATTCTCCTTCTAATCCGCTCTTGAATGCTCGAAATCTTGTGTAAATGAAATGAGACGGGTTGTGTGACAATTTATTAGACAAATTTTTGTGTATTTGCAACATATTTGCAATGTTTTGCACCAAATCCGCATTTCTGCAACATTTTGAACTGTTTTGCTGGGAATCCCGCATTTTAGTAGAGTGGGGATATAACGGGCCGGATACTCACGATTACTCGCCGGCCTAAAAACTTTGATTTTTTTTTTTGAACCACGGTTTTGAGTGGCGGTTGTTTGCCACAACAAAAAATCGGCGAGTAACCGACCAACCAACAGTTACTCGTCGGTTGTGCCATCTATGGAATAGACCATGTGTTGGAGGATGTGGGAGCGATGGTGATAATGTGCTTTGATGCAGTTGGAATGGAAGGAGTAAATACTCTATCAAAGAAGGCTATATGCTTCTTATTGCTAATGATCTAAGTGAGGATTGACACCAAGTATGGGATCAGGTTTGGAACTCAAATAAATGGCCTAAGGTAAATGCATTATCTTGGTTGGTAGCACTAAGCATATAACAAGTTCGACACAAAAAAAGTTGAGAAGAGGAGGTTGGTTTGGACCCTCTCATTGTGTTTTTTGCTATGCTGAGGAAGAGATTGTTAGGTCTTGTGATCCAAGGTTGTGTGTAGCTACATAGTTTTGAAATAAATGTGGTTAGTATGGGGCATGCATCTCATGTAGAGACACCCCCGTTAGAGTTAGTAACTTATATTTAGAAACGAATTAATGTTTATGTTAGTGAGTTAGGTGAGTCGGGTGGTTGGTTGGTAGTTTGGACCATTGAGTCCCGTATGTGAAAGCTTACAAAAGCTTTAGGGAGAAAGAACAATCTTGAACATTTATGTTATGTAAGCTTTGTTTTGATCAATAAAATAATGTAGCTTTTCCAATTATCTACTTGCCCATTTTCCATTAGTGGTATCAAATTGCGAATGAAAATGGGCCGTGAACAAATGTGAGCAATGAAAATGAGGAAGCAAAGAAGAGAAGGAAGAATTAGAAATTTTACGCGAGGAGAGTATGGAAATTTAATTTTTGCTACTACAGAGTTTTGATGCAATACATTTTTTTTGTGTTCAAATTTGTTTTTGCTAGGAGTGAAACTTCTGCTAGTATTTGTTGTATGGCATCATTAGATACCTTAATGGTGTCATTATTTGAATTCCTATACTGGAACAAATGTAATAAGCATTTCCTGAAGTGTTTTTGCTTTACTTGGAGTGTTGAAAACTCATTTTTTCTCTACTTGGCCATGAAAAATTGTGTCGGACATGATTGTGGCTGCCAAAATATCCTCAGAACATCTATTGAACCTTGATATTTTTCTTGAGCATGGAGATTGCCTCAGCTTGTGCATGAAGATTGATAGGGAAGCATGGAAAGAGGTTGAAATGGCACCCAAAGCATGGCAAGTATCCGTCAAAGCGTGATAAACATTTCCTTGATAAGGTTTAAGGTTCTAACTTCCACGTAACTCTCAATTAGTTTATTTTTCATGAACATGCAAGGTTGAGTTATCTAATAGTTTTAGCTTTTATATGTCAATTGCATGCATAGAAGTAGTAGTAGTTGTCAAATGATAAGTCAATGCTCACTTAGAGGTCAAGAGGTCTAAATGCATCAAATGCAAAGCCAATGCAAAACCGAATTTTCAAATCCTGTCATTTTTAATGCAAATTGCCTATGACTAATTTTTTTCATTTTGCATTTTTGTGTGAAGGTAGGTGTGCGACCACTTATTTTGTAGGTTTTGGAACATGTCAAGTTTATCAGAAGAGTTATCTTTTGATTTGGAAGTCCCCCTTTGTGTTTTTGAAGAAAATGTATAAAAAATGAGAAACAAGGAGTTTAAAATGTATTAAGGATGCATTTCTGGTCATATTCGACACAATAGTATTGTTGTGAAATTGAAAATGCACTGCTTTTTGAGAAGCATTTGGGTTCTATAGTTCTATCAAGATTGACTTGATTGATAGAGCCTGCAAAGATTCATCTTGAGTTAGCTATTAGCTCAAAGATAAGAATGATGGTTTGGTAGCTTTTTTTTTTTTTAATGATTTTGTTCCAAAATTTGCCAGATGGTAATACTTTTTTCTTTCCCTGATATCATGGATGAGGAGCAGACCAATTCTCTATTAGTGTAACTTTTGCTGCATAGATTTCTCATGCCATGTTTGACTGGGGGGAAGATATTGTTTTCGTTTTTTATCAGTTTTTAGATAATTGTACATGTTGATAGGGGTTGAAAGCACCATTAGTGTTTGCAAAGTGATCAGAGTTGTTGCGCATTAGGTAAGATGTGCCATACATGAGGTACAAATTTATCCTCTAAATAGGGGTCGGCATGGTTGCATATTCCTATTGGTAAGATTCTTCAGCAGAATTATAAGCGTAGAAAGATACACTATAGAGGTTAAAATCATATCACATTACACCACATAGGTTACAATCATAACAATTGTGAATTGCGGTATCGTTTGAAGCTTCATGACAGTTCATACACTTGGATGAAGAATATATAATAATTTATATAAGGAAAATGCATATATACTATGGTATATATGTAAATATCCCTTAATTGATAGTTAAGAAGGTAAATAAGTGTAAACCAATGGCTACCAAAAGTGACTATTAGTGAAATGATCTAACCTTTTGCTTTTAAAGGTATAATGATGTAAAACGGTGTGGAAGAGAAGATGAGAATAATAAGAAATGGTAAGAGAAAAAGAATAGAGAGAGAACATATAAAGAATAGTATAAGGAGTGCAGAGGTATGATTAAAGAGAAATGCAGAGTGTAATAGCTGTTTTATGATTTAATATATGAATAAAGAAAGGTAGAGTAAGAGATATGTATGCACTGTGTATGTGGATGAATGTACCGACCGTAAAATATTATGAATGCACTTATTAATTGAGTAGTCACATACAATACTAACCTATGTGCTACATTAGCTCTAGCTAAAGTTATCTTGAACCACATAAGCATGTTTGACAAAGTTGCAGATTTTATGTCAACATTTGGTGGCACTGCCTGGACTTTGGTTATCTAATGTCCAGAGAATAGTAATTCACATTAAAGTGATTAGAAGATTTTGGGAAGACTATAGCTAAGATTTTTTTTCCAGCCCCCTCCATATGCATGTTGGAGAGATGCAGCTATTAAAAACATGTGCGAGCCCTCTCTAAGGGGCTAGAAACCTAAGGGATGGTGCACGAGAAGGGGGGTGATCCTTGAAAGAATGTAACTTATGAAGATGACTGTTGGGGGGGAATAAATAGAATGCATGATAACGCAAGGGGATTATTAAGAGGAAAAAAATGAAATTAGAAAAATAAAGGAAGAGATTAAAAGTCGAAAAATTTAAAATCAAAAAGAGAAAAAAGATAAATAGAAAAGAAAGAGAGAAGGTAAGGAGATTGAAGAAGGCATAGTAGATACTGAAGACAATAACGTAGAAGGTAATATGGATAAGAAAAAATATGAAGAGGAAGAAGAAATTAGTTTAGTTAAAAGGAGGAAGAAGTTAAATTAGAAGTACAAGTACAAGAAGATGACAAAGAAGAAAATGAAAATGATTTGAAAAGTCATCTGATTTCAAACCCCAAACCGGAAGATACTGCACATGGAGATGAACTCCCTAGGCAAAGTGCCATCTCCTTTGCCGCCAATAGGAATAAGGAGAAATTGAGAAAGAGTGAAGAAGTACGGAATAGTAAGGACATCGAAGGACAAAGTGAAATTATCCAAGAGAAAGAATTTAGTAAGGACATAAAAGGAAAAAGAGAAATTATCCAAGAGAAAGAAGATCTAGATCTATTCTGCCAATAATGGGACTAAACATGATGAAATTACCACTATTTGGGAAAGATATAAAAGATGTGGAGGAACACTTGTTTGTGCTAAATTGTTACTAGAGGAGTCATGGGATAAGTGATCCTCGAATAAATTTTTTTGATTTTGTGGGTACCCTAAGGGACAAGACATTGTAATGGTATATGAAGATAAGCCCAAACCATAATATGACATGGGATGAAGTACAAAAGACATTTGAAAATGAATTTCATTACCTTGATGTATCAATAGAGAGTGTTACTAAGTTAAGACACTTCATACAAAACGAGAATGAGATGGTACAAGAGTATGACCAACGGTTTAAAGAAGTAGTGCAGAAATTAGAAGAACCATTGAATGAAAAACAAAGGATAGAATGCTTCATCTTAGGGTTGGCGCCATACATAAGATCTTCCATGGATGGAATGAAGTTTAAGACAATTGTGGAGACATTAGAAATGGCGACACGATTAGAAGCACAATCATGGATAAGGGAGAATGGTTTTGTGGTGAAAGTGGAGTTACAAAACCTGAAACAAGAGTTGATGTTATTATGTTTGAAGCAAGAAATTTTGATGAAAGAGAAACAAGATAATCTACTCTGTGGCAGTGTTCTGCAAATCCAAAAAAATGGTGTGTAGAATGTGGCAATGAGGGACACATGGAAACAAAGTGCCCAAATTAATGAGATACCAAGAAAAGCAACAACATTGAGAAAAATATCACCACAACCATATAAAGAAAGGCTATAGTGTGGGTTTTGTTGAAGTTGGGACCAACATGATCAAAGGATGTGCCTGTTAGCAGAAGAGGCTACATACACTCATCGCTATGAAGATAGGAATACCACAGAGGAATGGAATGAGTATAGAGGGAGAGCAAAAATTGGTCAACACATACCACAAGTAGCTCAGAGTTATACTGAAACCCTCGTGGTACATGGTTATCAACCCTAAATTTAATATCAAATATTGCCTCCACCAAAGCCAAGTAAGGGACCACCAGGGCCACAAAATCAATATTGCAATGAGTACCAGGGAGGAAAATAGGGAAGATACTTTGGAGGATATCGTGAAGATAATAGAGGTGAATACAGAGGAGTGTTCTAATGAGGAAGAGGCAATAACCAAGATAGGGAAATGATCACTTGCTTTTGGTGTGGTAAGAAAGGACAAATTGTGAGAAATTTTACAAAGGGAAATCATATACATTGTGGATTCCGCCAAGAAAGGGGTACACATGATTCATTTAATTGGACACAGTTGAGCAATACTATAGAAATAGGGGCGTTAACATTGAAGAGCTTGTAAGCACGATACCTTGCAAAGGAAAACATCATCTAAAAGGGATACCACGGTCCCGGGAAATGATGCAGAGATGTATCGAAATACATAAACCAAAACCATCTAATGCTTAGGATGATAGTGAAGAGGTAGAAGTAAGGCCACAAATGGAAAAAAATGTTATGTGAGAAACTACATAAACATTTTTCAAATAGTGAAATCTTAGGAAAATTAAATGGGGAGTTAGTTGAGGAATCAAGACAGGAAGAAGGGAAGAGGATACAATGGGTTAAGAAAAATGTAAACCTGGAATTTTTATTTTATTTTTGAATTAACCATAAATGGAAGAAGAATATTTTGTTGGATGTGAAAGTAAATGGGTAGAATCTTGAAAATGCATTGTTGGATGTGAAAGGAAATGGGTAGAATCTTGAAAATGCATTGTTGGATTTACGAGCAGACATCAACATAATGTTGTAGAGTAATTGGGAAAAGTTAGGAAACCACCCATTAAATGCGGTAACATACGACATTGCACTAGCATATAGGACCTTGAGATCTCCCATTGGTGTGCTTTTATGTACGGAGGTAGATTTCATGGGGATTAATAAAAAGTTTGATTTTGAAGTCATGGAGATATATGTAAATAATGCATCATATCCCATTTTACTAAATTTGAAACGGTTTGTAGATTGTAATGGGATAATGGACTCAAAAAGTGAAGAAATCACAATGGAAGGAAATGGAGTGATAGCCCACTTACCATTAGAAATGGCTGTCTTTTGCATGGACCATAGCGAAATGGGATGACCAGGAGAGCAACGACCAAGAGGACGTTTGTGGCATAACCTTAAGTAGAAAAGATCCCAACTTGAAAAAAGACTACAAAGCAAACAAGGAGGACCATATTATCTTGAAAATCGAAGAACCCGAGTCAAACTCAGAGATTGATATTACATCACAAAGATATAAAGAACCTAAAAAAAGAGTTAAAATGGTTATTCCACATAAAGAGGAGGGTTCCCATATTGACCAAAGATATGGCAAACCTAGGGGAAATACCGCAAACCAAAAAGAAGCGATTATTATGTATTAAAAGAGGAGATTTGTGTGTGAATATTATGAAAATCAATGGTAAAGGATACTTAGAGGACTATTTATCATGGATGCATAAGGTAATCCCAAATGATGGTACAACCCTAGGAGAGTGGGGAAAGATGCCGCAATACTATAAGACAAATAAGGAAGTGAAGGAGCCCGTGGAACAAAATGATTCAAGATACCTTAAGATAGAGGTAGAAGAAGGTGAGGATTTACTAGAACCATGTAAAAATAAAAACAAGTACATATACCAGCCGCAAGAAGTCAAAAATGAGAATATGTTGTTCAAGGAGAAGCAAAAGATGGAAAAAGCATGGGAATATTGGGAAGAAGAAGAAGCAAGGAAAATAATAGTTATTGGTACCAAACTAAAAGCAAATAACACAAATTTAATATATATATATATATATATATAATGGAAAAAATAAAAAACAATTTTGAAAAAAAAAGAGAAATTCAAAAAAAATTTGAAAAAAAAGAGAAAAATACAAAACAATTTTGGGAAAAAATAAGCAAACATAAAAAATAGAAAACTAAATAAAAGAAAAATATATGGATTGATCGCCACATTGAAAACTGGGAAATGACAGCTTGGTGTGGTAAGTCTTGAGGACAAGACAATATTTCAAAAAGGGGGTAAATGGTGGTTGGATTCTTCATAAAGTTAGAAAAGCATTTTGTATACTGCAAAAGCCTCACACATGCCGTAGTGACAATAAAACTGATATATAGACAAAACAGAGCAGTAGCCATGTGTGGAGATTTGTAAGGCCTTATAAAGATATATTGTATCTTCTAGGGCATTAGTGCATTCAATGGAGTCACAGCATAGTCTAGTTCTTTTCTGCAAAAGTAGAAGAGTCAGAGTGCTGCCAAAAGGTCTTTGAGAAGTTGTATTTTCACTACACAGGTACTGCAATAACTTGCGATAAGATTGAAGCACGAAATTGAAATCATGAGCATATATAGCATCAGTACATTTAATTCAGAGCTTCCAGAAGAACCATAGTTGAAGAAGGTTTCTTTTTTATAAGGGGTGACATTGTTCTATAAATCCAGTCAGGCGAGTTGAGCAAGGATACTGCAGTATCGTATGCCAGACCTAAAATTTTCTACCCATAATTTTCTGGTTGTTGATTGTGTTAAACTTCCACAGTAAAAAAATGATATCATTTTTGCATAATGGTATGAGGTAGACGTGTTGTTTTGGATTGTAAAGGCCGGGTAAATGTTGGCATGATTCTTCAACATAATTATAAGAATAGAAAGATACAAAGGCTCAGTACAGACTACAATGATATCGCAATTGAAGTGCAGTATCGTACGAAGCTTCACAACATGTTCCAGACACTTGGATGAAGAATATATAATAGTTTATAAAAGGAAAACGCATATATACTATGGTCTATATGTAAATATCCTCTGTAGTTAAGAAGGTAAATAACTGTAAACCAGTGGCTACCAAAAGTAACTATTTGTGAAAAGACGTAAGCTTTGACTTTTAAAGGCTAAATAATGAGTAAAATGGTGTGGAAGAGAAATAAGAATAATAGGAAGAAATGACAAGAGAAAGAGATTAGAGAGAGAGCATATAGAGAATAGTATAAGAGAGTGCAACAGTATATAATAAAGAGATCTAAAGAATGTAATGGATGTTTTATGATTTAATAAATGAATAAAGAGAGGTAGAGTAGGAAATATGTGTACTATGTATTGTGTACTATGTATGTGGATGATTGTACCTACTTCAAAAATCTATGAATGCACTTACTAAGTAATCACACACAATACTAACATTTGCACTACATTAGCTAGACCTAAAGTCATCTCGAACCGCTTAAACATCTGTGACCAAGTTGCAGATTTTATGTCAACAATTCTCATGATGATGCTCATACTATTGTATAGGTACGGATGATTAGAGGATGGGTACTCTCAGGATGATATTCATCTTTGTGTCATGTAGTGTCATAGGGCACATGGCACAGGAAGGGCAGGGTGCAGCTGCAGTAGACGTGTTTACATAGGTTGATCAGTGCCAAATGTACAATAGGCCAATTGGCAGGTTGTGGCAAGTGTAGGAAAATGGAAGCCTAGATAGATAGTAGGAAAATGCCCTTCAATGAACGGAAGAATTTTTAGGATGTCACTTTTTTTCTTTTTTAATGTGTTGAGATATAATATATTGGATTTTGCATTATTTACTTGTTGCCCTGAAGTTGATTGATAGGTATGGAGGATATCCTTGAGATGAGCAACTTCCTTGATTAGGACTGTTGAAAAAAGGAGGGTATCATCTAAAAAATGGAAATTGGTATATCTAGTTCCACTCTCATTGGGCTGATATACCATGAATTTTATCGTCATTTTTGGCTTGGTGGGCTGCTCTTCTTGTGTTTTCACTCACAAGGATGAAGAGACTTTGGAATTTCACGATTAAAGCTTGAAGCTTTACAAGGTAGTGTTTTTATGCACTACATTTTAGAAAGCTCACGGGATATCTTATTTGGAAGAATTTTTGAATCCAAAGGGGCCTTAGTCAAAATGGAAGACAAAAGTAGAAAATGATGAATTAAAGAATTGAGAAGGAAGAATGAAGGACCTAGTGGGGGACTGGGGATTTGAGGCCAATGTGTTTCTAAAATTGTTGCATTCAACTTGTGATTGGAGGTTTATCTTCAACAACATTTGGTAGCTTATTTATAACTCAATAGTCCCCTAGTAAGAGAAGTTCTTGACATTTAAAACTGCATTGTGTATCTGAACTTCTAAAGCAACCAATGACTTAAGTACTTTGAATACACCATCTGTTGTTGAAGCATCTGGCCAGTCTTGAAACATTGGCTCATTTTTCTTCTTGTTCTTCATTATTTGGGTGAAATCTCCTTTATTTAACAATCTTTGATCATTTGCCTGTTGGGAATGGAGTCCTTGCTGAATCAAAAGATTTGTGTGGCTTTGCATGCTTCATGTTTGTTTAACACACTAATTGCCCTCTAGTTAGCATCAAATCTGTCTTGGATGCTTGCTGTGAACAATTTATTGGTTGGCAGAGCAAATAATTGGTCCTTGTAGCTCAGAGTTTCTGCTGTTTTGGAACCAATATTGTGCAATGATGTATCGACTTCTGCCTGGATGGTTTGGCTCTGAGCCACAACATCATTAATGAATTTTAGAGACTCTGATAGGCTAGATACTGCTTGCGTGATCTTGTCCCAATAGGACCTGCATATCTCTATTTTTAGGTCCAGGGAAAGAACTTTACTCTCTAGCTCTATGATTTTGTTATTGGCCTCCTTGACATTGCTATCATTGGTAGCCATTTTTGCATCAAGTTGGGCCTCTGATATTGTTCCCATTAGCTGTTTATTTGACAAGGAGATTTGTAACTCCAAGCCCTTGTTTCTTATTTGTTCATTTTCCAGATTCTCATTTGTCTGCTAAAGCTTTTCTTTATTCTTTTTTTTTCTTGTCTAGCTTGCGATAATCAGTACTGACCATTTTAATGCTTTGGTCCAGGAATTGAGCTGTGTCTTTAGGCTCAGCCTACTTAAAACTAAGAAAAACAACAAGTGTAATAATCTGAGGGGGTCATCTGATTCACTGGCTTGGCTGGTATGGGAATCATTCCCCATGTGTTAAATAGTTGTACCTTCGGGTCATACCAACTCCTTATTTTGTAGCCAATTGTTTGTGTGGCCATCTTGGCACCTTTTTGTTGATAATAACTTGAAAATGGTGCGTTAGATTTGTGGGACAACCTACGATCTGCCCCACAGGGCTTATTGCAGAAGCTGATTGAGTGAAGGATGGAGGGGTCAAGGGAGTAATAGTGGAAGTGATTGTAGTAGGTTGAGAGGTGAAAGAGGATAGGGGAGTTGGTGAAAAGAGGCTAAGATGGGAGAGTGTAGGAGTTAGTTTAACATGGGTTATGGACATCTATTGCTATGTCTAGGTTAGTATGTTTCCTATTTTAGTTATTAGGAAATTAGAAAAAACATGATTAAGTAGGTAGGCCAATAGGAATTAGGTAACTTGACCAATCAAAACAAGAGTTTTGTAAGCAGGTCTATAGCATTATTTCTAGGTTTCATAAATGTTTTTCTATAATTTAGATCATTCTCCCTCACTTGTAGAGAATTCTAGATAATTTAGAGGTTGTAGGAATACTTGTGATGCATGAAAGCACCCAACAGTTTGTATTCCTCCTTTGAGGAACTTAGTGAGAGGTAATATAATTTACGGTTTTCTTGTTTTCATCTACTATATCATTCTATTGTATTCAGTTTGTAGTTTAGGATCTTTGTTTATACAAGAAAGATATTGGGTTGTGGGTAAAAAATCACAAAAAGAGGAGTTTGTGGGAAAAAATTTCAGTTTCAGTTTTTTTAGCATTTCAGGGGATTTTTTAGAAATTTTTAGAAAATTTACATTTTTTTCAGTTTACATGGATCTTACAAATATAAATAAAGATAACATTTTTCAAAGGCTCAAAGGCCTTGGTTGGACCCCTATCCAACCCACTATGCTTGCCGAGCTCGTCGACCCTCCACCTTGAGCTCGCTAGAGTGAGTTGTCCCCTACCCTGCATGCTGGTGCACCCCTTGCCACCCCTTGTATCCTTGTCTCCTTCCTTCTGCCCCACTCCACCACCCCTTCCCCCTGTGCGTTACTACTTGTGCCTTGCATGACTTCCTTCCCTAGTGCCTCGAACCTGGGGTGTTAGCCCTCCACATCGCTTGGGCCTCACGATCACAGATGGTCTTTTAACATGTAGTGTCGACCCTTTTCAAAGGGTCGGTCTTTTTTTTTTTAAGGCCCTCCTTATCAACAAAGGCAGTTTAGACCATTTTCATGTTGTGAAGGCCCATTGTACATTTTTTCTTGTTGAGACATCCTTGCTGAACCTATAACTACTTAAGGCATTTTTCCGGTCATGTTGAACACCAGAAGGGTTGTGGTAGGTGGTCATGCCCCTCACAAAGACCCCCTTTTTAGAAACAACCTAAACGACCCCCATTACCAACAAATTCAAACAACCTATTCTCTTCACTAGGAACTCCATTTCGAGTGCAATTTTTTTTGAAACCGCATATTTTTAGTGAATTTTCCAGATTTATAGTCAGAAATGCTTTATATTGTACAAGAAAGCAAAATTTGCATGTTTCTCATTTTAAGAAATTTTAAAAAAATAAAAAAAATTACCTACTTTATATTAATTAGAAAAGCTTATGTACAAATTCTTCCATGCCAAGCATGGAAGCTGTTAGCCATATCAGAAGCTTGATAAACATTAAAACCAATATTCCTATTCATTAAGCAGAGTCTAAATTAAGAATTGTCCTAATAGCGTGTTGAATCTTATTAGACCACCACAAAGGAGGTGGTCCATAGCAAAGGACATCATCATTATTGTCGAAGGCTCAATTCACTAATCCATCTACAACTTTATTCTGCTATCGAGGAATATGTTTGAAAATAATTTGCTAGAAGGTATGCAATTTTTGGATTTGATCAATTTCTTTTGCAAGTCGCCAACTGGGAGGATTTCCATTATTTGAGTTGCTAAGTAAATTCATCATGATTTTGGAATCAGATTGAACTTGATCTTTTGCCATCTTATTCTGATAGCTTCTTGCATTCCTCTACGAATAGCTCTTATTTCAGCCAGATTATTCGTAGAGATACCCATATTTTCCGCAAAGATAAAGCATACCTCTCCATGTCTAGTACACCCAATACCTTGATCTTTTGCCATCTTATTCTGATAGCTTCTTGCATTCCTCTACGAATAGCTCTTGTTTCAGCGAAATTATTCATAGAGATACCCATATTTTCCGCAAAGATAAAGCATACCTCTCCGTGTCTAGTACGCCCAATTCCTCCCATAGTTGTTCTCCTAGGATTGCCCCTTGAAGCACCATCAGTATTAAGAATGCCATGATAATCATTCATATCCTTTTCTGAAACATTATTGGTGTTTTGATCTTTGCATGAAAGCGAGGCATAGTAGCTGTTGTCAACCTAGAGCTGCGCCTTAATTCGAAGACGTGCGCGAGACGGCTAGTCCTCTATCCAGCTGAAACAATGGGATCTCCTCACAAGGGTGGGTACCTCAATAGTGAGAAGAACCTCCAAAGAAGGCTGGTTCCTGTATGATGTATCAATGAAGATTCCTACTCTATGCTGCTGACTACCGTGGAAAAGGGAGAAAGGAAACTTAAAAGGAGAAATCCTATCTAAAGGGGGTAATACACCAAGATTTTGATCCACTCAATTTGGAACCTTGAACACTGAACGAACAAGGGAGAAGAAAGACCTTAGACTTCAATTAATCATTTATGCATAAGTATTTCATGCAGAGGTTCAATCTAATAACTAAAACTTGAGGGAAAATGATGGGGAGAGGTCTGATAAAAGACACTTTGCGGCCACCTAACATCCACTTACAGTCTCAGCAAAAGACAATAAAGAACACTTTAACATGACCTACACAAGGATAATGTAGCAACTAGGTACGAAACAGAATTTGGGAAGGGAGAGAACTCTACCACTTATGCAAATTGCTGAAGAAATATACACTATGCCACGCTTGAAATCTGAAAGTACAATCCTTATTGATCGAAGAGGTTACACAACTCACCAATGGCAGAGTCTGGTCTAACCAAGAGAGATTGGATGATTTTAATCAAGGCTGAAATCCTTTATATAGAAAATTACAAGAGGCCAAAGATTGGCATAGAAACTTCAAGAGAAAGATTCACTTTTGTTAACTCAAAGCTTTACGTGGCCTTTCAATAAAATATATTTTCCTTTTTGTCCTTGCATGAAGCTTCTTCGCTTGATGAAGCAAACTTATCTTTGTTATGAACCGCCCACCTCTTTTTTTGCATGAAGATTCACGCAGATGTCAATTTTAGAACTCCACGTGCGCTGCTTGATGCCGAGTTGTAGTGTTTGAAAGCTGAGTTAAACGTTATTTAAGCCGAGATGGACGAAGAAATCATTCTCTTTCGCATGGAAAGCTTCTAGTGGATGTGGCGTTCAACCAATTAGTCAACTCTAAATCAGGAAAAGTCAACTTGTCGTTCGAATTCGGAACTCCTACTGAAGCTGGATTAGACTTTCGGATGCATGAGCTGGCTAGAGATGAACAGGACTTTAATAATCAATCAATTGAAGCTTTGACTGATTGTTCGAAAATAGCTCCGATGTTTGCATGTATTTCGTTCTATTCTGGTCTGTTGTTCGTATCTATTTCTGGCAGGATTCTATATTCGGATGTATTTGTCTATATTTTTACCCGTTTGGCCTTTTCTTTCGAAATTCTGGCATTATCCATTTTCCAACGGTTACTTTTCGCAGGCAAAATTTGACGGCTTGCGGGACGTCACCCTTAGTTTTCTTATTTTCTTCGAACTTCTCTGTTTGGCAATTTCCTTCGGCTTTATTTCCGCAGGCATTCTTTCGGCTTTATTTCCTGCGTCCTTTTCGGACTTCTGTCTCACCTCTTTCCCGCGGACAAAAAGTCCGCAAGAATTACCTTAGTCTTTGGCCTTTGGAATTCTTTCGGGTTTTTTTGGTCAGTCTTTCTCCGAATTCCTTCAGACAAAAAGTCCGAAGGAATTATTGCTTCTTTTGATTGTCTCTGCCTTAGCCTCATTTTTCTTTGTACAAAAAGTCCGAAAGAATTCACATCTCTTTGCTTCTTGTTTTTCTTGGTCTTTGCTCGGACTTTTCTTTGTGTAAGCCATTTCTGAATTCCTTCGGACAAAAAGTCCGAAGGATTCTTTCCGTTGCCTTTCCCTCCGAAATGTGCCTTTCGGGATTTCAAATGTGCCCTTCAGCAATCGACCAACTGCCCTCCGCCCGTCCAAGTGTCTTCCACCCATGCCCTTCGGAAAAATTGGAGGGCACTCGGGCTTTTTGCAAAAGTCTCTGAATTTTGTCTTCATCCTGCTCGAAGGGTAGGTGCCATTCGGGAATATTGAAAGTGACCCTTCCAAAGGGTACCCTACCCTTCGGAATTCTTGAAACTGTCTCTTTTCCGAATTAATCCTTGGCTTCTTTTGTGCAGACTTTTTTGTCTGTGGTCTTCCAAATTTCTTCGGACTTTTTGTCCGTAGAAATTATCTGCTTGAGTCCGTAGAAAATTTTCTGGTGGCAAGAGAAAATCTGATTTGTGGAAGATTTGGCAACAGTAGCCTCCTTAGGATCTAAAGAAAGCTATTTGTAAAGATAATCCCATTGTGGAGTTGCTTGAGCAGGAAGCTATATCTTATGTTTAAGGCTTTCTGTGAAATTGGATTTAATTGTTCCCAAACATATATAGCTTCTTTTCCGTTTTGTCTGAATATTCTATAGTTTCTCTCCTTCCCTATATTCCTCAATAGAAGGGAAATGCCACTTCACATAGCTGGAAGCATATTTTGTTCTTTAGGTATGGCTACCTTCCATATGCCCGTAACATTTGCAAGGGATTCACATCTGTTCCATTGAATCTTATTTACCAAAGCCAGTTGTTGCCATAAGGGCATTACCCATGGGCATTGAAAGAAAAGACGTTCTATAGTTTCCTCCTCTTGAGTACAAAGCTCGCATCTAAATGGACCAGAAATTCCTCTCTTTTTAAGCCTTTCCCCCATAAGGATTCTTTTATGTGTGAGAAGCCAAAGAAAGAAACTTACCTTGGGCCATAACCCTAGCTGCCATAATGCTTAAACAAGGTTTGATCAGGATGCGGCTGTGCTTTCATTAAAACATTATATCCTACAAATACCTCATATCTTCCAGAAGAGCTACCTCCAAATCCAATTTCATCCTGCTCAGAAGAGAAAAGAAGAGCTCGATCTCTCAAAATCTGGTTTAATAAAATCTGTTGTTCTTGAGCAATCCTTATAGGCCATTCTGATATAGGAATCCAATCATTTTCAGCTCCCTAGGGTCGAATTGTTGGTTGAATATACTTTGCAAAATTTTAAAAGGCTAATACTACAAAGTTGTAAGTAGTTGTGGGAGGCAAATTGTTGTAAACACACTAAATTATAAAGTGCCACATGTTTATGGGGGATACTTGATTTTAAGTATTTTTTAAGCATTTTCGTGTGTGCATAACTTCTAACATGAACATGTGGTTTTTCTATGCACTACTCTGATTTTTTGGTTGAGTAACATTGCTCGAGAATGTATGCAAACACCTAGTCCACTACATTGAGAGATATTTTGTTGCAAACAACTATTAACTAATTACAACATGGCATAATCAGTTTTGACAATTCCTTTGAATTTTGCAATCTATACATTGTTGTGACTATACATGGAAGACTTTTTTGTACTACATAGAGCCTTTGTCCTTTTCTATTTGGATAGGCACCTTCTCCTCTACACTGTGATAAATATGGTCAATGGTTCAATTCTTGTGATATAGTCTATGGTTACCTTTGTTTAGTGACTATATATGGAAGAGTTTTTTATGGCACAGAGCCTTCGTCCTTTTCTGTTTGGATAGGCACCTGCTTCTCCACACTTTGACCAATATAGTGAATGGTTCAATTCTTGTGATTTAGTCTATGGTCACCTTTGTTTAGTTATCTACATGGATTCTACATCAACATATCTCGCACACGGAATTTCCATTTACTGCAAGCAACTTCTTGAGCAAATGTTTGGAGATTCTACACCTGCTTCAGTGGACACTTAATTTGAGCTTTTGAAGTTTCTACCACTCCTTGATTGTGATGATTGCTTCCTATCAGATCTTGCTTTCCTTTTTGTAGAGCCCCCTTTCTGGGGTGAATATTTGCTAGATATAAAATGTCTTTTTGCATGCCCCTCTCTTGGGGATATTCTCTTACAAGATGTTGTTCTTCCTTCTATAGAGCCATCACACTTTTGTATACTATTTCAAAGGATTTTGTCTCCATTGATGGAAGTGCCCTTTTTGAGATTTCTGGGACTTCCACATTTCTTCACTTCAGTGATAATCTGCCTTTTCTTGTGGGTCCTCGTTTTTCACTTTGCCAAGGGTTTTTGAGATACACCCTCCATTTCATATGGACATTCTTCTAGCAAATGGTCCATGCCTTCCTTTGTTGATTCTACTTCAGTGGCAACTCTTTTAGTTCTTGTGCTAGATCTTTTCAAGCCTTCTTCACCATACTTCAGCCTTTGACCAGCTTTTGAGATCTTCTTTCAGTTGCCCTTTTAGTCCGTCTTGGAGTGGGCAGATTTTTAGTACACAACTTCTGCTCTTCGTTTTGCCAAGGGCAAATACGTTGTTCGGTGCAGGTGGACCTTCTTCAGTCTTTAGGCAAAGGCCCTTGTCATTGAAATTCAACTGTTGACTCACTTCACTATCATTTGCATTTGACATGAAGTAGTCCTTAGTTGTAGGTACCTTAAAGCCCTCCTTCCTTAATTGACTACATTGGACGTCGGTACCTAATCAGGGCTAGTTATTGGGGCCCTTATCTAAGCTATTAGCCTCATTTTTTGCAAAGACTACCTAAGTCGTGCTTAAAGGGGTCTATGTCATTATTACATCTATTTTAAGCTTATTTAGGTAGTTAATGTTATACCTAGGTTAGTGTATTTCCTATTTTTCAATTTTAGTTATTAGGAAAGTAGAAAAACATGCCCAAGTATGCGTGCCGATAGGAATTGGGTTAGTCATGTAGCCGATCAAAATCGAAAGTGATGTAAGCAGGGCAATAGGAATTTGGAATGGTCACCCGACCAATCGAAAACAAGAGTGATATAAGCAAGCCCATAGGGTTACTTGTAGGCTTCCTAAATGTTTTGTTAAGACCGCGCACATAGGGAATATGAAGAACTACATTGTATAGTCTTTGTCAAAATATTCACAAAGATAAAATCTTGTTATTATTGATTAATATTTAAAAGGGAGTGAAAACTTTTAATAAGCTTTCACAAGGTGGTTAATCGATGGGATCCCAACAGGGTCAACCACCCAACTAACCAAACTAACATGATTATTTAATTAACCTACTAACATAATAATAGTACTAACATGCAAACATAAAACAAATGCAATCTTTGGATCATACGACCCAACAAAACCCCCCTAATCCAAAAAGGGGTATAGAAGATGATTTAGAGCTATGACTATGATGTCATCAAAAATATTTGTTGCACTTGCAACTGACACACTGTACATTGTGGCATTGATCGACAGATGTCGCTTCTTAGAAGCTCGCTACCCCACAAATTGTGGCAAGAATGAACACAATCAAGGTCTGTTCATTCCCTGAAATATCCCGAGCCAAATTTTTTGATTTTTACAAATTGCAAATTACAATCAATGCACCCGTTAAGGTTAGAGGATAAACCAAAACGTGCAGAAAGCAACTCTAACCAGAATGTACACCAGTATCCCAATGTGGGCCAGGTGTGAGCATTGGTCAGAGGATCTGAAACAAAGTGCTTATGCAGGAAGTAACTCTAACCAAGGATGGCGCCGATGATGGCGAGCATATAGTCAGAGGATCTTCTACTTCTAAATGCTGAAAGGGAACTCAACATCAAGTATGTGCTACCCAATCCAATGCGGAGTGAGGGGCGGCCATCTGAGGGAGTGATTACAAATAACAGTGTTTGAAAGA
Source organism: Torreya grandis (assembly GCA_037957365.1). NCBI lineage: Eukaryota > Viridiplantae > Streptophyta > Pinopsida > Cupressales > Taxaceae > Torreya > Torreya grandis. Next base: position 2,640,206 of record JARHVA010001683.1, on the reverse strand, counting down.
AAATGTTGAAAGCTGGAAATACTCAACACCCAGAATGTGCTTGCTAACCCAGAGTGGGAGAGTAGCTACCATAGGGCAGAGATTTATCTATTACAAACAATTACTGAACGAGAAGCTGAACATTACAAACTATGATGAGCAAGAATAACTACACTGTCAGTACTACTGCGAGTTTACAATATGAATGATAAGATCTTGCTTTGAATGTGGATCAACATATAAATCAAGCTGCAATAATATGTATTGAACTTCTTTCACTGAATAACAAGGATTAGATTTGAAAGTACAACAAGCAGACCAACCTCAAATTCTGATTTATGACAGTCCAGATTTCCGTGTGCACGAGCAACAGCCCTGTACTTCACAATTTCACTCACAACTTGCTCAAAACTTCATCAATTTTCATGAAATGAATTGCACAATGACTCTAGTATGATGGCTACCAAATCAAAACACTGAAACTCACTCAAAAGATACTATTTATTTGATGCACGCAGCCCAATGCAGATCTGAAACAATACGGACCAGCAACCTATGAATTTACTCATATGCTCATAACTCTCTCATTTCTCACCCTAATGATCTCAAATCTGATGCAATAGACCCTCAAAATGATGGCACCTAACTTAGTAATGAGAAATGGCATCTAAATATGGTTATTAATTACTGACACAAATCCTAATGCACTCTAAAAAGTACAGCCTTCAAAGAATGACGGATTTGCATTATAAAATCATAAGCTTCGTATTAAAATCTGCAAATATTCATGAAGGGGCGCCCTTACCAATAAGATGCAATGACACAATACCCAGAACAATTTTTTTGGTATTTTTGGATTTACAAATTAAAATTTGAATCTTCTGTAGTTGAAATGTAAGATCTGGAAACCTCTAATATGCAAAATCAGAATACTAATTAGACACAATGCAGATTACAATGCACAAAACCCAATGAACTCACAAAACTAAACTAAATCACCACTAGTTGTTGTCTCTCAAACAAGAAGCGACGCCCGAGCTAGGAGGCCTTCATTCCTCGAAGCGATCTCAAAGCCAATCTGGCAGCAAAACATTCCTGTAGACAAAGATGATGAAATGAGAGCACTTCTCCTCCTTTTATACTTTTTCAATTGGGAGTCTCTAAAATCTTCTTGTATATGGGATAAAACATGAGAGGGAAAATAATATAATCCTCTTTAATTCTTTTTCAACCTCAACATTAAGTCGTTGAGCCTAGGCACCAAGGTCCAAAATTAAATAATAATGTTTAATTTACGGACTTTAAAACGGAGGCCAAGATGATGTCGGAAACCAATGATCTATAGCTCGTTGGAAAGGTCTTGACAAGACGAATCCAACCCCACTCTCAAAATCCCGGTCTGGTGCCAATCCCGAACTTACTAAAAATAGTAAATTTCTGAAAGTGCTCCGAATGTCGAAATGAACATACCACTGCGAAGCTCTCTGAAGACCCAGAAAGAATCTGCCATTGAATCCACCAACTCCAAGCAAAGACATTCTTAAAAATAGGAAAACCTAATTTTACCTTCCGACTAGCCTTCGGGTCTCCAGAAAAAGGCCAACGGTCAGTGGAAAGATCAGGTTTGAGAAGGGGATATTACAATCCGCCCTTCCCAAAATTGCTTGTCCTCAAGCAATACCACCATAACTCCAAAATTTTAGAACTAATCCATACGCAAACAAGTATGATCCCTGGTTCCCAAACCCATCGCAGGAAGGACCCACCATGCCGATGCTGCACCACTCTGATCACATTTGTGAAATCATCATGCCTATGCTGCACTAACCTTCCTTGTAACCCCAAAGTGTTACCATCCATGATACTCAAACCGAAAGATCTTAAAGGAGGGGCATCAAAATCATGCAACATCTCATGTCCATAATGCCCCGAATTAACAGTATCAACCATACTACTGTCAATCACAATTCTAAGCAAGAAGAAAGATAGGCTACCCAACTCAAAATCAATCTCCGTAGCATACCTCCACATGGTAACAAACGAAACCAGGACTGCAAATGTGACATCTTCAACTCTTCTTGCAAAGAGGAAAGCTTTCCTTTGCAAGAACTCAACAAACTCAAACTCATGATGCCACATGATTTCCCTATGCCTCCCCTGATTTATCATGGCACAACTAAGAGGTCTGAAGAAGTTTCTCACAATTCCAACCCCAAGAGTCTCAGAATGTAGAATCAAGGCATTGAACAAAATCTCAGCAGTAGGAGTCTCGAAGTGCCAAGCTAAGTCGAGCGAGGGTCTGCTGCTCCAATTATTTGTACATGAATATGTACCAAGGAAACCATTAGAATGAGTATGGTCTCTTCCCAAATGCTGATTGTGCTCAGCGCACACCACCCATTCTCTCTTGTGAAACCATAAATTGTCCCTCGAAAGAGATTGGAAGGTTTGAAATTGAATAAACCGGCACCTCAACCAGACTAAAATGGTCAACTTGTAATCTGATTTTATGAAAATCAGCATCCAAGGAGATAGATGGCTGCTGCAAAACTGAAAATCACTCCAACATACCTTCTTGACACATATCAAATGCGAGCTAATACCAGGGCCCCACATCATAAGTAAAGAAGAGTCATTCCTCAAATGGAGACGTACTTTTACTAGAATGCTTTGGGAAATACGTTCTATTTGAATCATCGCATCCTGAAACTCCAAGAGGTACTCAACAAATCTGAATTCATTGAGAAAGTCAAATTCAAAACCATGAGAGAAGAATTGTTGGAAGGATTCAATGGACCCTTCATCAAACTCCATTATGAAATTAGTTATTCTTAGAGAAGATGGTGTAAGCAGGAAGTCCGATAGGAATCTGACAAGCATCCATATCCGAAAATGAATGAACTCTTCATTGGAGTGCCAATCATCCCTTTGTTGCTCATCAAGATTAGTGACCTCATTCCACCATGCTTCTTGATTTTCCACCTCCTGAATGGGGAGACTAGAAGCAGCAGTGAAGCCTTCATTATGCAGCTCATGCATCCTCATTCCATTGTCAAAAAAAGTGCTAAAACTTCCCTCTTCCACAGTGATGTCATAAGAAATTTCCTCAAGGCTTGAAATCCCATCATCTACCTCAAAGAAATGTTTCTCATAAGCTTCCTCTTCACTTGGTTCAAAAAGAGGATTGTCATAAGTTGCTTCAGCACCCACTTCAAAGAAAGGTTTGTCAAAGACTTGGAAGTCCCCTTTTCCATCTTGCTGATCCAAATCTGCATATGCAACTTCTGATTTCCTTGTGAACCCTTCAGGATCAAACTCCTCTCGAAGACTATCAAGCTCGTCAATTACTTGCTTGATTTCTTCAACTCTTTGCTCATTCTTTTGCTTGCTATAAAGTTTGAAATCAACAAACCAGTTTTCAACCTCTGTTAGAGACAAATGATTTTCTTTTAACTTGTCCTTTGTTGATTTAAGCTCCAGAGTGAGCTCATCAACCAAATTCTCCTTTTGTTGGACAACACTGAAGGACTTCTTTGCAAGTTCAATAGCATGATCCCGATCCTCCATCAAGTTTATGCAATCTGATTTCAATGCCTCCAAAGAGTCTCTGATGAGTTGCAAATTGAAAAGAGCAACTTCATCCTCAACTCCTCTTTTCCTCTCTTCAAGCTGAGCCTTCCAGTAAAGCTCTTCAACCAAGCTATGTGCGTAGTCAAACAGGGATAGAGCTTGCACTTCCTTGTCAATGAATACCTTGAATTGACCCTCCCACTCATCAGAATGCGAAGATGGTGGATTGCTGATAGGCTGCAACTGAAAATCAGAACTTTGTTTCTTGCCTTTGCTGCCCTCAAAGTTGCTCCAACCTTCTTGTCTTTCATCCTCAACCAATGGAGAATGTTCAATGTCATGGAGAGGGACATACTTCACAGTTTCTTCAACTTTAAGCTTGCCATCAACTTCTTGAATTGGTGAATCAGCCATGTGTTCTAAAACCACTTTAAACCTTTCTGCTTCAAGAGCCATGAGGTCTTCTAGCTCTTCATCCACCTCACCGTCTTCTTGTTCAAAGGCTATGGCAGCCCCTAATTTGAATGAAGAATCATTGAATGTCGTTCTGAACATTTCAGAAGTAACAACATCCCCCTTGGTGGTTGCAACCAACTTGAAGGGATCACCATGGAGCTTTTCAGAGTAAGCTTCTTCATAAAAAACAACTTTTCCTTCTGCCTCCTCATAGCTTGCAATGCAAACAATATTTTGGTCTTCATCGGGATCGAAGGGAAACTTATCCCACACAGGTTCTTTGTCATATCTTGAAGCCAACACACCTGGATCCCACATGCTAATAGTTTGATTGAAATGGTCAGGAGAAAGATTCTTATCATGCTCTTCTCGTAGTGATGACTCTTCGAACAAGTCAACTCCCAAATCACTTAAGCTGATATTTTCAAAAACATTTCTTTCTAAAGGTTCGGTTTGTTGGTCGAACCCAATGTCGCCATCATAATGAAATGAAGAATCTTCAATGCTTGATGTTTTGTAAACTTCGACATCTTTATCTCCATCAAGAGGAAATGTGTCATTGATTTCTTCATGTGGAACTTCTTGGGAAGTTGGGACAGCAATAAGAGGAAAATCCTTTATTACCAAATCTCCAACATGACCTTGTATGAGCTCTTTGAAATCATCTCCAACATCATGTCCACTAATCTTTTCTTCATCACGCTCTAACTTCTTCAAGAGTGGCTTCAGTTTTTCCTCACATTGATTAAACAATTCCTTGATCAGCATAGAAGTAATAGGAAAATCCTTTTCTTCACACTCATATGTGTCCAAGAAGAGAGATTGGACATTTGGTGGAATTTCATCTGACTCATTAATGGTGAGAATAAGGATTTTTTTCACAGCTGCAATAACATCCTCTTATTGTTCGTTCCAAGTGGATATGAAGGGTAATGGAACAAGTGATAAATCTGATCATGCATTTCCAAGGCGAATAGCAAGTTACTTACCAAGAGATCTGAAAATGTCTTTAAGATAGCAACCCTTCTAGCAAATAGATTGCTTCCAGTTTCATCAAGATTTTGGAAACTTTCTACAATCATATTCAGAATGATTTTCATGGTTTCATCATCATAGGGTGTCATGGGGGCCATCATTCTCATCAACTCCATGAAGCAAGAAGAAATCAACAGCTTGATTTCTTCATTTGGATGTCCCAGCCAATAGGGCTGAACTAAAAGGTGAACTGCAAGTGACAATGCCAATTGCATCCATTCAAAAGGTGACTGCTCCACCTGTCTCAAACATTGTTCCAATATTTGAAGATTATTCTTTTCATCTTTCCTTGACTTACATTCTTTGCCAAGTCTTTTTCCGATCTCAAAAAGTGTTTGTTCCAGCTTTATCTCTTCTTTGTTAGCCATGTTTAACTGCCACTTCTAAACTGAGCTGAACTCTGTTCTGACCTCTGGTGTAGAAACTGATTTCTCTATCATTCAACTATCAACTAAACCTTGTTGGGCACAGGATGGCAGGATCTTGGCTCGAATACCACTGAAATATCCCGAGCCAATTTTTTTGATTTTTACAAATTGCAAATTACAATCAATGCACCCGTTAAGGTTAGAGGATAAACCAAAACATGCAGAAAGCAACTCTAACCAGAATGTACACCAGTATCCCAATGTGGGCCAGGTGTGAGTATTGGTCAGAGGATCTGAAACAAAGTGCTTATGCAGGAAGTAACTCTAACCAAGGATGGCGCCGATGATGGCGAGCATATGGTCAGAGGATCTTCTACTTCTAAATGCTGAAAAGGAACTCAACGTCAAGTATGTGCTACCCAATCCAATGCGGAGTGAGGGGCGACCATCTGACGGAGTGATGCTGAAATGGAACTCAACGTCAAGTATGTGCTACCCAATCCAATGCGGAGTGAGGGGCGACCATCTTACGTAGTGATTACAAATAACAGTGTTTGAAAGAAAATGCTGAAAGCTGAAAATACTCAACACCCAGAATGTGTTTGCTAACCCAGAGTGGGAGAGTAGCTACCATAGGGCGGAGATTTATCTATTACAAACAATTACTGAACGAGAAGCTGAACATTACAAACTATGATGAGCAAGAATAACTATACTGTCAGTACTACTGCGAGTTTACAATATGAATGATAAGATCTTGCTTTGAATGTGGATCAACATATAAATCAAGCTGCAATAATATGTATTGAACTTCTTTCACTGAATAACAAGGATTAGATCTGAAAGTACAAGCAGACCAACCTCAAATTCTGATTTATGACAGTCCAGATTTCCGTGTGCACGAACATCAGCCCTGTACTTCACAATTTCACTCACAACTTGCTCAAAACTTCATCAATTTTTCATGAAATGAATTGCACAATGACTCTAGTATGATGGCTACCAAATCAGAACACTGAAACTCACTCAAAAGATACTATTTATTTGATGCACGTAGCCCAATGCAGATCTGAAACAGTACGGACCAGCAACCTATGAATTTACTCATATGCTCATAACTCTCTCATTTCTCACCCTAATGATCTCAAATCTAATGCAATAGACCCTCAAAATGATGGCGCCTAACTTAGTAATAAGAAATGGCATCTAAATATGGTTATTAATTACTGACACGAATCCCAATGCACTTTAAAAAGTACAGCATTCAAAGAATGATGGATTTGCATTATAAAATCATAAGCTTCGTATTAAAATTTGCAAATATTCATGAAGGGGCGCCTTTACCAATAAGATGCAATGACACAATATCCAGAACAATCTTTTTGGTATTTTTGGATTTACAAATTAAAATTCGAATCTACTGTAGCTGAAATGTAAGATCTGGAAACCTCTAATATGCAAAATCAGAATACTAATTAGACACAATGCAGATTACAATGCACAAAACCTAATGAACTCACAAAACTAAACTAAATCACCACTAGTTGTTGTCTCTCAAACAAGAAGCGATGCCCGAGCTAGGAGGCCTTCATTCTTCGAAGCGATCCCAAAGCCAATCTGGCAGCAAAACATTTCTGTAGACAAAGATGATGAAATGAGAGCACTTCTCCTCCTTTTATACTTTTTCAACTAGAAGTCTCTAAAATCTTCTTGTATATGGGATAAAACATGAGAGGGAAAATAATATAATCCTCTTTAATTCTTTTTCAACCTCAACATTAAGTCGTTGAGCCTAGGCACCAAAGTCCAAAATTAAATAATAATGTTTAATTTACGGACTTTAAAACGGAGGCCAAGATGATGTCGGAAACCAATGATCTATAGCTCGTTGGAAAGGTCTTGACAAGACGAATCCAACCCCACTCTCAAAATCCTGTTCTGATGCCAATCCCGAACTTACTAAAAATAGTAAATTCCTGAAAGTGCTCCGAATGCCGAAATGAACATACCACTGCGAAGCTCTCTGAAAACCCAGAAAGAATCTGCCATTGAATCCACCAACTCCGAGCAAAGACATCCTTAAAAATAGGAAAACCTAATTTTACCTTTCGACTAGCCTTCGGGTCTCCAGAAAAAGGCCAACGATCAGTGGAAAGATCAGGTTTGAGAAGGGGATATTACATTCCCTCTGACCATTTTGTATCGTACTACAGTCAAACACGATCAAGGCCAATTCAACCACATTGATCCACATAAGGTCTCACATAGAAAATCATCCAAGTGACTATTCATTACTATGTCTGGGACATCTCCTTGATGCCCAACGTTGCTGACAAACTTTGTTTAACACTATGGTGCTATCAACTCCCTTGCCAACTTGTACAATCATCGACAATTGATCGAAGGCCATGCAATATTCCCCCCATCAAGTGAGAGGTGAGAAGCCCCTATAGCGAAAAACCAAATCCATGTTACTTTGTCTGTTGCTCATCAATAATATCAATGAAGTGAAGAAAACTAAAAGTGAAATAAAAGCAATAACAAATTGAAAAAAGCACATTTTTGCTACCAAATATGTGTTAACAAATGATGGAAGAGATGTTTGTGAAAAGCACTTGATGATTTGATCAGTGCATTGATCTTATTTATCATACTAAAAATTGTTTACAACAATTATGAAGGTTATCAATTTAGACATTAACTAAAATTAGTTAAATCTTTATTACATTATTTAACACCCCCTTTTAATGACTAAACTAGAGACAACTCCAAGCTCGTCTCGAAACTTTACAAAAAGAATAGAACCAAAAGGTTTAGTCATTAGATCTGTCAACTGCTCTATAGAAGCACAAAAATGAAGAGAAATGTCACTAGAATCAACCAACTATCGAATGTAGTAATGATGTATCTCAATGTATTTGGTGCGAGCATGAAAAACAGTGTTCTTTACTAACTTCAATACACTTTGATTATCACAAAATAGTGGAGTAGGTGTATATGAAAGAAGTTGCAAATCAGCAAGAATCCGACGTAGCCAAACTCCTTCACAATTGGCATTGACTGTTGCTTTGTATTTTGCTTCAATGGAGGAGAGAGCAACGGTATGTTGAAGCTTGCTCTGCCATGAAACAACTCCTGAACCAAAAGAAAACATATACCCGGTGGTAGATTTCCAAGTATCAACTAATCCTCCCCAATCAGAATCTGTATAACCAATCAATCTGAAATCTGTTGTCCTCTGATAGAGAATGCCAACATCAAGAGTTATTTTGACATATCGCAAAACATGTTTTGTTGTTGTCCAATGTACTAGCTTCAGTTGAGGCAAAAATCGAGAAAGATAGCTAACAACAAAGCATAAATCTAGTAGACTGGTGGTAAGATATATCAAACTGCCCACCAACTGTCTATATAATGATTCATTGACTAGTGATGAATCAACATGAGCTGATAATTTCAGCCCTACCTCCATAGGTGTAGAAGCATAATTGCAATCCATCATTCCGAAGTTCTCCAAAAGAGTAGTGGCATACTTGACCTAAGCAATGAAAATGGAGTGGTCATGTTGCCAAAATTCTACACCCAAACAATAGTGTAGGTGGCCTAAATCAGTCATATCAAAAGCAGTGCACAAATCTGATTTGACTTCTTAATCGCTGTCTCTACTACCTATGATGGCAAGGTAATCAACATACACAATGAGTATCACAATGTCATCATCAGTGCTTTTGATATAGAGATTTGGATCAAAAGGACTCCGTCTGAATCCAAAATCTCATAGATGCCGATCAATTTTGATGTACCAGGCTTGAGGAGTCTGCTTAAGCCCATACAGAGACTTCACCAATTTGCAAACCAAATGATCATGACCAGGTTTTTGAAAACCTTCAGGTTGCACCATGTATACTTCTTCATCCAAATCGCCATTAAAGAAAATGCTTTGACATCCATTTGAAACACTTTCCAACCAAACTGAGATGCGATGAAAGAAGGAATCGAAATGTGACCATTTTTGCAGGAATAAAAGTCTCCTCATAGTCTATTCCCTCTTGTGAAAATCCTTTCGCAACAAGACGGGCTTTGTACTTGTCCAAAGTACCATCAACCTTGCATTTGACTTTGTACACCCATTTGTAGCCAATGGGTTGCTTACCTAAAGGTAAATCCACCAATATCCAGGTATTTTTTCTCATCAAAGCATCATATTTTGATTGCATTGTTTTCTCCCACTCAGGGTTGCCCCGTGCATCAAAATATCGTTGGGGCTTTGAAATAGTGAAAAGATCATAAGCAAGAGCAAAATACATAAGCTCTTCATCATTAGTTGAATCCACAACTGACTTTCCTGGTTGCTGAGACCATGTACGAGATTGAGGAAGATCACCCTCTCGTACATCCTGTAGAGTGGTGTAATACCACTGAGGTCTCTTATGTACCAAGGATTCCTATTCCTGCTAAACAATAGATGGAGAAATGGTCAACTCGAGATGATGACTCGATACACTAATGGAGTGTTAGCTATAGATTGTTGCACTAAAGACTGTGAGGGTGTCTCCTGCCCTCATGTTTTGGTTATTGTAGTTTGAGCAGCATAGTGACCCACCGAAAATCCTTGGTGAATTTCTTTCAATAAACTTTCTACATTGGGGGAATCAATACATCTCATCAGAAATTCATGCAATATTTCTTGAATGGTACCCCATTGAGAAGCCCATAAGGAACAATCTTCAATCTGAATCTCCTCTTTGCAACATTGAATCTATTAGGATACTCACCTATTTCAATATATATTGCGATATCTTGGACTCAACTCGCATTAGTACTTAGGTCAGAATTCAGTTGTACTTCTTCCTTTTCCTGTAGTTTCTCCTGGCTTGTTTCTGTTTGATCTTGGTCCCCTTGGAAATAGTGGACCTTTTTTATGGCAACATCCTCAACCAAATGTTGATAAGCTTGGTTGGATTGATCTCTATGTTATATTCCATAATTTTAGTTACCCAACCAACCCTTTTTTCACTCATCTCTCCCTGCATGATGTATTCCCTTGCACTTGGGTGTATCACAAAGGCTTTAATTCCATTATTGGAGAGAAGGTGTTTGAAGTTTTTGAGAGCCTTCATTAAAACATAGGCTTGTATCTTACCTTATATTTCTTAAGGGTTTGGCTCATGAAAGCAATGGGATGTTATTCTTTGGTGACATCCTTTTGTGTAAACACAACTGCAACATTGTGTTCTTCCCCAAAGGCATACAAGATGGAATCTATGTCAAAATCTGAATTGACCGAAACCATGGCCTTAGCAATGGATTGTTTTATAAGCTCAAAAGTGTCTTTTCCTTCTTGAGTCAATTTAAACTGAATGTCTTTCTTTAACATCATGGTTTCTGGTCTTACTAGACCAGCAAAGTCTGCAATGAATTTTCTTACAAAATTGACCTTCCTTAGGAAGGATTGCAGAGCTTTCTTGTGAGTGGGAAAAGATTACTGCAAGATTGAATTCACTCATCCCAGATCAACGGATAGGCTATTTTTTGATACATGTCCTAGAAGCTTTGCCTTTGGTGCAACAAAAATGGATTTCTTTGGATTCAACGAGATACCAAAATCTCTGCATCTCTCAAAAGTAATTTCTAGGTGCATCATATGGTTTGCTTATTTTTTTGGAGAATAGAGTGTTGTCATCTAAGAAAACAAGTATGATATCATTAATCAAGCCTTTAAAGACTATTTATTGCTCTTTGAAAGTTGCTTCAACATTAGATAGCCTGAAGGGAATTCTTTGATAAGCAAAACTGCCCCACTTTGTGGTAAAGGTGGCTTTGTGCCGGTCTTCATTGTTTAGCCAAACTTGGTTGTACTCATAGAATCCATTTGTTAGAAAAAACACTTCAGTAACTTACCACTGTAAGATTTGATCCATCAAGGGGGTAGGGGATAGTGGTCCTTAAGAGAAGCCCTGTTCAAATCATTGAAATCAACACAAAGGTAGATATCTCTATTTTTTTCCTAGAAGGCATCAAATTTTCCACCCAAGTCAAATCTTTAATAGGAAAAGTTATCTTAGCTTCTATGACCTTCAATATCTCATTTCTCATCAAGTGTTCAACTTTTGGATTACTAGCTGTCACTTTTTCCTGTCAGGGTTTGAATTGGGTACTAAGTCAATGGTGTGTTTGATGATACTCTAATCTGACACCTTAAATCCTACGTTACTGGATACGCCCCCCTAGGCCTTGGGAGCGTGGGGAAACGCTCCCCAGATATGGGAGTGCGGGGATACGCCTAGGGAGCGTCCTTGGGCTTTGGATAAGCCTGTGTACGTCTAGGTGATGTATCCAGGGATACCTTGGCGTTTTCTGCAAAAAAAAAAAAAAATTGTTTTATCAATTTTGCTTAATAAAAAGTCAAACACAGACTTCAAAAAACAAAACAAAGTATGAAAACCTCTTTGCAGTTTCAATGGTTGGCTGTGTTTCACTATTTTCAAAATGTGAGCCTCAGTCAATTCATTTGTATCTTCTTTATTAGGGCTCTATACAACAGCTGTGAAGGTTGCCAGAGCAAGTCAACAAGTCTTCCAGTTATTGGATCGTGTTTTAGCCTTGCCAAAATAAAAGAAATAAATGTTTGACTGTTATAGCTTGGAATTGCACCCTTGTGAAAGAGTTCTTCAGGTTCCCTCACTTCCAGCTACAAGTATGGGAACAACCTCAAGATGTGGGTATCCTATAGTGAGATTGAACCTCAAGGATTTTTTATGAGGCTAGTTCTTCAGGTGCTTCACTTTAGCTCTTGATCTCACACTAAAATCTATTGTCAGCATAAGGAAAAGGGATAGGAGGATTACTTGAATAGAAATCTAAGCTAAGGGAGGTGATGCACCAAAGGTAAGTGATCCACTTGGTCTGGGGAATGACACTAATTCAGCATAAGATAAGTTTGCTTACACAATCTCCTAACCAGCTAATTTGCATAAATATTTCGTAAACTAGGCTCACTGAACCATGCATGAAGTAAACAGGGATTTCTAAATCTACATTAAGCATCCATTAATCGCGAAAAAGCTCAAGATCACACCTACAACTAACTAGAAAACACCTGAAAATAAGCAAGAAAGGACCATAAGGTTGGAAGGACGCTTCTTCACAACGCTATTGTGCACAAGCTAACTCAACACAATTTTTAGACAAAGAGACAGGGAAAATAATCTTTATTGCTTCAAAGGTCTGTTACACAACGATTTTCACAGTGATTCTATAACTAGTCTGGGGATCATTTGCTTGGCTCCAAGGCCTCTATATATATAGAAAAGGGGGAAGAGAGAAGTCGTCGATGGTGGGAACTCTAACGTTGCACTTTCTTGTTCTCCCTAAATGCACCGCTGAGGATCACTTGACAATCCTTTTGAGCCCCTCCCATCTTTAAGACTTTCTTTGGCGCGTCTGAAAAGTCATGTTGTGATCAGTTGGAATGTTTCTTCTTGGCATGACACATTTAAGCGTCGAACAGTGATTGCGGAGAGTGAACTATGGCGCATGAGAGCCTTCATAATTTTCAGCTACCAGCCGTTTGGACTCTCTCATGCTCATTGGTCATCCTTGTGCACTTGTCTTTTAATGATTGGTCCTTTCTGCTCCAGTTTATGCCACGTGGCAGCCTTTCATTCGTAGCATCATGATTCTCGCGTTGTTGGACCAAGCTTAAGTCGAGCCCTTGGAGAATCCTGATTTACTCTATGCAGAGTAATTCGGGTTCTTTGAACTCTCCAACTTCGGACTTTCCCAGATCTTTTACTTATAAAACCTTTTAAGTAAAGTACTTGGAGAAACCCGATTTACTCTATGCAGAGTAATTCGGGTTCTCAAAGCTTACTTACTTTGGACTTGTCCATCTTGAAGTCTTCTCACTTTGTTGCTTCCCAAGCCTTAAGACTTCAGACTTTTCAAACCCTATTACGTCCAACGGCTAGTCGCTTATCCTGATTTTGACGTCCATTGCCCTGTCATTTCCTTCGAACACTCGGTCTCAGGCTTCCTTCTTAGCTTATTTCTTTCGAGCAAATCTCCCAAAGGAATTTCTTAAGACAATTTGTCCGAAGGAATTCCTTCGAACTTTTTATCCGCGTCTGTTTTCGGAAACTACCCTTCAAACTTTTCACAATGGACTTTCCCAAAGGGTAAGAGACCCTTCAGGCTTTCTGTGTCCCTTCAGACTTTCGTGAACAATCCTCCCGAAGGGAAAGATACCCTTCGGAAATTTTGAAATGGTCCTTCCGAAGGGTAACATACCCTTCGAGAAAATTGCAATTGTCCACTTGGAGAAGAAAAAGCCCTTCAAATAAGTTGAAGAGGACCTTCGAAAAAGTTGATTGGTCCCTTTTGCCCTAAAAAGGCCCTTTAGCATTTTGAAAATGTCCAATTTTTTTGAAATTTTTAAGACCAAATCAGGTTTTTCAAGCCCTTTTACTTATTTCGTGTTTCTGACTGCTCACAACTTATAAAGTAATCAAATAGTGTTCCTTGGAGACCCTGAAATACACTACCCATGCGTAATCCAGGTTTGTAAACCCAAATTACTTCTACTTATAAAACATTTAGAAGTTAAGCAGTCTCGGAAACTCAATTTGCACTGTGCCCTTAGAACCCGAAGTTGTCACTGCTGGAAAACCCGAAGTCCTCCCAAAGACTTGCCATTTCTTGCTTGAAAGCTTCCTTTTTCATACTTAGGCAAATTTTGATATGTGGGCCAAAAAATGGCCAACAGTAACATGATCAAGATGAGGGAGAGGTTGAAATCAATTATGTCTTTTTTTGCTTATCCTTTATGTCCGAAAAATATGGTTCTCCAGGACTCTTTATGTGCAGTACATACGGTAAGATCATTTGCACAGGTATAATACAAAAGCTCAACTCGTGAATAAGCTCAAAGAAGAGGATAGGGCATAGTCTTAAGTTGATTAACATCAAGTCATCTCATTGTAATTTTCACCACACTGCAGAGAGTGAATTTTCTTTTGTCTTTATTTTTGTCCATACTGGTAAGTTGTAACATTTGCATTATGTACTTGTACTAATAAATAAGACTAATCTAAGTTTGACAATTGAATATTATGATATTTGGCATTGAATTATTAGTATGTTTTGTGGTTATTTAACTTGTTATGTTTCTTCTATGCATATTATGTGGTTAATTTTGCTTTTATTTCTATATTTTTATATTTTTTAATTTTTTATATATATATTTTTGTACGGCCGTATCCAAACCCCCCAAAAACAAATCATCGTATCCCCATATCTAATTCTCGTACCCGTACCCATATCAGTAACGTAGCTTAAATCATCATAGCTCCAAGATATAATATCATCATATTCTTGGCACAACTTGATGAATCCTTCATCCTGGGTGGGGGTAAAAAAATTTCCAGGTTTTAGTGCCTTTCCTACTGTTGCTTGGACTTTTGATAATCTTCAGTTTTCGCTTTTGTCGCCCTTATTTTGATCATTATTATTGATCATAATCTCCAGGGTGATTAGACCTTTTGGGATTTTATTAGACTTGAGCCGAATGATCTGATCTTCATATGTTTTGTTTAACTTCGGTTTTAACTACTCAGAGAACTGAGCTTCATGTTGAATGAACCTCATTATCTGTTCATCATTTTCAAAAACATGCCAATGCATGGCATTGTTTTGGACTGCGGGTCTGATTATGAGTTTGACATGGCTCTTTCCTTTCAAAAAACCCTTGGACTTGGACGGATCAAATTGCAACCCTACCACTGCCACGCAGTCTGTGTCAGTGTTTCCTTTTCTAAGAATTGCACACAATTTAACAGTATCAAAGCTTTCCAACAAGTCCCATACCCTGTGTTTATAAGATATAAGCAGTATCCTTTGCAATACACAGAGATCTTCCCTGCATATTCAACAATTGATTGTCTCTGAACACTTGTAGGAGTTTAATTTCTTTCTTTTCAGCTAATTGTAGACCAAGAACAAGTGCTTCATATTCAACAGCATTTTTGGTGCAATTGAATTGCAACTGGTATGAATAAAGAGCTTTGTCTCGTTTGGGGGAAAACAAAGCAAAACCCACTCCTGCTCTATTTTTACACTTCAATCCCAAGGGTTTCTGAACCATGAATGCGAAATGCTCCTATTCCAAACTCCTCAAACTCACCATAGGGATCCAATGCCCATTGATCTAGTTGGGCATCAGTTCATTCCTTTGTCGCTTCATTTTTTTCTTGGTTGGAATATCCTTAATCTTCTTGAGTCATCAGAACACAATTGGTCTCTTTTTTCTAACACTAAATTTGGCTCAACAAGATGAGCTGCAACTGGTTCTGCAACAATTTTAAATTTAGTACTGTGTCTTGCTCTCGCTATCACGTGAAACCAATCCAAGGACAAATATCCTCCCATTGTAAAATTTCTTGATATACAAATCCCAGATTTTGCAAACATGTCTATAGCAACAATCCCTTGAGCTACGATTATACTTGGACAAAGAATGAAGGGTCAAAGGTAATTCTTTGATTATCCCAGTTGTCTTAATTGGAGTCCCATCAAGCCGAGTAAGAACCTTCTTAGATGGAGTGTAGCTGATACCCATGGCATCAAATATCTTTTTGGGCAGTATGGTGTTACTAGTGCTAGATTCAATCATACAATTATGAATCAAATGGTTACCATCTATTAATGAAATCAAATGGTTACCATCTATTAATGAGACATAAAAAGAGAAAGGTTTATTTATACTTATCTTTGAACTGTTAGCTTGACACATGCTTGCCTTTTTGATTTGTGTCTTCTCGTTGAGATCAACTTTTGTTTCTTTAGGTTTCCCTCCAAGATGTCATTTCGGTGCCTCTTACAACAAATCTACTTGTCTAGGAATCAACAAAGCATCCCACTGAGTAATACTTGCAAGAATTCTTTTCATTTGTTCATTTATGTTGGATAATCCAAGTGTTGGTTCACTATGTTATGGGGAGTGTCCAATCCATTCCATCGTTGATCCTTCAAGTGAAGGAAAAGGGATACTTGTAGGCCATGTTCTATAGGAGTTTGTTTAGCCTGCTTTGGCCCTGCTGAAGAAGCGTTGCCTTGCAATCCTTTAGGAGTCACTCCTTGTTTTGGAGTTGTATGCGAGCCTTTAGCACTAGGTGGTGCATTAGTTGTACTAGCTTGGGCCTCAAGAGCCCTTTCCTTGGATCTTGTAGGGTGATCAAATTGGAGTTGGGGCCTGATGTAGGTTTGTGGGTTTTCATACAAAGCACAAAAAAATTTCTCCTCCGAGCAAGCCAGAGCATCTTCATTTGTTGTGGCTATGAGGACTTGAGCATCCCTTCTCTCTTATTTATTGCATTTTGTGCTAGAAGTGCTTGTTCTTGATGCCCGATGAGACAATGATTTGAGTCATGTGCAATATTGCAAGAGAAACACCAAAAGCTTTGTTCCTCGGTAAAATTATTTTGCACCAGAATCACAACTTTGTTTTGGTTATTTTGATACGAGTATACCCCTTGAATTCTTTGGGTTGGCTGTGCGAGAGTGATTAGTTGGATTCGAGAGGGATGTTGGAATCTAGTAGGTTGCTAGCCCTAATTATTGCCATCATAGTTAGCATACTCGGTGAGTACTCGCCAAAAATTCTGCCCTGCGAGTATTTTCACTTATACTCGTGGGTTTTAAACACCAAGTTTGTGTGAGTTTTTGCACAATACTCTTTGTGATTATTGTGCAAGGACTCACCATGGATTGATATGTGTAGTCAATGTGGGGAAAACATGGAAAACAAAAATAAAAATGTGGAAAACAAAAAATTGTCGTCTTTTTAAGCACACATGCCCCCACACTCTCATCACACAACATTTGAGCATCCTTAAGCAAATTGGAGGGAGTTTGTATTTGATTTGTACAACAAATTTGAAGAAATTGAATTTCCAGGTTAGTTTTTTTAATTTTTTTTCAAGCATGTAAATTCTTTCCAAATTGTTAATATTAGGTTTCTAAACATGTTTGATAAATTTATATGCATTCCATTGATTTTCATAAATCTGATTCATGATTTACACTATTTTTTAATAATTTATGAATAAAATTGTTGATTTTTTCCTACTTATAGGGTTTATTTTTACAAATTTATGGTTTAGGTTTTTTTAGATGTCATTTTAATTTTTTTTTGTATTTTTTAATATACGTAGAGTTTAGTGTTTATATTTACAAGTTTATGGTTTAAGTTTTTTTTTTAAATGTTTTTTAATTTTTTTTTGTATTTAAACATGTTGCAGGTTAACCATTTGTTAGGTTGTGGAGCTAAAAGCTTCATTGATGCAAACATGGAGGAGGTTGCTGAGTTGCAGAGCAACCGACGTCAGTCAGGGCAACCGACGTCGGTCATATTCAGAGCACAGGGCTGCCGACATCGGTCATTATCGGCCGACGTCGGTCATCTCCAGAGAGACAGGGACTGACGTCGGTCACTTGTGCGTTCCAGAACTGTTTGTTGCACGAACAGTTAGTTTGTTGAACGGCCAGTTTGCATGTAAAAGACTAATTTTAGTCTTGAGTTGCATGTCTAATTATTGTAATTAGAAGTCTAATTATTGTTTGCCTGGGATCTATATAATAGACTCATGCGCTGTATTGTAATTAAGGACAAGAAAGAGATCCTTCCAATTGTAAGATCAGGTTGATCTGCAAGTTGTGCAAAATCAGGTAGAAGATCTACATGGTAAGTAAGGTCATTGATTTGCAGGTGTGCAAGATCAGGGAGATCTACTTGGAGTACTTTGAGTACTTGTTTGACTGGCAGTATTGTTACTGACTGGTGGAGGTGAACAACTCTATGTTTGAGTTGTTTGTTGTGACCGTAATTGAGAGAGAGAACTCTTGAGGGAGATTATTGTACGCCCTAGAGGTGTGGGAGCCCTAGAGGTGTGAGAAGAAGAGTGTGACTTCTTTATTGTATTTTCTTTCTGGATGAGTTGAATACAAAATTGTATTGTCTCTCAAATTCTGTGTTGTTTCTGATTTCTAGTTACTTATTACTTCCGGTTAAATTTCGTGTTTAGTTGCTTATACAAGGTAATCAATTGTGCTCCTAATCCTAACAAAGCGGTATCAGAGCTAGGGTTGCAGGTGGTATCAGAGCCTGGTTCGGAGCAGGTTAGTGTTTTTTTATTACAGGTCACTCACAGGGGTTTCTGTTTGAGTGGGAGTAAAGCAATGGCAAAAAAAAGTAAGCTAAGAATGGAGAAATTCAATGGCAAGAATTATCAATTATGGAAGATGCAGATAGAAGATTATCTGTATCAAAAAAATTTGTACTTACCGTTGTGTGGGGTTGCATGCAAGCCCACGGATATGAAAGATGAAGAATGGAAGGTTCTTGATCGGAAGGCTCTGGGATCTATAAGGTTGACCCTGGCATCGTCTGTGATTTCCAACTTATCACAGGCTAAGACAACGGTAGAGTTAATGGGATCTTTGGCAAATTTATATGAAAAACCCTCAGCTTCGAATAAGGTATTTCTTATGAAGCAATTATTTAATTTGCAAATGTTGGAAGGTGGATCGGTACACAGTCATCTTAGTGATTTCCATAGATTAGTAAATCAGTTAGTTTCAGTCAATATTGTTTTTTATGATGAAATTAAGGCTCTCTTAATCTTATGCTCATTACCTGAAAGCTGGGATAGTTTGATAATGGCAATTAGTAATACTGCGTCTGCTTCTAATATCTTGAAAGTGGATGATGTTAGTGTAATCTTGAATGAAAAAATTCGCAGAAAAAGCACAGGTGAATCATCAGAGAATGCTTTAAGTGTTGAAAGTAGGGGAAGGCAAAGAGAGAAGATCGAGCAAGGAAAATCAAGGTCAAAGAAAGACAAAAGATTTAGATCCAGTTATGGCAGAAAAATTTGCTGGAATTGTGAAAAGAAAAGGCATGTAAAGAAAGATTGTTGGTTGGTTGAAGATCAACATGAAGGAAATGAAGAAGCAGATGTTGCAAATATTGTTGCACATGATGCTCTTGTATGTTCTTTGGATAAAGTAGAATCTTGGGTTTTAGATTTTGGTGCCTCTTTTCATGCAACCCCAAATAGAGAATTTTTCCATGAATATGTCCAACGAGACTTTGGAAAGATTTATTTAGGGGATGGTAAGCCTTGTCAAATGGTTGGCAAAGAGAAAGTGCAGCTGAAATTGCAGACGGGCGACACATGGGTGTTGAAGGATGTCATGCATGTCCTAGTCCTGAAGTGGAATTTGATCCCTGTTGGAAAGTTGGGTGATGAGGGATGCACAGTAACTCTCACAGTGGACTCTTGGAAAGTTACCAAGGGTGCACTTGTTTTATCAAGAGGTAAGAAAGTAGGTACTCTTTATCTATCTACTTTTATTACTGATTCTCCTTCTGGTTTATCTACTTCAATTGTAGATTCGAAGATGTGGCTTCGTAGGCTTGGTCACATGAATAAGAAGGGGATGCATGTTCTTGAGTCAAAAGGTAAGAGTTTAGATCTGGATAGTATAGATCGAAATTTCTATAAGCAACAGAAGAAAGTGAGGTTTTTTAAAACACATGCTACAAAAAAGGATCGAGTTTATTGCACAAAGAAGAAATCTGATGTTTTTGACAAGAACATGAAAGCTTTGGTGTTTATGGAGAAGATGATGGACAGAGATCAGTCACAGGGGCTGAATAATTCTGAGCAGGGCAGTTTGGACAAGAGAATGATTCAAATTAAGCTCGCGGGTAAAAAGTCATCACTCACAGAAAAACACAGTTACCGACATCAGTCAGGGGGAACCGACGTCGAACAGACAGGTATCGACATCGATCATGTGCAGATCAGAGTCGGTGGTGTCGGGAGTTGGACACCGACGTCGGTCAGGTAACCGGCATCGGTGATCAGGTAGACACCGATGTCGGTCAGGGAACCAGCGTCGACAGTCAGGTCAGTTGCATGGAACTGACTTCGGTCAGATGCAGACTAGGTGGTGACTGACATCAGTCACTGGAACGGATTTTGGGTGGATAGCAAGCTGTAAAGGAGTCTCAAACGCCAATATGGAAGACTGAAAGGGTAAGTAAGCTTCAAATTCGTTATTCGCCTTCTTTAGACTACTTGTTGCTCACTGATGGTCAAGAACCAAGAAGTTTTAAAGAAGCAGAGCAGGTAGAATCCAGGAAACAGTGGGAGTATGGCATGAATTCTTTGGAAGAGAACCAAACGAGAGATTTGGTAGAGTTGCCAGCTAGAGAGAAAGCACTGAAAGACGAATGGATTCCCAAGTCAAAGAAGAGAGAATGGATACGTGAGACGGAAGGCCAGGGTATATGGTCTTGAGCAAGTTGCAGGACAATGGAGGTTTGACAGGTGTATGACAAAGCATGGCTTTAGTCAATGTCATTGTAACCATTGTGTTTTCTTTACTAAGTTGGATAATATTAGCTACATTATCTTGTTACTGTATGTAGTGTGTATGCTTGTTGCAGGGTCACACATGCAGAGAGTTGCTGAGCTAAAGGTAAAGTTAGTTCAGAGGTGTCATGAAGAATTTGGATGCAGCGAAATTCTTTAGCATGAGTATTCCTAGAGACAGGGAAGATCACAGGTTGATGTTGTCTCAGGATGATTGTGTGAATAAGGTAGTGGCGAGGTTCAAGATGCAGGATGCAGAACCGGTTAGCACACATATGGATGGACAGTTCACAGAACATTGTCCCAATTCACATGATGAGGTTAAGTACATGTGTACTAAACTTGATATTGCCCAAGCAGTGGGTGTTGTCAGAAAGTTTGTGGTCAATCCAGGAAAGAAGCACTGGAGAGCAGTTCAGTGGATACTCAGGTATCTGAGAGGGACCAACAGCAGGATAACATGCGATGCAGAGTCAAGCACTTCTATACATGGGTATGTAGATTCGGATATGGCAGGTTGCTTAGATGACAGGCGGAGCACCACATGATGTGTGGTGGTTGGTCTTCAAGATTGAGCTTGAAGAGGGATACAAGCTAGGAAACAAAATTAGACGATGTACAGGTACAGGTACAGGTGCAACTTTTTATCTCTAAGTGGGAGATTATTAAGTTGTGAAGCTAAAAGCTTCACTGATGCAAACATAGAGAAGGTTGCTGAGTTACAGAGCAACCGACGTCGGTCAAGCCAACCGACGTCGGTTATATTCAGAGCACAGGGCTGCCGACATCGGTCACTGACGTCGGTCACTTGTGCGTTCCAGAACTGTTTGTTGCACGAACAGTTAGTTTGTTGAACGGCCAGTTTGCATGTAAAAGATTAATTTGTCTTGAGTTGCATGTCTAATTATTGTAATTAAAAGTCTAATTATGGTTTGCATGGGATCTATATAATAGACTCATGGGCTGTATTATAATTAAGGACAAGGAAGAGATCCTTCCAATTGTAAGATCAGGTTGATCTGCAGGTTGTGCAAGATCAGGTAGAAGATCTACATGGTAAGTAAGGTCATTGATTTGCAGGTGTGCAAGATCAGGGAGATCTACTTGGAGTACTTTGAGTACTTGTTTGACTGACAGTATTGTTACTAACTGGTGGAGGTGAACAACTCTATGTTTGAGTTGTTTGTTGTGACCGTAATTGAGAGAGAGAACTCTTAAGGGAGATTATTGTACGCCCTAGAGGTGTGGGAGCCCTAGAGGTGTGGGAAGAAGAGTGTGACTTCTTTATTGTATTTTCTTTCTGGATGAGTTGAATACAAGATTGTATTGTCTCTCAAATTTTGTGTTGTTTCTAATTTCTAGTTACTTATTACTTCTAGTTAAATTCCGTGTTTAGTTGCTTATACAAGGTAATCAATTGTGCTCCTAATCCTGACAAAGCATTAGCATATAATGACATCCAGTGTTGCATCACGGTCAATAATGAGTGGTAGTCATCCTGCTAAAATTTGTAGTGCCGCTTGGAAGTATGGTATACCTAGACCATCATAGGGGAGTGTGATTTGCATGTTTTGCTCGAAAAAGGTTTTTGGAGGCATCAATCTCCTCAAGTACCATATGGCATGCATTATGTGCCTCGACGTCATGCCATGTCCCAATACCACAAAAGAGAAAAAACGAGAGATGAATGCAAAGTTTGCATTGTTGGATGAGAAGAAACTAGAGAGGGCAAGGGTACAAGAAGTTGTCGCAGTAGCGATTACTCCTACATTGACAGTGGAAACTGAGATATATATAGCAGAGACTGTGGGCTCTATTCATGGTTCACAAATGTGAGGCACATCCATCTCATCCGTTTCGAGCAAAGGCCAGTCACAAAGCTTTCTTGTAACTAGAAACATACCTGGGGCATGTGTGAATTTCTGGTACTACAACCACTTTCCCTTTAGCATGGTGAAGAGCTTGTCCTAGGAGTATTTGGTGATGACATTGATAGTTGTAAGGAAAGGGTACAGGGCATCCTCTCCAAAAGACTTAAGTGGGAGGTTGTTCCAAGATGTTGTTGAAGATGCAAAGTCAATTATGAAAGATAAAATGAAATAGTGGTGAAAATTCAGATGCACCATTCTTTTAGATGGGTGGACGAATGGAAGGAATCACACCCTTATCAAATTTTAAGCGGTTTCAAATGGTGAGATGGTTTTTTTGAAGTCAATTGATGCCTCGAACAAAATAAAGAAAACAAAAACTTTGAGCTTGATGTTCGAGAAGGTTGTCTTAGAAGTGGGCATCTGGAATTTTGTGCAAGTTGTTATTGACAATGCAGAAGCATATGTGGCAATTGGGAAACTACTTAAGGAGAGACATCCATCACTCTTTTGGACTCCATGCATGGCCCATTGCCTTGACCTTCTTTTGGAGGACATAGGCAAAATTGATTGGGTGAGACATAAAAGAGAGGTTTATTTATACTTATCTTTGAACTGTTAGCTTGACACATGCTTGCCTTTTTGATTTGTGTCTTCTCTTTGAGATCAACTTTCGTTTCTTTAGGTTTCCCTCCAAGATGTTTCGTTGCCTCTTACAACAAATCTACTTGTCTAGGAATCAACAAAGCATCCCACTGAGTAATACTTGCAAGAATTCTTTTCATTTTTCATTTATGTTGGATAATCCAAGTGATGGTTCCCTGTGCTATGGGGAGTGTCCAATCCATTCCATCTTTGATCCTTCAAGTGAAGGAAAAAGGATACTTGTAGGCCATGTTCTATAGGAGTTTGTTTAGCCTGCTTTGGCCATTTTGTAGAAGCGTTGCCTTGCAATCCTTTAGGAGTCACTCCTTGTTTTGGAGTTGTATGCGAGCCTTTAGCACTAGGTGGTGTTGTAGTTGTACTAGCTTGGGCCTCAAGAGCCCTTTTCTTGGATCTTGTAGGGTAATCAAATATGAGATGGGGCCTAATGTAGGTTTGTGGGTTTTATAATTCTCCTCCGAGCAAGCCAAAGCATCTTCATTTCTTGTGGCTATGGAGCCTTGAGTATCCCTCATCTCTTATTTATTGCATTTTGCGCTATAAGTGCTTGTTCTTGACACCTGATGAGGCAATGATTTGAATCATGTGCAATATTGCAAGGGAAACACCAAAAGCTTTGTTCCTCGGTAAAATTATTTTGCACTAGAATCACAACTTTGTTTTGGTTATTTTGACACGAGTATACCCCTTGAATTCTTTGGATTGGCTGTGCGAGAGTGATTAGTTGGATTTGAGAGGGATGTTGGAATCTATTAGGTTGTTAGCCCTAATTATTGCCATCATAGTTAGCATACTTGGTGAGTACTTGCCAAAAATTATTGCCATCATAGTTAGCATAATTTGGAATTTTGTGCAAGTTGTCACTGACAATGTAGAAGCATATGTGGTGGCTGGGAAACTATTGAAGGACAGACATCCATCACTCTTTTGGACCCCTTGCATGGCCCATTGCCTTGACCTTCTTTTGGAAGACATAGGCAAAACTGATTGGGTGAGACATAAAAAGAGAGGTTTATTTATACTTATCTTTGAACTGTTAGCTTGACACATGCTTGCCTTTTTTATTTGCGTCTTCTCTTTGAGATCAACTTTTGTTTCTTTAGATTTCCCTCCAAGATGGCACTGTGGTGCCTCTTACAACGAATCTACTTGTCTAGGAATCAACAAATCATCCCACTGAGTAATACTTGCAAGAAATCTTTTCATTTTTTCATTTATGTTGGATGATTTAAGTGTTGGTTCCCTGTGCTATGAGGAGTGTCCAATCCATTCCATCTTTGATCCTTCAAGTGAAGGAAAAGGTATGCTTGTAGGCTAGGTTCTATAGGAGTTTGTTTAGCTTGCTTTGGCCCTGTTGTAGAAGCATTGCTTTGCAATCCTTTAGGAGTCACTCCTTGTTTTGGAGTTGTATACGAACCTTTAGCACTAGGTGGTTCTTTAGTTGTACTAGCTTGGGGCTCAAGAGCCCTTTTCTTGGATCTTATAGGGTGATCAAATAGGAGTTGGGCCCTGACGTAGGTTTGTGGGTTTTCATACAAAGCACAAAAATAATTCTCCTCCGAGCAAGCCAAAGCATCGTCATTTCTTGTGGCTATGGAGCCTTGAGCATCCCTTATCTCTTATTTATTGCATTTTGTGCTATAAGTGTTTGTTCTTAATCCCTAATGAGGCAATGATTTGAATTATGTGCAATATTGCAAGGGAAACACCAAAAGCTTTGATCCTCGAAAAAATTATTTTGCACGAGAATCACAACTTTGTTTTGGTTATTTTGATACGAGTATACCTCTTGAATTCTTTGGATTGGTTGTGCAAGAGTGATTAGTTGGATTTGAGAGGGATGTTGGAATCTATTAGGTTGCTAGCCCTAATTATTGCCATCATAGTTAGCATACTCGGTGAGTACTCACCAAAAATTCTGCCCTACGAGTATATTTCACTTATACTCGTGGGTTTTAAACACCATGTTTGTGCGAGTTTTTGCACAATACTCTTCGCGATTATTGTGCAAGGACTCACCATGGATTGATATGCGTAGTCAATGTGGAGAAAACATGGAAAAGACAAAAAATGTGGAAAACACAAAATTATCTCCTTTCTAAGCACACATGCCCCCACACTCTCATCACACAACAGTTGAGCATCCTTAAGCAAATTGGAGGGAGTTTGTATTTGATTTGTACAACAAATTTGAGGAAATTCAATTTCCAGGTTAGTTTTTTTATTTTTTTTCAAGCATGTAAATTCTTTCTAAATTGTTAATATTAGGTTTATAAACATGTTTGATAAATTTATATGCATTCCATTGATTTCCATAAATCTGATTCATGATTTACACTATTTTTTAATAATTTATAATTAAAATTGTTGATTTTTTCCTATTTATAGGGTTTATTTTTACAAATTTATGGTTTAGGTTTTTTTAAGATGTCATTTTAATTTTTTTGTATTTTTTCATATACATAGAGTTTAGTATCTATATTTACAAATTTACGGTTTAAGTTTTTTTTAAATGTTTTTTAATTTTTTTTTGCATTTAAACATGCTGCAGGTTAATTGTAATAACCACCCCTATTTTTCCAATGAAATAAACTTGCGAACTACTATGTCATATCAATTAAATTGCTTAATGATCAACATGGCATTTTGTCAAACACTTGACAAACATACAACTATACATACAAACCCTGAAACTCCTTATTTGTTGTTAAACACTAATTTGCAATATAAATGTGCACATACAATTGCCTTATGGGCTGCGACAAATATTCAAATTTGTATTCAAAAATTACAATGCTTAGATATGAAAATTTGGTAAAAGAAACCTGGAAATTAGTGTTGTAGTGATCTACAAATGAAATGGCAGCCTTCCAGACCTCTAATCAGCAAGAATAAACAAGTAAACTTGATGCAAACACTGTTCACGCACTATAGCAGCACTATTCACGGCACTATAGAAATTTTACTATTCATGGGTTACTGTAGCTAAATCACTATTCACACACACTATAGCAAAAATACCATTCATGCTCACTGTAGCAAAACACTATTCATGTGCACTGTAGCAAAAACACTATTCACGTGCACTGTAGCAAAACACTATTCACGGCTCCTGTAGCAAATAATTATTTTGGCCTTCTTAATTGTAAATCCAATAAGCCCAATGTGTTTCCTGAATGAAAACACCATCAATCCTCTTAACTGTGTCTTTCAACAGCGAAGAAAATGCTAACAAAAGAGGGATTTCGTCCTCCAAGCTCGAAAATCAAATTTCCAAGAAATCCAACAGTATAACATTAATCTCATCCAAACTTCCTAAACGGAAACTCTTCTATTTCTTTTATAGAGTTCTCAAAAGAGTCCATTCCTTCGTTTTGTCAATGTGGGATAAAACATAACTCCCTTTATGTAACTTATGTATTCGATGTATTATAAAATAAAGGGGATTCTTTTATTTTAATAATTCCCACAAACTATAGAATATGCATTAATAAAGTTAAATATTTAAATTTAACTTTATAAAATAACTTCATTAATGCCCAATAAATCATATCAATGATAAATAAATCTTCTTGTCGATTTTAAACAATTGCCATCGACATGTCACTGCTCCTAGATGTCCAGCCATGCTTTGGGCATACTTACTATAAATAGTAAGTATGCCCAAAACTATTTCAAAACCCCTCAAAAATATATGCAACTGAAACTGTCGAGGCCAAATGGCCTCTAAGTCCCTTTAATGTCCTGGTTAGCCTATAGGACCATAGGGAAATAAGCTAACGACAACATCATGCTATGAATGTTAGAAAGGGGACATTACAGTCCGCCCTTCCCAAAATTGCTTGTCCTCAAACAATTTCAACTCTGAATGCTGTAATATCTGCTCATTTTCCCAAGTAGCATCCTCCATTGGTAGGTTCCTCCACTTGACTAGGTACTCGATGACTCTCCTCCTAAGTGTTCTCTCCGTGGTATCAATGATGGCTTCAGGAATCAATATCAACTTACCCTCTTCATCTAGAGGGGGCAAATCTGCAGATGGAACAACACTATGACCAAGCGTTTTCTTAAACTTGGAGACATGGAACACATTATGCACCCTGTTATCTGTTGGTAACCCCAGTTCATATGCCACCTCGCCAATGCGGCGAGCAACTCTAAATGGCCCATAAAATCTTGGTTTCAACTTCTCTGCTCCACTCTTCTTAAGTGTAGATTGCCTATAGAGTTGAAGCCTCAAGTATACCATATCTCCAACCTCAAAACTACGTTCCACCCTGTGTTGGTCAACATATAATTTATGTTGATTTTGAGCCTGTTGAATATTCTCTTTAAGTGATCTCAAAATATCTTCCCTGTCCTGTAACCAATTCCGTGCACTCGGTACCCTGCTATCTCCAAAAAGATCTGTGAAGCTAAGAGCTTCATACCCATATAATGCCATGAACAGAGACATCATGATCGTCATGTGATAGGTAGTATTATAACAAAACTCGCCTAAATAAAGCCATCTGATCCAAGCCTTTTGCTACCTTGATACATAGTTTCGCAAGTACCCCTCAACCCACTTATTAACAATCACCGTCTGTGCATTTGTTTGTGGGTGATAGCTAGTGCTATGAGTGAGCTCAGTGCCACTCAATTTGAAAAGTTTTTGCCAAAATAAGCTCAAAAACTTACTGTCCCTGTCGCTATGTTTTTAGGCATCCCATGAAGCCTAAACACCTCTCGAAAAAACAAGTTTGCCATTTGTGTTGTTGTGCTAGTAGATGTAATAGCAAAGAAATGAGCATATTTAGTTACCCTGTCCACCACTACATAAATACAATCTCGACCTTCCACCTTGGGTAGGCCTGTGATAAAATCCATCGAAATGCTTTCCCATTTCCTATCAAGAATGGGTAAAGGTTGTAGTAATCCAGCTAGAGGAGTATGCTCATCTTTGTTCTGCTGGCAAACTGGACATTCTCTAACATATCTCTGCACATCATGCTTGAGTCCTCTTCAAGTAAACCTCTTACGAATCTGTCGGTATGTTTTGAAGAACCCGAGGTGTCCAGCGATAGGCGCATCATGGAATGTCCTTAAGATAGTACCTTTGATGTGCGAAGGTACCAAATAAATCCTATCGTTGTATAGGATAAGGTCGTTAACCACCACATATCTATCGTCCTGTAGAGATCCCTCTATCAAATCAGCTGCCCACTGATCCTTAGCATATTCAGCTAATATTTTCTCCTTCCAGTCTGCTGAAATATCAACCAGGGAACATTCATGTGGTCTCCTAGAAAGTGCATCGGCCACTACATTCTTCTTCCCTTTGACATACTCAATGTCAAAATCATATGCCTGTAGTTTGGTGATCCACTTTTGCTGCATATCATTAAGATCTCTCTGGCTCATGAAATATTTTATGCTGTTATGATCTGTTTTAATCACAAATTTACCTCCAACCAGATAAGACCTAAATTAGGCCAATGCATGCATTATGGCCAACATTTCCCGATCATATATAGAGTAGCTCGTCTCCACTCCCCTAAGCTTCCTACTCTCAAAAGCAATAGGATGTCTTCCCTGCATTAAGACTGCACCCACCCCATCTCTAGATGCATCACACTGAAGCTCGAATGGTTTGGAGAAGTCTGGAAGTGCTAATACCGAACAAGATGTCATCAATTGTTTGAAGTGCTTGAAGCACTTCTGAGCTGCCTCTGTCCATACAAAGGCTCCCTTCTTGGTCAAATCCATAAGTGGAGTTGTTGTCTGTGAGAACCCCTTCACAAACCCCCTATAGAAACCACATAGACCAAAGAATCCCTTGAGTTGGGTAAGATTAGTAGGATTAGGCCACTCAACTATAGCTCTGATTTTTTCTGGGTCCACCCTCACTCCATCCGCACTAATGATGTGTCCAAGGTACAATAATTTTGTCATGCCTAATTCACATTTAGATTCTTTGGCATAAAGGGATTCGTTCTCAAGTATGTTTAATACCTCCTCCAAGTGTTGCAAGTGCTCCTTCCATGCCCTACTATATATCAGGGTATCATCAAATAATATAAGCACAAATTTCCTTAACTAACTCCTGAATACTTGGTTCATACAACTCTGAAAAGTAGTTGGAGCATTGGTTAACCCAAATGGCATAACCAAAAACTCAAAGTGGCCATAATGGCCCCTGAAGGTTGTCTTCTCTACATCCTCTGCTCTCATTCTCTACGTTATCGGATACACTCCTCGCAGGCCCTGGGAGCGCGGGAATACGCCGGTACGGTACGGTACGCGGCCGATCCGCAGGGGATACGGCCAGGGTACGGCGTGCCCCCTGCGGATACAGCCGGATACGTCCTTGAGTTGGGTAAGATTAGTAGGATTAGGCCACTCAACTATAGCTCTGATTTTTTCTGGGTCCACCCTCACTCCATCCGCACTAATGATGTGTCCAAGGTACAATAATTTTGTCATGCCTAATTCACATTTAGATTCTTTGGCATAAAGGGATTCGTTCTCAAGTATGTTCAATACCTCCTCCAAGTGTTGCAAGTGCTCCTCCCATGCCCTACTATATATCAGGGTATCATCAAATAATATAAGCACAAATTTCCTTAATTGACTCCTGAATACTTCATTCATACAACTCTGAAAAGTAGTTGGAGCATTGGTTAACCTGAATGGCATAACCAAAAACTCAAAGTGGCCATAATGGCACCTGAAGGCTGTCTTCTCTACATCCTCTGCTCTCATTCTCTACATTACCGGATACGCCCCTCGCAGGCCCTGGGAGCGCGGGGATACGTCGGTACGGTACGGTACGTGGCCAATCGGCGAAGGATACGGCCAGGGTACGGCATGCCCCCTGCGGATACGGCCGGATACGTCCATGGGGATACAGCCAGGGTATGGCATGCCCTAGACGTATCCGGCCGTATTCGCACTGGGCACGTCGTACCCTGGCCATATCCCCCGCGGATCGGTCGAATAAAAAAATATTTTAATTTTTTTTCACTTTATAAAACAAAAAACGAAAACCCTAAATGTATTTTTAATGTGACCATGCCTCCACGACTGCCTCCGTGCGACCCGCAACTGCTCCTGCGCCTGCATGACTGTGCCCTGCGCGACTATGCGCTCCCCATCGACTGCCGCCTTGCCTGCTGGGCATAAGGTTTTCCACTCTTCCATTTTTAAATTTCTTTTTTTTTTTAATTCGTAAACTGAAACTCCCTAGGCCCTAAGGTTTTAATATTTTATAAATTTATTAAATTATAAACTAAATTTTTATTATATAGTTTAGTTTTTTTAATTTTTATTTATTAATTATTTCTTTTAACTTTTTAATTTTTATTATTAAGTTAAAAATTTAAAATATGTTTTTAAATAGAGTATATATTTTGTGGTTATATAACTTATTTGAAGTTATTTTGTTTCCTCTATGCATATTATGTGGTTAATTTTGCTTATATGGCTATATTTTTATATTTTTAATTTTTTATATATATTTTTGTACGGCTGTATCCAGCCGTATCCAAACCACCAAAAAAAAAATCGACGTATCCCCGTATCCAATACTCGTACCTATATCTGTACTCGTATCTGTATCGGCAACTTAGCTCATTCTAATCTGATGGTACCCAAAGCGCAAGTCTATCTTCGAGAAGCAGCATGCACCATATTACTCATCTATTAGCTCATCTATTCTCGGAATGGGGTACCTGTTCTTGATTGTCTTTTTGTTGAGAGCCCTGTAATCTATACACATACGCATTGTCCCATCATTTTTCTTTACTAAGACCACTGCTGAGGCAAATGGACTTTTGCTAGGCCTAACGTGTCCCATCTCTAGCAACTCCTTTATTGCCTTCTTGATCTCATCCTTATGCACCTTAGGATGACAATAGGGGGTGGTAATCACAGGCTTCGCCCCCTCCTCTAGTTCAATCACATGCTCTATTCCTCTCTCTGGTGGAACCCCTGGTGGAATGCTTCCAAACACCTTTGTATGTTTGGATATGACCTCATGAATGTCTGGATGGTACTCCTTAACCTGTTGCTCTGTAGCTGTAGGCATGATTCTCAATGAAAACACCATCAATCCTCCTGACTGTGTCTTTCAATAGCGAAGAGAATGCTAGCAAAGAGGGATTTCGTCCTCCAAGCTCGAAAAATAGATTTCCAGGGAATCCAACAACATAACATTAATCTCATCCAAACTTCCTAAATGGAAGCTCTTCTATTTCTTTTATAAAGTTCTCACAAGAGTCTATTCCTTTGTTTTGTCAGTGTGGGATAAAACATAACTCCTTTTATGTAACTTATGTATCCGATGTATTATAAAATAAAGGGGATTTTTTTATTTAAATAATTCCCACAAACTATAGAATATGCATTAATAAAGTTAAATATTTAAATTTAACTCTATAAAATAACTTCATTAATACCCAGTAAATCATATCAATGATAAATAAATCTTCCTGTCGATTTTAAACAATTACCATCGACATGTCACTGCCCCTAGATGTCCAGCCATGTCCATCACGACTTACTATAAATAGTATGCCCAAAACTGCTTCAAAACTCCTCAAAAAGATATGGAACTGAAACTGTCTAGGCCAAATGGCCTCTAAGTCCCTTTAATGTCTTGGTTAGCCTACGGGACCATAGAGAAATAGGCTAACGACAACATTATGCTATGAATGTTAGAAAGGGGACATTACATCAACCATTAGCATATAATGACATCCAGTGTTGCATCAGGGTCAATAATGAGTGGTAGCCGTCCTGCTGAAATTTGTAGTGCCACTTGGAAGTATGGTATACCTAGACCATCCTAGGGGAGTGTGACTTGCATGTTTTGCTCAAAGAAGGTTTCTAGAGGCATCAATCTCCTCAAGTACCATATCTTATGCATTATGTGCCTCGACATCATGCCATGTCCCAATACCACGGAAGAGACAAAATGAGAGATGAATGCAGAGTTTGCATTGTTGGATGAGAAGAAATTATTAGAGAGGGCAAGGGTACAAGCAGTTGTCCCAACAGCGATTACTCTTACATTGACAATGGAAACTAAGATATATATGGTAGAGATTGTGGGCTCTATTCATGGTTTACGAATGTGAGGCACATCCATCTCATCTATTTCGAGCAAAGGCCAGTCACAAAGTTTTTTTGTAACTAGAAACATACCTGGGCACAACCTTCATTGTAAAGTATAGGGTGGAACAAAGAGGTGCACGTGGAAGCAAATAAGGTATGTGTGAATTTCTGGTACTACAACCACTTTCTCTTTAACGTGGCGAAGAGCTTGTACTAGGAGTATTTAGTGATGACATTGATAGTTGTAGGGAAAGGTTACAAGGCACCCTCTCCAAAAGACTTAAGTGGAAGGTTGCTTCAGGATGTTGTTGAAGATGCAAAGTCAATTATGAAAGATAAAATGAAGTAGTGGTGAAACTTCAGATGCACCATTCTTTCAGATGGGTGGAGGAATGGAAGGAATCGCACCCTTATCAAATTTTTAGTTGTTTCAAATGGTGAGATGGTTTTTTTTAAGTCAATTGTGCCTCGAACAAAATAAAGAAAACAAAAACTTTGAGCTTGATGCTCGAGAAGGTTGTCTTAGAAGTGGGCATCTAGAATTTTGTGCAAGTTGTCGTTGACAATGCAGAAACATGTGGCAGCTGGGAAACTACTTAAGAAGAGACATCCATCACTCTTTTGGACCCCTTGCATGGCCCATTGCCTTGACCATCTTTTGGAGGACATTGGCAAAATTGATTGGGTGAGACCGGTTGTGAACATGCTAAAAACATCACCAAATACATTTATAATCACCCTTAGGTTCTCAACTTGATGAGAGATCACACCAAGGGGAAAGAGTTTGTGCGAGCATGTGTCAGAAGGTTTGCAACTAACTTCCCTATGTTGCAAAGTATTTGTAGTTTGTTGACACCATTGAAGCAAATGTTTGAGAGTCAAGCATGGTTAGACTCAACATGTTCAAAGAAAGTTGATGGAGAGAAGACTGCAAAGAGAGTTTTTGATGATGCCTTTACAAAGAGAGTTGTAGAGATCATCAAGGTTATTTCAAATATTAATATAAATTTCAAGTGGATTCCTTTATTTTCAAAGTTTCAAAGTATTTACTTTAATTTTAATTTTGTAGATTTAATTTGTTTTTAACTTTGTAGGTGTCTGAGCCTTTAGTGAGGGTTTTGTGCTTGGTGGATGGGGAGCAAAACCCAATGGGATACATTTATGAAGCCATAGAGAGGGCCAAAGAGGCCATCCAAAACTTTTAAAGAGGGTAGAGGCATATTTGATCCCATTTGGAAGATAATTGATCGAAAGTAGAACAATCAACTCCACCAACCCATTCATGCAATGGTTTACTACCTTAATCCCGAGGTTTTCTACTCCGATGGCTTCACATATGTTAATGGGGAGGTTATGGAGGGCCTCTTAACATGTATTGAGGATGACAATTGAGTTTGAGGTGAGGGACCTCATTATTTCAGAGTTGCAGAACTACAAGTAGGCTAAGGGAAGGCTCTTTTCTTCGGCATTAGCTATCCGAGGGAGATCCATCCGGATACCAGATAATAAAAATTGAATTCTTTACTTATACCTTACAAGTTATAAATTTATAATTATTAATTACTTACAAGCTATTGAATATCTTGTTTGCAAATTTGTGGTGGGAAGATTGGGGTGAAAATACCCCAAATATTCAAAAGCTAGCCCTCCGAATTTTATCTCAACCTTGTAGTGCTTCTAGATGTGAGCATAACTAAAGTTTATTTGACGTCAGTCACATGAAGAAGCGTCATATGTTGACTCAAAAACACCTCAATGAGTTAGTTTTTGTGCAATACAACCTTCGGCTTTTCACAAGAAAGGTGGAGGACACCTCATAAGAGCGTATTGATTTGGATGAGATTGATCCCTTTAGTGATTGGTTTGCGTAGTATGAGGAGACCCCCTTGTTCACAGACGATGAGATTATTGATTTCAAGAGGCAAGCTATGGAGGGTGTAGGTAGTGGTATAATAGAAGCAAGGGAGATTGGATTGGATGGCATCCTTGTAAATTTTGTCGAACATGAGGAGAGTAGCCACTGCCATTTGGTACCAGGGTGGAGCTACAGGCATAACCTTCTTGGCAAAGTGAGGAGCTGCATCAGAGTGTGAGGACTATACCTTCTTAGTCTCCCATATTTTTCACTGGAATGGGGAAGAGGAAATTGTAGATTTTTGTAATTTGTAACTTGCATCAATATGCAAATTATGATTATGATTTTCAATGACAATCATCTAAAATTTATAAGTATGAGTTTGTTGTTGTATTCATGCAATTTTGTATTCAAATTTAATAGAAAACACTTCCCCAACGTTTTGTAGATTCATTTGATACATTTTGTAACTATAATTTGTATAAAATTTATGTATTTTAAATAAATTTAAGTTTTTTTCTAAGTTGCCGAGTATTTGTTGAGTCAATTTTTTTTCATTTGCTAAGTCCGAGTCGAGTTTGAGTATGCAAACTATGATTTCCATAATAGGGCCTTGTGGAATTTTGGTCATATAGTCTTTTAAAGGCTACAAACTCATTGGAAAATCCTCTCAATAAATTCTTCAAAGTTCATTTCATTCAAGAGCTTTGGGATGTAACTTGAGAACAATATCCTTGTAGGATAGCTTGCAGTGTAGTGCTGATAGGTACAAGGCTTGGCGATCGGGTTTATTTCTGGGATTTGCGGATATGTTGAAATTTGAGTGGGGTTATAGATCTCAAGGAGCAAGGGCATTTGCAGGTATGGGAGCAAGTTATTTTCAGCCAGAATAACAATATCATAAGCTCCAGGGAGAGTCCTTATTCCTATTGATTGAACTATTTTAAGTAATACAAGAAAGCCATACAAGCTAGAGGACACACTTCTTTGGGTATTCTTTCCCATGCATTTTTGAATTTGATATTAAAGTCGAGTATAGACTCCCATAGGGGCTCTCTTGATGGTATAAGTTGCTCCACTAGAGATAGATTCTCTCTCCTTCTTGAACTGATTGTACAGGGCACCACTTAGGTCATCCTAGTCACAAATTGATGCAATTTTTAGGCTTGTGAACCAATCTAGGCCCTTGCTCTTAAATGATGTTGCAAGTAATCTGAGGACCATATCAGGGGTTGTAATATGGTGCACTGTAATAATATTTTCCACATCTTGAATATGATCAATAGGAGTAATGAGACCATCCCCTGTAAAGTAAGTGCCTTTAAGGTAGATATAAGGATATCATTCCAGTGATGCAAGTTTAATGGACTACTAGAGTTCCAAGTAGTAAAGGGTTCAACTCTATTATGAATTGCCATGACTGTTATGGATTGAAAAGAATGTGTTATAGGCACTGGGTTTGAAGATCTGATTGTAGGTCTACTTCTCTCTCCTGGGAATAACTGCAAGAAGCAATAGGACTTTTTTTCTTGATTGTTTCTTGTTTTGGACCTTGTTTGGATCCTATTCATATGCTATTGGGCCTGCTAATTTGTGGAATCACTAGATGAATCAATATAATACTCATCTTAGAGCAGATTTCCAAAACCTTCACCAAATCTTGGTAATATGACCTTTTAAAAGTGGGATGTATGATTTGAGACTAAAGTTTGTATGAAGATCCCAGTAATCAAAATATTGGTATATAGTGTCTCAATTATTTCAGTTCCCATCTGGCGTGCCCAAAACTAACAAATTGTTGATGGACTAAATATAATTGTGTGATTGCATCCACAATCAAAGTTTGTAAATGGAAGGATTAGGTGTTTTACTAACTCAATCTCCGGATTAACCCAGCTCTTCTATCTCAATGCTACCTAAATTTACTTGGGATGAAAAGAGTAAGAGAATTTTGTTTGGATGCAAAAGTAGAAGAGGTGATGCTCCAAAATAATGCTATCTTTCACTCTTTCAAAGGAATGAAACCACAAAACATTTACCAACTTAATTCAATATTGGTCATCATACATAACAAGATGCAAGAGGTAAAAAATTCAACATAAAGTTATAAACAAATTAAACCATCCACACATAAATCCAGACTGAGGGCTGAAGATCAACCATAAAATCTTTTTAGGGGCTTTAGGATGTACATGTTAAGCACATGCTTATACTGAGAGGGGGGGGTGAATCAGTATAAGATATTTTTTCGCTTTCGACTATTAATCTTAAATCCAAAACCTCAAATTACTTAGCAATTAATATATTCAAATCAATCAAAGAATACAATGCAAATAGACACAGATTTGCGTGGAAATCCTTTCGGGAGAAAACCACAGAGAAATTCTCTTAATATAAATATTCGTAGGCACCAGCCTACTGGAGCACCAACCCCAAAACAATTTTGTAGGCACCAACCTACAAGAGCACCAACCCCTTTCACCGAGTACCAACTCAGCAAGAGACACCAATCTCTTCAAAACGAAAGCACCAACCTTCTTAGAAAAAATCATTTTTCTATCTCAAATTTGTTGTCAAAACAACGGATGATAGAACACTTGCTTTATCTCCTTTAGATTCAATCTACACTTGAGTTTTTTCGTTGCTATACTCTTATACTTGCTGATTTTTTCTTTTTAATATTCTCACAAAAATTTGCCTTTAAAAATTCTGCTCTTCTTTTATATATCTTCCACTTTCGAATCTACACTTTTGCCATTCGTTATGCACTTATTTATAACCCACGGAAAGCCATAAATTAAGGTCGTGACTCTTCAAGTGAAAAGGTCCTTTCGAACGGTCACAACTCCTCCCAATAGGTCAGCAAATTCTGTTCACTTCCGTCGACATTTCCATCGACAATTCTGTTCACTTCCGTCGACATTTCCGTTCACTTCCGGCAACAACTCCATTCACTTCCGTCGACATTTCCGTTCACTTCTGTCGACAATTTCGTTCATTTTCGGCAACAATTTCGTTCACTTCCGTTGACATTTCCATTCACTTATGGCAATCAATTCCGTTCACTTCTGGCAATAGTTCCATTTGACATCAATGACAATATTCCAACAATCTCCCCCTTTGTCATTGATAGCAACCACATACTGAAACTGCTCCCCCTTGTTGCACTATCTCTTCTGTCTGAATCCTTCTTTGTTGTAGCTCCCCCTTTCTATGACATCCTCTTTCTGTACTTCTCCCCCTTTGACATCAATGGCAAAGGGTCCATCCAAGAGCTAGTACTTAGCTCCCCTTCAGCTGATGCTTCCCTTCAATGGCAAGAAGCAAAAGAAATTACTCCCAACTTCTGTTGTAGGTACTCAAATGTTTCCTTTGGAAGTGGCTTAGTGAAGATATCTGCCATTTGTTCGGATGTGGAAACATATTCCAATTTTACTTGTTCTACCACCTGTTCTCTCAAGAAATGATACTGTATAGGGATATGCTTAGTTCTAAAATGCATAACTGGATTCTTCGAAATACTTATCGTACTAGTATTATCACAGAATATGGAGATTGGATGATTATACTCTACTTTGATATCTTTCAAGGTTTGTTTCATCCATAGAACTTGTGTACAACATAGCACTGCCGCTATGTACTCTGCTTCTGTTGTGGATAGAGATACAGAATTCTGCTTCTTACTCAACCATGATAGTAGGCTATCTCCAAGAAAGAGTGCTCCTCCACTTGTATTTTTTCTATCATCTACACAACATGCCCAATCTAAATCCATGTACGCTACCAATGTGAAGTCTTTACCTCTTGGGTACCACAACCCATAATCAAAGGTTCTCTTTAAATATTTAAATATACGTTTTACAGCTTGCACATGTGTTTCTTTTGGAGCTGCTTGAAATCGTGCAACCATACCTACTGCTTGCATGATATCTGGCCTAGATGCCGTCACATATAGTAAACTCCCAATCATTGATCTGTAAAGAGTTTGATCAGTATTCAGAGATTCATCATCTTTGCTCAACTTCATACCTATAGCCATAGGAGTGCTAACAGGGGCACACTCCATATGGAATTTCTTCAACATCTCCTTTACATACTTGCTTTGGGATATGAATATTTCTTTGTTAGATTGAGAGATTTATAAACCAAGGAAAAATAACAACTCACCTAACATGGACATCCCAAATTCCATTTGCATATCTTTGACAACTATCTCAGACATTTCTTCATTGTCTCCTCCAAAGATTATATCATCTACATACAGCACAACAATTAACTGGTGATCTTCAGTTTTAATGTAAAGATTACTATCAGCATATTCTCTCTTGAATCCTTGGTCTTGTAGGTATTTATCAAGCCTAGCATACCATGCGCTAGGAGCTTGTTTCAATCCGTACAAAACCTTCTTCAACTTACACACATAATCCTTGTTTTCTGATAAGAGAAACCTTTTTGGCTGTTCTATGTAAACTTCCTCTTCTAGATTGCCATTTAGAAATGTTGATTTAACATCCATTTGATAAATTTTGAAATTTTTGAATACTGAAAATGCAAGAAATATTTGAATTGCTTCTAATCTAGCAACAGGAGCAAAAGTCTCTTCGAAATCTACACCTTCTATTTGAGCATACCCCTTACATACCAACCTTGCTTTGTTTTGAGTGACTTGGCCATTTTCATTCAATTTGTTTCGAAAAACCCACTTAGTGCCAATCACATTCTGATCCATTGGCCTGGGCACAAGTTCCCAAGTCTCATTCTTCTCAATTTATATAACTCTTCTTCCATTGCTTTTACCCAATGTTTATCATGACTAGCTTCAGAAAAATTCTTAGGCTCTACCTTGGATAACAAAGAGAAATTTACATGCTCAGGTATACTTACAATTCTTCTGGTTTGCACCCCAGCAATGTTTTCATCATTCTTCATTTTCAAACTTTCAAACTGCCTTTGGTGGGTTTGGAGTTTTGTTTTTCTAACCTTACTATCACCTTCATAAATAGTGTTGAGTTTATCCCAAATCTCTTTTGCAGATTCACAATGCATAATCTTAACAAACTCATTTTCTGAAAGCCCGCATAAGATTGCATTCATAGCTTTTGCATTGTTCTCACTGGCCTTTTTTCCGGTG
Organism: Torreya grandis; assembly: GCA_037957365.1. Taxonomy (NCBI): domain Eukaryota; kingdom Viridiplantae; phylum Streptophyta; class Pinopsida; order Cupressales; family Taxaceae; genus Torreya; species Torreya grandis. Next base: position 2,600,748 of record JARHVA010001683.1, on the reverse strand, counting down.
GCATCCGTTGGTGCAATTTGTGGTGTTGTGTGTTGGGTGAATATTTTGTCACCAGCGTACTGATGAGCAAAATAGGTCTAATCATCCACAGCAAGGGAGATTGGTCGTCCAAAGTTGCAGGTTTACCACATCCAAAGGGGACAAATCTCTCCTCTCATCAAGGGGAGGTTCCCTATAAGTATGAATATGCAGAAGCTATATACTATATATATAAGCTGAAAATAACACTCAGGGGTAGGACAACACCATCCATCTTTCTTCTTTCAGAGATGATGTTCACAAACAAAGGAGAAAATCTTGGTGAAAACACTGACGGCACTTCTCTTCTTTCAGAAGTGTTCTTGCAGGGAACAGCAAAAGTTCTTTCAGGTAGTGACAAGTAACTGGTAACCAAAGGTGTAGGAACCAGCAGACTGAGATGTAGCAAAAAGTCTCCACCTCAACTGCCCAAGAGTAAAATACGAAGAACAATGAGCGCACAAAGTCATTCCAAGGTCCTTTACACAAGAACATAAAGAAAACACACTAAAGGCAATTGTGGGGGCACAAAGTCTCTCCACAGTTGGCTTCAAGACACCTTTCTGATTACTTTCACTAGTTCTACTTGCCAAATTACATAAACAAGAACACATTCAGAAGACAGACATAAGAACAATCTCTTAAAATGATACAAGCTATAACAGCACAAAGTCTGCAAACAACTTGCTTTCTCATCCAAATAAAATGATATGAACAACAATCTGAGCTCAAAGTCTCAGTATTCGCCTTTCAATTTAGACAGAGTTTTGCTTCTGGTAACGGGAAGATCTCCTTTAGAATGATACAAGAGATTACAATATATAGCAGCCAAGAAAGACTTGGCGCTTTGTTCCATAGAACGGCCCATGCTGTGCATTCAATGCCTTAAATGCATTTTCAGGTTTGTCAAAGGATTGCGTTGAAAACAGGGCGGCTGTCTTCTCTATGGCGTGTCATTTCATCCCATATGTCTTCTCCTGAGTCTGGATCATGTGGTCTGTCCCTTCTGACGTCTGCACAGCTGTCCACTTTGCCTTTACTCCAAGGGAGACAAACAGGGCACGCCTTCAATGTTTGCAGGGTCAAATATCTACTTTGCGGACTGTTCCACCTACTGGAATAACTTTTGTGCTGATATTTTTGGCTTTCCCTTTTTCTGCTACGATTTGAGCTCCCACTTCAGCTGGTCGCTGAGTTTGTTCTTTTGTCTTTCTCCAGCTTTGTCTTTTCCTGAAATTTGAGTTCTCGGGGCTACATTCCCAGCCTTGCTGGCTCTTTCGGCTCCTTCGCTTGGTTTTTCCTTTAAGTTTTGCGCTTTATTTGAATTTCAACGGATATTCCCTTACTTTAAATTTGACGTCCGCGGGGCTGTCAATGGTCGCTAGCCGCTTGAACCATGTTGAACCTTAAACCTTTGAACCCGCTGAAAGTACATTGGTTCATTTTGTCTCTTTTGTTCCATCGCTTCTTGGTTCAATCGTTTTTTCGCTCCTTGGTTGAACCATCCGTTGAACCACCTGTTTGCTGCTTCTTTCCTTGACTGAGGCCGCCTTTGAACTTTTGAACCCATGAACCATTGAACTTTGAACTCTTTCGGTTCAAAGTTCAATCGATTCATTGTTTCATCCTTTGTCCGTCACTTCCTTGTTATTTCTAAGCTCTTTGATCTTCATCGCACTGGTTGAACCTTTGAACATGTGAACTCGTTGAACCTTTTGGTTCAAGGTTCAACGTTTCAATCAGTTCATTCTTTTTATTTGGCTAAGTCCTTTTGATCTTTTTGAACCAAACTCGTTGAACCATTTGGTCATTGAATCTGTTGAACTATTGAACCCATTGAACCTTTGAACCAAAGTGGTTCAATGGTTCAACGGTTCAATGGTTCAAGCCTTCTTCTCTTTGATAAGTGTTTTGAAGCCATTGAACCTTGAAGCGGTTGAACTTTGAACCTTGACAAATGCGCTCAACTCTTGCTGATGACGTTGAACCTTTGAACCCATTGAACCCGTTGAACCAAAATGGTTCAAGGTTCAACGGTTCAATGGTTCAATCCTTGCTTAGAAGCTTGCCGATGGACATTTTAGTTGAACCTTGTCGTTGAACCATCCTTGAAACTGCCTAAATGTTGAGAGCTTGCTTCTTTCCTGCAGAGTCCGTAGAAATCAACCTGCGAAGCCCGTAGAACTTGGCCTACAGAGTCCGTAGATTTTCTTCTTGAAGAGTCTGTAGATTCAAGCCTGCAGAGTCTCTAGATTTCTGAAAAGCTTGAAGAATGAAGAACTTGAATGCTCGGAACAATTCTTGAAAAGGGGAGAGAAGATTTTGGTCTGTTGAACCAAAATAGTTCATAGGTTGTTCCCAAATAGAGTGATATTTTTGGGGGACAACATTGTGTACCCTATTACCACTGCTTGCCAAATATCGAAACCTAGGGCCATCAAGTAAGTCTTCATTCTTATGCTCCAAAATGCGTAATTCGTTCCATCGAACAAAGGAGCCTTGTTAGTGGAGAAACCATCTAGCACTTGAGATCCTGCCATATGTGCTTTCCAAGATCTACCTTCTAGCAGTGGTGCTAACACCGAAGGAACCGGCTCTGATACCAATTGTTAAGCACATGCTTATATTGAGAGGGGGGGTGAATCAGTATAAGATATTTTTTCACTTTCGACTATTAAGCTTAAATCCAAAACCTCAAATTACTCAGCAATTAATATATTCAAAGTAATCAAAGAAGACAATGCAAAACTACACAATGCAAATAGACACAGATTTGCGTGGAAACCCTTTTGGGAGAAAACCACGGAGAAATTCTCTTAATATAAATATTCGTAGGCACCAACCTACTGGAGCACCAACCCCAAAAACAATTTTGTAGGCACCAACCTACAAGAGCACCAACCCCTTTCACTGAGTACCAACTCAGCAAGAGACACCAATCTCTTCAAAACAAAGGCATCAACCTTCTCAGAAAAAATCACTCTTCTATCTCAAATTTGTTGTCAAAACAACGGATGATAGAACACTTGCTTTATCTCCTTTAGATTTGATCTACACTTGAGTGTTTTTGTTGCTATATTCTTCCTTATACTTGCTGATTTTTTTTTTTTTAATATTCTCACAAAAATTTACCTTTAAAAATTCTGCTCTTCTTTTATATATCTTCCACTTTCGAATCTACACTTCTGTCATTCGTTATGCACTTATTTATAACCCATGGAAAGCCACAAATTAAGGTCGTGACTCTTCAAGTGAAAAGGTCCTTTCGAACGGTCACAACTCCTCCCAATAGGTCGGCCAAGGTTGACAATTCCATCAACAATTCCGTTCACTTCCGTCGACAATTCCGTTCACTTCCGTCGACATTTCCTTTCACTTTCATCAACAATTCCGTTCATTTCCGGCAACAATTCCATTCACTTCCATCGATATTTCCGTTCAATTTTGGGAATAGTTCCATTTGACATCAATGACAATATTCCAACAGTACATAGTTGTATATAGTTTCAAAGATCAACTAACATTAAACTCAGGGAGCAAAAGCTAAGGCCAAAACTTCACTATGCAAACTCTCAAGAGATAGATAATTCTAAGGGTGAAAGAAACTTGATATAAAGTTCACAACTTTGTATATACACTACTAAATGAAAGGGGTGGAATATAGATGTGCCACATGCACTGATCCAAATCACACAATATTACAACATGAAAATAAATGGCAACAGCTCAATAATCTCTGTAGGTACATGCTGGATCATCTTCATATCTTTAGATCGATCTCCATCTTTCATATTCTCTAACTGCTCTTATCCTTGTGCTTGTATGCCAATCTTATCTATTTTGGAAGGCGCCCTATCCGGATCCAACAATTATCAGCTGCCTCAAAATAAACAAACACTGATCTTAGCTTCTGGGAGAATCCTTTATTGCTTTCCTCGTTGACCAACAATCCTTTGCCCCATAGATTCCTTATCTAATCACATTCATTGCTTTTGTTTTGCTTAACAAGGGGTTGTTGACTGCTAGATCAGAGGGTGATCCTAGAGGTTGTCAGTTTCAATTATTACTTGAAAACACGTGGACAGTGATCAATTCTTCATGCTTTTGATCTTGCTTTAAGGGCCTGACCCCACAAAATGCTAATATTAAGGCCATTGCCCTATAATATCAAAAGTATTAATATTCAGGCCATTGCCCTGTAATATCAAAAGTATTAATATTATATACTTTCACACTACAATGGTGTAGGGAAGGTCTAAAGAGGGGTCAGACCTCATTTACCTTGCAAACTTATGATTGCCAACCACATGGACAAGGGCATCTGATCCGATACTGTAATAGATGTACTCCAATATTCTTTGCCTTGCCTTAAGGGGCTTGGACCCACAAAATAACTTTATTAAACGTAAGGTATTATTACCTTTATCTCTTTGCTGTTGATCGAGCTAGATCAACAGTGTAGGGAACATTTAGGATGTGTCAAACCCCATTCCATTTCAAAATCTACAATTGCCGACCACGTGGAAAGAGATATTTGATCCAAGGAACACCTCTCTGTTTCCTCTTCACACTATTTTTTGATGGCAGCTGGCCATAGGATTCAAACATCTTGGAGATCGATGGTGGGCGTGCATTCAAGACTTGGGTGATTTTTTTCTCATAAGCCAGAGTCTGCCATTTGAAGCCTGAAAGGCTTCATTTATGCACTCAATGCAAATACTCAAGAATTTTTTCGATTAAAGCTGGAACTTTACAAGGGAGTGTTTTTATACACCACACACTGAAAAATCAATAAAAAGTAGTAGTTGAACTTGGCATCACTATTATGCTGATTGCAACATCATACATTTTACTAAACATGTATGAGTACATTATCGGCAGATGGCTTTTGTAATGTCCCCATTTTTGCGAGCATCAGAGTTCGGTGGATTTAGTCTATTCTTAGCCCTCGTAGGTTAATATGCATGGTTAGAGGGTCTCTTGATGGAGCTTGTCTCAGCTTCAGATTGTCAGTACTTGATCAGTTGGCTTTCGTTCGGGCTCATTCGGACACTTCTAGCCTGAGTTGCTATTTTTAGCAGTATTCAGCACTCAGCGTGGGACCCCTGCTATTTTTAGCAGTATGGATTGATAGCGTTCAGAATCACTTCCTCAGTGGACAGCTTCAGACGGCTCGGGCATCGAATGAATGATGAGAGAGATATTAATATTTAATTGAATTAATTAAATATTAATTAATTGGAGTTTATAATATAAAGTTATAATATTTTATTATAACTTAAGTGATTTTTGCTAAAGGGGTCGCCATCATTGAAGGGGCCACTTTTAATTATATTTTATAATTAAAAGTGATTTCGAAAACTATTGAAAAATTAAAAAGAAAAAAGTTCGAATTTATTTAAATGAAACCTAATTGAGAAAATTTGAACTCTTGAGGAGATATAAGGGTTTCATTGGGTTTTGAGCTCATTATGTTATGAAATCAATTTTTGATCAAGTCTTCTTCAGAGAACGAAGCCAAGGGTTTCAGTTGTCTACAGGCATTGGAGAACGAGCCATCTTCAGTGTTGCAGTTCAGAGGCTGTGAAATATCAGCGGATTTATTGCATTCAGGGAGATATTTTCATTCAGAAGTTATCACAGAACGTTCACAGAGTTTCTTTCAGCGTGCAGCACTAATCAGGGTTTCATCAAAATATCATTGCCTTTTTAGTTGCATGTTATTGGATCTTATTTGTAATCATTTCAGAAGATTAATAAATAGTCTGGCATCAATATTTTCAATAGATTCTATCATTTCCGGTGTTGCATTATTTTATATAAATTTATTCAGCATTTTCTTTCAAAAAAACGCAAAAACGAGAAAAAACAATCAAAGCAGTCAGTTTTCAGAAATCAGGGAGAACAGGGGTTTCTATAGCTTTCTCCCTAGTAGTGCTAGCTTTCAGGTCCTTTGGTCAATCCCTCCTTTCTTTGGTGATTGTTGTTGCTTCCATGGTTAAGATAGTGAATCGTGATAATAGAAGTTAAGGTGTTATTGCAATTATTTCTTCTATGTAGCTTGGAATTCATTGTCTTCATGTAAATAGGCTTTCTCGAATGAGGTTAAATGTGTGTGGGGTTACTTTGTTAAATGTAGGATTATTAAGTAGGGCCCAAGTTTCTAATTATTTTCTTACATAACACTTCTTCGTAGCACTGTTCTTGGTTTAAATTCAGATTAGTTCATTTCTATTTCTTTTGCTAGGTCCTATAATTGCATTTGAATCGATTGACAGATCTTTGTTTTTCAACATTATATCTGTGTTCATATGCAGCGTTGCATTTGAAAATGAATTTTAATAAACTAGCATTTCATTAACAGCTGATTGATGTTTTTTGCTACATAATGTTTCTGGTGAGACAATTAACACTTTGCATCATGTAACGTTTCACATGATTTGTGCAGGGACCTACATATTTGGAAGCTGGTGATAAGATAGTTGTGAATACACTTGAGGACACATACATGGAAAGGTAACAGTTTTTCGGACCCCAAAATATGTACTTGATTTGAATGTCTATATTACATGTGGAACCACTTCTAAATAATGCCAATTTCAAACACAAGAAACATATATAGTCCAGCATATGCGTTCTGTTAATTATTATGATAATTTTTGTGGATAAGAATGAAATAAATGTTAATAGAATGACAAACATATATACCATATTTACAGCTATAGTTGGGCACGTTTACTTGTGTAATCTATATTCTTATGGGGACGTAACTGTACATGTGCCTCTAATTGTTTTTCGTTGGATAATCGTAACTAGCCTAACAAGTGCGGGATTTAGATTTTTTCGACATCATCTATTTGTGAAGGACTTTAAATTTTAAGAGAAACCCATTTAGAATTTACAGTCATAGATACCCTATGAGTTTGTACCAAAGATCTAACTATGTTACAAAACCTAAACAGGATGGCTGTTTGCCCTTGATTGTATCATCCGCAGTTTTTAATGAGTTGTTTGTGTCATAATTAGAGTTATACTGTGATGTTTTAACTGGCAACAAGTAACAAAATCATGTAATTTGTTGATGATAGTTGCCTCAACTGTCAGGGGTAGAATTGTTTATGAAAAATTAAATGAGCCCCTTTAAAACTATGTTAGGATCATCATGGTTTATTAGACTTCATCTTTCGATCATCACTTGAGTCTTCTATGTACATACGTAAACCATCTATCATGTAATTCTCATTCCATGTTCTATTTCATTCATGTGTGCTTCGAGTAACTTGATGACTTCCTATATACCCATGTGTTTTCTGGAAGTTTGTTATATTGCATTACTAAACAAACTAGCTACATGGTTCCCACATTAATTGACAATAAATATTATAAAAAGGGCCAATGTATAAGACTTTGCTCCTGCTTCAGGGGATTCTACATAATTTCTGAAAAGGTCCATTCTTGCTGGTATCTGAATGGTAAGTTCTGTCTAGAAGATCATTCTTTTAAGTTGAGACCTAAAGGATCATAACTGAAGTTAGCCTTTAATTTGTGTCTCCAAAGCAAAAGAGATTCTAGATGGTGGAGTGAGCTAACTTACGGCTTTGCATACTTGGAGCAAATCCCTTACCAAAATGATCAGGCTATTCTGCACTACGCAAACACATGCTGAGCTGTCTCTTCCTTTGGTATTTTTTTTACAACTCCTTTATGAGGTGTATTAAGTCTCGATTTATTTGGTAGGCTGTGATTGACCAGAAGTTGGGTGAACTCTTGGATTATGAAGGCAACTTTTATCTTATTGCCTGACATCTTTTAATACATCTTTCTTCAATATTATGCAAGCCCCATATTTTGTTGTCGTGATGACTTGCTTTCTATGGTCACATTTCCGGACATTCCTCGTCTCATTCTTCTTGTTTTGAAATCACTAATCAGAACTTGCAAAAATCAACTTACTATTCTGGTAGTGTTGTAAAATTTGGAAATAACATAGGATTTGTCCAGTTTTAGTTGATGATAACAGCTAGAACCAAGATATAGTATGTGGGTATTCTTCCCCCTTTGGAATTAGTAGGAAATTATGAACTTGCACAGAAGTTAGGAGGAGCTCAGGAGAATATTAATGTGGATTGAAATCCCACCATAGGATTATGCCACTATAGTTTGAGATGGAGCTCTGGAGAATGTTCACCAGTTGTGGAGTGGTGTATCTGACAACCAGCAAGGCTTGTGAGAATCAGTTAACTTGGAGGGAATTAAAGAGGCAACAATTTCCAAAGGAAGTCCACAAATTTTTGGTTGCACACCCAAGGACCGTGGAGAGGATTAATGCAGAAATGTTGTGAGCCTGATCTCAAAATGTTCAATCTATGATTTGTGATACTGTCACCAACACTAACCGTTATCTTGTGCTGTGGGGACAACACTTGAATGGCTGTCAGATCTTGCATATTAATCATTTCAAGAAAACACATTGCACATTGGAAGGGATGGATGCGTATAGATCCACCAATGCCTATTGGTGCCAGTGTGTTCTGATGCTAACCTAACTGTGCCAAAGAAGGCCAACATTTATTGTTGCCATATTCTGAATCATATGAAAATCTCATGGGAAAGATGAGTAGCGTGGCCAAAGAATTGATTGGGGAAGGGTGGAATGTAGCCACTGTGGAATTCCATTTATGAATTTGATTCAAAATTCATTTATGATCGTTAGATTCACTGGATGAATGAGCTAGGATGGCAGACTAGTTGTGATACAGCATAAGGTGATATGTCATTTTGAATTTAAATTAGACATACCAATACCATTCAATATACAAAACACTGATAAGCCTTTTAGAGATGCAAGTAAAAAGTGGCTTTGACACAGAAGAGATGGAGAGGGAGAATGAATTTTTTAGATGTTTAGCTACAAAATCTGACGAAACTCTTTCTGGAGGTGCACGCATACTGCTAATAAAAGAGATGAAGACTTCACGAATGAACTAAACACTAAGGAAAAATTCCTCACAGACCCTTTGGCACAACAACAGGGAAATAAAGATCTTCACGATTTAATAGTATATGAAGCTGAGAAATATGAGTTCCCTTCCTCTATTGTGAAATATTTTAAAGGGATGAAAGTGAAGTTACAAAGACAATCACTAAAACAAGACTGACCAGAACAAATGATGCCAAGCTAGAACAAAAATATCAGGGAAATCAAGAAGCGGTTGAGGAGGAAATGTGTCTAGGAAAAGAATCATCATGCCAAATGAAGTTAATTGCAAAGATGAAACATGTGGATGAAATGTTCGATTGGTCGGCAAGAGAAATGACTGACCAGCCAGCAATTCCAACTGGTGTTTGATAAGTTCTGATAGTGGCAATATCAGAGGGTTTGATGGTAAAAATCTTGTCGGTCATGGTTTTAGCATGTAATTTTCATGTAAGGTCTTATTTAAATTGGATAGAAAATTGTATTGTTAATCAATATCTTCTGGTCACGTTATATGGCCCTTCATTGATTGAAACAGAGCAGAACAAGAATATCAAGAAGATTAGTAAAAATAAGGTTGTAGCCCAGCCTAAACAGGACTGGAATATTACTGATATTTTCTCATTGCTTAGAGCCTTAGACAATGGATACTTTTGGGTGTTTTTGCATGTCATTCCATTTCATGATCAGTCCCTCATTGTACATATAAGTCTGCTATGAATAAAAGACAACGGATGGTGGGAATCCATGATCAATTGGAAGGTATGTTATCGGACTGACCAATGTGAGTATTGTTGGACTGGTTGGAGGATGTGTCAAAAATGGTTGGTGATGGTTGAATATCAAGGTTGACCATTGAAGGGCACTAATTTAGAACTTATTTATTGTTTTATATAATCCAACCTGCATCAGGTCGTGTCTTTTCAATCTTTCCTAATGTTTATGTTAAAGTTATTAATTAGCTGTTAGTTAGTACATTAACAAATGGTTAGTTATAAGCTACTTCAATTGTTGTTTCTTCCTTTTACTTAGTAAAAGAAGGATGCACACACACTGCAATGTGTGCCTTTCAGTTTTCTCTTCATTCCTTCAGCATTCATATTTGTTAACATTGGTATCAGAACCAATTGTTTGGGGAAGCCTTAGTTGAGTACAAATAGAGCACATGGTTCAAAGAAGCCCTAATTGTGTACGAATTGTAGAAGAGATGAAGAAAACAAAAAAAGACTCAAAATTGAGGAAGCCCTTGGCAGATTGCTAGGATACAAATTGTAAAGAATGGGTAGAATACAAATGTTTTGATCAAAATCGTGATTTGCAGAGTAGACCAATTCGCAAAAGGAAAACACACTTAAATGGAGGAAGCAAGGATGAACACAATATTTTGGACAAGAGAATGCGAATTGAAATGAAATGTGCCATAAAAGACGCAGGATGCATAGCGTGAAGAAACCAGACAAGAGAATTGCATCAGACACGACAAGCCATGACGGAGTACGTGAAAGACCAGAAAAAATCTTGACAAGGAATCATAAATGAGCAGAACATGGTTGTGACAAAGACATCGAAGGATGTGAAAGACTAGAAAAAATCATGACAAGGAATCATGATGGTTTGTGTCTTGGATCTACAACACAAACTAGAATACAACCAGACAAGGATGTTAAAGAACAAAAAACTAGAAACGCAATTTGAAGGTTTGCAGAAATCACAATAGAGATAAGAGTGTTAGGGCACATTTTTCAGTTCAAGAAAGGCACAAGAAAAACTAGACGTTTAGGAAGGGCACAAGAAAAACCAAACATTCATGAAGGGCACGAGATTATATACCACTTGTGTTGTAAGTAATTTTTTAAAAGTTCAGTTTATAAACAAATTCAGAGTATAAACTGTGATTAACTTGTTGCATTGATTTTTGGGTCAAAAAATTGTACTTTTTTGTTGCATTGATTTTTGGGTCAAAAAATTGTACTTTTTCGTTGCATTGATTTTTGGGTCAGAACTGTACTTTTTTCTTGCATTGATTTATGAATCACAATTCAAAAGTTGTGTATAAAATGGCCAATATTCAAAACTTGGTTATGCTGGAAGCATAGAAGTTAACTAGCCATAATTATAATGTTTGGAGTCATAAGATCTTAACAATTGTGAAATATCGTGATTGTGATAAAATCGTTCTCATCACTAAAGCAAGATCAATTACAAATTTTGCGGATTATGAGAGACATCATAAGGAAGTCTTGCTTTTGTTAAAGTTGTGTCAAATGATTTGTGAGGTTTGGAATGCCACTGAGGCAAGTGTGTTATGAACTAGTTTGAAAAATAAATACCTAACTTCAAAGAAACGTTGAGTTCTGTACTTGAAGAATTTGCTTTTTTTCACAAAGATGTCTCAGTGTGAGTCTCTTTCATAACACCTTTGGATGAAAGATATCTAAGGCTAGTTAGGAGCCATCAACAAAAAGGTGGATGATGACGACGTGGTGACTCTTGTTCTAAACACATTGATGCCCCCAAATAAATCTTTCGTGGAGGATTTACACTTGATCGTTGAAAGCCAAACCCTGATATTTGATCAGGGTAGTTCCTATTTAATTCAAAAGGAATGCAAATAGACACAAACACATGAATCTAGTGTTGGACAAACAAAAAGTGCACTTACTACTCAGTCAAAGGATAAGTAGAAACGTATCCTTGTTGATTCATCTTCAAAGTATCAAGTTAAGTGCTTTTATTGTCGTAAGGTTGGGCATCCCAAAAAATATCATCGGAAGTGACAATATGCACTTTTCCAACAAAGCAGTCAGGGGGCAAATGTGGCAACAGTTGAAGAATGGGATTTTGAGGAAGAGTATGCCCTTGTGGCATTATACCTGAACATGGGTACTACCAATTGTTGGTTCATTGATTCCGGCGCATTCAAACATTTCACATGTTGTACAGACTAGTATGTCAAATTTACTGCAAGTACAAACATGTCTGATTCAGTTTCATTCATTGATGGTTAGTCATATGCAATAGAAGGGATAAAAAGTATTTGCATAGTGTTGAATAATGCTAGAAAGATCAAAGTAAGGAATGTTAGGTGCATTCCTAGCATGAATAAAAATCTCTTGTTTGTAAGTTAATGAAAAACCCCAACATTGCTTAAAAATTATTTTGGAAACAATGTATGTGTCTTAGAGTAATTGCCCTAGGTATTAGGCAAGGTGGCTTGTACATGCTCGTTGACCTTGCCACAGTGAATGTAAATGCATGTGTGGAGGGAGACTCCACTATACAGGATGTCCTTTAGGATGAAATTCCTTATAGGCTTGTTGACCTTGCTCCAATCAACTTACATGCACTAGTTGTGAAGGGATTATCCATTATAAATGATGTGTAGAAAGATGCAATTCCTCAATCTCAACGAAATGCATAGGTAGTCGTGCAGGAAGATGATCAGCCTTAGTCATATGCACTGGCTCAGAGGATTGGTAACAAGGATGTTACTTCAGCAGAACATGGTCATTTTGCTCTCGCTTTTGACTTTTGTATGGTACTTAAATTGTCGATTACACAACCCATTGGCTGCAAATGGGTGGACAAAATTGGTACTTTGAACAAGTAGACTCATCTTGTTTTGAAAGGATTTTCCCAACATGAGGAAATAGATGAGGAGATGGTTTCTTCTCCTATTACGGAGTTGGTTTTTACTCCCATTGCCGCCCCTGAGAAGTTTGGTTTTACTCCTATGAAAATGGTCACATTTCGGTTGCTTCTCTGTGGAGATATGGACGAAGAGGTCTACATGGTGTTGCCTAATAGTTTTCGGGTATCTAGTCGTGATCATTTGGTTTGCAGGTTGATTAAGTCCCTGTACAGAATTAAGTAGGCTCCATGATCTTGGCATCTTTTATTTGATCAGCATCTCCAAGATTTTGGATTCAGATATGGAGGTTAGGCTGAAGTTATTAGCCAATGATGATTCATCACCGGTCAATGAATCACCCTACAACGAATTGGTGGACAGCTTGATACATCTTATGTCCACACGACTGGATCTTTGTTTTGTTATTGGCTATCTTTTTTGGTTCTTGTATGAATTGAAGTTCCTACATTGGATAGTAGAAAAATGTCAGATGACTGTAGATTTCATGTTGATATCTAAAGAGCAACCTGTAAATGTAATAACTAAATTGTTTGGTCCAACTTTCTTTGTAAAATTTTTGGACAAACTTGGAGTAGTCTCTAATTTAGTCATTAAGGGAGGGTGTTAAAGTTATTAATTAGTTATTATTTAGTACATTAACTAATGGTTAGTTATAAACTTCCCCAACAATTGTAACTTCCTTTTACTCAATAAAATAAGGATAGAAATGCACTTCAACATGTGCCTTTCAGTTTTCTCTTCGTTCTTTCAGCATTCATATTTGCTAACAGTTTGATGTTCGTTAAGGATGAAGTAAATAATCTTTGCATAATTCTAATGGGAAATAACTTCTAAGATAATAACGGCTTCTGTGGACAAAGATGTTAAGCAAGCTTGAAGAAGAAGAAAGACTTGGATGGTAAGTTTCCTATTTACCTGTCAGGAATGTTGGAAGATTCCATTATATCAATTGTTGTGGCGTGCATTTGTAGTTATTCATCACACAATGACCGTTGTTGATTGATATTCCAAATTGATCACATACAGAGGCCCACCAAAGCAAGAGCAAAGCATTTCCTTACTACCTTAGTATTAATTTCCTTCTCCAAGTACTTTCCAAGATGTTATTGCATCACCAAAATTCATCTTTCTCTCGGAGACCCATGAGAGCCTTGGGTGAGCCCTCCCACCAATTACAAGTCAATCTTCACTCTTGACATTTTGGCATGAGGCTTGTAGATCAAGCAGTGTTTGTGGTTTGTGGTCTTGAAGGTGTGATTTTCCTCATTCATGTCTACCTTTGGTCTTGGCTGCTGATGCATTATAGATACATGTAGCTTCGAGTTTTGAGGGGTCAACCTCCCCTATGAGACATCTTTATTGCAAATTTCTATTTCCCATGAGCATCATCATCCTCTATCATGCACACTGATGGTGACATTTATTTGACCTTTATTTGTAGATCTCACACATTTCCTCTTTGGATGATGTCATTCATTTAGGCAATTTGCTGCCCATATTTGGGACCCATAAAATGCTTATCCATGATCTTACAGAGGAGGAGCTCTCTCTTCTAAACCTAGATTATGAAGACTAGTTTATAGAGAACCTTGGCTAATGGGGATAAACCTTGTCACAATTTATGGGAGACATCTTCTCTAGTTGGGTGAGTTGCATGTTCTTCATAATCACAATGGGCTTCTCTATTTCTCGTATTCCAGCAAATTTAATTTCTTCCCTCATAGTGGGAGCTTTTATTTCCAACAAATCTTTGATTCCATACATCCATGATTCTATTATCTCCCATCAACTCACCATTGTTAATCATTTTGTTTAAGATTTCATTCTCTGTACACCCTATTTATCCTACTCTCCCTCTTCCTTTGGGTCCCTAAATATTCGTTGCACCACAATCCACTTTGATGCTTTTTATGCAATTGATAATGTTGCTTGCCTTTCCCAACTTATGACCGGTTACCATACCCTTTCTACTGTCATGTTCAAGAACAACTTTTTATCTCACAACTTTTAGGAGGAATCCCTTGACTCTTTTCCCTGCATTGTTCATCATTCTAACTTGCCTCATCCTCATATATCATGCACCATCAATTGTAGGTAGGATGAAGAGTGTAATCTATGCATTGGATGCTACGCTTTGTCCTAGCCCATGACACTACTCCTATATCCTTATGATCTAAAGATTATCATTCTCTGCTTCGACAAAATAAACACAAGTTTGTTGCATTGAGGCGACACAAGATTCTTGATCTCCTTTATCATTCTCCAAAGATCTTTTGTCTTACTCTCCTCTTGAGGAAAAAACCCTCATCATATGCTAGTTCTTTTTAATATTTTAGATAAAACTAAAAATTAAGCTTCATCTCCTCCCTATCTTCTATAGTCTCTTCTTTTGATGTCAAAAGAGCTAATTTGGACATTATATGCTAGTAAAGCAAAAGATTTTGAACTTAGATTGTATTTTATCAACTATTGTGTGGACGGACTTACCTTCCTAATCCCAGAGCTATTGATTATGTTGCCCGCCTTTGTTGTACCCTTTACAGTATGTTGGCCAAGTACGAGTTGCTATCTCATGTATTCTAGGAGTAATCCCTTGACTCTTTTCGTCACATGGTTCATAATTCTAATTTTCCCTAGCCTGATGGGTCTTGCCCAATGAATAGTAGCTAGGATGAGTATTGTAATGTATTCATTAGAAGTTCCATTTTGTTGCAGCCAATGATCCTCCTTTCATACCCTCTACACGTAAAGATTATCATCGTCTATTTAGACAAAAGTAACATGATTTTATTACATGAAGGCAACATGGGATCCTTCATGTGCTTAATTATTCTCCAAAAACCTTGAGTTTCTCGTGTCAAGGTGACAAGAGATCCATGTTATCCTTCAATATTCTCCTAAAACCTTTTGGCGTACTCTCCTCAAGGAGCAACCCCTCACTTTAGACATTGACCCTCAGACATATGCCAATTCTCTACAATATTTTACAGCAACTTGCAAATCGAGCCATGTTGCTTCCATGTCTTTTAGTCTCTCCTATTGACGTTAAGAGAGCTGTTTGGACATTATGTACCTGGAAAGTAGAAGATTTAGAAGAACGCCAGAGTGTGTTCCTTAAATAGAGTGTAGACTAACTTGCCTTCCGAATGCCAAAGTTTTTAAATGGAGTCATTTGCTCGGACTTTCTCCCTTCTTGATCTTAATGCATCATACATGTAATTTGTAATTTGAGGGATAGCTCAAACCAAAATTATTATAGGATAATTATGATTGGGCATACATTTGCCAAGCTTTGTGCCACAGTATTGGACGTGAAGCTCTGTGAACACTTGAAGAGTGGTAATTGCTTGTAATTACTCATGATTTTCTTGAGACAATTCACCAACATAAACCTTTGCAAGAAGATATGGTTAAATATGCCGCATCTGCAGTCACCAAGCTATGCATAACGTGCAATGAGAAAAAACAAACTGAAATTACACTCCGATTAAATAGAAATCAAGCTACAACAATTGGAATTGAATAAAACCATGAAAAGAAACAATATCATTGCACTCATCAACCTCACATCATGTTCACCCTAGAGAAACCTATTTGGGAAAAATGTCAACAAGTACTAAGCACGTGCCTTGTTTCCTTCAATCACAAGCAATATAAAATACTCAAAATAAAAAATCCCCTGTGGACCCATAAAACACTATGACTACATCCTTGAAGCTTGTGCAACAGACATACACCTCTGCTCAGCCACTAGCTCTGATTGCAAGCTCTCATAAATGCTGAACTCTGCTTGAGACTGTCAACGACACTTTTGAAAGACCATGTTTTATGCACAAACAATGACGGATATCAGTTTGGATCTAAAATGCCAAACCAACAATGGAAGTGTGATTATATTAATGTATGCTCTTAGTTGTCTGAGTTTGGCAAGCATACAGCATCCATTTGATGGATTTGCTGGCCAATGAATCCATCCCACTGAAATTCCAGCTAATATCCACATTGTCAAAAGCCTGAATTGTGATTTGTCCCTACAGAGACAGATTCACTGGCCGTTCAACCTGATACCGAAGGTCAATTGATCACCCGAGTACATTTGGTTGGGGTAATTGAAGCTTGATGATCTAGGCTTAGGGATCCTTTGTCCAATGACTTCTGCCTTAGACTGACGTGTCTTTGGTGTGTTGGGTGGATTATTCAATGTCTTGGATGTCTTATATTTGATATTCAAACACCCTTCAATTTATATGATCGATTTTGGATCACACCTCCCTTATTTGGGAGGCTTTTGGTGCCTCAAAGGCTTAATTTGAAAGGAGATGAGTAAACATTAGGAATCCGGTGGAAAACATAATAACTTGCATAGACTTAATGTGTTATGATAGCAATAAGCCAAACAAAGGAAATTAAACCAACAAACAATGATGATATTACAATGTAAATGAAAGCTTTATTGCAAATGAGAGAAATTTACAAGGTGGTGGCAATCTTTGAGAAGAGATGTGAAGCTACAAGAAGGTCGCAATTAAAACTCTAAAAATTAAAACTCCTTTATGACTATCGTTAGTAGGAAATTAAAACTCTAAAAATTGAATGTGAAATGATTCCTTCTGGAATTTGAGAAGCCATGTGAAAAGTGTTTCCCCAAGAAGTTGAGAGAGTCTATTACAACATAAAACTTATCAAAACACAAAGTTTTGGCTATTTGAAATGTTTGTATTCTGTGATTTTTGGACCTTTCGGAGTGGTTTTTGGTGGTCAAACTTTCCCGAATGGAGTTACACACCCTCCCATCATGTTGTAGGCATCCCGAGGTTTTTGAAGCACTAAATAGTTTTGAATTTTGATCCACGGTGGAATTACGCCCTCTGCGAGGTTTCTTCTCTAGTTTTTAGTATTTTTCCAAAATTTTGTCTTGAGTACCACCTAAATCAGTCATCCCTGTTTGTGAAGCAATGGGCCCCATTGCTTGTTTTTATTTTTGATGAACATAAGAACTACTTGGTGCAGAAGTGATCCTCTTCCACTTGCTAGAAAACCAACATGTCCTAGTGGGTTGGGAAGATTCTCATGTGTACCTGAGTTAAAAATTCTTGGGCCTCAATTATACATCAATAGGTTTTTGAATTCTTTGACCATATTTTCCAAGACCTTGACTGTTGCGTCCAATTTGCTTCAAAAACTTGAAACCAATTCCTTTGATGTGCAGTTTTCAAAAATACCAATTGAATTTGATGGATAGCCGAAGCATTGGAAATCAATAGGGCTCACCTTGCTCTTATTTGTTTCTATCTGGGCATCTTCTGTTGAAGTCATCTTTGTTTGTTGATCTCCACATTCTATATATAGATCGATCAACATTTCTTCCATAGCAGCCAATTCTTGGTAGAGCTTTTGCATAGCTTGGTTGCATCTTTACTATACTCAACATAATCTTTGGATGACAAGGCTTCCTAAATAGAAGAAATAGAAGTTTCTTTTGTCAAGGAGGCATGAGCTCTTGATTGTTCTTAACCCTTCTCCCTAGAACTTTGGTGAACCCTAGGAAGAACCTTTGCATGTCTTTGGTTCCCACACTTGGACTTCTAGTGATTCAATTCTCTAACCTTCCCACCAAATGCTTGTCGATTCTCTACTTTCTTTTTGCCATTTCTTTACCCCCAGTGTCATTCATATGGCTATTTTCAACTTGAGCAGTAGTCACATTGTTGATACTTTTGGGCTTTTGATTGAATTCTTTAAGAAATATTTGGACCCTCGAGCTTGTCTCATTGTTAGTTGTACTCTTGGAGTAAATGGTTTGACAAGGCTTGGTTTACTCCCAACCCTGGTCATGGGACCAAAACTCATGGAGTACAAAATTTGAACAATATTTAAAGTATAGTGAAAAATTCTTCTTGCTCCCCCAAGGGAGATTTCATATTGCAAACTGGCATGGTGGTAGGCTGAGACCTAACAAATCTCCTTACTTTTTTATAACTTTCCTCCTCCATTCCCATGATATTAATCTCCTATTTGTAAATCTGGTGCTTTTCTGATCTAAATAACTATCGTGATTAGCCATAGTTGCACTAAGCTTTATGTATGGCTATTGATAATGCATGGAAGGCCTGGACCAAAATTTGAGATGGGATCGTTGACGCGGTGGATTGCACCCTTGACAGGACGTTGAGCTCTTGCCTTCCACGCGCAACAATGGAAACTCCCCTCTTGCCTGTGGGTCTGGCAAAACTGGGGGGAGAGTCTTTAGATAAGGGCTAGCTCCCTTTGATGCATCTGAGTTATTCCAGTAAGTTGATAATACATATGTATATAATGGGGGCAGGGGAGCGGGGGTTGAAAAGAGAAAAAGATTACAGGAAAACAGAACCTAATCTAAGAGGGTGATGCACCAAATAAATTTGATTTACTCACGCTCACACTCTGAACCATAAGAACACATACATACACTTTAACTGGTAAAAGGACCAGACTGCAGGAAGCTTGACAGGGAGGCTTTAATGGAAACACAGAAAAAAGACTTACCATAGGCGCTGTAGGAAAAGCACACTGTCTAGTAACCTCCTTTTGCCTCTGCACTCCAAGTACAGCTCTTCTTGTCACCTGCAGGAATGGCGCTTTGTATATACCAGGTGTGTTGGTGTCAACCCTGTGAAAGCATTAGGAAGCAATGACTGAACACAAGACTAACACTCGGATGCACTAGAGATATATCCAACCAGAATAGAGATAAAAATGCATATTCTATTGATTCCAGGTGAAAATTGCCAGGGCTTCGCCTTACAATATGAGAGATGATTTTCTGAAATGAGAAGTTACAATATATATAGGAAGAAAGAGGCCTTTCGGCGCACTCTTGGAAAAGACTTTGGCGCCCTTTGACAAGTGGCCCATGTGCGTTTCGAGCATTGGGAAGACGAAGCCGCTTGATAGATAATGCTGTGTCGGCTCTGATTTTGACTTCAGGTGTTTAAAAACATAGGCCGCGTCGTTTGTCTACAAACAAGACCACTCCTTGAAGGCATTCATGCGGTTTGTTTGCTCATTAATGCAAAATGGAGAAAAATGGGTCGCGTCGTTCACTGTTCGCACCCCTTGATGACCACTTGGCAGGCACTGTTCCAATTGCTGGAGTAACTCCTTGAGTCAACGCCTTCCTTTGCCACTTGGACTGTTTTGTCCGTTTCTGCACTATCTCTTCCTGGCTTTGTCTTTTTTGTTTCCTTCGGCCCTCGGGGGCTATCTTCCCAGCCTTGCTGGCTCCTTGGGCTCTTCTTTTGGCGGGTCGCTGAGTTCATTCGCGGCTTGTCCTTAAGCTTTTTCAAAATCAACGGCTATTTCACCATCTTAAATTTGACGTCTGTGCACCCGTCATTGGGCGTTTGAACTTTCAACGGCTAGTTCGCCGTGCTCGATTTTGACGTCTTCGGGCCCGTCACCCTCCTTGGCAACTACTTCAGCCTTTTTCCTTCGCTTCGGCTTTTGTCTTTTCTTCCCTCGAGCTTTTGTTTTAGTCGGGGCCTCATTGCTTGGTGGCCGAATTTCTTCGGACTTTTGTCCGAAGGAAATCCTTCGAACAAAAAGTCCGAAGGATATCTTTCCTTTTGTCTTGCCTTTGTTCGGGCTTCTCCTTTTGGCCATTTTCCCGCGGACAAAATGTCTGCAAGAATTGTCTCGATCACTTCCCTTCGGAATTTTTCTTTGGGTTTTTTCTCGCCAAACTTTTTGTTCGAAGGAATTCCTTCGGACAAAAAGTCCGAAAGAAATCATTGCTTGCCTTTGCCTGATTATTTCGCGGGATTTTCTTCTGAAGGATTTCTTCGGACAAAATGTCCGAAGGAATTCCTTCGGGCATTTTGTCCGAAGAAATTCTCCATCTCTTGCCTTAAGCAAATTTCCGAAGAAAACTTACCTTTTCGGCCTTGTTCACTTTTTGATCTTTTTCAAGTGTTCCCTGCCCTCCGCAAGGGCACTGGAATGGTCTCTTTTATGCTTGACTGCCCTCTACAAGGCACTTGTCCTTCGGGAGACTCTCTTGAACCTTCTGTTTGAACCGCTCGATTGAACCAACTGATTGAACCAACAAATGGTTCAACAGTTCAATGGTTCGATACTGTATTTTGCTCATTCAATTGACTATTTCAACCACCCTCTTCGAACCATTCGATTGACCCTTTGATTGAACCAAATGGTTGAACCATCCCGTTGAACCATTTCTTTGAACCAACTGCTTTGAACCGAGCCGTTGAACCGAACCGTTGAACCGACTGCTTTGAACCCACTGAGTGAACCAATTGAACTGAACCAAGCCGATTGAACCATTTGATTGAACTTTGTCTTTGAACCAAAGCGATGAACCAAACCTTTGAACTAACTGCTTTGAACCAAGCCGTTGAACCGAACCGTTGAACTGACTGCTTTGAACCAACTGAGTGAACCAATTGAACTGAACCAAGCCGATTGAACCATTTGATTGAACTTTGCTGATGAACTTTGCCGTTGAACCAAAGCGACGAACTTAACCCTTGAACCAAAGCAATGAACCAAAGCGTTGAACCAATCGATTGAACCGGTTCAATGGTTCAACGGTTCAAAGTTGCTAACTCTTGGAAAGATCATGTCATTGAACCCCGACGTTGAACCACTTTTCCAACCTTAAGGAAAAGTGTCTTGAACCATTTTAGCTCTCTTTCCTTGTGAATTTCTTCGGACAAGAGTCCGAAGAAGCTTTGTAAAACCTTGCACTCTTTGAACTAGTTCTTCGTCTGCCTAAAGACTTGTGTAACCAAAATTGAACTGGCTCAAAACTGCAAGGGAAGGAGACCAATTTTGGCTTGCTGGACCAAAATGGTCAACAGGGATTTTGCGAGGATTTCTAAATGGTGGACCAGATCTTAACCCTTTGTGATGTCATCTACAAGGCTAGGCAGAGTTCTTTGATATAGTTGTTGTTTTGTTGTCTTTAGGAAGGCCTTTGATTCTATGCACAGTAATTTTTGCTCCACTCTGTGATCCTGAGCTTCTTGCAGTTGTGATTATGAGACTTAACAAAAAAGTTGTGGGTTGTTGTTGCACAACTCGGGGCTTGATTGAACTGTATAAGGACAATTGTGGTTAAGTGAGAATAACATATATGCTCAACTTTATTCGGAGTATCAATTAATGGGCTTGATCAGCTGCTATGGAAACTATTCAGGTGGATGATGGTTGTATTTTGTACCATGTCTTCATTTCACTTTTCCTTTTTGCAAATGATGCAGTCATTTTGGATCCTTAGCTGAAAGATTGCAGACATCCCTTGGTTCTTTGTATGTATGTATAAATGTTGGACTCCTTAATAAACTAAGTTTTTGTTCTTGTACATGTATATCAAATACTTGTATTACTTCAAGATACATTACCTGGTTGCTACCTTCTCTATGGGTGTTTGTACACGTATGTTTACACACACACGCACACATATATATAAACTCATGTACACACACACATACAGAGATATATATAAACTCGTGTAAACACACACACCTATTCCTACCTTCTCTATGGGTGTGTGTGTAGACACATGTTTATATATATATAAACACGTGTCTACACACACACCCATAGAGAAGGTAGAAACCAGGTAATATATCTCGTTTACACACACCCTTGTTGCTACCTTCTCTATGGGAGTGTGTGTAGACACGTGTTTATCAACAGGTGTGTGTGTATATATATATATATATATACACACATCTACACACACCCCTGTTGATAAA
The DNA here is from genome assembly GCA_037957365.1 of Torreya grandis. Classification (NCBI taxonomy): domain Eukaryota; kingdom Viridiplantae; phylum Streptophyta; class Pinopsida; order Cupressales; family Taxaceae; genus Torreya; species Torreya grandis. Next base: position 2,578,343 of record JARHVA010001683.1, on the reverse strand, counting down.
CATGTGTCTACACACACTCCCATAGAGAAGGTAGCAACCAGGGAATATATCTCAAAGTAATACGGGTATTTGATATGTGTACAAGACCGAAACCTTAGTTTATTAAGGAGTCTAATATTTATACATACATACATGCATACATGTCATACACACACACACACACACACATATACATGCATATATTTATACATATGCAAATGCATGCACATACACACTCATATATAACAACCTTATAACCTATTACAAGGTTTTATATTAAATACCTATAAATACAATGTATTAAAATCAGTTGAAAATTCACATCCCTGTGATATTATATTAGTATGGCACTTAAGAGTCTAGAGATATATTACATTCATCACAAAGGAGTCTTATTCCATGCTTTACATTTCTTTCATAGGACAGCACTGGAGATCATCACATCCTACACCTGTTGGCAGTACAAAATACTACTCCATTGAGCTTGAGACTACCATTGCTATCATGCATATGCAAGTGATATGCGTCTTTGAAAATGCTTTTATCTTGGTTTTTACGAATCTTATCCATGATGCAAATTTTGGATGCTATTATTAAATTCAAAGTTCTCAATGCTTCAGAAGATCTATGGACCCATGCTTGGAGACACAAAGTGGATCCGAGTGGAAAGAGTAAAGGATACTATACTTCAATTTATTATTCATTGCAAGCAAATTGCCCCTATTGTTTTTTGCAACTCTAATTTTGAATACACTCTGTTTGTAGTATTTTTAGGCTTACTTCTTACCCACACACATTACGTGTAATGGGCGACTATTGAATTATAAGATGTGTATCTATTCTTGGTTCTTTGAACCTCTTAAGAGGCTCGTCACTTCTAATTAGTCTTGTTAATCATTTATGGACATAAATATAAACTAATTTTATTGCATTATCAAGCCATCCTTACCCCTTCAGATCATAGTGTTCAGACTAGACTCAGACTTGGCAAAGATTGGCAAGCCTTTTTTTTTGCCTCGGACTCGGATTCGGCAAAAAAACTCGGTAAAATTTAAAAAATCATTAAAAATAGTGTATTTTAGGAGGAAAAACTATTAAAATGCCTTCCATATCAAATCCACTTAAAAATACACTCAAAACTAGTTAATTAGATCTAACATACACATGTATACATAAAAAAGTAAGTAAATAATGCGATATTGAATGTTTTTAGTTGAACAATTGAACTTGAAATTTGAAAGTTGAGAACTAATATGAAATGGGAGTTGTTTTTATATTCATCAAAGTGTTTTTTACATACAAAATATGGATTTAGAAATCCATGGCAATGGCATCAACAAAAACATAATATAAAAAGATACATCTAAGGTTGAGAAGACACTACATCACTCGTCCTCTTAACACAAGATCCAACACATTGGAGCCTATGACGTTTTTTATACATCAAAGATGCAGCTGCAGCCATTTACCTGCCTTCGTGGTATCACTATCTACCACATCTTTATCCTTAGATGTACGAGCTCGCTCCTCCTCCTCTCCCAACACTACAAGTTCTGCCTCACGATCAGCTTGATCAACCCATTCATGGTCCTCCTCTGTAAACACACGGTTGTATGAAATGGGAGTTGTTTTTATATTCATCAAAGTGTTTTTTACATACAAAATATGGATTTAGAAATCCATGGCAATGGCATCAACAAAAACATAATATAAAAAGATACATCTAAGGTTGAGAAGACACTACATCACTCGTCCTCTTAACACAAGATCCAACACATTGGAGCCTATGACGTTTTTTATACATCAAAGATGCAGCTGCAGCCATTTACCTGCCTTCGTGGTATCACTATCTACCACATCTTTATCCTTAGATGTACGAGCTCGCTCCTCCTCCTCTCCCAACGCTACAAGTTCTGCCTCACGATCAGCTTGATCAACCCATTCATGGTCCTCCTCTGTAAACACACGGTTGTCATCCTCTATGATCCACTCTGATTGTGGATCATACTTCTCTATCTCAATGGGGGATAAGTCTTCCTCGTCCTCGATAATCTTCTTGTGACAGAGGTGAAGGTTGTGATGCACAAATACAAGGTCATTCAACCTTTGCATTGACAACTTATTGCACACTTGAATCAGCTCTAAGCCTCCAACAATGCACAGACACACACAATCCACAATGCACACACTTTGACTTGAAGCTTTGGATCAACCAACGCACTTAAAAACAACCAATCCCTTGAAGCTCAAGCATCCAACGCTCCAACAATACACTTGTTGCTAAACCAACCTTTGCCCACTAGCAATCAGTCCCTTTGAAGCAAAAACAACAAATCAGAATTTAAATTCTGAATGATTCAATCACAATGGAAGAAAATGAAAAATGGAATGGGCTCACGAAAACAATGTTAGAATGAGTGAATGGCACTTTGAGGATGTTAGATTGCCTTTTAGGTTTAGGTTTATGTTTTCTTTTTTTCACTTTATTGTGTGTGTGTGTTTTGGCATTTTTTATTTTTTTGTTGTTTGTGACAGACTCGGCGAGTCTGCCTAGACTCACGAGTCCCATCCCTCGTTTTGATGGACTTGGGTTCGTATCCGCGAGTCCTCGCCGAGTCTCAACACTATGCTTCAGATAGTATCTCCATATAAATTTCATAGTTACTAGGGAACACTAGTATAGGGATGAGGACTGCATCCTCATCGCCATGCCCACATTTTATGGTGACTATATTTATATTCAACATAGCTGTACACATATTCATTTACTCACGTACCCTGATTTTAAGGGTTCCCCTTCCCTGTACCAGTGCCCGTACCTGTACCCCCATGTCTCTAGGTAACGACAATATATTCTCTTTATGCTTCTTATATGCTCCCTCGAAAAGGAAAGATTAATATTGTGATAAGGGAGAATATCTTTAGGAGTTTCACTTAGATAATCTGCATCTATATCGAGTAATGAAGTGCCTATAGCTTTCACTCCAAAGCTGCTACCAAAACAGCACAAAAGATTTAACTAACAATTGAAACATTACTGTTTCAAATTTTAAAAAACACTACAACGAAGCACTATTATGGCAGTCCATATAGGTTAAATTTGCTTGCATGTTTGGCCGTGGGGTTGACATGCATATGAAGATCGTTTTTTCATGGAACTTGTACTTAGTACTCTTCCAATCAGAATATTTAGTTTTTCCCTTGATACACTCTATCAATAACATGTGATAAAATGTTGACACCATCTATTGTTTTTCGTAGAGATTTGCATACCATGAAGTATAGCTTACAAATAATAGGAAGAAAACTGTGCATCTCTTATGTAATTTTCTTTTCAATAGTATTAAACTTTGTAGTGAGATTAGGAAATATGTAGTCTATCCTATCTGAACTTGCAATAGGTAAGTTCTGTGAATGAGTTGTAGGTTAAGTGATTATGATTTGAAATGTTTTTTTCAATAATTTAATACAGTTTTTCAATTTTAATTATTTTCAATCATTGACTTTATTTACATTTTATATGTTAACAGGGCTGCAAAACGTTAACGGAGCAACTTTGGGGTTGGAAGCAATTTGTAACATGTATTCCATCCACTAAAATATTAGTTTATTGATTCCATTCATTGATTATTACTTACTTTATTATCTATTAAATTAGCTTTATAGGACCTTCACTTTGTGGGCAATCCAATATGAGCTTTATCAGAATTTTGAGCTGCATTTTCAGAAATCCACATGTAGTTGTGATGGTGCGAGAAAATTTAAGTAAGCATATCTATTTTGAAGTCCTCAAAACAGCAACTACATTGTTCATAGTCATACTAGAAACCAGTATATATAAACGACAACAATAAGTGCTGATTTTTCACATTTCTAAATACAATTTTGTTTACTTCAACAATTTCTACTAGAAAAAATGTACACAGGTGAATTATCGTAGTCAGTGGAGTTTATTTCCTTAAACATTGCAAGTGCATACATTGCTGAAGTTTTTAATATTTATAGGTAACATAAGCAGCATTTTCAAAATAGACCAGACACAACAATGGCATGGAAGGTTTTTCATTATGTGAGTGGTTACAGGGACATCTTCATAAAGTTGATTATTTTCAAGTATAACTTTTTTTTAGTCACAGACTAACTACTCATAGAAATTAGTTTTATCTATCAAAGATGAAAAATCTTAATGGTTTTGAGATCATTCATCTATTACGATGAGAGATCCTTGACATTGGCCCCCATTTGAATTTTAGATTTTTCCCACAAACATGATGCGAAGGACCAAAGGTACTTGTTTCATTTCATTACTAAATCCCCACTTATGTTTGTGAAGATCCCTTTCATCACAATAAAGAAGGCGGGAATTATCTCAATCTAAAGAGTTGGATTTTTTTTGAGTACACATTATAAGTTTTGAAATTTGGTGAATTGTTTTTAATGCTAACTTATTATTGTAAGCCTTGTAATAATTTAAAAATATTTTACTACTTCATTTTGAGATCTTATATGTTGCATACAAAAAGTTGGTAATATTGGTTTATAGAAGTTGAGGAAAGTTTTCAGTACAGTTTTTGTTTCATAAAAATAGACAAAAATAATCAATAGGCAGATATCAAAAACTAAATTTTTTTCTTATCGAAAAGATTTGTCTGAGGTGAAAAATAATCAATGTATAATATATTTAGAGGTGAAAATGTGTGCAAGTAACCTTTAAACAGGAATGTTGGTATTTAGACTTGAAAAGTAGATATATAGAGAAATGTATTGATTAGTTCTCCTTTTTCTTTTTTCTAAATGGGCCTCTTTATACCTTATTCTTTGTTAGTCCTAATATAGTTGATCTTTGCAATCATTATAGCTGATCTGTGCAATCCTTAGACATTATAACACCTTGGCACAACTATGCATTAACTTTCATTTTGTATACTTTTAATCTTTTACTCTAAGCATTTGTGAGATTTTTAAGAATTGAGATTTTTTTTGAGTACGCAGTATTGTAAGTTTTGAAAATTGGTGAATTGTTTTTAATGCCAACTTATTATTTTAAGCTTTGTAATAATTTTAAAATATTTTACTATTTAATTTTAAGATCTTATATGTTGCATACAAAAAGTTGATGATATTGTTTTAAAGAAGCTGAGGAAATTTTTTATTACGATTTTTTTTCCAGAAAAACCGACAAAAATAATCAATTGGCGAATATCAAAGACTAAATTTTTTCTTATCAAAAAGATTTGTTTGAGGTGAAAAATAATCAACGTATAATATATCCCGAGGTGAAAAATTGTGCAAGCAGCCTTCAAACTGTTGGTATTTAGACTTAAAAAGTAGATATATAGAGAAATGTATTGACTGTTCTCCTTTTTTTTGAATGGGCCTTGTTATACCTGCTTATTCTTTATTACTCCTAATATAGTTGATGTTTGCAATCATTATAGCTGATCTGTGCAATCCTTAGACATTATAACACCTTGGCACAACTATGCATTAATGTTCATTTTGTATGCTTTTAATCTTTTACTCCAAGCATCTGCGAGATTTTTAAACTTTCCTTTAGTTAAGACAGCTACAAGTTGTTCTTATATTGGCCGGTAAATCTTTCCTTTAGTTAAGACATCTACAAGTTGTTCTTATATTGGCCGGTATAGCAACTTGGCCTTCTCATTTTGAACATTTTGATGAAATGAAAGTGGACCTTATGCTTGGTTTGATCACGAATTGTTGAATTCTTAACCAGCTTTATAATACTCCTCGCAGTACATAACTATGCGTTCCCTGAATACTTGGGGATCTTAAGACTATATGATGCATGATATAGTTGTGCACTTGTACAATCATAATTTGATTGCATGGTACATCTACTCCAATCCAGCATGAGACTATGAAATGGATTAAACTAAATCTGACATGCCATAAGCTTGACTTTTTTACATCAGCTACTCCATTTCGGCATTAGCCTCTGAATCTGATTAAACTAAATCTATCACTTTACTCAATTTCAAAGTCTACGGTAATTTTGACACATGATAATTCATTGGGGGCTGTGCTTAGAGTCATCATACATCTATAAGTTAATTATTGTCATAAATGCAACGATATATTTGTATTTATAAATTTGAAACTTCTATAATTTGTCATTGGGTCTTCTTTAACATATCATTCTATTAAATTAAGTAGTTATTATTTTTTAGTAAATGTAGCATTATTTTTTCATCAAGACATTTGAAATTTATTAACCAACTCCTTAATATACTTTGACTGGGACAGAAAAATACTTCCTTCTTTGTACCAAATCTTGCGGCCCAGACATTAATGTAACACCATGAAATTTGTTATTGAAAAGCTTTATACATATTACATTTAAAACTTCATCACAAGTGTCGTTGTTCCCCATTACTATCAAATCTCGATGTATATAAGGATTGCCATCTTATTTTCCTTTCTTTGCATATATTTAGATCGCATGTGCTTCTCTAAAAACCAATATAATGTGTGTATTAATCATTTATCGATGTCCTAAACTTGGGGGAGGACTTTTGATCAACTTCTAGACTATCTTTTCCCTTTTTGACTTCAAAACCTTCTACTTTCACCTTTTTTTCTTCTTCAAGGTCATTGTTTAAGAAACACTACAACAAAAAATGGAAAATTGAGTTCAATAGCATTTGTAGTGGCAACATGTTACTCAAAATGAATTTGGATATACCAATCCATATTAGGATGATGCTACAGATGATGCAAACTGCCCTTTTAATGTGTTAGTAAGAGAGGTCATTACAGATGACATCAACCTCTTATTGACCATTTTTTTCCATTGTTAATGTCATCCTTGTTTTCTTCATAAATAACATCTCATTTTGTCAAATTTAGTGATGGTAAGATGTGTTTTGATATAAACTCTTTAGTTTACATTCAATATTGTGTTCTAGTTAACATCTCAACACCATGTTTAGAGTCATTTGTGTGTTGGGTTTAGGATTATGAGTGACATTTTAAAAAATGAATAATTAGAGAGGGCAAGCTTTTATTAAATTCATTGAAGACTTATTAGTTCTACGAAAGGCATTCTCGCATCCATTTTCCTAATCTTGCAATTAATTACTTGTTTCATCTAATTACCATCAATGGTATTTTTCATAAAGGAAAAGTTTTAATATTTAGCAGGGCAACTTAATAAATTTCAGCTATAATTAAAAAATAACTATCTATATATGAATCTTGAAATGACAAATTTTTGCCTTATTTTTTGTCAGAAATTTTAGAAAACTATAAGGTGAAATCAGAAGTGTGAGTTTAATGAATTCAATATACTATTTATTGATTCTTGTAATGCAATGCACACATGACTAATATTATGTGTCAATGGTGGATAGGAATTCATCAGGTGAAGAATGGTGTAATAGGAATTCATCAGATGAAGAATGGTGCAATATTATGTTCTAAAACATAAGTTAAATGCATCTTTCCATTAACTTTTATTTTAGAACAAGTTGAAGATTGATTTAAAAATCAAGAGTGCATGATGTGATGGCATGTGGAACCTCATAAAATTACGAGGTACTCCTTTTCAAACTTGTCTTTCTTTTTTTAATAGTCAACTCTATATCATATTCTAAAAATTTGCTTGGACAACCCCTATGATGATTGATGGGAATCAACATAATTGAGAAAAGGATTTGTAGGATGTAACCTAAAATAAGTGGAAATCAAGCACTTTTTATTCTACCATAAGTATTATATAATGATATTAGGCATGACCATATAGATATTTATAATCATAGCTTAGTTCACGAAATCCTAAATCATGACAACTAAATAAAGTTTAGAGATACAATTCTACATCTAAACACTTAATGAAACAATTATATAACCAAGTAAACATAAAGTGTGGATTTATATAATTACTTTAAAATTTTAACTTTGACCTTTAATCTGATGAAAATTTAATAACTCTTTAAAAACTTCTAAATCGTTATTACTTCATTCTCATCTTATTTGGAAACTTGTTGGCATATCAATTTATCAAAAAATATAGACATAAAGTACAAGATGGTTTATAATAAAAATGTGACTAGTTGGTATTCACAGCCTAAAATAAAAGACTAGGTAAAAAATTACAATGAAAAACAGTCTCATAACATATAAGTAATAATATAAAATATCAAGCGCATGTAACGACATTTGTTAAAGATTAATCTTTATTTGGGTTCATTTTATTTATCATAAGTCAATTTAGGTGTATGTAGGTTTTTTTGTTAAGTGGATTTTAATTCATATATCTTTGATTTTATGAGATGTTAAATTTCTTTTATCCCTTTTGAAGGGAATTTAGGAGTTTCAAATCACATGTACTCTTATATTTATCATGCACTTTGCACTCACTTATAGGGATTAATGACATTATATACACATAAAGAATGTTGTGTAAGGTCATGATGGAGATTCTTTGCAAGGCCTTTCAGACTATTTAAAGAGCTCTCTACTCATTTCTTTCAATGTTGTTTCTCCCTCGAAGTTCATTTTTCTTCTATGTTCTCCTTTCTTCTACTAAGATTGTAATTGAAGAATTTTGGTTTGTAAGTATTCTATTTGCACATAGGGTTTTCTTTTATTGATTTCATTTCTTCACTGAACTTATGTTTTACATAGATAATATTTTACATTGTGCATTAATTTATTTATATTTTCAACATTATTTTAAATATCTTGACATATATTTCTTTATGGTACCAAAACAATTTTTTTATGTTGAACTTTGAGTGTTTGCAAATATTTTGGTGGGGAAATGTGTTTATTTTATTTTATTTTTTGCGAGGATTTACACCTTGAAAATATTTCATTGTATTTTTCATTATTTCTCTCACTTTGCATATCTATATGTGTGTGTGTGTGTGTGAACATTTAATTTTCAGGGCACTAAAAAATAGAATTTTGAGCTACTTCAATTTTTTCAAGTTGTTTGCATCCTCCTACACCTTTTATAACATCATTTGACAAATTTAAAACATTACTTTCAAGAATAACTTTGTAATCTATAAGTTTATTGATTTCATTCTATATTTCTGATATTCAATAGTGCAAACTAACATTTTTTTATGTTTTTCGTTCAATGAAAAATTGGTGCACTTGTTGAGTAAAATTCATTGGAGTAAAATCACTGTGTTTTCTAATTGACATTCTGAATTTTTTTAATTTTGTTTTACGTTTGTATATTTCCAAGCTAGGAATAAATTGTTAAAATTGTCATAACCCAAATTGGAAATGGTAAAAATGGTAACTACTATATTTGAAAAAAATATGATGAGTAGTTTTCAATAAATCCATTTGGTTGTATTCACGCTTTTATCTAATTTTTTTTCCCTTCATAATATAAAACAATTTTAAATAAAAACAAATAAATCAATCAAACATCAAGCCATTTGATTTAATACTTTTTAAATCTAAACAAAAATTACATGCATATGACATCTTTACTTATAGCCAAAAAATGTTAAACTTTTACACACTTTAAATTTTGTCGGTAATTTTTTTTTGGCATTTTGATTGTTCATGAACTTCTAATAAAGTTTTTTATAATGTTAACATTTGGTGCTATCAGGGATTTTGTAAGCTTTCATATTATTTAATACTTACACTTTTCAATGCAACAAGTAACATGCCCATGCATTTTACTATTGGAATGCTTTAGTATTATTCAAATACATTTTGTGTGTTTTAAGCATTTTACCTTTTTCAAATTCAAACAAAAATAAGAAAGGTGTTGATTGTATTTACCTTTTTAATGTATATATAAAAAACATAAAACATCTTTAATCATTTTTTAAATTCAATTAAAACATCTTTTTAATGTTTATGGTAGAAATATTTATTTATATATTTATGTGACATTTTGATGTTGTTTGTCGTTTATTTAATCAGAGATTTTGACAAATTATCGGAGTTATTTTCCATATTTTTATAAATGTAAGTTGTACACACAAATGGTTTTGTTAGAGTTTTTTAATGGAAAACATTTTTTTGCATAATATTTTAATACTCGTAATATTGATTTGTGAATCTCTTGAAGGTAGGATTTGTTTGTTGCTTCTCTTTGTGACAAACTTCTTTTGATTATACTTTATCCAAATAGAATTCACATTTTGTATTTTATTGTGGAAATTGTTATTGCTCTTTATTACTCTTATAAATTTACTTTTATTACATTAAATATATGTAGATCATATTTTTATGGTATACTTATTTACTTAACCCAAAGATTTAGTGTTAATTTTATGCTTTTGCAGGTACAATGGGTCACTTCTTGTCATCTCATTTTTGTTGGTCTTTGTTTCAAATTAGATTGACCATTTTTTTTCCCATGAGAATTCTTTGAGATTGTTGATGATCACACCTACACCTTTACAAGATTATTAACGACATCTATATTTTTCTTCTCTCTTTTATGTAAACATTATAATATTGACATTCATCTCGAAAAAAATTATCATCAAGAGGATTATTATGTAATATCATCGCTTTTGTTTGTTTGTAAAGTTTTTTTTACTTTTGTAACCTCAAATTAAGCTTAAGGGGGAGTGTTGAAGATTAATCTTTATTTGTGTTCGCATTATTTATCCTAAGTCAATGTATATGTATGTATGTTTTTTATTATCTAAATTTTTAATTCACATAGTCCAATTTTTATAAAGTGTCGCACCTCTTTTGTCCATTTTTAAATAAATCTTAGAGTTCTATGTCACATATAACTATTTCCACATTTGTCACACATTTCTCTCACCTTATGAAGATTAGTGACACTAGACACACACTAAGAAGGTTGTGTAATATCATGAAGAATATTCTTTGTAATCCTTTCTTCATTGCCCAATCTATTTAAATAGCTCTCTATTATTTTCTTTCAATGTTTCTTCTCATTTGAAATTTATTATTCTTATTTATTCTCTTTTCTTCTATTACGATTGTAATTGAAGACTTTTGATTTGTAAGCCTTCTTAATGTACTTGGGTATCTTTCCATTGATTCATTTTTCCCACTTAACAACTTGTGTCTCACATTTGTGGTTTTACTTACTTTGAGGTAATATTGTATATTTTTTGTAGTCATTCATTTAAATTTTCAATATTATTTTGAAGATCTTGGCATATATTCCTTCATCCATGAGGAGGTGGTGGATCATCTATGGAAGTAAATCAACCCAAGAAGAGGGATTTCTTGATAGTGGATCTGACATCACCCAACCATCTTGAATATTTTCTTTCCCAACAAGAGGCATAAACACTTCCCATTTAGGGGTTGGAGGAACAAACAACCCAACTTCCACACCATCACGAGTAGGGAAAGTCCAACAAGATGACCTAGTTACAATTTTGCTACATCGTTGAGGACTCTAACCTCTCCATTGAGGAGGAGGGTTGGAGAAACAAATATGCAAAGGGCTTCATTTCCATTTGGGTGTTGGTGGAGGAGAATCATGTGGCAAGATATCGAGAGGGACCCCACTCATACTGCAAGGAGCACTTCCCTAGTGGTTGAACAACTCCTACAAGTGCTAAAATTTCAAGTGTACGTTTTTTACTTGTGCTTGAATATAAAGAATGCAGATGTAAGCATATAAAATTTATCATTAGTGGAAAAACTATTGTGAAATACTCTGATTACTAAAAATAAAAATATTCCTAAATTTTTACTGTTGAAATAAATGGAAGCTCTAAAAAAAATTCCAAATAAAATCAATGTGTGTTGGCCACGTAACATAGTATTCAAACAAATCCATCCTCTAATTGATGGGTTTTAGGTGAAAATGCAAGAAAAGGCTACGGATACACTTCCAGGGCTAATGGGCTTGTGGATAGGACCAAAAAACATATGCTTAAAAGTCTCTACTTTGTTGCATGCATGGCACTTAGGAACAATGTGAAACAGTATCTTTCCTAGGAGCAAGGCTTGGAAGACTAAGTACCATAAAATATAAGCAAGCTTAGGATAAAGCTTAGCTCCCCAAATCTAGTTAATACTGGCAAGCCAAGTCTGAGGTGAAGACTTAAGACTCCATTGACTATTTTACTTTCCAAGAGTTGAAGAGAAGAGACTCATAATTTGATCTAACAACCATGAAGACTAGTGCTTGAATGGTGTGTCACAATTCTGATGCCAATCTTTCCACTGTGCTACTAGCAATAGAAGTCATGGTTTGTGTATCATAACGTTTGACATAAGATCATATACACATAATAGAAGGCATGTTAGAAGCTAACAACTTATACTTTCATTGCCAAATGGGCCATGGAGTCCAATATCAAGAAGAGATAAGATCTTGCACAGTACAAATGCCTTTCTTGGACTGTTGATGAGCTTTAATACTAGGATTTTTAACAAGTGAAAGATTATTGTTGGAAACAATGAGAGATCACCAGTTGTTATGGTCATTGAAGGAAAAACCATATCTATATCTATCACTTCCCCATTTCAAAAATGGTTTAACCATCTCAAAAACTTGCTAAATACCCCACACAATAAAAGACCTCTCAATCTTGACCAGGGCAAAGGTAATGAGCAAACTCTCGATACACTATTGGAACAAAATTTTCCAAACTTTGGGGCCTTCAATGATGTAAATTACATTCTCATATATATATATATATATATAAAGTGTATTACTATATATGTGAAAATCTTTATGCATGATTATGGTGCAAGTAAATGAAAAGAACATTAAAATACAAAGATTACATAGTAAAAACCATTTACAATCATAGTTAATTTATTTAATAAAATATATTAAAATTACATTAAATTATATTTTATCTTTTTACATACATATCATACATAAAACTACATGACAGGAATAACTGCTATGTAACCCTTATTTCTTTTTACATCCAATGGAACCCTATTTTATATGACAAGGGTTGGGCAAACATGAGTAGGGTATAGCTCAACCCATCTCTCTTACAAATAACACAACATCAACTGATACACTATTACAAAAACCTAAGTATTTTATCTTAACCAAGGAACCAAGGAGATAATTTACATGTTTACCTAAGTCTCTCGTTTCATTACTCACATAGCTTGTAAAGCATCATCTTATATCTCTCCCTCATCCTATATAGGTTGATATGAATAGACAAGGGTATGATGCAAATATTTATTGTGACTATCACCAAGGCCTCGGGCATTCTACAAACAAATGTTTTACCTTGAAGCATAAGATCCAAGACCTCATCGATGACCAAAAATTATATTTGATGATCCTCCAAAGGAATCAGGTTCACAACTTGGTGATTATAAAAAATTGAAAATATTTAATGATCCTTTGCATGATTATCTTAAGAAGGAATTGGTAGTACAAATGACATACAATGCACAAAAAAAACTTTAAATTAAACAAATAAAATAGCATCCATGCCAACAATATTTAACAATCACCTTATTCATGGGTGGTGCTTATTTTTTGCATAACCATATCGATCCTAAACAAAAAAAAACTACTTGCAATATAAGACATCTACACAACTTGGATTTTATCTAAAAACCATGTAAAGAAAAATTAGTTGGAAAGACTCCCTGGAACACATAACACTACCAATTGCTTGTGGTCCTAAAGTGATTCAAACAAAATTTTTGAGTTATGCCACAAACCTCTCCATATGCATTTACATTGGGAACTATTTGGTTATATCAAATGGAAGCAAAAATTGATCAAAATTAGCAAGGAATTTTTTTTTCTCGTGAAGGAAAATTGATCCATATCATAAATGATAGCATTGATTCTTTTATTGCATATGTAAAATGTGAGTAGGAACATACCATGTACCATTTCCACTTATCCAACCATGATTCAAAAAATGTAAAGGATCCAACTTAAGGTTTCAAGGCTTCACATATACCAAAAAAACCCAAAAAAACAAAAAACTTCAAAAATCCAAAAATATGTTCAGTGTTTACATGTTCTATTAGCTCTTTAGCATATATGTTGTCGGTTTCATGTTGATATATGGCATATCAATATCTTCTATATACACATATATCACACATAATTTGAGTGTGATTCAGGCATACATAAATACATGATCTATGCACTTTTAAATGTTGGGTCTTCCCTCTACTCGCATCACTAAGACAATAGGACCATCCACCTCTATAATCATGATACATCCAAGTTATATCATTCTATGGTTATTTACATTATCATGTTTGAACTCATATATATACTTACATGTCTTTATCCATGCTTATATCTTTTGTAGTGTACTTGATATGCTAAGTACTTAATGTTTTTTGCTAACACATATAATCCATGGACTAATATGTTATGTTTATGTTGGTTGCTTATGCACTTCCTTGAGTGTCTTGCCTTGATATTATATTACTTGCTTGAGGATTTGATTATGCTCCATTGTTTGGGGCCCCGTGCCTTTTTATGGCTCTTTGACATTTGAATATGTCATTGCTTAATTTGTGGACATTTGACTAAGTCATATCCCTTCAATTGTACAACATTTGAGTAGCCCCCTTGTTTGAAGTTTCCTTGGACCATTATCTTTTGATTTTATTTTGAGTGATCTTGTGTGTGTGTGTTTGATTACTTGTTGAGCTTGTATTATTACTATCTAGACATTGTCGTGATCTACATCATACATCTCAAGCCTTGGTGTGATCACATTCTTTGTGATTCAAAGATATATCTATGTAGACATTTTTTCTCTATATGCTACATGGTACATTCAAAAGTTACATGGTTAACTTATCCTTTTGAGGGAAGTTAACTACTAGTTGTTAATTTCTCTCACCACACAAGGGGGGCATAGTAGTGGGGGCATGCCATAGAGACATGACTTCTACATTGCTCCACAGATTTAGATTGCAGTGGGGCCATGTTCTCCACATTTGTCACCAATTCAAATTTAGTGGGGGATTATTTTAAAAATATATTTTCCATACTTATTCAGTATGAAACATACCCATATTAAAGTGGAGACATGTTTTGGAAACATGTTCTCCACATTGGCACTTATATCTATTTTCAAATTTCTCCACATTGGCAGTTACGTCAGTTCTCAGGGTCAGATTATAGTGGAGGGCATGTTTTGGAAATATGTTCTACACACTTACACCAGCTTTTAGTTTCAAATTATAGTGGGGGCATGTCTTGAAAACATGTTCTCCACACTTTCACAGTTTCAAATTGGTCAAAATTCATAGTTATATGATTTAGATACACATTTTTTTTTTAATTCAATACATTGGTACAATTGTTATACATAGTTCCAACATAAGACATATCTAGGGTGCATATGTTATGCAATGTGCACCCAATATTATAAAATCAAATCAGTTTCATATTCCAAACAATTTTAGTGATTGTCATCACCCACCATGTTGGACTTTTATGGACTATATTGAGATAATCTACTACAGTAGTTGGTTCACTTTTTGGTATGGTTGAGGTGATCAAATCACTCAATCTTTCCAAGTTTATAGGTTGGACTTGATTACATCATCCAACCTCCCTAGATTTATAGTGTGAGTTGACTTGGTTTACTCACACTTGGTTTACTCACACTCACCATGTCATAAGTATAATTGGGTTGCACAGTTGAGCTAATCTCAACTTCTAGGTATCAACTCATTTTCTCCAAGGTTGGGAACATATGTTCTCTAATCTCTCTATCTCTTTAGATACATATACTTTACATATTTTATATTTATCCTAATATTAATTTCACAAATTCATAATGATACATCTTTCGAATCAAATTACCAAAAGGCGAGATGGTTGTACTAATACACATGTGTACTAAACCTTGCTCTCTTTCAATTTCAATTTCAAATTATATACACTGATTATATATTATAAAATTCTCTTGGTTGCAAATCAATCACCAGCAAAGCACTCAAGTTGGACTCAAGCAAAGGCAAGGTGTATTATACACACCCAAATACACATTTATTCTCATTTAAATAACAATTTCATTACTAGATTAAAGGGGAAAATATATACACTATTTATGAATTATATAAAACTTTAGTCTTGTAGACTTGGTAAATACATATCATCCATGTACCTTCAACTTCTAAACCTTTCTTATTGCTAAAAGGATTGCATACGCTATCTCTTTCTACCTAATTACTTATCTCTTTGTTTGATTAATGTTATTTTGATGACTCGTACCTTCTATTTTACCTACAATGTTATAAACTTGCTTATCTTTCATCTTTACAAGTTTTAGACATGTGCCTATTTTCTAGCTACTTAGACACTTGTGTCCCAATCAGATGCCAATGTTGATTTAAATTTCCTATTTCAATATAAATATCAAGTGTCCTAAAGTCATCCAATTTGCAAATGAAATGTATTCCTATGATCGACCTAAGTATTCTAATGTGATATATTCTCCAAAAGAATTGATATAAATACAAGACAATCCTCATTCATTTCTAACCAAGCACAAACCTAAAAACTCATGAGGCAACTTACCAAAAGCAATAAATCAAGCACTCAAGTGGGAAAAGCTTCCATTTTTTCTCTTATTTTCATATCAATCATAGGGACAACATACCTATAGGTCTGAAGTATTGAAGGTGCATTACATTAGTCACATTTTCCAAGTTACAAGCTGGATCATTGTTGTACTTGCTTATCACACATTGCATGGTTTACATATAAGTTAACACATAGGAGAAAACTACATAAGTTTGAGGCCCTCTTTAGAGTATTAGCTATGTAGATAGTGCTCATTGACAGAGGGGTCTTTGGGGCAGTTCAACATTATGTGCCCACTAACCCATTTTTTTCATAGCCACTATGAAGATGAAAAACTAGGATTTTATCATTTGACAAGGAATGACAATCCATGACCCATATCTGAATACATTAGAATGAAGGTGACATAGAACTCAAAAGCATCCAAGTTTTTGCATCCAATTTTAGTAGGTATTCAATACTAGACACTTATATCCAAATTATAATATAGCATCGATGCAACCATCCTAGGTCAATGTAAGTGTCTGCAGCTACAAAAGTACAATTTCTATAATCATGTTACTAATCTAGAATCTAGATCTAGTCTACTCTTGTTTTCATTATCATTTAAATATCTAGAATAGTTTTAATTTCTATCTTAAGCATCTTAACATAATAAATTTAGTATATGTTTTATTTGAGTTTTGCAAATAATTGGCCTAATTTAGAGATAGTCTACCTTCCTTGTTCCCTAGGCTATATCTACCCCTTTAACATTGGATTCCCCATATCTACATTTTAGGGTTAAATAATCATTAAGGAATTATCCATTGTCTTCCCATACATAAAAGATATTGTGGAATATGAGGCTCTTGTTACAAGACTTTGTCTCATAGTTCAATGGAACATTCAATAGTTGGCAGTTTATGGTAATTCCCAACTTATCATCAAAATCAAGTCATTAATCAATACCAAATAAAAGATGATAATATTTTACCTTAAAAATGCATGGTATACAAATTCAAGCAATATTTTGAGTACATATATATTGAACAAGTGTCACAAGCTAATAACAAATCAACTAATGCCATGGCCACTATTGAGTTAATTTTGGAAATGCTTTCTAAATGACCTTTGGCATTCACCCTTTGTGACCCTTCAATCCTCATGAAAAATGGTGTCAAACTCAGATGACCCTTCGTATCCTTGCATTTGAAAAGTCATATGGTGACCCTTCATAAGCAAAAGTGTCATTTCCTCTTTTGTCTTTATCTTGGTAACTTTTCATATTCCTCAAAGTGTCTTTTCATGGAAAAATGCACCATAACTTCTTTTGTCTTCACATGGTGACTCTTAGAATTCTTCAAGATGACTCTTTATGAGAAAATGCATCCCATTCCTCTTTCGTCTTTTACCCTGTGACTCTTTGACTTCTCCATGGGCCCTCTTTTGACTTAGATGCAACCAAAAATATATTCATTAATATTAAATAAATATTAACACACATTAGCCAAGATATGAATATTAAAAACACCATTAAATGCAATGGGGCCTTTATCACCAATAATGCTAGACCTTTGACATCAATGAAAATATTTCCAACAAACAGAAGATGGGCAAGAGTTAGATGAGCTCATGAAGATCATGCATCTCAAGCAATATTATACTTGATCTAGCAAAGCATTGTCTATGATCACCCTTGCTGGGGGCACCCTTCCACATAAATTTCATTCCCATTTCCATTCCTTTTCACTTAGTATGCAATTTGCATCATATCCCAACTTCCCTTTCCTGTGTTGACTTTGATAATGATCTACAAATTGTAACAAAATGAACAAAATCAGAATATGACAATATCCTTATAGTAGGACATCAGACGACCACATGGAAGGTTTATTTATTTTATAGTCCTTGAAAATCTCCTTCTCAAATTGTGTCCTCTTTTCTTGACCCCTATATTCCTCCATTCAATCCCATATCCAATTGGATCCTTATATCTTTTATGTCTTGCATCACTTCCTACATTCATTGTTGGAGTTGGCTTTCCTTTTGCTAGTCGCTCCTTATATATATCTCTTGGACTTCTATTGTATTTAATTCCTTTATTTGTATAGGTTTTCATAGTTGTCTTTATATCCTTCTGGAAAATACTCTTGTAAATACTTATTCCAAAAAAAAATCCAAAACATCAAAAAATATGGAAAATCCCTAAAAATCAAAAAATTCCCAAAGATCCTACAAAAATGAAAAATTCAAAAAATACTAAAAAGAGATATAAAGCCACAAATATTCGACTACTTTGTCATCCTCTCCAACTTTGGATTCCATTCTATTTGGGGCAATGTCATTGAGCATATCATCCTTCATCTCACTCCTACGGATTTACACACACTTATTTTAGGGAGGTGATGTGGGGGGTATCTTTCATCTAATCATTTTCATGCTAATTAACATCATCACATCTCATTTATCCCATCTTGGAAGAACTAAATCATCTTGAGGTCCACACAAACTATGTAGGCAATATTTAGTAATGCAGGGTAGTTAGGGTTAGCTCAACCACCATCATACCATCCTTCATTTCCCCATTTTCCTATTTTGAAGTCAAGTTTCCAACACTGCTTAATCTTACACTTGTCCTAGCCTAGGGGCATGACACACACAATGTTTATTGAATACTTTCACACAATATGAATTTTTATTATTTATTTTTGAAATATTGTGTGAATGTTTGTTTGTGAAGGCTTCAAGAACAAAAAATGAAGATTCAGAAATTACATCATGAATATTGTTTTTCAAACAAAATTTTATCATATATTATTTTGAGAGATTATTTTACAAAGACAGTAAAAAGCATATAAAACTTTCACGAGAAGTTATAACTATCTTACAGGATTCAACTAACCCAAATAACTAAAAAATAATTAATCTAAGATGATAAATAAACTAAGTAAATACCACATGGATCATAAATGATCCAACAAAATCCCCCTTGATCCAAAGAGGTATAGAAGAAGAAATAATTGGAGCAATGACTCTGATGTCATCAGAGAAACTCTATCATAACTACGATAGGTGTATTATACCTCCTAGTATTGATCAAAACTGATGTCACTCTATACAAAATCTCACCCTATGAGTTATGGCATAAAAATTTGATGAACATGATCAAGGCTTGCTCATCCCCTATGATCATCATACTATACTATAGTATAACCCAAGCAAAGCCTTTCCAACTACAATGACCCACGTAAGGTCTCACACAGGACCCCATCCAGGTGACAACCTCGTACTTTTTATGGCACATCTCTTAATGCCCAACAAATGTTGATGACCTTTACTTAACACTGCTAGTGTTAGTAACCCCTATCAACTTATATTGTCACCGATGATTGATCAAAGTCCAACCAATGCCTAAATCTTCTCCCCTTATTAGATGAGAGGTGAGAAGTCGTGCATCAAGAGAAACAAAAACAACTAACTATATCCATTCCATGTCATGACTATCAGATATAGAAAGCTAAAAATGGAACTGAAATCAAAAAATAAGCCAAAATTTGTCATTCAAGCATTGAACCCATACTCTAAGCAAATAGCTAACTGGAGAGGATAATTGTCTTCCAGCCTCTAGTTTGACACTTACACTTTGTCAATTACAAGGATTATGATGGACCTATAAAAGATGTTATTATCTCTAAAATCACAAGCATGAGGTGTCATGAAATTTGTCATTTTTAAGGTGTCAGTTTCCACTAATAATGCACCTTTATACATCGTGAAATAGTTTTCTCACAAAAATCATATATGAAAGCTTAAAAACATAAAATAAACTATTTTATTGTATCTAAAATGTCTAAAAATCTATACTTTGACTGGTAACATGACCACTTTGCATAAAATAATGATTGGTCAAAGAAAAGTATCACAATACTAGGCTCTCAAAGTCGAATGCAACCAAAAAAATAACTAGTTTTGTAGGTTTTAAACCCTTGACTCTTCTTCTTACAAGAGACTCATAAAATACAACTTAACCAACTTGCCTTCAATCCATTTGAGTGTAAAAGGGCAAGATATTTAATATGTCCTTGACTTGGCGAATTGAAAATAAAATGAAAATGTACGGTAAATCTTTTACTATTGTTTTTACTTTGCATGTGAAAAGAGTTATTTCACTTGTATTCTTGGTGGAACCCACAAAATGACCAATGAAACCCTATTGTGCCATGTAGTTGATAATGTCCAATAAAATATACAATATCCAACCACTTATTTACTACTACGCCATCATCAATACTTAGCTTTATGTGTACTTATTCCAAAGAAGAGTTAAAGATAGTACACAGTGGTAAAAAATAGTTTTTTAATAAACATTAAACTTATCAATAAAAAAAATTAGATCAAATGTCATTCTATGCTTAAAAAAGGATGTCGTACAAGCATGATGCTTCAAATAGTTGTGTTATATTACTACGTAGTATTTTCTCTTTATATTTCATTTCTCTACGTTTGTGGGCTGCACTGTGTTATAGATTTTGATTTGTTATCTGACACCTTTGAAGATGCAACTTTTCAAACAACTAAAATTACAGACAATTCTATCTTAACATTTTCCATAAGTCATCACTTTATGAAGGACAATAAAACACCAAACAACAATTCTATGTCATATAGCTTCTTTTGTTATATTTTTTTTTAAAGTATTGAATTGTAGAAAATTAGCCGCCATATAGAGAAAATGAAATCAAATCAAAAATAACCACATCTGTAAATAATATCATGTCATACAGTTCTGTCTTTATCATAATTAAAAAATATAATTTTATCATATGCTTTCTTGTGGTGGTTCTTTTATAACTAGCTTTCTTTCTCCTTTGTGTCTTCAATTATCCATTTACAAGATCTGAAACCACTGAAGGCTTCAGGAATGGAAAATGAAGATTCATAAATTACATCATGAATATTGTTTTTCACATAAAATTTTATCATATATTATTTTGATAGATTGTTTTACAAAGACAGTGAAAAGCATATAAAACTTTCATAGGAAGTTATAACTACCTTACGAGTTTTAACTAACCCAAATAACTAAAAAGCAATTAATCTAAGATAATAAATAAACTAATTAAATACCACATGGATCATAAATGACCAATAGTTTTATTGTTTATTTGTGTGTAATGTTATTGATTGAGTCTTGGCTTGGTGCATTTGCATCCACAATGTCATTGTAATCCTTTATATCATGATGTGTGCTATCACACGCTCATATTTGAGCTAGTACCTAATAAATTGGCACACATGATATCATGATTTATTTATAATTATGGTGCATCATGTCAATTACAAAAGTAAAAATCAATTTGAAAAAGTTATTTACAAGTGCGCATAAAACATCCCCTTGCTACATCTATCATCATCATGGCTAAGTGTGTTATCATGCTAATCAAAAAGACAACATAAACTATCACAATGGATACATATGCTAACATGATCACATCATACAAATGAGCATATAGGAGATAGTTAATCAATAAAACACAAACATTATACATCATGATCTGCATCAAAGCATACACCTCACATCAAAAGAAACATCATATCATAAACATGAACAGTAAAGTAAAACAAAAATTATAATCACAAGAGCATCATATATAAATTAAATCCACATCATCTATCATTATATAGCACCTCAAATGAGCATCACCTATATACACCATAAATACATGAAGTACCAATGAATGTCCATATATACATCAAAAATTTCCATACATCAAAATGTGGAAATACAATCAAAATTGTTTCATCAACTCATCTTATGACCCTTGGGAGGTGGACTCCCTCGAGAATATTTGTGACTTGGGTTGTCCTAATGAAATATTTATCCTATGCTATGAGGGGGTGTCATCAGAGGAGGCCCCATAAACCCTATCTATGGCAATGGTTATCCAGTTGATCTTTGCAATGTGGAGGTTCGATGTGTCCTAGATGACCAACCTAAACTCTAACTTTTATATTCTTAGAAGGATGGGGATCTCTAGTTTTATGACACTGAACTCTCAAATAATCATTTGTAATAGCCAGCGTCATCCTTGGCCCGCACCGTCTTTGATAGAGCCCTGGCTAAACCCTATTGAGTATCGATATTTTTAGTTGCATCGTGTTCCTTATAGATCCTATAAATATTTGCATGGGTTACATCTTGCTCTCATGTCACAATCGCTAGCTCAGTGTCCCTCACCAATAGTTGGGCCTAGATGGCCATCATCTAGGAAACATGTTCCCTCAATGTACTAATCTTTTTATCTCTAATAGTGATCAATACCTATAGTCTCATGGTCTCACCCTAAGAACCTGATAATTGAGTCTACAATATGGCCACACCTTACTCTAGCCCAAATATCTCTGTTACTATGGATATAATCTCTCTACATTTTGTCAATCATGGCCTAGTCCTCAGTTGATCTAATAGAGGCGAAGAGTCATGTTATATCCTATATACCTACTCCCATTTTTGTTGCAATCACTGAAGGAAATAAATCATACACTATAGTGGCTTGGTTAGTTTACATTGTCATCTAATGTTACACCAATCCTACAAAATCAGGTGTATTAAGGATCTCACAAATTTGTGTTCTCCCCTACCCATCCTCATCCTCTACCACAACCCATCTAGTTCAACATATGCCATGTCCCCCACCCTATCCACTGATATCTTTCTCAACACCCTACCCAGATCCCTTGCCTTTATCCCCTCCACTATATATGATCATCACAATGAGTTAGTATACCTGAACTTGACACTATACATATCCATGTGCATGCCCTCTTCCTTCATCTCTTTCCCCATCTCCACCTCTTTGAACTCATATCAGTCTCTTGAATGCATCTCTATATCTCTACCACTAAGGATAGTCTTGGGTTAGTACCTATACATGTTTTACATTATGTCTCAAGGCCTCTACTCTTACTAGTTGTGGTCTAGTAAATCTGATAGGTATATGTTGTGCCTACTTGACCATATACATCATTATCACTCTTGTATTTTCTTCTCCATTTATGTAGGCCTAGGTCATTTTTGGTACCATAATCTAACTTGTAATTCCCTTTATTCTAGGCACAAGTGGTTCCCACTCACTGATCTCATGTTTCACATGTGAGAAATAGTGGGGTCCATCTAATACATCTTACTACATCCCAAACTACTATTGCACTCTATCAGGACAATATTGCTCAATTTTAAACTTGTATTAGCTAGTAATATAACATATTATGGTCATGTACATGGTATAATCATCATCCTCTTGCCACCCAAACTATATATGTAATTAGGGCCTCCAAATGAAATTTGCATCTATCTAATCATCTATAGCCTAGCGATAGAAGGTAAGGTCTCCTCAATGCCCTCATCATTCTTTAGGAATCACTTACCATTTGTATGCCAAGGGTTTGTCTAGTGCCTAGTGCCTTTTTTGGCCCAAGAGATGTTCAATCACTATGTGCTTCTAGGACCAAACCTTTAGTAGGGTCTATGGTCCAATAGTTTAGCCACTTAAACCATGTGTAAGCCTCTATATAGTTATGTGAGAACCACATGACCCTAGGAAAAAATAGTAGTATCATAATACATATCCCTCAACACTCCCCTTAGGCCCATGTGAAAGTATTGATCACTCTTGTCAGGTAATAAGATGCCATTGACAATGGCCATCAGGATCAAAGGCTCTCTATTGATAGTTGGCTATGTCGCCAATGCATTAATGTCAACTATCCCATCCCATAGCACAACATTTGTGATACTAATTAGTCTCTCCAATATCCCCAATCATCCTTGTGTCAACTAGTGAAGAGCTCATCCTTGAATCAAGATGAACATAATCCTCCAAACATCTTTCATGGTCATAGTCACCTCCCCTATAAGCAGCCAAAAAGTGTTAGTTTTTAAATGCAATCGCTCAACTAGCACAATAAGTAGTGCTCTATTCACTTGAATAATCAACATTCACACTATATGTAAAATTCCTACAACCTCTAATAGGCCTACAACCTTGTATGTTCATATATGTGGTTTGCTTATCACACACAACCACTACTCGCATGTTATAATCACCTAAATCCATTCTTACAATCAAGACGTGTTAGCACAATTAGTCATTTGCTAATAAATCAAACAAATCATCTATTTATCTTACAATCATATTTCTATCATGAAGATCTGACTAATCATCTCAAAAACTATGAATCACATGTCAACTCAAACTAACACTTAATCAAATTTAGTTCATTTCATAGTCTTGGTAATTTCACCACTATGCAGAGCATTTTTGCCATTACACAATGTTATTTCATCATTTTTACAAGTGATTTTTATCATCCTCCTTTATTTGGTGATTTCACCATTACATAGAGCATTTTTACTAATATGCATGGACATTTTACCACTATTCCAAGCACTTTCACTACTACACTATTTTGGTGATTTCACCATTATCAACGTATTTCTACCACTGTCGATCGTGTTCTCACTGTTTAGCAAAGTATTTCCATCATTTTGTAATTTCTTTCACAGTATCATTTTTACCATATAGGCAATATTGAACCCACTTTTGTGATTTTGTCATTTAGGTGATATCAAACCTACTTTTGTGTTAACACCAACTTAATCATGATATCATTGTTATGGTCATGATTTTTTCTTTTTTCACTATATCATTGTTTTCATCAAGATTTTAACTTTTCCAATATCAATTTTGTTGTTTGTGAAGTCATTTCTACCATTTACTTGGGTGATTTTACCACTGCATAATTTTCCTTTAGTGGTGAAACCACTTGTACATACTAGTTCGCCACTCCTAGATGGATGGCTATCTCTTGCATGCTCTCTAAGGTGCATGTGATGTGGAATTTGAGCCATTATTCCTACAACACTCATGCACAAAAACTATAGCTCCAAATTATTAAGGGGGAGGGTGATAATGATTTATTTTCACCCCCAAAGGGCCTATTTATAGCCCAAATTTCAAATTAAAAAATACCCCCTTGCTCCTAGGAAGCCTATTTCTAGCTCCTTTCATAGTTTTTCATCCTATTTTCCCCTAATTTATCTATTTTGAGACCTTTTCCACCATGGTACATCATATTTACTTCCTTTCAAGGGTTTGTCCATCAAAATTATTCCATGTTCATTCCCTCAATGGGGAATTTTGGGGCATATTATTTCATCCAGGGCATTCTAGTGAGTTTGTTTTTATTATAAAATCATCAATTTCATTTGTATCACTTGGGGCATGATCGTATTTTATTTCATTTTTTCTTTGAAAATTCATTACTTCATCAAATATAATGCAATGCCCTTTCAAACAATGGCAAAAATGTAGACAATTTTTATCACTTCCATATCAAAATGGATAGTTGAATGACTTTCTATAACAACACACAAATCAAACCAAAATTTGTCAATTGTCTCAAATTCATCTGCACAATATTTATGCATATCCCAAAGAAAATTGGTACATCTATGATTGGGGTAATACACTACATCAAGTCATATAATTCATCAATAACATCCTAGATCAATCGATTGTTTTGTTAATATCACCCTTGCTCAAGTAAATTAAAACGATCAATCAAAAAGGAACATTACAAAAAGTGACCACAACATCCTAATCATATATTTATTAGTTAATCAAATTTTACTAACTAATTAATCAATCACTAATATTAAATTATGTGGAATGCACATGTTATATTTAACAAAATTCAAATAAAGTCCTAGTTTCCTACATCACCCACCCACTTGGCAATTTAAAATCATTTTCCAAAATTCAGAGGTGTCCTTCACAAGGCAAGTTTAATGCTAGGTGAGAAGTGTGCAGGCAACATCTATGGCATGCACTTACACACTCTAAACATTCATGAATAAATATCCTTATAATTCTTACACTTTATATGTCATGGTATTTAATGCTTACCTCTCATTGTAGTAACTATCCTCCACCATTGATCTTCATCTAAAATCAATGGTCGACATTCACTCATAAACTCTATAAATTGAAGGGCTTGTTAACTATTCTAGTCACCATTTGGTTGCAACATGGATTGCAAGGTTTACCTAATATGCATAAGCTCACATCATGTTTACTATTAGGATTAAAATTACTATTCACATAGACACTATTAATGGTTAGTAATCATAGTGACTATGCATGGTGAAGTGGCATAGTTGTGATGTGGCATAGTTGTGAGGTGGATTTTAGGTGATGTGGCATGGATAATAGGGAATAATTCATGTGATGTGAGTCACATAAGAAATATATGGGTCGAATTTCTAAAAAGGCCCATGATTTTCATGTCTAGTAAAGTCAAAAAGTTGATTAAAACTTGTTTTGGATCTTGTGTGCACATGGGGAGTAAAGACAAAGTTTATTATTTTGGGTTCACATGTGGAAGTGGGGCACCATTTTTGGTGTCACATGGTATTGGTTATCCAAGTCAAAAGTGGGAGGCATAGTTTGACCTTGCACATGTGGGGAACAACATTCACTATTGATCACTATGCAGCACATGTGGATGTGGGGTACAATTTTTGAAGTCTCATAGAGGTGGTTGATCTTGTCTATTAAGATGCTCTACCTTTTTTTACTCCTTTTCACATGAGGATAAATAATTCATTGTTGATCACATGCATGACTTGAAGTGGGTTGAATTTATTCTCCTCCCTTGTCTTTTCTCCCTCCTCTCTCTCTCCTTATACATTTTTTATTTAATCTTTTGTAATTCTAATTATTGGCAAGTTTTGTAATGCCTTTGAAGAATAATATAAATCTAATTTTACCTTCTTCCATGCTTGTATCTTGTGTGATTTTCATGTTTTTTTGATCTACACATGTGGAAGAGAGTGTTCTCCCTTGTGTGTGTCAAATTTTCCTCACCTCTCTACAAGATAGGTTTTATTTTTTAGGTCATAGTTTGTGTTTTCATCAAGCTCATGAAAAATTCAGCTGTGGAGTCATTTGCCACCCCTCCTGAGTGTTTTCATAACTTCAAGCCTCTCTATGAAATACTTATGTAAGAGGGATCAATTTGGGAGTTGTGCATGTGTGTCGGTCTCTTTTAATCTCATTATGTAGGTTTTAAGCGAGCCAAGGATCACATTTCTAGTGCATCACCATTTTGCTTTCAATTCATTACTTCCCTTATCTCTCTATCCCTTTTCCTCTTGTAATTTGAGTAATATAGTGTTATATTTAGGTGATTCACTAGGGGAACCAGCCTTCTCTAGAGATTAAATCCATGTTTAGGTCACCCACAACCTAGGAGTGTTTCCACAATTCACTTGGGTGAGGAAGCCTGAAACACCTCCTCAAAGGGTGCAACTTTAAGTGACCAGTTTCTGGCACACTCAATGGGACATGGTTAATGATCTTTACATCATTTATTGGAGAATTTTGGGTGTTCTTCTTTATTACATCAGCCATTGGAGTCATTTCTACAAACATCAATGGTGACTCTGAGTTCATCCAACTAGTTTTAGCAGCCCAGGTATTCTTTCTAAGTTTGTTTTTGTTTGTTTTATGAAGTTTGATGGCTAGATATGGAGGGAATTTATTTTTTACACCTCCTTATCAATAAAATAATGATCCATACTTTCCTTATGTGGAGCCATATCAATCCTACAATGACCCCATTTTTTCCCCATATGGCTCTCATTATGCTTCTTACCAACTTGATCATGCTTACAATCAACCCTTTAAAAGTGCCAAAAATAGATCTTGATTATGAGAAATAAGTGAGGTAGATTGATAGAGAACAAGAATATTATTTTCACCATCCATTAAGAGCTCCTATACCTATGCAATCTCCACTCCTTCTTCCTCAAAATCCTCAAGCTCCTCAACCAAGAAAATTTCCAAGCTTCTCATCTACTCCTCATGTGTCAATCCAAATTCAAGATAAGGATAAAGTTGTAAAAGCCAAACAAAGGAAGTTTCCAAGTTTTGGGAGTGCCTCTTCAAACCCTTCACCAACTCATCCCAATCTTCCAAATGAGCCCATTACTCCCATGTTTCCAAGTTGGAAGAATATTTCTTTAACTCCAAATCCAACTCATGAGCATATTCATCCCACTCTACCAAGTGTGTCATTTTTCCCTCCCCCCCATCTCTCTTTACAAATGAGAACCTGTTATATGGAGAGTAGATGAATATTTATAAGTGAAGACCATTTGGATGAGGAAGAGGATATCTCAAGTGATTATGATGAGGAAACCATAATTGGCATCCCTCTTTGTGCCACTAAATCAGAAATTTTAGATCTACTACAAGAAGAGGATGAACCTAATCAACTAGAGTAGTAGAATAGTGAGCAAGTGGGCAAGGATAGAGAAGAAGAAGATAGTCTTGATGAGGAGAATCCATTTTTCTCTAGTCAAGGTTGAATTCAAGGGGGAGATGATGAGGTCCTCTATTGGATAAATGAGCTTCCATTTAGCATGGAAAAGGAATAAAGCAAGCATGTAGTTGTGATGAGGTCTATTGTGATCAAAAGTAAAGCAGAGCTTGAAGAAGATTCCTTCTTAGATGAGCTAGAGAATTTTGTTTAAGCCTTGACACCAAACCAGCACCTCCTAAAGAATAAACTCGTGGGGAACTAGAATGCAAGATGGAGGGCAAATATAATTGCTCAAACTTTGTTTTGATAAGAGGATGTCTTATTAGGTACCTGGATCGATTGGAAGATGACAAGGAAAAGCCATCACATGTTGTATTCAATCTAGAGCATAAAATTGAATAGAAAGAAGAGCATAATCATCCACTCTAAGATAGTTGTATGTATAGCCAATGAATTGGGTGAGCTTATATACGTTCTTATTCTTGAATAAGTATGTTATCAATTTTTTAAATACATGTTGACTATTTTGATCACAACTCAAAATAATTCAACCCCCTATAATATAAAACTTGATATGTGGATCTTATAAGGGCTTATAAGCTATGTCATGGTCCTAGTTGGGGTCATTTGGTACGTCATTAGCTTTGTCATGGTCAACTTTTAGTCTTGTACCATTTCATGTCATAAGGGGTCATATTTAAGCCATTTATAAAGGTTGTACGATTTTTCTAATTAGAGAAAGGTGTCCAAGTGTTTCTCAATGTCCCCTATTTTATATTCTTGTCAGTCATATCAATCCTAACTGAAAAACTTATAGGTACTAAGTTGAAATCAATAAAATAGTTAGACAAGAGCAAGTTTGTGAAATTATACAGCTTCTACAGACGTTGTGGCACATGTGAAGGGACTTGCAATCAATCTTCATCTCCCATGAGCTCACTTTGACACTTTTTCAACTTTGAAAGTCCCAAAAATGGCTTAAAACCATTTCACTTCTCCATTACTCCACTAAGCATATAGAAATGGCCAACTAGTTTTGGTTGAGTACGGACTACAAAGGTTGGTTCAAGACAAATGCTCTTATGTAATGTTATTACCCTTAGTATAATTTAGATTTATGGTAGGATTTCAAATATTGGTTGCTTATACTTTATGAACTAATGTTAAGAAGTTGATTGCTCCTTTATGCATGCTTATCTCTACACCCTGCAGGTTTCCTCCTTGTTTGAGTTGGTCCATAAAAACCAATTGATGAAAGTATTTATATAATATGTGTACATCCTTCTCTCATGGTTTTCATATTTTATTCCATGTGTAGAGGTGAATTGATGAGCCAAACAGCTCAAGTTGCTAATTAAGATCACCAATGAAGTTATAGGCATGTTTTGTTAACTGTAGAGGTTCCCCTTTTTTGTAGTGGTTTCAAGCAAAAGTGTATTGATGTTTCATGCTTCTTATATATCATGGAAATCACCCTTAATTAAAAATATCAGTCTCAAAGGCTAACATCAATGAAGTTGTAATCATATATGGAACATTGTCAGACCTTCCTATAAGTATTCACTTACAGTCAGGTGTATGAAAGTTTTGAGGATAACCATGGAGATGTAATGAGGATTTTAAAGAGGTTGGACACACTCTTAAAATATGAAAAATCAAGCTAAGTTATTCAAATGATATATAATAGACTATGAAAACTAATTCAAACTCTATACACAATCATGTATCATTGATGGACACGTACAAGTGCCCCACAGGGGATTAATCATGTTGGAATGAGGACATTATAACTAGTTTGAAGTCCTTCAAGGTTAAAAATATAAATTTGAAGACTGGTAGAAGGTCTAGTATTGATTATAGGGGCATAAAATATGTATATTGTCTATATCTCACCTTCACTTCCCTCTATCCTGCATATGCACCTACATGTGGCTCATACAGAATAATGAGTAGTTGGAATGCAAATGTTGAAACATTTTTTATCCTTCCGTAAAGTCTTGAAGTGTTGAAGGTGACATAGCAATAAATAGTGGAGCCATAGAGTGACAAGTAGACTTGAATCAAATTCATAATTGGAGAAAGTGAGTTTAGGGACTTGTTACCTTAATTCCTCCTAAATGAAGCCTTGTCCACATTTGGTGCTATCATATAATAGGGTAACATGAAGTCTAGATAGATTTGAATGCTTCTATCTTGTATCCCAGTCATGGGGGAAATACCTTGAAAAATAAAGTGGTTGTTTTTTCAAAGGAGTATGATGATTGAAGGCTCCCAATCCAAGCAATTCTTCACTACAGGTTTTCAATGTTTTCTATAGTATTTTGACCTTTCAATGACCTTATAGTCCAAGGTGGCATGATAGAAGCGTGTTTTCATGGAAAGTGACCCTATTGAGGTAAGAAGGACACTAATGGTTCAAATAAAATTGAGAGGGGTGGAACTACATGGTCTTGACCTACATCATCACCTATAGGTGTACCCTTTGCCCTCAAAAAGGTCACCTATAGTCTGATTGTAGGTACTTACAAGTTCATGATATGAACCTTGGAGATTGGAAACCTATAAACATAAACACTTGCCAATTGGAGTTGGTTCCAATAACTTAAAATAAATCATATGATGTCTAACACAGGGTCCAATAATTGAAATGCAATTTACATAACCTCTTTTTCTCTCAAAATGGACATCTACAGTTGGACTGTAGTATGGCAGTACACTAGAACATGGTGGTTTAGAGGTTGGCCTAGCATAGATATGGTGTGAATAGCTATAAATGACTATAATATGGTATTAAATACTTCAATAAGATAGTGTATCATGGAATACAAGGCATTAACATGGAAAACACCTATAGGATTACTCCAAAACATGCACTTACAATCACACAGTAAACTTGACTAGGCCTAATGGAGTGAAGAGAAGATAATTGCAAGAGCCAACAAAAGTTGGGAATGTAATAATATGTGAGAACACCTTAAAAATGATTATGGATATGTTTCATTATGTTCATCATAGGAAAATGAAGTTAGAGGGTCCAAAATGTAACCTAAAACCATGCTTAAAAATCCTATACAGTCAGTAAGTTCAAGTAGTTTGCCTTGAGATTTTTTGAAGAATTAAAGGGGATATTGAAATGGTCTAACTCTTAAATTCTATGCATACTATCCCCATGACTTTCTCAAGCCTCTCATATCCTTTTTTTCCTTGAGACAATAGGGTAAGTGCCCTTTTTTTATTTCAGATAGAGGGCACTCCCAAAGATATACACCCAATAGGCTTAGTATGAAAATGATAAGGGGAGGTGTCAAGGAGGATTATAACAATGAAAGGTTGTGTATAAAAATTGTGGTTAGCATGAATAAACATGAATAAGGCCTCATAGGTGCTAGAATCCAGACATGGTGGCCTTAACCCATAAACATACAGTCAAGCCTACTAGGCCTTGACTAGGCCTAAAGCCCAATTGGAGGGATAATACCATTTATAGGGCTATATGAGCCTTAAAAATCATTAGAGGACCTTCATTTGGAGTTATAAGGTGATTTTAAACCTTTATTTTGCATAGAAAGTCATGAGAAGGTTATTTTTGGGCTTAAGAACAACTTGGGGTGTATAAAATGTACTGAAGAGATCAAAAAGGCAACTTTGGAAGCTCACACTAGTACAAACATTTAACATGGGGATCTAAAGATTTGGTAGATGTTGAATAGGGTCCTAAACAAGATCCTAGTGGAATTTATTTGAGGATTGAATGTCAAACTTTTATGAACAAAGGTTAAGGTTCAAAACCACTTAAAACCCTCCAAAACCCTTGTTAATGACTCGATGGGAAAGATAAAGAATAAAAGGCATCCAAATGAGTTGGTATGATTTGAAAGTGATTGGGACTTGTAAAAGACTCCCCCAGGTTTCTTCCTATTAGATTGAATTGTACACTATCTATTTAGACAAGTTACAAAAAAGGTTTTCTTGATAGTTTTTGATGTTTTCAGGTTCAAGAGAGAGTTAAAAGATGATAATAATTTTGGGAGACCAAGTGGGACCTAATATAACCCCTCATGTTTTTTTATTTCTTCAATAAATCACACAGGGACTTTGTAAACACCTTCACTTCAGGCAGTCCAAACTAGCATAGTAAACTGAAGGTGATCATCAAGTGAGAAGGTGATAACTCAAATTGGGAGGATTTTTAAGGTATATGTAATGTATATAATGATAATATTAATATTTATATGTTTCATACCACCCATTTTATGATTTTTTTTGTAAACTAAATACCATTTCAATGACAAGTGTAAATAATGAGTGAAAGAAGGATGACAGTGATTTCAGGTAGTGATAACACTTATCTAGAAGAAGATTAATGATTAGGGACACATCAAATGCATGTTGTATATTTTTATTAACCCCCCCTGAAAATAATAGTGCACATGTGATCATTTTTCTTAGTCTATTTTGGATCCCTCAAGGGAGGCCAATGATGAAGGCAATTTCCAAGCAGGCAGTTGAAGAATCCTACACTAGATTCGAGGAGTTTTCATACTTGGAGAGACATTTTTCCAAAGATAAATTTCATGATTTGTTTCATAATTCATTCCTCTACAAATTTAACTCTCTCTCTTAGCTTGACACTTGTTCTTGTGACTCTTTAGCTTCATTATCCTCTCTACTCTCATATTCTATAAGTATTAGCCATTTTGGCTCTTGTATTCTAATATCACACCTAGTATGGTGAATCCCTATAGGTTTTATGTTGTAATTTTCCTTTGAATAATAAATTAAATATAATTTTTATTTCATAAACATATTTCCTAAGTGTGTGAAATGATGTATGGTGAGATCTAGTGATAAGCTTCTATCTTTACTTCTCTTTATCCTTTCATGTTTAGTGCAAGAAGTTCTCATTCTAACAAGTCATATGGAGTGTATCTAGTGCGTTTTGATTACTTAAATTGTTCAAGTGTCCTTAGATTCTAAAAATATGATCTCTATTCCACTTACCTTGAGTTGTTTCATGCATATCACCTTCATATTGAAATACTAATGTTAGAGTATTCTAGGATTTGGAAGTTAGTGTTGTAAGTCTTTTCTTCTTCGTGCAAGAGTATGATAATATTTTGTATATCCTCATGGTGTATCACCCCCTTATAATATTTTAATTTCAAGCATATTTCTACCTCTTTTCACACAAGCAATCAGTTAATATAGGTGATAAGCACTTAAAGGCAAATCTAGGGAGCTAGCCCTTAAATTTAGAGGTCTACCTCTACTATAGGCAACCCACAGGCCTAGAGGTATTCCAATGTTACCCAAATATTAGATTAATCTTGAACAACCTACTCTAGGGTAAAATATTTAGTGCCAACATTTTTGACATGCCTGGTGGGACACTTGTCTTAAAGACAACTTGTCAAGGTGAATGTTGGTCTTGACAATATCAGTTGTATATGGTGTGCTACTTAGCATTTGGTGACTCCATTTAAGGTAAGATATGGTTGTAAACCATTGTTTTGTCATATATTTTTTCTCATAATTTATGGTCCTGAATAATTCATCTTCTAGTAGAGTTTTCAATCCTATCAATCCACCTCTTCAACCTAAACTTCCTCTTGAAGTTCAACATCCTCAACCTATTTTTCCATTTGAAGAGTAAGAGGACTTTGCTAGACAAGAAGACCAAGAAAGTGAGGAATAAATTTAAGAAAACATGGTTAGGTAGCATGCCTTCCCAACCTTTAACACTAAAAATCCAATCCATATTTATGCCTATGATGGCATTCCCCAAAATGCTACAAAGAGTGTTCCTACATTCAATGGTGAAGGCCATGTCACTCCTAGTGAGCACATTAGGGATATATCAAATTTATATAGTTTTCACAATGTCACTAAGGTCAACATATCCATTATGCTCCTTTCCATTTCCCTTAGAGGGAAAACACTTGACTAGTATAGAAATTTTCTCGGTGGTTGCATCACAACATGAGATGATTTTGGAGTGAAGTTAACATCAAGATTTTAGGATAAGAATAACCACACTTAACTCATCCACCAACTCAATGTGATCCAAATAGCCCCCAAGGAAATAATGCATGATTTTAATGAGAGATTACAAAATAATTGGTATAGGTTGTCTCCTTACATGAGACCACCTATTAGCTTTGTGTTTCCTACATACTTGACAGTTATTGGTACTAATATAGCCATGATGCTACAATCCATGGGTGATTTCACTCTACTTGAAACATACAACCTTTCCATTAGACATGTAAATGGCCTCATTCAAGAAGGAAATTTGCCTCCAAAAGTGTTTATGCCTCTACAACCAAATATTTTTGTTTATACCCCAAATGTTGCCCAAGTTCCTAATGCCAACACCAAGCCAAGGACTATTCCTAAGAAGGTAAAAAGATAATTGATTTGAACAAAAAATATCAAGCCTTAGAAGCTCAAACTAAGAAAAATAATATTCAATAAGGTGCTCATAAAAAACCTTACCCCTATTATCATAAATATGGTCAACAATATGGCTAGGAAGAGGTCAAGGGTAACCTAATTTCAACATGTCTGCCAATGCATATAATCATGCTTCAACATCCAACACAAGAGCAATGGTACTGATGCATAGTAATATGATTCAAGGAGAGGAATGGAAACAAGGTTAGTTAATGGATGCAAATGAAGGAGGAGAACAAGTTCTAGTTGATCAAGGAGGATTCACTCCTCAGCTACCATTAGATGATGAAGTCCTCATACAAGCAAGTGAAGGTTGGCAGCCTCAAGGAGTAAGCTTCACCAACTTCCTAGTTGAAGACACTTTTGTGATTAATCAAGTAAATTCAGTTGCAAACAATACAAGAGATAAAATTCAGGGTTTATGATATGCTAATTGTGTGCTTACAAGTTCTTATAATCCTCTTATAATTTAACAAATCATGATTGCAAGCATGGCAGTCCCTACAAATCCTGCATCTCCTTCAAGTTATAATGTTGTAAATTTTGCTCAAGGTGCTTCAATACCTAAAGTTACAAACATGTCATTGCCTTCAAGGACTCAATAAAAATTAGGTATTTATTCTCTAAACATTTTGGAGTCACTGAAGAATTCCAATACATCCATTTCTCTTTTGGATGTCCTTCATATGCCTGGCCAAAAGGAGCTTTTACAAAAATAACTATCCACTATCCATGTTAGTCATCCATCTCCAAGTCATGGTTATAGCAATGTTTCTCTTACCAATGATCCTAATAACATTTTGGAACCTTCTCCCAAATCTGAAAAGGCTACACCTTCCTACCTCACTCTCATTATGGGAGATAAACTTGTTCTTAACTGCATAGTTGATAATGAAGCTAGCACATCATTGATGCCTAAGGTTGTAGCTAAAAAATTTGGTCTAAAATATGAACCACATAGTAAGGGGTTGCTTAAATTAGATGGTTAAGCTACCAATTCAATAGGATTTATCAAAGGGTTGAAGGCTTTCTTGCATGATTATCTTAGTTTCCCCATCCTCCAAGATATTGTAGTTGTTGACTTGCCTTCCCACTTTGCCATCTACCTCTCAAGGGATTTCATAGCCAAGATAAGAGGCTACCTCTCAACTGATTGGTCCTTCTTAGCCTTCAAAATAAGGTATGGATAAAATGCAACCATTAGGACTCAACCACTTGCTAAATTTCATATTGAACCCTATTTTGAGGCAAGTTCTAATTTGAATTGTGTCATCAATGATAAAGAGGAATCTATTGTGGATGATCATGATTATTCTAAGATTGAAGGATTTTATGAATTGTTTCTTCATGAGTATGGTAATAACACATATGAACATGATACTTATGCCCTCATGGAGGAAACTGATTTGGGAGTATATTGCTTACATAAGGAAGAAATGCCAATACCTTTACTCACCAAAGAGGAGGGTAAAAATGATAGAATGTGGAAAATGTTTTTTGATGGCTCAATAAGTAAGATTGGTGCAATATGTAGTGTTATATTGGTTTCCCCATATAAAAAATAATACTATTATTCATATAAGTTCCACTTTAGTTGTACTTGCAATGTGGTTGAGTATGAAGGTTTGATTCATGGCCTTCAATGGGCAAGGAGAAAAATAATCAAGAATCTGTAAGTATATGGAGATAGTGAACTGATTAGGCATCAAGTTAGTAATGTGGTCACTTACAATAACCCTTTTCTTAAGTCCTATAAGCATAGGGTATGGTATTTTCCTGAATACTTTAATGCATTCAACATACAATCAGTCCCAAGGGAGCAAAATAATCATGTTGATAAACTAACTGCTATAGGAGCACAATTTGATACACCTACTACCATAAAGGAAGAAGAAAAGAAATCTCACATCAAGATCATTATCATACCTTCCATACATAATAATGAGGTGTCTTGGTAACTATTTTATAGTGACAAACACATTGCACATTTCTTGCAAAATGACGTTGAGTTTTCCTCAAGAAACCAAAAGAGACTTCAAGAACAATTTGATAATCAGATTGTGCAGCTAAGAAAAAACAAGATACCTAAAGTTTTGGTGACCTTAGAGATTATATTTAATGAATATTATCAAAGGAATAAGGAAAATGTGAGTATTTATACAAAGGAGGAGAATTATGAAATGATTTTGATCTTCAAAGACAAACTTCTCAAACTAGGTAAGGTATGTTCTACATCAAAAAAGCAAGCATTCATTGATTTGTGTGGACAATTCCATGACATATTTGCTTTGGAATATAAGGACCTGAGAGGGTTTGATCCTATCCTATCACACCATACCACTTAATTTGAACCTAGAGTTAAATCAGTTAGGCAAAAACAAAGGCCCAACAACCCTAAGGTTGAACAACTCATGAGGTTAGAACATACCAAACTCCTTGAATATGAAATAAGCTTTCCTATCCAACATTCAACATGGGTAGCTAACTTTGTGCCTATTAGAAATAATAATGGGGAGATAAGAATTTGTATGGATTTTATCGATCTTAATAGAGTGTCAGTCAAAAATCACTATCTTTTACCTTCAATAGAGTAGATTTTGCAAGTTGTTTTAGGTTCTTAAGATTTCTCTCTCCTAGATGGATATTCTAGTTATAATCAAATTTTAATGAATGAAGATGATTAGTTCAAGATAACATTCACTAAAAATGGGGGATTTATACTTATAGGAAGATGCCCTTTGATTTTTCAAATGTCACTTCCACTTTCCAAAGGGAAATGGATATGGGTTTTAAGGGTCTAATCAATGAGATGTTTTTAGTATATCTAGATGACATAACAATGTTCTCTAAGGATGAAAATGAGCATATGAAACACCTAAGTCAAGTTTTTGAAAGGTGCAGGCAGTATGGAGTATCTCTCACCCCCAAAAAGTGCATTTTTTTAATCCATGAAGGTAAGATCTTAAGACATATTATTTCCAAAGATGGTATAACTATTGATCCTAAAAGGATAAAGGCTATTCTAGGCCTATCATTTCCCTTGCATAAGAAAGGGATCCAAAGCTTCCTAGGAAATATAAATTTTGTGAGAAGGTTCATACTTGGTTTTGCATCTTTGGTGAAACCTATCACATCCATGCTCAAGAAGAACAAAATTTAATCTTCAACTAAAGAAGGTAAGAGTAGATTTGAAGCCATCAAGTAAGAAATTACACAAGATTCCACTCTTGTGAACCCTAATTTTACTAAAGATTTCATGTTGTATTCATTTGTTAACCTTGATACTATCTCGGCTATGCTAATATAAAATAATGATGAAGATGTGGAATAACCAATTACATTCTTCAATCAAGGTTTGGAATATTATGAGGTTAAGTATACATTTGTGGAGAAATAAGTCCTTACTATTGTAAGAGGGATAAATAAGTTTAGGCATATGGTTTCAAACAATAGAATTCATATCATGGTCTCTCATCCTAGTACCAAGGAGTTTCTTTTGAGCAGGGACCTTAGTGAGAAGAGGACAGGGTGGATTACAAAGGTGATGGAATATGATGTTGATATCATAGTGACAAAGTTGATTAGAGATAAATGTCTTTGTGAACACCTAGCTTCAAACCTTCATGACTCAAAAGAAGAAGTTTTAGTCAATCATGATTGCTCCCAACTAGCTAATTCTATGCCTTTGTAAAGTTGGACACAAGATGTCATCAGATTTCTTCAAAATGGTGAGTACCCTAATGGTTTGAGAAGACCTAAAAGGAGGTATTTCAGATTGCAAGCTATCCATTATTGTCTTGTATATGGTGTGCTTTTTAGAAGAGATACTATTTGTGTACCATTGAGATGCATTGATAATGACCAGTTTGAAGTGTTGCTTGAAAATTTATATGATGGAAAAGTAGGAGGTCATTTCTCCCCAAGAACCACAATTACCAAAATCATGAGGGTAGGATATTATTGGCCTAGCCTCTTCAAATATTACTGTGTTGGGTGAGAAAGTGTATACAATGTGATTTAGTTGTAAGAAAATAGAATCTTGCAGCAATCCCCTTGAGGCCTATTCAAGTAGATCAACCTTTCATACAATGGGGTCTTGACTTCATTGGCATGATAAATCCCCCATCAAGTGTTGGTCACAAATGGATACTCATAGTAACTAACTACTTCACAAGGTGGGTTGAGGCAGCGGCATTGAAGGAAGCTAAAGAAAATACTATCTTGGAGTTTTATGAAAGTATCATAACAAGTTTTAGAACCCCTTCCACCATCATTTCAGATAATGCACTTGATTTCATGGGTGTTAAAATAGCTAATTGGGCAAATCACAATGGCATATACTTGAGTACATCATCCAACTATTACCCTTAAGGTAATGGGTTGGTTGAATATATCAACAAAAATTTGATTAGAATCATCAAGAAAACTTTGGAAGACAATCAAAGAGCTTGGCAAATTAATCTAAAGATGTCCCTATAGGCTGATAGAATAACCCGCAAGAGGTTAATAGGGAACTCTCCTTTTATTATTATTTATGGGAGAGGCTAGGTTATCTATATCCCAAGAGCTGCCTACCTTAGAGTTAACACATCAATTATAGTTGCTTGAGAATACTCCAATAAAGGTGAGGTTGACAAAGTTGATGGAGCTGCAAGAGACTAGAGACAATGCTCATAAATCTATGGAACATCATCAAATTCTAATGAAGAGGTCTTTTGATAATAATACATCTCCAAGGGTATTCCAAGAAGGTGACATAATATTAAAATGGGATGAAGATAGAGCAAAGCTAGGGAGACATACCAAATTTGACACCTTCTAGATTGGACCATATATCATCATCAAGTATAAACAAAACAACTCCTTTCAATTAGCAAGAATGAGTGAGGAAGATTTATGCATCCCTATGAATTGGATCCAATTAAAGATCTATTATTAATGAGATGAAGGTTAGTCCTATAAATACTAGAATAAGAGTGTGTTTTACTTTTGTAGTGTGAGTGTTACCTAAGTGTTCTTGAGAACACATGTGTGTTTGCTTAGGTATGTGGTTTTTTGTCTTGTTTTGTGTCCCCCTTATTATTTGGTGTGTTTTAAAAGGCAATTGAGTGTCAAACTTATATATAGGTGACTCCATATCCCAATGGATAGGAGTAGGCTATTGATCTTGGAATAGCAAGCATACCACCCCTAGGAAATCATCAAGAATGTTGACTATTTTGACAATAACTCAAAATAAGTCAACCCTCTATAATAAAAAACTTGATATAGGGATCTTATAAGGTCTTATAATGTGTGCCATGGTCCTATTTGGGTTCATTCAGTATGTCATTAGCTTTGTCATGGTCAACTTTTAGTCCTTGTACCATTTCATGTCATAAGGGGTCATATTTAAGCCATTTATGAAGGTTGTATGGTTTTCCTAAGTAAATAAATGTGTCCAAGTGTTTCTCAACATCCCCTATGTCATATTATTGTTAGTCATGTCAATCCTAATTGAAAAACTTGTAGGTATTAAGTTGAAATCAAGAAAATAGTTAGAAAAGAGGAAGTTTGGGCAGTTCTACAACTTTTTCAGAGGTTGCAGCATGTGTGGAGGGACTTGAAGTGACTCTTAAACTCCCATGATCTCACTTTGACACTTGGTCAGCTTTAGAAGTCCCAAAAATGGCTTCAAACCATTTCACTTATCCATCATTCCACTAGGCATACATAAGTGACCAACGGGTTTTGGTTGAGTATGGACTATAAAGGTTGATTCAATACAAATGATCTTGTATAATGTTATTACAATTAGTCTAATTTATATTTATAGTAGGATTTGAAATATTGGTTACTTATAGTTTATGAACCAATGCAAACCAATTGATGAAAGTGTTTCTATAAGATGTGGACATATTTATCTCATGGTTTCCATCTTTTATTTCATGTGTGGAGGTGAATTGATGAGCCAAATAGCTGAAGTTGCTAGTTGAGATCACCAATGAAGTTGCAGACATGTTTCGTTAACTATAGAGGTTCCCCTTTTTTTTAGTGGTTTCAAGCAGAAGTGTATTAATGTTTCATTATTCTTAGATTTCATATAAATCACCCTTCCTTACAAATCTCAGTCTCAAAGGCTAACATCAATGAAGTTACAGTCATATATGAAACACTGTCAGACTTTCCTGTAGGTATTCACCTACAGTCAGGTGATACCACTTTGTTGATACCCAACCAAAATCTCTGATACCACTTTGTTGGGAAATACAGATGCACACAATTGATTACCATATACAAGCAACTTAACATGCGAAAATTAACCAGAATACACAAGTAACTAGAAATCAGAAATAACACAAAATATGAGAGACAATACACAATTATATTAATACTCTTCCACAAGGAAATACAACAAAGAAGATTGCCATAGTTCTTCTTCCTTACACACCTCTAGGACTCCCACACATCTAGGGCATAAATAGTAAATCTTCCCTCAAAGCTCTCTCTCTTACGGTCCCAACACACAACTCAAACACAGAGTTGGTGTTCACCTCTAACCAGTCAATATCCACTGCTGCTAGTACTCCAGTGCTCCACGCACACCACAAGTGCTCCATGCACTCCAAGTACACAAATGTACTTCAAGTAGATCTCCCCTGAACTGCAACAACCTGTAACTCAATAGACCTTACTTATGGAAGGAACTACTTTGCCTTCCTCTCTTGCTCTATAACCGAGTACACACTGTACTTCAAGTAGATCCTGCCTGATCTTGCTCTTTGTTTTGTTGTTGTCCTCCCTGATCTTGCACACCTGCAAATCAATCTGGTTTTGCACACCTGCAAACCTGGATCATGCACACACATACACCTGTAGATCAATGATCTTACTTACCATGTAGATCTCCTAACGTAGCCATGCACACCTGCTGACCAAGATCCTACACAACTGAAGAACCCTTTTGATTCTCCAAAACCAACACCCACACTTGGCACTATTGTGGAACTAGGAGGAACACCCTTGCTCACCTCATACACAGAAGGAGCTAACTTTGCTCAACTCAAACTAGAACACCTTACAATACAACCCATGAGTATATTATATAGATCTCATGCAAACAATAATTAGACATCTAATTACAATAATTAGATCCGTAGCTTTTAGTCTAAATTTGGCTCTTGACATGCAAACACTTGGTTCGTTAACTAACTCCCTGTAAAACTTGCAGTTCTGAACCCCACAGGCGACCGACGTCGGTCCCTGTCTGCCTGGAGGTGACCGACGCCGACCGATCCCTGACCGACGTCGGTTACTCTTCCTGTCTAATTCTATCGACGTTGGTTGGCCTGACCGACGTTGGTGTCTGTGACAGTCAGCAACCTCCTCCAATGACCTCCTCCATGTCTGCATCAGTGAAGCTTTTAGCTCCACAACCTAACAAGGTGTATGAAAGTTTTGATAAAATCCATGGAGATGTAATGAGGAGTTTCAATAGGTTGAACATAGTTTTAGAATATAAGAAATCAATATAATCTATTTAAATGATATATAATAGACTATGACAACCAATTCAAACTCTATACACAGTTTTGTATCATTGACGGACATCTACAAGTGCCCCATAGAGGATTAATCATGTTGGAATGAGGACATTGGAATTGGTTTAAAGTCCTTCAAGGTTAAAAGTATCAATTTGAAGATGAGTAAAAGGTCTAGGATTGATTATAGGGCCATACACTATGCATATTGTCCTTATCTCACCTTCACTACTTGTGTCTTGCATATGCACCTTCAGGTGGCTCATACAGAGTACTAAGCAGTTGGAATGCAAATGTTGAAATTTTCTTGATCCTTACTTAAAGTCTTGAAGTGTTGAATGTGCCATATCAATCAATAGTGGAACCATAGAGTGACAAGTAGACTTGAATCAGATTTATAATTGGATAAAGTGAGTTTAGGGACTTGTTACCTTAATTCCTCTAAAATAGGGCCTTGTCCACATTTGGTGCTATCATATAATAAGGTAACATGAAGTCTAGATAGATTTGAATGCTTCCATAATGTATCCTAGTCATAGGGGCAATACATTACAAAATAAATTGGTTATTTGGTCAAAGGAGTATGATACTATAAGGCTCCCAATTCAAGCAATTCTTCATTATAGGTTCTCAGTGTTTTCTACATTATTTTGAACTTTCAATAACCTTATAGTCCAAGGTGGCATGATAGGAACATGTTTTCATATAAAGTGACCCTATTGAGGTATTAGGACACTAATGGTTTAAATAACATTGAAAGGGGTAGAAGTACAGGGTCTTGACCTACATCATCACCCACAAGTGTACCCTTTTCACTAAAAATGGGCACCTCCAGTTTGACTATAGGTACCTACAAGCTCATGATATGAACCTTGGAGATTGAAAACCTATGAACATAAACACTTTAAAATTGGAGTTGGTTCCAAGAACTTCAAATAAACCCTAAAATTTGTAACATAGGGTCCAATAATTGAAATGCAATCTACATAACCTATTTTGCTCTCAAAATAGA
The DNA here is from genome assembly GCA_037957365.1 of Torreya grandis. Taxonomy (NCBI): domain Eukaryota; kingdom Viridiplantae; phylum Streptophyta; class Pinopsida; order Cupressales; family Taxaceae; genus Torreya; species Torreya grandis. Next base: position 2,534,524 of record JARHVA010001683.1, on the reverse strand, counting down.
CATCTACAGTTGGATTGTAGTTTGATAATGCACTAGAACATGGTGGTTTAGAGGTTAGCCTAGCATAAAAATGGTTTGAATAGGTATAAATGACTATAATATGGTATTAAAGACTTTAATAATATATTGGATCATGATATATATGGCATTAACAAGGAAAACACCTACATGAGGACTCTAAAACATGCACTTACAGTCACACAGTAAACCTGACTAGGCCTAGTTGAGTGAAGAGAAGAGAATTACAAGAGCCAACAGAAGTTGGGAATGTTATAATATGTGAGAACACCTTAAAAATTATGATGGATATGTTACATGATGATCATCATAGGAAAATAGAGTATAGAGGATCCAACATGCAACTTGTGGCCATGGTTACAAACCCTGCACAATCAGTGAGTTCAAGTAGTCTACCTTGAGGATTTTTGAAGAATTGAAGGTGATATTAATATGGTGCAAATATAAAATTATGTAATTTCCCAAGCCTCTCATATCCTTTTTTTTTTTGAGGTAATAGGGGAAGTACCCTCTATTTTATCTCAGATAAAGGGCACTCCCAGAGAGATACACCCTGCAGGCTTAGTATGAAAATCATAAGGGGAGGTGTCAAGGAGGTTTATAACATTGAAAGGATAGGTAGAATAGTTTTTTTTAACATGAATTAACATTAATAAGGTCTCATAGGTTCTATAATCTAGACATGGTGACCTAAACCCACAAAGGTACATCAAGCCTACTAGGCATTGACTAGGCCTAAAGCCCAATTTGAAGGGCTAATACCATTTCTATGTCCATATGAGCCTTTAAAAGCATTATAGGACATTAATATGGAGTTATACGTTGATTTTAAACCTTTATTTTGTAGATAATGTCATGAGAAGGTCATTTTTCAGCTTAAGAACAACTCAGACTGCACAGATTACAGGGAAGAGCTTGAGAAGGCATCTTTGGAAGCTCACACCAGTATGAACATTTAGCATGGGAACTTGAGAAGTTGGGAGATGTTGAAGAGGGTCTTAAATAAGATCCTAGTGGAATTTTTCTAAGGATTGAATGTCATATTTTTATGGACAGATGTTAACAGTCAAAACCAATTAAAACCCTCCAAAAACCTTGCTAATGACCTAATGGGAAAGACAAAGAAGAAAAGGCATCCAAATGAGTTGGTATGACTTTTAAAGCTATTCAAACTTGTAGAGGACTCCCCCAGGATTCTTCCCATTAGATTAGATTGTACCCTATATGTATGAACAAGGTACAAAACTAGTTTTCTTGATAGTTTTTAATGTTTTGCATGTTCAAGAGAGAGTTGAAAGATAAGAATAAATTTGGGAGACCAAGTAGGACCTAATATAACCCCTCATGTTCATTTATTTCTTCAATAAATCACACAAGTACCTCTACAAGCACCTTTAGTTTAGGCAGTCCAAACTAGAATAGTGAACTAAAGGTGATCATCAAGAGAGAAGGTGATAACTCCAATTGGGAGGATTTTTAAGGTCTGTCTAATGGATCTAAGGATAAGAATACTCTTAATAGGTCTCATACCACCCCTTGTATGTATTTTTTTGTAAAAATTAAGACCACTTCAATGACAAGTGTAAAGAATGAGTGAAAGAAGGATGACATTGACTACAGGTAGTGAAAACACTTGTCCAAAAGAAGACTAATGATTAGGAACACATCCAATGCATGTTGGAGCTTGTTATTAACCCCCATCATAGTGCACATGTAGTTTCCAAGTAGCTAGTTGAAGAATCCTATGCCAGATTTAAGAATTTTTCATACTTCATTCCTCTAAAAATTTAACTCTCTCTCATCATGATACTTGTTCTTGTGACTCTTGAGCTTCATTTTTCCTCTCTCCTCTCTCACATTCTATAGGTATTACCCATTTTGGCTCTTGTATTCTAATACCACACCTAGTATGGCAAAGCCCTACTGGTTTGATGTTGTACTTTGCCTTTGAATAATACATGAAATCTTATTTTGAGTTCATAAACATTTTTCCTAAGTGTGTTAATTGATATATGGTGAAGTCTAGTGATAAGCTTATATCTTTACTTCTCTTTATCCTTTCATGTTTAGTGTAAGAAGTTCTCATGATAACAAGTCATATGGAGTGTAGCTAGTGTGTTTGGCTTCCTTAAAGTGTTCAAGTGTCCTTAGAGTCTGAAAAAATTATCTTTGGTCCACTTACCTTGAGTTATTTCATGCATATCACCTCCATATTGAAGAATCCTCCTTAGAGGCTCTCATATCTAGTCTCAAATTAGAAATGTAATAAGGTTTTCAATAGCTTTTCATCTTTGGTGACTCAAAACTTATCATAAAACAAGTTTTAGATTAATTTCAATCCAAAGATGAAAAGTTAATCCCTTATGAATGGGTGTTGGATAGTCTCAAGTTATGCTTCCAATTTATACAATTTGAACAATTGCCTTAGAATAAAAATAGAGCAACATATGCAATAGATAAAATTGGTTCCTTTCTTGACCTACAAATAAAACATAATCATTTTATTATAGAACACTTGATGATACTTGCATATGATATGCCAAACTCATAGATGGTTTATGAATTCTTTGGTCCCACTTACCCATGGTACCATGATATTTATGTATATCTTTGTGATAACCTCATTCCACCCAATTTAACCCACAATCAAATGAAAGCCTTCATCCAAAGAACTTCACATTTCACCATCCATGGAAACACCCTATATTGAAAAAACTATGATGGAACTTTGTTAAGGTGTTTGATTTTTTAAGAGTCAAACTCAAAAATTAAGGAGCTTCATGATGGAATTTATGGTGCTCACAAAAGTGGCATAGGCCTTTACCAAAAAGCTTTTATGCATTGACTATTATTGGCCTATGATGGAATCTGATTATTGTAAATATGTTAAGCAATGTTTATCTTGCCAAAAACATGGTGACCTTATCATAACCCATCACAAACTTTACAACCCATAACTATACCTTGGCCATTTTCCACATGGGTGTTATACCTCATTGGAAAAATCAATCCCAATTCTTTGGATGGTCATAAACATATCATTTCAGCTATTGAATACTTTATTAAATGGGTTGAATCAATGCCATTAACTTATGTCACTGATAAGCAAATTTATAATTTCATCCTAAACCACATTATCTGTCGCTTTAGAATTCTATATGTTATTATATCTGATAACAAAAAATCATTCAAAATTAAAGATGTTAGATCCCTTTGCCATACTTATCATATTAAACATAAGTGGTCCACTCCCTACTACCTGTAAGGTAACAGATAAACTGAGGCAACAAATAAAACTATCCTAAAAATCTTCAAAAGAGTTATCAATGAAGTTTCCCTCTGACTGACATCTAAAATTTTATCCTGCTTTGTGGACATACCATACAAACATCTGCACACCCATAGAGGCAACCCCATATTCCCTTATTTATGACATCGAGTCCATCTTACCCATTAAATTATAACTCTCATTCGTATGCATATCCTTACAAAACCTAGTTGATGATGAATCCTATTGCATTTCATGCTTAAGTGAGCTTGACCTCCTTGATGAAAAATGCCTTAATGACCTAAACCATTTACAAAACTACTAGATTTGCCTTTGTCATAGTTACAATAGTAAGATTAAATCTAGAGAATTCAAAACTAGAGATTTTATTCTTATCAAAAATCAACAAAACATCAATGTTGATCGAGAGAAGAAAATGAATTTCAAACCCAACAAGTTGGGTCCATACATAATCATTACACAATATGGATCTAGAGCTTACAAATTAGCCACAGAAGATGGAAAGGAGCTTGATGAACCCATGAACATCATGAACCTCTAGCATTTCTATATCCGAGTAACTCTAGTGTTGTTGTAAATATGTTATATGTGAAAAAAATTAAAAAAATAATACAAAAAAGAAAAACAAATCTGTCCAAAAATGAAAACCATTCTTATGGCACTTTGGGCAAGTACCATGGTGAAAACTAATTTTTGGTTCCATGTGTAAATCCATTGTCTATACACACCCTAGTTACCTTGGGATAGCCTATCACATCACTTGTATATATATCCATTAATCATTTGCATCTCTTTATTCACTTGAACATATCTCATCTTTTAGGTTGACCATGATGTGTTAGTTTGAGGTTTGACCTTCTCCACTATATAAATATACCATTGCTCATGTTTTGGTGACATATTATATATCATCTCAACAATACTTATCTACTCATCTGAAAAACACTCTATCCATTGATCCATATCAAAACATATCTTACACGTATTAACCATTCACCATTCAAACACTCATTTCTTGGGCAAGAAATCAATCATCTTCTCATATTTCAATTAATTTACATTATTTTTTTCATCCATTTCCATACTGGGATAACTACATATGGCATGATGTTTCCACTAGAATTTATCCACAATAGAATATGTAGGCAACACTTAGAGACATAGGGTCTTTGGGGTTAGCTCGACCACCACCACCATCAACCAACCATATCAATCACACACCATTTCAACATGTATACTTTTCCTTCTATCCCCATCTAAAGCAATATAAATTTATTTGTCCATCATCCATTCTAAGGATTTACTCATCAGATGTTTAACATTGCCATGGATCGTGCTTACCAATCTAGCCTAGGATATTTATGAAGTCATTTTCTTGGTTTGTGTGTCAATTCCCTTTTTGTGTGTTTTCAAAGTCATTTATTCACTTTTGTGCATTAATTCATTTACTTGTTTATATTTTGAGTGTACTTTTATTTTTTATATATTGTGTGTTACTTATGTATTGTTTGTTTCCTTGTTCGTCATACTTACACGGTTTTTTATTATTACAAACATTTTCCTTTCTTTTTTATTTCTTCTAGAGTCTAGATCATCATGTGTATTACAAATGGTGTGATTATGGTCTCTCATATCATGATGCACTAAGTCTTTCACAAATTAATATATCGATCCTTATGCGTATCATACAACAATCATCATGGTATTTCCATACCATTGGTGTATTTTGGCTTACGCTATATCAAATAAAGGTTTTTCAGCTCTTAATCAATTATTAATGTTGGAATTATTATTGGAAATCTAGACAAAGTAAATAAATAAAGGCAACTATCTAAATCATCCATACATGCATTATTCCATTCCATTTTATACAATAATAAATGTTGAAAGGATTAACATGTGCTCAAACATATTCAAAATAGGGAACAAATTAAATATAAAAGTCACATCTATCCATCTACATCATCTAACAAACATATACACTTAAAAAAACCATAATCCATAACATATCCATAACACAAGTCCAAGGCCAAAATGAATCATTCATATGTGTGTGCATGTCAAATGTGTCAAAATACATCAATTTAATGATATATCTCAAAAATGTGTATACATCATCATGTCATGTCTCCAAGTCTTTCCCTAACCCTCGGATGGGGTATCTGTAGATAGGCTTAGTTTATACTATTGTGGTATGGTCCTTAGAGGATCCATGACACATTGACATGTCTATCCTACAGATTTCTTAGAATCCATAGTTTATCCTATCCTCGTAGATGGTGTCCACCTAGAAGAGTAATTTTTGAAAGATGGTGCTCATTTCCCTATTGAAACCACTTAATCATAAATACTCCTATAGTATGTATCATGTTCTATGGATCTCATCACATTATCCAATGCATGCAACTGACTAGGTATTGTAAGTAATTTATGCACCTCTATAAGTTTTACCTGTAGTAAATCTCTCTATCTTCCATACCTTTGTGTCAAACCTACATCATTTACAATATGGGTAATAGCATTCTATGTAAGTAACCCTCCATATCTACCATATCCCTCAGCCATCATCTTATCAACCTCCACTTGTAGCCTATTTACCTTAGCTTGTAATCTACTAATCTCCACTGATCTCATCTCAAGTTATCTATCCATGCCACCTCTGTCTCCCTAGAAACCTGATATCTTAATATCCCAAGCTTTAATCTCCTCATGCAACCTAACAATGAAGGCCTCATCTTCTATTGACCTAATCAGCCCTAATGGCCCTACTCTATCTCCTCCCTCTATAAGTGCCTATGGTGTATGCCTCATAACTATATCCCCTCTATCTCCATCTCCCTCTCCATCAATTTCAATCACAACCAATGGAGTCTTTTCTCCTCTTCCATTTCCCCTGACCTCTCCCATATTTATATCATACATTTGATCTCATTTGACCTCTCCTGTATTTGTGCCCTATATATTCTCCCCATCTTTGTACTCTCCTCCTCCATCACCCTATGTTGGAGTGGCTCTCATAATCCTCAAATATAAGTCTCTACTCCATGGATGTGTCCTAAATGTAGCCTGTAATCTCTGCCTCCATGTTTTAGGTGGCACATGTGGTTTTATCATCCTCAATGGTCTCTAAAAATCCCACCATGCATCATAATCATACGTCATACCTGCATCCACCACATTTATCCTAAAATGGAAAGTCAATGTTTATACTCATGCCCAACTCTATGTTGCAATCCTAAAGTCAATCCCTGCACCCCACTGTGCTCTCTCTTGTATTGCTCGAGCAAATACATGAGAAATTTATAGGATACCTTGTCTAATGCCAAACTACCTCATTACTCTATTTGGTCTATACCACTTAATGATGTACTCATGATAACCAATAATATAGCATTGGGTCATGCTAAGTGTCTAGCATCCTAACTCTAATGTGGATTAACCTCTCTATATGGCCTCCACATCAACTGATCAACTCTTATCTCATCTATAACAATCTTTTAAAAATAAACATCTCCAAAATATGTCTTATGTACCCTTATAATCATGTGTCATCCATATGCAAATGGCTCCTCCACCATCCTCCTCCTCAACTATCTTATAGGGTGCTCAATCTCTAAGTGATCCCATATCCACACTTACAACAATGTGGATGAGTATATAAAAACACCACCTGTATATACCACATTGTGTAAATCCATAATAAATGTGTCAGTATGCATGGCCCCTATGCAAACTATGTCTCACTCTCTAAAATGTCTCTGATAACATCTAACAATATAACTATAAATAATCTCCCACTCTTGTCAAGTAGCACAATGTCACTAAAAACAACCATCAATACAATTATCAATGCATATGTATACAAAATCATTTAGTGGTCAATGTTTATACCACCCCTCATCACCATAATCAGGTCCTTGCCAAACTCCCTATTTAGTGTCACTACATGTACATCCTCATTCCAATAAACCCGTGTCTCTCGTATGGGAATCTTCCATACATCCCTAGTGTAATTGTCATCTCACCCATCAATAGGTGAAATGTGCTAGTCTCACCATGATAGTGCTCTACCAATGTAGTCAATTAGGACCTATCCACCTATATCTATGACATCTCAGTTATATATACTACCCTCATCACTTATAGTACCCCAATCTCTAATAAGTAAATATCTCCATTAGTTCCAGAGCTCTCGAATGCCTCTCTTGTGTGCATAAGATCGATAATCTCTCCTAAAAATAATCACATGAACATTACGTTAATCATATTTTAGCTATATAATCACCTTAAAATCACACCTTTATTTATTCTTGCTTATTCCACAACACATCATTTTTTTAATTTTCTCCCCTTCATTATTTCACCAATCTTTATGATGATTTTGCCATTCCTAGTAATGTTTTTGCTAAAGTTTTAAATGATTTGGCTACAATTTTCCATGAATTCACCACAACATTTGATTAGTTCATTGAACTTAGCCTAATACTTAGTTTTCAATGATTTCACCATTTACCTCGATGAATTTACCACAATCGATACTGAATTCACTGTTTAGTAAACAAGGAAATTATTTTCATCATCTTTTCTTGGTATCAAATGCTAATAAAAGCTTAACACAAAATTTAAAAATGTCACCTACCACATCACCACTCCCCTTAGGCCTCTAGTAAATTTTCACATACTCTTTACGATGTTTATCAACTAGAACCCAAAACAAAATCTAACAATTTAAATCTCTAGAAAATCCAATAAATGAAATGAACTTGCACAAATGACTTTAAACCAACCCTCAACCCCCTATATATTTCCCACCCATCACTTCATTTTTACCTTCCCATTTACCATTTCAACCCTTTATCATCCAAATTATTTACTATCATTTAATCATATTTCTATTTGTCTTTATCAATGATTACAACTATCAATTTTTTTAACTTTTATCACACATTAGACAATCTATATTTTTTATTTTGCGGCCCATAACTTACCATCATAGAGATATATCATTCCCAAATCTTTTCTTGTGAACCCTTATTCCTTGAACACCATCTAAATGTGCAGTCTACGAATGTAACAAAATCTTTTTCCAAATCTATTCTTTATCATTTAATTATTAGGGGCAAATCATTTTCCATAGACTCCCTATAATGTTGCAAGCATTTGTATTACGATAAGTATCTCCATTATTTACAATAATTATTCTCATCATATACCTTTGTCATTTCGAGAGTTAATCCATTTTCTCACATGAACACTTGAGGGGACATCATCACATTCATTTTTAGTTACCCAGGGAAAGTTTTTTGTCTCCACAATCATGAATAATTTACTTTATTTTTTATTCTTGAAAATAACATTGCTTCATAACAACATTCAAAGTAGGGCAAATGTCAACACCTAAATTTCATCATTTAGTATCGAAATTAACTTTGACACGCTCCCTCTTCACCATCCCTAATTCAAATTCATATTGGTATCATTTACCTCTAAATTTTGAATAATGTATTAATTCCTTATTAATTAATTAAATCATGCACACATATTTCCCTCTAAAACTAATTAAATTCAGATTATCCACCTCATCCAAACATCCTCCATGTTTGTCTCAACTAAATGTTGACTCATCCATCCACCTTACCCAACTTTCTTAACCACCTTATGAGCTATCTTAGAATATTTCAACCAATTTACAAGTCATTCCTTGACTTTTCAACTATCTTGACTCATGCTGAGTCACTCAACTACCAACTAACTATCCCCCTTATTCTTAACACATGGGAATTAGTCATCATCCATTGGGATGAGGACTCAAATCCAACTATTAATTATTTTAATAATTCAAAAAAATTGGATTATTCTCAACCGTTCATCTCACCACCTTCAAGCCTATAAATTAATGTGCAATCCTCCACTCAAATCATCCACCTTCAAGTTATCATAACTCTATCAAATTATCCTTGTGAATCCATATTTACCCATATATAGAGATGGGGGTGGTGCTCAACACCATCCACCTATATCTAATCTATCTCTATATATGGGTCCAAATCCCCCTCTTAGATGTAACCTAATCATGCCCTATATATCTAGCTGAGGGTCACCCGTATATAGATAGTATATTATTGGGCACCTTTGGAATAATCTATAGGGAAGGGGGCACCATATATATATATATGGTGTTCACACTCAATTTAATTTCTCAATTGAGTGTGGCCATTATGCTAACAATTTTAGAACTAGATATAGCCATCCTGATAGTCCCCTCCCCTTCCTTGGCCCCCCATCTAAATAAAATTGGTGTGAGCCCCCACTCTCCCTCTCCCTCTCCCTCTCTATATATGGGGATGGGATATTGATATTAAAGAAAATTTCAACCACACACTACCCAATTCCTTTTGTTTGGAGAAGAGTTGAGCACCCACATCAAGAAAGAAAGAACAAAATCTAGCTTTGATCACACAATGGAGAAGGTGATGAACGTGCATTTCATGTGTTGTAAGTATGTTAGTTATCTCTCTCTTAATGTTTCTACTCTATCAAGAGGTTAGTTTAGTTTAGGAATAGTTGTATTTTATTATTGTCTTATTAGTTTTACATTCTAAATTTCACACTATACAAATGTTGGTGTTCATCCCATGATAGGAACCCCTGGTAGCTGAATGACTACAATATGCTCATATTCCTAGACCTATAACAATGTGTCATTTACAATACCAATAAAACCTCTCTCAATAATAAAATGATATAAACACCAATACAAATGACTAAGCATGGATGGGCCTCAACTATATATAGTGATGTGCTACTCCATGTCTTGAATAATAAGCCCAAGACTGTAAGTTGTAGCACAATTATTATATCAGCTATAATAAGCACACCAATATATATACTTAAATACTTTCATAATCATGGAAAATTTCCTATCATAATATATGATTAAAAAAAATTATCAATAGATATCTCATGGCCTCAATACATACCCATGTAGTAACACATAGTCAACCATCTCTCCACTTGAGGCAATGACATAATCCACACTTTTGACCTTTAATGGTATGTGTCATGCATCCTCAGCTGTGATTATTATCTCTCTTTTATGTAGTAATAAAATATAAAATTTATAATCCCAATGCTTGATTGGGTTTATTAGTAGTGAAATGTCACATGAGACATGCCCTTCTCAGCCTACATGTTTAAAATCTAGAGCATCAACACATGCCTCTCCCTAATCGCTAAGACCCCTTGCTCAAATCTATTGACACTCGTAAACATGTATCATAGGATACAATCACAAATAGACATGAGAAACTATAGTCTCTAGAGCCCCAAAAAATAAGAATAGTGTGTAAGTAATTACAAAGATAATTCATATATTGTCAAAATCTAGAATGGCTAGATTCAGAAGAATTTGGGTTAGATTTGAAAGATTATGGGTTTGATTTGGTAGCCTAGGGTTATACTTGGTGACCTATGGTTCAAATTAAATAGACTATGGGTATAATTTGGTGGGAAATGGATTAGATCAATAGATTACGGGATGGATTCTACTGACTACAAGTCATATTTGACATATAGAGGGTTAAATTCAATGAGAAAGGATCAAATTCATCAAATAGGGTAAAAAATTATCAAGGGTCCTAACTAGTGTCAAAATGTATAAAATTTAAAACTAAACAACTTTTGAATATTTGAAAATTCAACAAAAAATGATGAAAATTGCCAAAAAAGTTGTTATCTTCTAAATAGTCTATATGACAGCCACCTGTACCCTCACTTGATCCAATTGGAAAGGAATCATGTCGCATCTCACAACCATGATGACAAAGAGCTAGAACTTCAAAGCAATAAAATAATTAAGTGTTAAAGTTCAAATGATTTATAAAAATAGGAATTCGAGTGGCATATATAATACGAAAGAAAAAATTAAAAAAATATAAAAATTATAGTTGTTATGCCAAATATCAAATAACCTATACTAGTGAGCTAAATTTAGCATATGATAAACTCATTTCACCTAATGGAATGCATATGAAGAAATTTATATTACCTACTCACATTATTGGATCACATGAGTCATACCTACCTATGTTGAAGCATTTATTGCACTTCTTTAGGCATGTATTGCTTCTTATTAGTGCCTTAAAAATATTATATGCTACTATCACCTATCATTATTTTTGAAAAATTTACTCTTTATTACATATTATTATTACTTCTGGGCTACAATGACGACAATTACCCTCTCCTATAGGATGCATCTATTACATTTCATCCTTGAGGGTGGAATGTGAGATCATCAACCATGCCATTTTTAGTGCATTGTATCGTGATTTATCTCTTGCCAATATATATATTTTATTTGGGGCATCATACCCATATACTATCCTTTGAAAGCATTATCAATTTCACCCTACCTATACAAAGGTTGTAACACACTTATCTCTAGTGAGCTTACATTGCATATATCATAACACATCATCTTCCTACATACATTTAGTCACATGATGATTGTTATATATATATGCTCTTTAGGATTATTGAAAATTTGAATATATCCTCAAGTTCACTATCTATATCTTGCACATACAGAGCTTATATTATGGCATAACTTCACTCCCAATCACATTACTAAATTGGGAAAAAATTAGTGTCCCCTCACTATATTACCTCACATGACATTGCACATATTTATCAATCTTTCTATGATGTTATATATTCTATAGGATTTTACATTTGACATGGCATTAGATTATCCTATTATTCATAGTGAGGCACAATGTTTGCCTTCATTATTCACTCCTTTAAGTTATATCATACTATTCAACATTGCATGATGTTATTTTATGATCATTACATACATGTGTTTTCAATAATTTTTAAAAAATTCTAACATATTTGACAATATTACTTGATAATACATGATACACATAACTATTTCTTTTGAGGTGAATGATTTGCAGGAACAAGTTTTACAATCTCTCACCTTGAAATGGGGTTATATTTCTAGATATTTGGTATTCATCTTTTTCAAGATTGAGCAAAATATTGAATGGGAGATTGAGCAAAAATGAGTAGAAAGATTGAGTGAAATGAAGGCACCATAAATGGCCAAGTACTCACTTCCCTAAGAGGAAGTGAAGTTGAGCTTTAAGAACTTAATCTAAGAGTTATAGTACCTGAGAAAGTGTTAAAAGAGTGTGAGAATATTTTCACTGCTTTACAAAAATATGGATCATGTACCACATGTGTAATCATTTCCATACTCTTATTTTCAATTTCTCTTTCTAGATTACTATATTTGCATTGATTTAATAATGCATTGACTAATTGTTGGCATTTAGCCATTATTGATAGTTAAATCTGAGTTTTGTGAATAATCAAGTTATGAGTGAAAACTTTCCCAAGTATTTATGTGTCATCCTTCTTTCCCTAAGTGAGTGTAGGTATGCATTTTATTTTATCATTATTTTTACTTTGATACACACATGCAATTGTATTCACATCATATATGCACATAAAGAGGGATATCATGTAGACACCTCATTTTTGTACAAGGATTATTATTGAGATGTTTTTAGTGTTATTTTCTTCATGTGGTCTACTAGTTTAGATTAGGTACTTATTTATGATTTTACATTTGTTATATGTTCTCTCTTTCTTCTCTATGTGGCCCCATTTTCTCCTTTATCTTCTATTTTCTCTCTGTGTTGTGTTATCTAGTCTTGGGAATCCCTCCTCTCTCTTTTTCTCTTCATATTATATTTATTTTTAGCCTAATATGCATTCAAAAATTTACCAAATTTATCTCGTACACATTTGATGAGCCGTCAAATTTGTTCCTTCTATTTTTATGGGCCCTTTGCCATCTCTCCTTCCTTTTCACTTGTGTGGTCCTATTTGGTTAGGTTCTCTTTATTTTATTGTGTTAGATTGCATGCCAATAGGTTCCTTAATTCAAAAGTTGATAAACCTACACACACACACACACACACAAATTCCTAAAAGAATTTTAAAAAGGAACTATCAAAAGGAATCATCAAGCATTCAAGTCTACACACACTCTACAAAAAAAAATTATTTATTTTTGTTTTAAGGATTTGAAATAAGTTTTATTTACATTTTATACCATAAGAGGGATAGGTGAATGTTTATGTAGTTTCATCTCACTTAGGGATAGAAGGCAAAGTACTTACTCATAAATTCCATTTACATTGCACTAGGATGACATTGACTCTAATTCTAATGTACAATATATATAGCTTTAACTCCTTAAAGGTTGCCTAATCTAGCTAACATTTTTATTATTCTCCATTCACCTTGAAACCATTTGTGGTGAATTACATCAAGAAGATAAAGTGGAGATACATTATACATTTATTCCCATTAATTATACAAAGTGATCACATAGATCTATTCATCATTAGCCTCCACACCTGTCTAGAAATTTCAAAATAAAAAAGGTGCAAAGGGCACATTTAATGTGTAGGTACACATTTGACACCAGTAGAAGTGTGACTTCAATATTATGCCAAATATTATTTGTACACATTTGACATAACATAAATTTTGATCGACTAAGATCCAATAGTCATATTTAAAATGCAATAGGGCGGGGACTTGTAGAATCTTGATCAAATCTAAAAAATTCAATACAGTAACTAGGTGTGTCAAATTCTATAATTTTTGTTGTAACTACATTATTAATTCTTCCAAAATCTTCTAGTTGTACCATTGTACTAATTTTAGTTGTGAGATAGATCTAAATTATGTTTTGGATAAATATATATTATATCTCTCATGTTCCCTACTTACAATTATTTGTATATATAGTAATTACCTTTAAATCAAAAATAGATAAAACAAGTTTAAGGTTATCAGAAAAACTCTTAGTATAACTCAACTATATCTTAAGTGAAAAATAGAGTTCTAATATAAATTTGAGTAATTACATCAGAAAGGGTTGATAAAGTATCTTTTATACATCATATGATGTGAGAAGGTGCTTACAATATCTATGCCTAGCTCTTTGAGGATGGAGCATCTCATCTTTATTATTCAATTTGTTTTATCTCACATGTCGAAACTATCAATATCTAAAATAACTATGAACCTTTATATAAATTTACAAGGGATCTACAACTTCACCAAATTTGCACAAATAGGTTTAAATGAGAGGACTTGAGCATCTAGATAAAGAATTCTTCATAGTCTTGCCTCTTCACAATCAAGCCCCTGAATGACCTCAATTAATGGAGTTTCTAAGATTTTTCTTGTTTTTTAGTTTAACTTAGAATATATATTACAACTTCACCAAAGTTGCACAAATAGGTTTAAATGAGAGGACTTGAGCATCTAGTTGAAGAATTGTTCATAGTCTTGCCTCTTCACAATCAAGCCCCTGAATGACCTCAATTAATGGAGTTTCTAAGATTTTTCTTGTTTTTTAGTTAACTTAGAATATATAATAAGCCCCTGAATGACCTCAATTAATGGAGTTTCCAAGATTTTTCTTGTTTTTTAGTTTTAACTTAGAATATATATTCTAATTTAAAACTAAAAAACAAGAAATTTTTTGGAAACTCCATTAATTGAGGTCATTCAGGGGCTTGATTGTGAAGAGGCAAGACTATGAACAATTCTTCATCTAGATGCTCAAGTCCTCTTATTTAAACCTATTTGTGCAACCTTGGGGTGTGTGTGTGTGTGTGTGTGTGTGTGTGTGTGTGTGTGTGTGTGTGTGTGTGTGTGTGTGTATAAAGTTAAAAGTGTGACTGGGTAGGTTATATTTCTCATCAGACCTTTAGAAATCTTGAGGAAGGTTTCTAGGTTTCACACATATGAAAAAGGATTAAGGAGCAAAAAATTCCCAATAGTCATTAATGGTCACCCCATGGCCCTCAAGCAATGGTCTCATTCTTAGTTTAAGTTTTGAATTACATACTTGTATTATTTTAGTGTTAATTTTTAAGGGGTTATACTAAAGACTACCCTTGTAATCCTTGGTCTCAAAGGAAAAAGGCATTTAAGGTACCATGACTTCTGTTGGATTTTAATGGTTATTGTGTGGCCTTAGGCTAAAATCTGCATTATTAAATTGATATTTTAATTTAAGGTTTAGTTAAATATTTTAAAGCATAGTTTAGTTTTTTATAAATATGTGGTCCCTTAGGGGCCACCCTTTACCTCACCCCTCTAGCTCACAAGGAGCCTAAACACACCCTAACTCACAAAGACCTAAACTATTTATACATTGCCCAACCTAGCTAGTGGGATTCCACGCTACGCAACCTGAGCCACTGACCCAGGTTATGAACTTATTAACTTAGTCTAAACTAATATTTGTCAATAATATTTTTGGAAACCACCCAAGCACTACCTCTTGATGCCACCAAACGTTACCATCACCTCCTACTGAAACTTCCATCTATGGCTCTATTATCTCTCATAACTTTGTAACTATCCCTAATTTTATCCTACAATCTTTCAACTATACTAACCCCTATAGGCCCATTAACTCTTCCCTTGACCAATACCACCTGCTCACCAATAACCCATTCATCTCTGAGACACCTGATCTCCCCTTCCCCATGTATTTTAGGATCTTACCTACCATGGCTCAAAATTAGTCAAGCCTTCCTACATTACATAGTTCCTTTGTGAATTTTCCCATACCCTACATGTTGTTAGTGCCACCATCCAATGCCACCTGACTCTCTGAATTACTCGATCACCCATCACTTTAACTTAGTTTGAATTGAATCTCCAAGTATTTTGGGTCTTTGGATCTTAGTCGATTCTTTTGGCCATGATGTTGTTCAGCTTCGTCAATTGATTTAATCACCTAGGCCTTTAGGCCAATGCTTGTTATTTTTCAATTCACTCAGGATTTCAATCATGTACCAATCTTTTTTGAATTTGCATTGGTGTTTAAGTGGGGTTTCTAAGAATCCCCACTGATATTATTTTCTTTAATTAATAAAATAACTAGAACTAAATATACAATTTTGTAAAAAAAAAAAAAAATTAGAATTTAGAATTCTGTCAAATAAAACTAGTTCTAGAAATATATGATGAATTAGAATGAGAATTAAATGGTGGGTGTTTATTAAGAATTATTATTAAAATAATGACTTATAGCTTCAAAAAATCATAACTAATAATTTGTGCATCATTACAATAAACCAAAAATTGTTGTGGAATAAACCTGAAATAAACTACACAAGTTATTTAGAGAAAATTTGATGCATTTTTAATAGTTTTAAAAAATTATATTCAAAACAAACTTATAGGGATTTTAATCGTGCAAGTAAATTTAGCAATTTTCCAATATTAACTAATAAACTATATATTCAACTTTTGAATTCCTTCACGTATGAATAATGCATATCTTTTTCTACTTCCTCTTGTAAAAGAAAATAACATAAAAAATTGTAGAATTAAAATAATCCTTTCTTTCTATGAAGGGGATGCAAGATTGTGACAACCCCAAAACCTTATAAGTAATAAAAATTATTATAATTTTCAAATGCTTTCAAGGCCAAATAATTTTGGAAGGAATAGAAAGCCGCGTGCCGATGTTATACAAATTTTCCCCATAATCTGCAAATACTCTAAAAACTACATCCAAATTAAAATAAAAAATAAGTCATTAAATGACCAAGAGAGGAAGTGCTCATAAGCCAACCAAATAGGTTAAGGTGGGTATAAGGAAACACAAAGATAATTTAAGCAAGCTTGAGAAGAGGATATATGAAAACTTAAATAGTGACCACATGTAAAAACACAAGTAAGAATTTACACAAAGAAACAAGGAAATCCAATAAGATTTACCACTAAGGGAAGTAGATGAATCTCATGGTAAAATTAGTAATTAAGCAAAAATTCCCAATTATTATTCCATAGTAACAACACCAAATTTTCAAGATAAATAATGTCCAACAAGCCCCATTTCAAACCCTAATAAAGAGGGGAGACATGGTTTTTCTACATTAGAAAGATCCACTTCAAGCCCTAAGCCTGCTCCAAAAGTAAGAAATATCCTCATAAGCCCAAGTCGCTAAAATTACCAAACATACACAAGAGGTTAGCCCAATTTGGGTAACAATGTCATTTAAATTTAAATAAAACACATAAAAACCAACCACCTAAAAGTGTATATATATTTTTAAATACACATAAAAACTAGCCACCTGAAGGTGTATATATTTTTTAAATATCTATAAAAATCATTAAGAAATATGGTTCAAGGCCCAAATTTGTCCAAGTAAATATAATAAAGTTGCAATCCAAAAAGGGCTTTACAACCAAATCACAACGATATTTTTAAAAAAAACATGAAATCAATATAAAGCGTAACACAAGGCATGAGAGAAATCCATGATAAGAACCTTACCTTATGTTAGTGTATTATTTTATATGCATTAATATTAAGTTAACTTTGGTAAGCGTATATATGTTAAGTGTGTTTTGTCACACTTATCTAAACTTAGAATAGGACAAGTGAGCATTTAATGCTAAAACTACTTATCAATGCCGCCTTTATGTGGTCCAATCACATGTGCCACTTAAATGACCAATAGGAAAGGTGGTCTATAATATATTTATACCTCTAACCTCCCTTTGTATATTCACAAGTCCTCTTGATATAGGATAGGGTCATTTTGACCTCTTGATGTAGATAGATGTATTATAGATCAATTTATTTTTATTCTTTCCTCATCTAGTTGTAGAGTTTTTTATATTTAATGGAGTGTGTGCATTTTGAGGAGTTTAATAGTTTTCATGCTCTCAGATTTATTTCTCATGTGGTGATCAAAGTTATTTACCCAACATAGTATTAGATACATTCTCCTTCAAAGTGCTAGTTGTGTATTTTAGAATATTTTCAACCTTTTCAACATTCCTAAACCACTTCTCCATTGGCTATCCCATTTTTTGATTCAATCATTTTTGGGTATTTTGCATTTGGGTTAAATCTACATTTTTAAGGATCTCTTTGAGGATTTTTTAATAGATAAGTTTTGAGCGATCTAACCCCCAGATCATATTTAAAAGGTTGAAAACCTAAGGATTGACTATAAACATGATAAGGTTTTTTAAAAACATTTGCGGTGACATTTTTGGGAAGCTCTTGATCTACCTCGTGTACAATATGTACCATATAAACACCTATGTCTTTTTGGTTTTTCATGAAAAGAGAGTTTTTTTGGTAGTTTGTATAGACATGCATCCCTTTATATGCTTTCATATTATTCATGGTTTAAATTGTCGTGTCAACTAATCTACCCATTTACCTATCACAAAGGTCCAATTAGAATCATAAGGACCTTTTGACTAAATATTTAGATGATTTAGTTCAAATGCATGAATGGGGCATTTTAGTAGTCAAACTATAATACATGATTGCAAAAGTTAGTTTTACATTTAGTATTAAATAAAAAATAATTGAAACATACTACTAACCGAAGCGTGCATCCTCCTATTGAATAAGATGAATAAAAATCAAATAATCCAAAAAAAAAACACAAATTGTTATACCTCTCCTTGTGATCTCCTAGTCAAAAAGAGTGACGTGCTCATATGTAGTTGAAAAAGGCTTGTATAATGCACACAGGCAATCCGACAATGTAACCCCTTAAAAACTAGTTGATTTGATGATGAGTGATAGGGGTGATTGAAAAATTTTAGGGATATTTGAACAACACTTATTTGTCAATTGAAAGCTTCTTAAGATTGAAGGGCAACCCTATTGTCATTTAAAGTTGCACCCTTTGAGGAGGTGTTTCAGGCCTCCTTGCCCAAGTGAATTGTGAAAACACTCCTAGGTTGTGGGTGACCTAAAGATGGAGTAAATCTCCAGATAGGGTTGGTTTCCCTAGTGAATCACCTAAAGATAACACTAAACTACTCAAATTACAAGAGGAAAATGGATAGAGAGAGAAGGGAAGCAAGGAATTGAAGGCAAAATGGTGATGCACCAAAAATGTGATCCTTGGCTCACTTAAAACCTGCACAATGAGACTAAAAGAGATGGACACACATACACAACTTCCAAATTGATCCCTCTTGCATAAGTATCTCATAGAGAGGATTGAAGCTTATGGAAACACTCAGGAGGGGTGACAAATGACTCCACAACTAAATTTTGCATGAGTTTGATGAAAACACAAAATATGACCTACGCAAGAAAAACTATCTTGCATAGAGGTGAGGAGAAGTGGACATACACAAGGGAGAAAACTCTATTCCACAAGTGTAGATCAACAAAACATGAAAATCACACAACATATAAGCATGGAAGAAGGCAAATCAGCTTTTTATTATTATTCTAAGGCATTACAAAACTTGCCAAGATTTAAAATTACAAAGGATTAACCATCCTTATATAAAAAATGTATAAGGAGAGAGAAAAGAGAGAGAAAAGACGAGGGATGAGATGAAATTTGACCCACCTCAAGTCATGCATGTGATTAATAATGAATTCTTTATCCTCATGTGTAAATGAGTCAAAAAAGTAAAGCATCTCAGTAGACAAGATCAACCACCTCCATATGACTTCAAAAATTGTACCCCACTTCCATATGTGTTGCATAATGATCAATAGTGAATGTTGTTCCCCACATGTGCAAGGTAAAAACATGATTCCCACTTTTGACTTAGAGACCCACCACCATGTGACACCAAAAATGATGCCCCACTTCCACATGTGAGCCCAATCAGTAATAGTAAACTCTTTGTCTTTACTCCCCATATGCACACAAGATCCAAAATAAGTTTCAATCAACCTTTTGACTTTGTTAGACATGAAAATTATGGGCATCCTTGGAAATTTGACCCATATCTTGCTCATGTGACTCACATCACATGAAATATTCCCTATGGACCATGCCACATCACCCAAAATCCAACTCAGCACTGTGCCACATCACCATGCATAGTCACCATGAATAGTGTCTACATGAATAGTGTTTTATGAAAAGTAATCTTACTCCAAATAGTAAACATGGTGTGAGCTTGTGAAGATCAGGTAAACCTTGAAATCCATGCTACAATTGTTGGCCCATATACCAAAATTTTGACTGGTTTAAAGAGATGGACATGATCAAGAAGAAGTGGAGGACCAGAAGAAGAAGAAGTGCAAAGGTTCATTTCTTTTAGGACTCTTTTTCACTAAGTATTTTCTTTTAGAGTTTTTGTTCAGGGTAAGTATTAGAATTTCTTTAGACATTTTACCCAAAAGAAAAGTTCTGAAGGGAAAGTTACTTCATTTGACTAAGTGTCAGGAATTGTTTTAAACATTTTATTCGAAACAATTCTTTTGAAGGGCAAGTATAAAATTTTTGAAGGGTTATTCAAGGCAAAGTGAACCAAACAAAAAAGCCGATGGGTACTTTTCCTTTTGGAAAAGGCATTTTCAAGATTGTTGAACAGTCCACTTTCCTTTTGTGAGGTCACTTTATCAAAGCTGAAGTGCATTTTCAAGCATTCTGAAGGATCATTTCCATGCCAAAGTGTTACATTATGCATCATTTCGAACGTTATCTACAAAAGAAATGGACCTTTGCAAAGGTCCTGAAGACCTTTTCTTTCGAGAAAGTGATCAAATTAAAATCATTTGAAGGGGAATTTTTTGAGAGTTTTGAAGGGTACTTTCCCTTCAAAAAGGACACTTAACAAAACCCAAATAAATTTTCCTAAAGAAATAAGTTTGAAAGATCTGTCTAAAGGAATAAGATCAAAAAAAGGGGCCCTGAAGGAATACCAGCTGAAAGAATAAAGTCCATTTTCAAAATGCTGAAGTAATTCCTTTGAAAGCCAAAATGTCTTAAGAAAATGACTAAAACAAGTTGTCCAAAGGAATTGATGATGGACCCACAAACATCAAAATCCAAACCCCTACAAGTAGCCGTTGGCATTTAAAAAGATTAAAATAAGCTACATAATTTGTAAACTTTTATCAACATAAATGGATATAGGAAAACCAATGTCCTTAGACTGGTTTTCCATCTATAGAAAAGATTTGGCCCCAGTTTCAAAGCAAGAGCTAGTGTATGCAATTAATGGAGACGCTCTCATCCTTTGACATGGCCATCATCTCTGACAAACAACCACTCAACTCAGAGGTAGCATGGCTCAATCTAGATTCAAAGTTATAGGGATTTTATCCTTATACGTGCAAGACAAGTGAAGGATGGCATGGAAGTGAAAGATGAAGATCAGGTGATTAGAAAAAGTAGCTCGAGCATTAAAGATATTCCTAGACTTTTCCTTTTTTAATGGATCATGACATCATCATCCTCAACAAGTTCTTGTCTTCTAGTGCATTTCTCAACCAATGAGAGGGCTTGAAGACTATTGGAGCTAATGGTGGTGAATTTTTTGAAGAAGGATTAGTTCTAATTAACCCAAATGTGGGTGAGAATTTATGGAGGGTGGTTGGATCTCATTTATTGAATTCTATTTGCTTGCCTCTTCTCTTTTCTCTCCCACTTTAATCCTATATCTCTATTTTCTCCCCCATAAAAAAAAATATATCCTCATTTGACAAGGAGAAGCCCTATTAAAATTTGTAAGAAAGACCTTTTGAAGCAATAAAGATTAATTTTTACCTATCTCTTGCCTCTAAATTGTGTTTAGCAAGCTTGTGCATGATGGCCTTGTGAAGAAGTATTCTTCCATGTCCATTGTCCTTCTTTCTTGCCTATTTTTAGGTTTTTTCAAGTTAGTTTTAGGTTTGAACTTGAGCTCTTTCTACCATTAATGGATGCTTGGTGTGAATTTTGAAATTTCTCTTTACTTTATGTATTATTTGGTGAGCCTAGTTTATGAAACACTTATGCAAATTAACTAGTTTATGAGGTTGTGTGAGCAAGAATTATCTTATGCTAAATTAGTGTCTATTTCATGCTTATGTGAGTGTCAATAAATTTGGTGTATCACCCATTTAGCTCTCTTAGTTACCTTATACCCCCTCTCTACCTCTTTTCCAAGCAGACACATTAGTTTAGGTGATCTACTAAGAGGAAGCTGGTCTTCTTTGGAGGTTCAACCTCACTACAGGATACCCACAGCCTAAGGTTGCTCCAATATTGTAGTTTGGAGTGAGAAAACCTAAAAAACTCTCCCACAAGGGTGAAATTCTAGATGACAATAGTTTTCAGCATGCCCAGTGGGACTAATTTTGAGGAAGATTGGTCAAGTTTGATGCTGGTTTGATCAATTTGCAGCGGCTATAGATTTCATCTTTCAGTATCTAGCAACTTTGAAGAACACTCAATAATCTAGTAGCAAAATAGTAACTATCTTTCATGCCAAAGGTGACTACAATATCAAATTTTAGAGGTATTATTTTTGATCTTGTTGAACTCCCCATAAATTCACCCAAAAGGTTAAGGTTCACCTACACTCACCCATACGTAAGAAATAATTTTCCTAAACCAGTCGTAAGATATACCTATGCAAGAAGACCTTTATTAGCCCCTTTTATTACCATGATTCCCCAAAGATCTTTTATAGGTTTCAGTGGCCAAAGTCCTTTGAATTTGCCACAATGCAATCTTATGCCAATAACATCTCTAAAAAATGCCCCATATTTTATAAGAGACCAAGCCAAAACCCCTACTAAACACATCAATGATAGCTAATTTTTGCAATATCCATAATGTCATTGTGGGAAATATAGCTATCGAACTATTAGCTTATCCCTTAAGGGAAAAACTTTAGATTGCCATAGAGGCTTAGCTCCTAATTCTATTCAATCAATGAATCAGCTAGGAGAGGCCTTATGTAAAATATTTGTAGACAAGAGTGACCATTTGTCACTAGCAAAATAACTTACCATAATTAAGAGAGCCCCCCATGAAGTCATGTAAAATTTCAACACAAGATTCTAAAAATCTTGGGATAGAATTCCAGCCTCTGTTAGACCGTCCCCTAACTTTATGTTCCTATACTACTTGAAGGCTCTAAATAGAGATATAGTTGTAATGTCTAATCTATGAGAGGGGACATAGTATCAGATACTTATGAGGTGGCTATTATAGCATAAAATTGCCTAGTTCAGGCTAGCAAGCTTACTTCTAGACCCCTAATGCCTCTTTTCCCTGAAATCAGATGACCCCCTGCGATTATTCCCCCAATTGATGTTATTCTTCCAATTCCAACAATTATTGTTATACCTTCACCTAAGTAGGAAAAGGCCTCCACTAGCGGATCAAGTGATTCCCAAGAACAGAAAAAACTACCTAGAACTTAAGAGCATGATCCAATCCTTAGGAAATGATGTGGTAAATGTGAAGAGGCAGCAAACTTAGTTCAATAAACCTTATCAAGCTCCATATCAACCTTAATTGTAGTCATATCAAGTAAATAGACCACCCTTCAAGGGACATTTCCAAAACCAGAACCATGAGTAAGGTTAAGGACAACCTAGCTACAATAAGCAGAGTAGCTATAACCCAAATGCCATAGGCTCTTCCAACTCCTTGGTTCCTATTCAAAATAATATGGCTCAAGAAGTTGAAGGGACCATACCTTGGGATCAATCTTTTAGGCAATCTATTGTCCCAACTAATGGTTTTAACCAAGCCTTCAATGACCAATGGCAGCAGGTTATTGTTTATGGATACAATCAAGCCTTAATGGCTCAAAACATAGAGATCCCCATGATGACAAAATCAGGATAGCCTCGACAAGACCAAGGATTTGATTAGGTACCAAACCAATTAGATGCTACAATGGTCATCACTGAGCAAGAAAAGTGATACACACTCAATCAAGAGGCATATGGATGGTAATACAAGGTTCAAAAAAGGAATATGGATGGTGATCAAAAGGCATTAAAAGAACCTCTTATAATCACTCCTTCATTGTCTAAGCCTAATGAGATTTATAACACTCTAAAGGTTCTGACACCTCCTAAAAATTAGAATCAATGGACCCATTTTGATCCAATAAACTCATAAATTCAACAAATAATAGTAGTGGCCCCCAAAGTTCATGCAAAGGTTGGTGGTCGACCAATCAACATTGTTGAACAAATGAAAAAATCTAGTATGAGTGTACCGATGTGGGACATGCTTTTCATGCCCAGTCAGGTGGATATCCTTCAAGAAGGTTTGTCTAAGATAGGTGTTACAACAACTGTAGGAAAACAACCAAGCAAATAAATTGAGGTCCTCACCAATGCAACCCAAGTTCCTATAGGATAAAGTTCAAGTAAGGTGGTCAAACCTCCTCCATTCTACATTTCATTAATCATTAGTGATTCTTTGGTGCATAATTGCTTGGTAGATAGTGGAGCTATCACTTTAGTAATGCCAAAGTCTATAGCTGATCAGTTGAACCTCAAATATGAGTCACATACTAAGGGAGTTATATAGCTTGATGGTTCTTTCACAAAGCCATTTGGTATTATCAAATGTCTCAGTTTGACCTTGCATGTTTATCCTAGTGTTTCAGTGGCTCAAGATGTGTTGATACTTGATGTAACTCCTTGCTTTGCATTATGCCTCTCTAGAGAATTAATAACCAAAATTGGGGGTTATCTAGCATCAGATTGGTCCTACATGGTTTTTAGAACAAGGTATGGGTCTAAGGTATCAATCAAGGCTGAGCCCATGGCACAATTTCACATTAAACCCCATCAGCCAAATATCATAAACCTAAATTATACTATCCTTGATGAGGATGAATTTAAAATTGGTCAAGAACTAAATACTTATCCTAAGGAAATTCCAGACTTATTCCTTGATGAGCTATGGGGGGATATTCAATTTCTCAACCCTTTGGAAGGTTATGAGGAAAGATACATGGGTGTATATTTGCTGCATGATTAAAATAAACTCATGCCTTCCCCCATTGGACCTAAAGAAGACCTCAATGGTATGTGGAAGTTGTTCTTTGATGGTTTAAGAAGCAAAAATGGAGTAGGTTCAGGGGCAATGTTGGTTTCCCCTTCGGATGATAAGTATTTCTCTTCTTATAGGTTCCATTTTAGTTTCTCCTCTAATGCAGTAGAATATGAAGGCCTAATTCATGGCCTCAAATGGGCCAATAAGAGAGGAATCAAAAGATTACAAGCATATGGAGATAGTGAAATTATAGTAAACCATGTTAGGGGCCTCAATATTATGAAGAATCCTTTGATGAGGTCCTACAAAAATAGAGTATGGCACCTAATTGAATATTTCTAAGCCTTTCACATTCAAGTTACGCCAAAAAGCTAGAATCAACATGCTAATAGGTTAACAATTGTGGGAGCCCAGTTTGATATTCCAAGTAAGCAAAAAGAGGCCAAGTTTTAGCCACATGTCAAGGTGGTGGTGAGGCCATCAATACCAAATAATGAAGCCTACTAGCAGGTCTTCAAAAATGACAAACAAATTACTTATTTCTTGCAACAAGAAGTAGAGTTTTCCTCAATGAACCAAGGTAAATTTCAACATCAATATGGGGATCAAATTGTTCAACTAAAGTCTAACAAACTTCCTAAAGGGTTGGTCACCCTTAAAATTATTTTCCTTGAGGGAGACCATATGAGGAAAGACAAGGTAGTAATATCAATTGATGAGGATAACTATGAAAGAGTCCTTATTTTCAAGGATAAACTCCTTAAGCTTGGGAAGGTAAACAATGAGGCAGAAACGCATGCTTTCTTTGAACTTTATAAGGAATATTCAAACATCTTTACTTGGGAATATAGTGACCTAAAAGGTTTTAATCCAAAGTTAGCCCAACATTCTATATAACTGGAGGCTAATGCTAAGCTTGTGAGGCAAAAACAAAGGCCCATTAACCCCAAAATAGAAGAGCTTATGAGGAGAAAGATGACCAAGTTAATTGAATCCAAGATCATCTTTCCCATCAAGCACTCATCATGGGTAGCTAATTTGGTGCCTATAAGAAAAAAGAGTGGATAGATTAGGTTGTGTGTGGACTTTAGATATCTGAACAGGGTCTCTTTGAAGGACCATTACCCTCTACCATCCATGGAGCATCTTCTTCAAATAGTTACAAGTTCAGAGCATTGTTCTCTTTTAGATGGATATTCAGGTTACAACCAAGTATTAGTAAAAAAATAAGATCAATACAAGACTACCTTCACCACTAAATGGGGCACATATGCATACCAAAAAATGTTTTTTAGATTATCAAATACTGGAGCAACTTTCCAAAGAGCCATGGACATGGCTTTCCAAGGGTTACTGGATCAAATGGTGATGGCCTACTTAGATGAAATCATAGTTTTCTCCAAGGATGCCAACGAACACATGGACCACCTGAGGTTGATCTTTGAGAGATGTAGAGAGTATGGGATCTCTTTGAATCCCAAAAATGTTTATTTTCTATTCATGAGGGCAAACTCTTGGGACACATTATCTAAAAACAAGGATTAGCTATTAATCCTGATAGAATAAGTGCTATTTTAGCCTTATTCTTACCCAAGCATAAGAAGGGACTTCAAAGTTTCCTTGGGAAAATAAACTTTGTGAGAAGGTTTATACCTAATTTTGCAAACTTGGTCAAACCCATCACTACAATGCTAAAGAAGAACCAAGTGTTCACTTGGTCAAGTGAAGGTAAATCAACATTTGAGACTATTAAGTAGGCCATTGCCCAAGCATCCACACTCATGAATCCTGATTTCTCAAGATATTTCATATTGTATGCCTTTGCCAATATTGACAATATATCAGCTATGCTGATTAAAAAGAATGGTGAATCACTTGAGAAGCCAATAGCATTTTAGTTAGGGGCTTGAGGGGTATGAGGTGAGGTATAATTGCATATAAAAATAAGTCTTTGTAGTGGTAAGAATCCTTAAAATTTTTAGGCCAATGCTCTCCAATAGTAAAATCTATCTTATGGTGTCTCATCTTGGAGTGAGAGACTTCCTTCTTAACAAAGACTTGAATGAAAAGAGAGTTGGTTGGATTACCAAGGTTATGGAGTATGATGTGGAGATCAAGGTCACTAAACTAGTAAGACGTAAAGGCTTGTGTGAGCATATTTTTGATGACCTTCATGAGGACAAAGAAGTTACCATGGTGATACAAGACAACTCATAGGTGGGAGCACCTCCACTTCATAAGAGCTAGCTCCATGATATGGCACATTTTTTGCTAATAGAAGAATGCCCTCAGGGCCTAGATAAGGCAAAGAGAATGTATTTTAGACTTTAATACATACCTTATGCAATGGTTGATGGGGTTTTATTTAGAAAGGACCTAAATGGGATACTCCTTAGGTGCATAGATAATGACTAGGTGACCAAGCTTTTGGAGCAATTCCATGATGGACCTATAGCAGGTTATTTTGCACCTAGAACCATAGTAGTAAAGATAATGATGGTTGGTTATTATTGGCCCAACTTCTTCAAATATGCTCATGCATGGGTTAGGAAATGTCATAATTGTGCCCTCTTTGTGGGTAAGCAAAGATTAGCATCCCTTTCTCTCAACCCAATTCAAGTAGAGTAACCTTTCATGCAAAAGGGGCTAGATTTCATAGGAATGATCAACCCTCCATCAAGTGTGGGGCATAGATGGGTGCTTACTACAATTGACTACTTCACCAGGTGGGTGGAAGCCATTGTGTTGAAAGAAGCTAATGAAGGTGTAGTCTTAGACTTTTATGACAATATTGTGACCAGGTTTGACATTCCATCCACTATCATTTTTGATAATGCATTAGCAATCCTCAATCTAAAAATGAGTAAATGGGTTCTCAAGATGAGCATCTACCTCAACACCTCTTCCAACTATTATCCTTAAGGAAATGGACTGGCTAAGTCTACAAATAAAAATTCGCTAAGAATCATCAGGAGAACTATGGAAGAGAATCAGAGGACATGGCACACCAAACTAAAAATAACCTTGTGGGTTGATAGGGTGACTCCTAAAGCTACCATTGGTAATTCTCCATATGTCTTAGTATATGGGAGGCCAAGCTACCCATTTCTCTTGAGTTACCTGCATTAGAACTAGCCCATCAGCTGGAGTTGATGGAAGATGAGCCCATGCATGTGAGACTAACATAACTCATAGAGCTTGAAGAGATGAGGGACCTTGCAATGAAAACACTAGAGTCACATCAGGCTTAGGTCAAGAAAGCTTTTGACAAGAGAGCCATAACAAGGGAATTCAAGGAAGGAGACCTAGTCCTCAAGTTGGATTCAAAAAAGGCCAAGTTAGGCAACCATACCAAATTTGATAGCTTGTGAAGTGGTCCTTATTTGATATATGGATGCAAACAACATAATGCTTTTTATTTGATCCAACTAGATGGAGAGGTACTACCCATCCTAGTTAGTGGGATTCATCTAAACCCTTGCTATTAAAAGAGTTTGTAGCCATTATATATATTGTACATTTTGTATAGGTTTTCATGTTTCCTTTTAAGTGCCTTGTGCACATATTTTTAGTTGTGTGTTTCCTTTCCCTAAGTGCCTTGGGCATAGTGTTTTTTTAATTCTTGTTGTCCTTGTTACTTCAAGAGGATGTTTCCAGATAGGGTCAGCCTCGTCAAATAAAGCAGTGAGTCCATGCCCAATGGATTGGATGAGGCAAATGAGCTAGTTTCTTAAGCATAGTAGGCATGCTTCCCTATGAGTTGCCAAAAATGTTGGCTAATTTTTGGCACACATACCAAATTTTTTATTGGTTTAAAGAGATAGACATGATCAAGAAGTGGATGACTAGAAGAAGAAGAAGTGCAAAGGTTCACTTCTTTTGGGACTCTTTTTCACTAAGTAGTTTTTTTTTGGAGTTTTTGTTCAAGCTAAGTGTTGGAATTTATTCAAACATTTTGCCTGAAAGAAAAGTTTTGAAGGGTAAGTTACTTCATTTGACTAAGTGTTAAAAATTATTTCAGACATTTTGTCTAAAACAATTCTTCTAAAGGACACTTATAAAATTTTTGAAGGGTTATTAAATGCAAAGTGAACCAAATAGAAAAGCCAAAGGGTAATTTTCCTTTTAGAAAAGGCATTTTAAAGATTGTTGAATGGTCTAATTTCCTTTTAGGAGGTCACTTTATCAAAGCTGAAGGGTATTTTTAACTCTTTCGAAGGGCATTTTCAAGCATTTCGAAGGATCATTTCCATGCTGAAGTTTACATTATGCAGCATTCCAAAGGTTATCTACAAAGGAAATGGACCTTTGCAAAAGTCCTGAAGACCTTTTTTTTAGGAAAGTGATCAAAGCAAAATCATCCGAAGGGGCATTTTTGAGAGTTTCAAAGGGTACTTTCCCTTCATAAAGGACACTTAACAAAACCCAAATAAATAAGTTTAGAAGATTTTTTAGAAGGAATTAGATTGGAAAAAGGGGGACCAAAGGAATAGTGGTTGAAGGAATAAAGTCCATTTTAAAAATATTGAAGAAATTCCTTCAAAATAAAAAATGTCCAAAAAAAATGGCCAAAACAAGTTGTCCAAAGGAATTTATTACGGGCCCACAAACATCAAAATCTAAACCCCTACAAATAGCCATTGGCATTTAAAAAGATGAAAAAAAGCTACATAATATGTAGACTTGAATCGACATAAATGGATATAGGAAAACCAATATCCTTAGATTGGTTTTTCATCTTTAGAAAAGATTTGGCCCAGGTTTCAAAGCAGGAGCTAGTGTGTGCAATTAATGGAGAGGCTCTCATCCTTCAACATGGCCATCATCTCTAACAAATAGCTGCTCAACTCAGAGGCAACATGGCTCAATCCAAATTCAAAGTTATGGGGATTATATCCTTATACATTCAAGACAAGTGAAGGCTGGCATGGAAGTGAAAGATGAAGATCAGGTGATTAGAAAAAGTAGATCAAGCATTAAAGACGTTCCTAGACTTTTCCTTTTTTAGTGGATCATGATATCATCATCCTCAACAAGTTTTTGTTTTCTAGTGTGTTTTTTAACCAATGGGAGGGCTTGACGACTATTAGAGCTAATGGTGGTTAATTTTTTGAAGAAGGATTAGTTCTAATTAACCCAAATGTGGGTGAGATTTCATGGAGGGTGGTTGGATCTCATTTATTGAATTCTATTTGCTTGCCTCTTCTCTTTTCTCTCCCCCTTTTTTTCTATATCTCCATCTTCTCCCCCATAGAAAATAATATATCCTCATTTTATAAGGAAAAACCCTATCAAAATTTGTAGGAAATACCTTTTGAAGCAATAAAGATCAATTTTTCCCTATTCTTACTTGTAAATTATGCTTAGCAAGCTTGTGCATGATGGCCTTGTGAAGAAGTGTTCTTCCATGTCCATTGTCCTTCTTTTTTGCCTATTTTTAGGTGTTTTCAAGTTATTTACAGGTCTGAACTTGAGCTCTTTCTACCATTAATGGAAACTTGGTGTGAATTTTGAAATTCCTCTTTGCTTCATGTATTGTTTGGTGAGCCTAGTTTATGAAACACTTATGCAAATTAACTAGTTTTTGAGGTTGTGTGAGCAAGAATTATCTTATGCTAAATTAGTGTTTATTTCATGCTTATGTGAGTGTCAATAAATTTGGTGTATGACCCGTTTAGCTCTCTTAGTTACCTTATACCCCCTCTCTAGCTCTTTTTCAAACAAAAACATTAGTTTAGGTGATCTACCAAGAGGAATCCGGCCTTCTCTAAAGGTTCAACCTAACTAAAGGATACCCACGGCTTGAGGTTGCTCCAATATTGTATTTGGGAGTGAGAGAGCCTAAAAAACTCTCCCACAAGGGTGCAATTCTAGATGACATCAACAACCAAATGGTGATTGGAACAATTAACATTCTAGTGACCTCTACATATTGTATACCTACTCAGAAAAGAATGGTAGCCTTATTTAGTCCATTGGGCATGGATTCATATGTGTTCCATAAAAAAATTAATTATTATCATGGCTATAATGTCTTGAAATAACCTCTGAAATTTGAAAATTCCTTCCCAATAAGAAAGGAACAACAACAACTACATGTGCATGCAGGTACTTGGAGGAAAGAAAACACAAATAACCTACTAAAATAATGTGCAGTAGGCACTTGGAAGAAATAATAACATCTAACCTAAACTAAACTAACCAATCAAAATGGCATCTACACAAATCTATTGACTAGTTGTACAAAGTGATTGCCCTTCCTTACTAATCTAATATGCTTTACATGTTTAAGGGCATCCAAACAAAGATGAAGAAGGAGTGGGTATTATTAGCACCAAATATTACATCCTATAGGAGGTTTTTCAAGCCTACTCTAAGATTTGGGTAACATTGGAACACCTTTAGTCTTGTGGGTTGCCTATAGTAGAGGTAGACCTCTAGGTTTAAGGGCTAGCTCCCAAGATTTTCCTTTAAGTGTTTATCACCTACACTAACTAATTGCTTGTGTGAAAAGAGGTATAAGTATAATTGAAATTAAACTATTCTAATGGGGTGATACACCATGAGTATATCCACAATATTATCATACTCTTGCACTAATAGAAAAAGACTTACAACACTAGCTTCCAAGTCTTAGAATACATTAACATTCGTATTTCAATATGGAGGTGATATGCATGAAACAACTCAAGGTAAGTGGACCAAAGATAAAATTTTCAGAAAGAACACTTGAACACTTTAAGGAAGCCAAACACACTAGCTACACTCCATATGACTTGTTATCATGAGAACTTCTTACACTAAACATGAAAGGATAAAGAGAAGTAAAGATATAAGCTTATCACTAGACTTCACCATACATCAATTAACACACTTAGGAAAAATGTTTATGAACTCAAAATAATATTTCATGTATTATTCAAAGGTAAATTACAACATCAAACCAGTAGGGCTTTGCCATACTAGGTGTGGTATTAGAATACAAGAGCCAAAATGGGTAATACCTATAGAATGTGAGAGAGGAGAGAGGAAAAATGAAGATCAAGAATCAAAAGAACAAGTATAATGATGAGAAAGAGTTAATTTTTTAGAGGAATAAAGTATGAAATAGACCATAAAAGGTCTCCTTGGACAAATGTGTCTCAAAACATGAAAATTTCTTAAATCTGGCACAGGATTCTTCAACCACCTGCTTGGAAACTACCTTCCTCATTGACTTCCCTTGAGTGATCCACAATATGGAGGTGATATGCATGAAACAACTCAATGTAAGTGGAACAAAGATAAAAAATTTAGACGCTAAGGACACTTGAACACTTTAAGGAAGCCAAAGACACTAGCTACACTCCATATGACTTGTTATCATGAGAACTTCTTACACTAAACATGAAAGGATAAAGAGAAGTAAAGATATAATCTTATCACTAGAATTTACCATACATCAATTAACACACTTAGGAAAAATGTTTATGAACTCAAAATAAGATTTCATGTATTATTCAAAGGCAAAGACAACATCAAACCAGTAGGACTTTGCCATACTAGGTGTGGTATTATAATACAAGAGCCAAAATGGGTAATACCTATAGAATGTGAGAGAGGAGAGAGGAAAAATGAAGCTCAAGAGTCAAAAGAACAAGTATCATGATGAGAGAGAGTTAATTTTTTAGAGGAATGAAGTATGAAATAGACCATAAAAGGTCTCCTTGGACAAATGTGTCTCAAAACATGAAAAATTCTTAAATCTGGAATACGATTCTTCAACGACCTGCTTGAAAACTACCTTCCTCATTGACTTCCCTGCCATAGGTCTCTTGATCATTTTATAGATTTTCTATGAGTCTTCTGAGATATTCCATGTAGCACTAAGCCACCCCCTAGGCACCCAAGCCGTTTATTCACTAGCTCCTACCACTTGGACATTAGCATGACCCTTTAGACACTAGTGCATTACATTATTGACCCAGGGACTATGCTACTATCCCTTAGCTCTTAACTCCCCAAACGGATATTTTTTCATTCCTAAAAGCACTCATAGGGTCAGGCTAGACCTATTTCACATATTAAAAATCAATAAAATGCTATATATATATATATATATATATATACCACTTTCATTCACTCATCCACTAGATGGAAATCAGATGAAAATACTCATAAACAAACTTAGAAATAGTTATGCAAATCAAGGTCATTAATTAATATCTTACACTACTTCTACATACACCCATCTACAACATCTCAAAGCTTAGATTACTCAACTTTCTAGTCTCAAGTCACACTCAAAGCATTCAAATAGGCACTCATACTAGCATTCATGTGCACTTACATTAGCACTTAGATTGGGAGAACTACATCAAACTTGATCCCCTTTCGAGGTATTGGTATGCAGGCAATACTCAACACATGGGCTGTTGAGATCACGTCCAGCCTACCCTATTAATGCCACTCTTTTTCTACTTGTGATCCTCAAATACCCTAATAAACATGGAAGCCTAGGGTTTTGCATTCAAATCAATCAAAACAAGGAACTGATAATGAATCAACATCCATCCACATAGGTACAGGTGTCTTGAGACTAGATGAAGGTATACCTAGAAGCTCACTACCTCTACATACGAAAGGACACTACCATGCCCCAAAAGACACTAGCATACTATGTTATAGTCCAGAGGACCATGCTATTATCCAAGAGAGTTTCTAACTCCTATTTCTAGTTCATGACACTGCATAACTCTGATACCAAATTCTAGCCTATCACTCATCTGTCTCAGTCAATTTCTAGCTAAGTACATCTTATTCTAATTCATTGCTATTTATGGAATATTTATATAGGTTAATTATTGTATAAATTGGAGGTTGTTGATATTTTTATATGTATTCCATGACTTATTATTCTAGAACTCTAGCAACCTAGGGTTTTACATTCCATAAATCACTTAAAATTTAAATCATTTGGTGAACTCATCTTACTTTGAATACTATAAAAACCCTAGCCCTAAATGCTACTAGGGTTTATACCTTTCATTTTAGGCTTTTTAGATTTCATATATTCTATCATAGCAACCCTCTTTCTTTTTACTTACTATATGCCAGCTAAAAAAGTTCCATCTCTTCCTTTAAGAAGTGTTAGGCTTAATGGTAACCCTATTGAGCATACCCAGATTCCTTATATTCAAGCTTATATTGTGGATAAAGGACCTGTTATAACCCTTCTCATTGATTCTTCACATCCTAATTACGTGGACTTTAATGATAATACATCAAACCAAGAGAAATACAATCAAGATACTGATGATACATAAGATAGGACTCAGGATACACTCCCCCCCTTGATGATGATAATCTTATAATTAATAAAGATGAGGTATTACAAAGCTTTAGAGATAGATTTTGTGATTAATCCCATGATCATGCACATATTTTACAAGCTATATGGGAAATCAATAATGCAACACTTGATCAATCCTCTAATCCCACAAATACTAATATTATTACACTTGATATAGGGGTAACTCAGACTTTATAAAAACCTGCTACAACTAGCCAAATTAGTCAAATAATATGAAATAGGTAAGTATTGATTTATTATGATTTTTGACCTTATTTTACTTTTTTAAAATAGTGATAAATATGCTTAAATAGAGACTTATCTGGAAAGTGACTGTCATGGATGATCTAGGTTCTAAAAATTGAGTTCTAGATAGGTTTGAGTGTCATCAATAGGGTCCCAAGATCTATTTGTTTACTGGATAGTAGTGCCCTACCTAGATAATAGTGACATGTTGTTGTAGTGTCCTCAAAGTGGCACTAGTGTCATTTTTGTAGGGTTATTCCTATTTTTTGGGAGTACTTGTGCCTGTGTTTTTAGGTCTTGTTCCTGTGCATACAAAATTTAGAGCTTCGTGTTGTGCCTAGAAAACTTGATTTAGTATGCAAATACTAATCTTCTTTACAAGTATGGCATGAGCAATAATTATGTTTTCGTTAGTAAGATAGGTTGGACATCCTCAATACCCCAATGTGAAGAGAGTTGCCTACATACCAATACTCTGAAGAGGGATGAAGCCCAATGTAGTTTTCCCACCTAATGCTTGATGCAAGTGCAAGTGAATGCTATAATGAGAGTAGACTTGGATTCCTTGAATGTGCTTGAGATTTGAAATCTTTAAAATCTGGGTTTAGGGATATTATAGATAGTAGTATGCAAAAGTAGGGTAGAATAGGGATCAAATACCTTAATTTTGCTCAACTTGTCTTTTGTTTGAATAGGTTTTGCATCTATTTTCCATCTAGTGAATAAATGTCAAATAGACTTGTGTTTATAGAGATATGTAGCTTGTGCGGATAAGAAAATGTGCTTAGGCCAACCTTAGGAGGGGCACACATTTGAAAAAGTATCCATTCAAGGGAGTTAGGGCAAAGGACAATAGCACCCAGTAGGGACATTAGCACCATGTGATGTAGTGGCCTAAATATGGTGTTAATGTCCACTTGGAAAAATTTTGGGCAAACTATGTTGGGATCTGATAAAGTTGTCTTGGGACTATGTTTTGGTTGATTGTAGTTGTGTGTGGTTTGCACAATGACTGAAAAAGTGCAACAAAGGCTCTAAGATAGGTCTAGGGCCAAGCTAGGAATAGGATAACTCAAGTGAAACTCTAAGCATCCAAATACCACTTTTAGGTGATTAAATTTATCCTCATCCCCCTTTATGCTAGAAATACAACAAAGTGAAATGACTAGTATAAAGGAAAAGAAACATACTTGGACTTACCTTAGAAGTGAAACCTGTGTAGTTGATTCTGAGTATGTGAATCCAGGTTTACATATGTGAAACATGATCCAAATAAATGACCTTTAATGAAACATGCAAAAATTAGTCCTTATTTAAGAGGTGATCAAAGCAAAAGACTATGCTGAAATAAAGTAACTAAGTAAAGTTGAGTAAAGAGAGAGGAAATGAATGAATACACCTTTTTGGCTACGTGAAATAATGCATGAGCCTAGTGATAACCGATATATGTGAGTGTGCATAATGATCATATCATTGAATAGCTTGGACTGAGTTCATGGCTTGCTCAATCCTTATATGGGTGGATAAAGAACTCAATCTAATTTTGATTTCATCATTGCCCACCCCAGCTTGGTGGATCTTGATTTATGAATAACTTGGATAAGACTATAAGTGTGTCTAACCCTCTCATTTGGGTGGCTCAAGAACTCAAGTAGGTCATGACTCCATCATTTCCCACTCGTGTGAAGTAAATGCATCTATAAATAAACTACACAAAGTGTTGAAAGTATCTAATTGTGTATGTCAGCTTCATGACCACTCCCCACTGCAGATGGAGTAAAGCAATAATCTAGTGATAACTTGGAATATGATATCAAGTGTATATATCATAGTGAATGACATGGGCTTTGTCATTCCATCTAATCTACCTATATGTAGCTTAAGCATATGGAAACTATGTACCATACACATGCCCCTAATATAGTATCTATGCATACTAACTTTGAATTAAGTATGTAATAACTGAATCTATGTATCTGAACTAAATGTGAGAGCGATCATGTCATGCACAATGCCCCTAAATCTGAGCAACTAATATGAATTTGAGCTGAAATGAGTGTATCTAAGAAAAATATGAACATAACTATCAAACCTGACTATATTTATGTAAATATGTTATATATTGGTGTACTGGTCTAAATAATCTGGATTGTCTTGAAGTTGTGCTACTAGACATTAGTGTTATGCGGTGTTAATGTCCTAATCTAGGTGTTAATGTCTATCTAGTCTGAAATCTAGGTGATCTCAACTACTTTCTAAGTCTTTGTTCTTTCTTGTGTCTAACCTGTGTTTGATTTCTGAATCTAAGCCTATGCACTAAAATTTATCTATAAATAGCAATGTAGGAGTCTGATCTCTATGACAAACCCCTGTGAATTCCCCCTCTTTTTAGGGTAGTTTTGAAACCTATGTAAGAACTATCCTTAAAATAAGTAGCTATGTAAAATGTGTTAGTCAGAGCATGTGCATGATATTACAATACAATGTACAAACATAACATTGAAATGTAAAAGTATCTAAGCATAAGTAGGTAATGTAATATGTATGTTGTAATCTAACATTACACAAAGGTGTCAAGATAAATGTAATCAATGTATATAGCAACAAATCTGAGTAACTACCTAGGGGGATGGGGCATGATGTCCATCATGACATCCAAGTAGGAAGGGTAGATGCATGAGGTCCCTCATGGCATCAAAAATTGGTGTGGGTGTAACAAAAAAATACAAGTGTCACGGTGAAGTAGCATATAAACACATGAGGCACACAAAAGTGGGCCAAGGGGCCATAATACAAGAGACATGGGCATGTCACTAAATCTGAGAATGAGGACATACAAGGATAAGTTCAAATGTCCACATACGTAAACAATAAACAGTTTGGCTTAAAGCTACATAGAAGGACATGTTCAAATGTTCATATATAGAAGTAAGAAATCACACACAAGGAGCATCGGCACATGTCCAAGGCATACAAATAGAGAAGTGGTGTAGAGCCAAAGAATAATGGCATATTCAAATGCCCTAAAAAATGGAGGAATCATAGGAAACACAATCAAGTATATTCTAGGAAAACTAGAAATGAAAGTATGTATAACTATGTAGTACAAATATATATATATATTCTAGGATGCACATATGTTGAGTCTAACTAGTGATAGTCAGAAAAAAATGTAAATAATAAGTAGCAATGATTAACATCAAGATATATCAATGCATAAATTGGAATGTATAGTATGTAAATATAGAACTTAGTTGTAGCAATTATGTATGAGATGCCCCTGAGTGGACAGATGTATTAAATGTTTAAACATGGATCGATGTATATGCCCCCAGTGGGTAGATGATAATAAGTCTGGATCAGTGTAGTGGACCAAAGTCTTGTATGTAATCTGCAAGCACTCGATAAGAACAAGTGAAGCATATGTGTATGATAACACTGACTATACTAGAATATCTAGCAATATGTAATATCTGGCAAGTAGTAGAAATATAAACATAGAAATGCATACAATCTGTAAATTTTGTGTTTTTGAAATATTTGAATGTTTTTGTATTTTAACATGTGACATTATTTTTTGTTTTTTTTAAAGTATAAATTATGTACAAGCAAATGAAAATAAACTATGTACAAGGAATGAGAGAAAGAGAATGAAGGATGTACAAGATTAGGAATCATACTAACCAATGAGTCTCATGGGAGACTCGTTATCATTATGGCCTGTGTCAAAAATAGGAATGATAATCTATCATACAATATGATTGTTATGGTGTAGTTGAATGTTTTGTAGTAGGAATCTGAGTATTGTTCATTATCAGAATCATAATAAGCTAGAGTGTTAGAGGGAATTACATCATGTTGTGGAGTTGACCTTTCTGAATTGTGTTTCAGAATATTAATTGTGATTTTTCCCTTTGAAATTGTGTCTATTTTAGACATACAGTATTATGGAGGCTCTTTTACTAGAAAGCCTTATTTGAAAGGCTTGTTGGCTGAGCTTGATTTTAACTCTGCAACTTAAAATCTTTTTCTTTCTGTAACATGTCATGTGTATCTATATGTTTTACCTTGATAAATTGTATATGTGACTGATGTGCCTTAGGATGTTCAATAAACCCCAAACCTTGTTAACCAATATTATCAACTGCTAGAATAGGAGAAGTGTTGCCTTGGGCTTGTTTGCCCAAACTTTGACGATGATAATCATATTATTGTAGATATTTTTGACCAAAATTATACCATATTAAATTTTTATCCTCATTTTGGAGAGGTGGATTATCTGTACTTTTACTATTTGTTGAGTTGATTGTGTATTTTGAACCTTTTTTAATTCTAAGTTGTGCTTTGGTAGCCATTTTCAGACTATTTTTTAATTTGACCCTTTTTAAATTGGTATATGTGCCATTGTATGTTGTTTGGATGATGTGTCACTATGTGAGTCGTCTATATCCATTATTTGTTGTATTTTTCTTTTCAATGCTAAACATGAATCTGTGTAGTGCCCATGCATTTTATGATATGCACAAAAATAAATATATATCCTCATTGGGTGTAGAGGAGGTAGGTTGATCAACTTAGCTTTAACCATGTTCCTAAGTATCTTAGTTGAAATTCTCATTAGGTGTAGAGGAGGTAGGTTGATCAACTTAGCTTTGATCATGTTCCTGAGTATCTCAGTTGAACTCCCCATTGGGTGTAGAGGAGGTAGGTTGATCAACTTAGCTTTAATCATGTCTCTGAGTATCTCAGTTAAACTTTTATTTGACCATTGAATGCTTTTTGAGTCACTAGTTGTAGATGTACTTTGTTGTGATTTATGATTTGGATATGTAACATTATTTTCCACAAATTGGCTAGGTGAAAATATATATATATATATATATATATATATATATATATATATATATATATATATATATATATATATATATATAACACTATTATGCCCTAGAGGCTTTTATCTTGTAAATTGATTTTCTAATGTTGTAATCTTTTCATGTAATATTTGATTTTGATTTTGTAAACCAATAATTATCTTGTTCGTATTGATAATTTGATTACATAGATTCTCACAAGTGTAAACCCTAGTTGTTTTTGATTGAACATGTAGGCACACACCCTATAGGGAAGAGGTGTGAAGAGGCTAAGTACGAATAATAGTGACATGGTATAGGATACATCATCTTGTGGAAGAATGATAACATGGACCTCGTTAGAGGGAAAGTAACTATCACCCTCATGGAGATGAGGAGGAGAAGGAGATTTTTTCTTGTACATAAGATATGACATTGAAACTTGAAACATAGTTGTCAGCTTATGAGCTAAATCCTCTATGTGTGTATGGGTTTGCTTGTTGATGAAATTCCACATAGGATAAAGATAACATGTTATGATATATGGCATATATTGTAATTGATATAAAACATCATCTATACATGTGTTTATGTCTTTTATGAGTTCATTCTGAACTAAAGGGAACAAGCATGTAAATGAAAGTATTAGGCTTTATAACAATAAGTGATTAATTTCTTTTGTAATTATGATCATGATTGTATAAATTAAAAGATATGTGAATCTAAAATATGAGTATAAATAAAAAATGGATACAAACCCTAAGTACATCCAGGGTTAGGTTTTGTTGAACTAGGGTTGTGCAAAAATTTTAATTATATTTAAATAAATTAAATCCTAATGTGAAATTGATTTAATTAGCTATGTTGTCTAAAAAAATGAGAAAATCATAAGTATGCAACCCTAATTTATTGCAAAAAAATGGATTAATGCAAACTATGGTTTTAGGTAATATTTGAAGTAAAGTTTGGGTTCACCAAATAATTTAACCTTATAGGGTTTTACAAGTGTAATTCCTATGTTTGATTTTAAAGGTCTAAGATGTCTAAATCAATTAAAGTAATATGCAATAATTAAGTACTAATTTATCATGGATTTTGACCTTGTTTGACTTTTTTTAAATAGTAATAAATATGCTTAAATAGAGACTTATCTAGAAATCGATTGTCATAGATCATCTTAGTTTTAAAAATTGAGTTCTAAACAAGTCTAAGTGTCATCAACAAGGTTTAGAGATCTTTTTGCTCACTGGATAATATCACCCCACTTGGACAGTAGCACGATGTTGTTTTAGTGTCCTCAAAGTGGTGATAGTGTCCTCTTTGCAAGACTATTCCTATTTTCTAGGAGCAATTGTGCCTATGTTTTTAGGTCATGTTCCTGCACACATGAAATCGAAAGCCTTGTGTTGTGCATATAAAACTTTATTTAGTGTGCAAACCCTAATCCTCCTTACAAGTATGGCATGAACAATAACTATGTGTTCACTAGTAAGATAGGTTGGACATCCTCAACACCCCACTGTGAAGAGAGTTTCATATATACCAATACTCCAAAGAAGGATCAAGCCCGATGTAGTTCTCTCGCATAGTGATTGATGCAAGTGAAAGTGAATGATATAATGAGAATAGACTTGGATGCCTTGAATGTGATTGAAATTTGAAAACTTTGAAATCTCAGTTTAGGGTTATTGTAGATTGTAGTATACATAAGTAGGGTAGAATAGGGATCAAATACCTTAATTTTGCTCAACTTGTCTTTTATTTGAATAGAATTTACATTTATTTTCCATCTAGTGAATAAAGGTCAAATAGACTTATATTTATAGAGATATGTAGCTTGTGCGAATAAGAAAATGTGCTTAAACCGACCTTAGAAGGGGCACATATTTGAAAAAGTATCTATTCGGGAGAGTCAGGGCAAAGGATAGTAGTGTCTAGTTGGAGACACTAGCACCATGTGGTTGTAGTGTCTCAAATGTGGCACTAATGTCCACCTAGTAGACTAATGGGCAAATTGGGTTGGGATCTAAAAAAGTTGTCATGGGACTATGTTTTGGATAACTGTAACTGTCTGTGGTTTGCATAATGACTAAAAAAGTGTGGCAAAGGTTCTAGGATAGGTCTAGGGCTAAGTTAGGAATAGGCTAACTCAAGTGACACTCTTAGCATCCAAATACCACTTTTAGGTGATTGCACACTCTTTGTATGAGCTTACATTGATCATCATCCTATTCAGAGTGTCATGGTTGACAATGGGTCAAATAATAATATGTGCACTATTAAAC
The DNA here is from genome assembly GCA_037957365.1 of Torreya grandis. Lineage (NCBI taxonomy): Eukaryota > Viridiplantae > Streptophyta > Pinopsida > Cupressales > Taxaceae > Torreya > Torreya grandis. Next base: position 2,492,651 of record JARHVA010001683.1, on the reverse strand, counting down.
TTATACATCACTTGGGTTCTTCAGAGCAATACATTTCTTAGACAGATGCAGTTATTTGTGGCTTTAGTGGCCATGTTCAGAGCTCCATTTGGGATATATTAATTTTATTATAGGTTGGGTCCACACACATGGCCACCAAATTCTTAGTTATACCTATTGCCAACACATTTGACATGTTATTGGGTGGGCCTTGGATACAACAACTTTGAGTCATTCCATCCACCGTGCATAGATGTCTTAAGTATATACATGCTAATAATGTCTTTATAATGTGTTTACAATAGAGGGCCTTCCATATGAGTATTTTTTAACTATTCCATAACTAGTTACACAATAGACACTGGTTATAGCTCTGAACATAGATTTTATTAACACACCTTTGATATCAATTGAGCCACCAATTTAGGTGATGTTTACTCCTATAACATTACCATGTACACATACTTTCCCATAGAGACCTTTATTAGATAGACCCTTGCATCAGAGACTTGTTATGGATTATAGAGAGCCTCTCTCTACCCCGTTACCATCCAGATTGGTGTTACAGTATAGAACACCCATGTCAGTCATAACTTCTTATACTAGATGGGTCCCCAAGAACCCCATAGTTCATGGGCCTATTCAGTCAGCTCCATAGATTCATAGCCCCACTCCATATGTAGTTTCAGCTATAGATCACTCAACACATTTGGTTCATAGATCTTTGATACCTCCTCGCACAACACATGTAATTAATCTTACTTTATTTAATAAATGACACCTCAATAGTGAGTCTCTTGGGAGACTCATCAGTTAGTATGTTCCTCTCTACTTGTACATAGTTTCTCTTAATTTGCTCCTTGTATATAGTTTTATTTTCATGTTGTTTGTACATAGCTCATACTCATAAAACACAAAAGTAATATAACATATTAAAAAATATAAAAAAATTCAAATATTTGCTCAAAAAACACAAATATTTGATTGCATGTATTTCATGTTTACATTCTTTTTATTTGCCAAGTACTATATATGTTATCTATGCCAGTCTAGTTAGTTTTATCATATATACATGCTTCACTTGTTATCTTCAAGTGTTTGCATATTACTATAGGACTCAAGTCCTCTACACAAATCTAGATTTGCTATTATTTACCCATTAGGAACACATACACATATACATAGATTCAACATTGATACATTCACCCATTGGGGGCATCATACTATACAACTTCTAGTTTGTCAGGTTATATCTTTCTATACACCATATCATAGATTTATCATTAATTATATCTTGATATTGATCATCCTATACTACTCACTTTTTTTCCAACTACTAATATTATAAACTCAGCTTATATACATCTTTGCTCTTATATGCCATTGTTATATGACTTTAAGCCACTTTTCACACTGTGTGTATGCTTTGGACATGTGCCCATGTCTTTGTGTGTGCCTTCTTGATTGTGTATGCAAACATTTAAATATTTCCTTCCATGTGTCTCTAAGCCAACCTTGATTACTCCTTATGTATGTGGACATTTAAACATGTCCTTGTATATATTGCTCTTTCTCAAACTTAGTGACATGTGCCCATATCCTTGTATTATGGCCCCTTGGCCTACTTCACATGCCTCATGTGTTTGTATGTATGCATCATGGCCATGACACTTGTCTCTTACTTGTTACATTCATATCCACTTTGTGATGTCATGAGTGACCTCATGCATCTTCCCTTCCTCCTTGGGTGCCTTGATGGACATAATGCCCCATCCCCCTAAGTAATTACTTGAATTATACTCAGATTTGTTGTTCATATACATGACTACATTGTTATATATATCTTGACAACCTTGTGAATGTTAGATCTAACAAAGATTGTACATTACCAACTTAGGATCAGATTATTTTACTTTTTGATGCCATGTATACACATTATATTGGTTTCTCTTGGAGACATCATATGTTTTCAGTCTAACACACATGATGCATAACTTTTCTTTTGAGGACAATTTTTGCAGAGCTTCAACAACTCCCCTCAAAAGAGTGGGAATTCATATGGGTTTGTCACATAGATTAGGCCATTTTAATGCACTTAGAACATAGTTTTCAACACATAGACACGTAATACAAATCTTAGATCCAAGAAAACATAGTGAAAAGCATTCACATATAGACCAGTCTCAATTTTACATAGAAATAATACATTTGGTCAATAGTGCGACAGAACAGATACTAACATAGTGTACTATTGACCAAGGGATAGTGTTATTGTCTAGTATACCCATAAATAGAAAATTCTAGAATTACCAAAAAATTACAATAGTTACAGTTCATATTTGCAAAGTTTCAATTACATATTATAATGCATGTTCAATATATACTTAATTTTTGCATAGATTACATAGGTTTTGCTCAGATTGGGAGCATCATACAAAGCATGATCACTCCTAGTTTAGTTTAAAATACTTAGACATATTATTATGACTTTGTCTAGAATCCATAAGCACAGATATTGGATTTGGGTGCATGTGTATAACACATTGTTCTTGTATATTTAGTTTGATACCAAAAATCTCATATGGAATGGCAACTTCATGTCATTCTCCACATTGTTACGCCAAGTAGCATTTACACCAAGTTCACACCAGATTCATGCCTTATTCCATCTATAATGGTTGGCATTACTGAGTAGTCCCTAAGCTACATTCATGGGTGGCCCTTGAGCCATTTTTCATTTTAGAGTTTTTTAGTGGCTCCAAATCCATCCTATATAGTTTTAGTTACATCACACAACTTTAGTTAAATTGCATAAAATTCCATTTCATATGCATCTACTACACATGGGTGGCAATGATGGAGTCATAAACTACTTGAGTTCTTGAGCCACCTACATAGGAGGGTTGGACAAGCCATCAATCCAATCCAAGTTATTCATAGTTTATGATCTACCAAGTAGGGGTGGGAAATGATGGAGTTAGGGCCAGTTTGAGTATATGATCCATCCACACATGAGGATTGAGTAAGCCATCAACTTAATCCAAGTTATTCACCATTTGATCACCAACTACACACATAGAGGATGTCACTAGGTTTTAGCATTAGTTCGCATACCCAACGGGGTGTATTCATTCCTTTCCTCATTCTCTCATCTCTTTACTCAAATTTATATTTGCTTTTGATGTTTCTTAAGTAAGGATTGATTCATTCATGTTTTACTTGCAGGACACGCAACAGAGCACGCTCCATAGACTTAGACCCAAATTCATGGACTTCACCTCTTAGGTAAGTATACGTACATTTATTTTCCTTTATCATAGTTATTTCACTTTGTTGCATTTCTAAAATAAGAGGGGGGAGGCAAGCGTAGTCATAAAAAATGTCATTTGAGTATAATGAGTGTCACTTGAGACCACCTTGTCCTTAGCTTAGCCCTAGACCTATATTAGAGTCTCTCTTAATCATTTTCCAAATTTTGTGTAAGTCCAACCTATTCTTAAATATACCAAAAGTAACACTGAGCCACCCCCTAGGCACCTAGGCCCCTTATTCACTAGCTTCCATTGCCTAGACATTAGTGTGGTGTCACTTTGGAGACTAGTAGACTATGCTATTGACCTAGGGATCATGTTACTATCCCTTAGCTTTTTACTCCCCTAATAAATATCTTCCCATTCCTCAAAGCACTTCTAGGGTCAGCCTAGACCTATTTCATGTCTTGACAAGCAATAACATGCTATATATAGACCATTTTCATTCACTTGTCCATTAGATAGAAATCAAATGCAAATATTGATAAACAAGCTCAAAAAAACTATGTAAATCGAGGTCACTGATCCCTATTCTACCCTACTTCTGCATACACCCATCTACAGTAGCCCATATCTCAAATTAGTCAAGTTTTTAATCTTAATTTACACTCAAAGCATTCAAATCGACATCCATATTAGAATTCACTTGCACTTAAACCAACACTTAGATTTGGAGAACTACATTGAGCTTGATCCCCTTTTGAGGTATCGGTATGTAGGCAATGCTCAACACATGGGGTGTTGAGGTCATGTCTGACCTACCCTGCTAACATGACTTTTTTTATACTTGTGCTCCTCGAATACCCTAAAAAACATGGAGGCCTAGGGTTTCACATTCAAAATTTTCAAAATATGGAATGGTCAGTGAACCAACATCTATTCACATAGGCACAAACATTTTAGGACCAGAAAAAAGTATACCCAAAATCTCGTTACCTCTCCTACAAAAGGACAATATCATGCTGTAGAGGACACTAACATAGTGTAATACTATCCAAGAGGGTGTTTTATTCCTGTTTCTAATTCATGACACTCTACATAACTCTAGTACAAGATTTGAGCCTGTCACTCATCTATCTTAGTTAGTTTCTAGCTAAGGACATCATGTTCTAATTCATTGCTATTTATGGAATAATCAGATAGGTCAATTATTGTACAAATCATAGGCTATTGACATTGTTATATTTATTCCTTGATTTATTATTCCAACACTTTAGCAACTTGGGGTTTTACATTCCATAAATCCCTTAAAATTTAAATCAGGAAACATGATGGTTTGTATAGTCAATACAATTAACTATATAATTAAAAGGGTTATTAGTTTGATTGACATTGCTAGTTTGGGTTTGATCTTTACCTTTTTTATTATTCCCTTGCTCATGTTGTAGAAATATGGATCTTTATATATAACTAACTTTTGATTCTTTGATGATGAATATTGGTTTTCAATCATAATATCTGCATGATTGATGAGGTTTTGAATGTAATGTTTAAGCCTCACACAACTGTTTATTGAATGTCCCTTGATCTTGTGGTATTCACAATATTCATTTTCTCGGTACCACTCAGGTTTAGGAACATTTTCTTCAAATGGTTTTATGTTTGGGAAAATAATCATGTTTACATCAACCAATTTCAAAAAGACCAACTCGTAAGGTTTTCCTAAAGGAGTAAATTTATGCTTACAATTTTCTTGTCTTGGTTAGCCACTTGGAATAGTGATATTTTTTATAGGTTGAGTGCTTTGGACTTGTTTCACATCAGTTACAACGTCACTTATAACTTTTTTATTTTTTGCAAAGATCTTGGGGTTTTATATGTGATTTGAAGAAGTATGTTCTAGTTTGAAAATATTAATGGCACCCTTGTAAATCAATGTTATCTTAATTTGAACTCCCTTCTATATGATTCCATCAAATGATGTGGGGCAATGAAGTTTTAATTGATGCTCCATATTTGAATTGAGATTGTTGGTAAGATTGCAATAAAGTTGTTTTTCAAGTGGGGACCATGGAAAACAACTTGCTAATGACCACCATCTTTGCAAGAAGGAGGAAAAAGTTTCACCATTTCATTGTTTGGTATATATAGGTCTACCATGGTTAATTATCATTCAACATTGTAAGAGAAGTGATGCACAAATCTTTTGGATAAATCTTTGAAAGTAGTGATTGATCCTTTGGGTAACTGAAGAAACCACTCTACGACTCTACCCCTAGATTGCATGGAAAGATTCTTAATAAATATTCACTATTATAGGTGATGTCCACACAAGCCATATAGAAATTTTTGAGATGTTCCCTAGGATCTCCCTTACCTTTGTATTTATCAAATTTAGGAAGTTCAAAGTGTGTAGAAAAGGGTGTCATCATGTTATCGATGTCAGATGGATATAGACAAAGTTCTTCAAATTTAAATTGTTTTTGTTTGGAAAATGTATCATCTTATAAACCTTGGATCTTATCTTTCATATTTTACCACTCGTGGATAAAGTGTGGTGGGAATTGATTATTTTGGTTTGAAGTGGTAAATGTGTTAGAGGATTGACCAATGAATGAATGTGGATTTGTGTTGGAATGTGATCAATGTTGATTTTAGGGTGGATTGTTGATGAATTAATTTGAAGTTAGATTTGGGATAAAAAGATGCATTTGGATTTGTAATAGATTTTGGATTTGTTGGATTTGGGGGTTGATTTGTGAATGCATTTTGATTCAAGTTTGGATTTGAAAATGGATTTGATATTGAACCAAAAGGTTGTTATTGATTGATATTGCGGTTGAGTGATGAATTAGGATTGAAGGTTGGATTGGGGTTCGTGAATGGATTTGTGATTGTGGGAATTTTATTTGTGGATGGATTTGAATTAAAACTTGAAAATTGATGTAAAGTTGCACCTGAAACAAAATTGGATGTTGATTAGTGATTGGTGAATTTGAATGAACATTCAAATTCAGGTTTTGATTGATATGTGAACTTGAATATGTATTCAAGTTCAAATTTGTATGTTGATTGGTGATAAGTGAATTTGAAAGAATGTTTAAACTTGGATTTGGATTGATTTTTAAACTTGAATAATTATTCAATTTTAGATTTTGTTGTTGTTGGTTGATTGGTGAATTCAAATGAACATTCAAATTCTTACTTGGATTGCTTTGTGAACTTAAACATGTATTCAAATTCAAATTTGGATATTGATTGTTGATGAATGAATTTAAAATAACATTCAAATTTGGGTTTGTATTAATTTGATTAAAAGTGAGGTTGAATGAACATTCAAATTCTTATTTGGATTGCTTTATGAACTTAAACTCGGATTCAAATTCGGATTTGGATATTGATTGTTGATGAATGAATTCAAAAGAGCATTCAAATTCGGGTTTGTATTACTTTGATTAATGGGTGAGGTTGAATGCACATTCAAACTCAGATTTAAATTGGATTGATTGATGGGCGAGGTTGAATGAACATTCAAACTCATATTTTAATTTATTGGATTAAATATTTGTGAGCTTATAATAGTATTCAAACTCTGGTTTGAATTAGGATTAATGATGGGTGGACTCAAATATGCATTTGAGTCTAGATTGGTTTGAGTAAATCCTATATTAAGACTATAATTACTTAAGTTTGGATTTATAGATTGGTTGACCAAGGGATTGTTTGTGTTATTGGCTTGAGATTGCAATCTCTTGATCCAATTATTATACATGGGCTTGAGTATAAAAGCCATGATTTGGTTCAGGCGTGTCTTCATTCATAATAGTTTTTCCCTTATCCATGTAAAATTGAGAATTGGTATTAGTTGGACTTATGATAACCTCGTTATTCCCTAAGGAACCATGGGTTGTAGTTTGATCTTGGATAGGGGATGTTGCTTATATCTTAACAACCAAAAGATGTAAATTTTGGACTTCAAAATTTGAAGGAAGTTTAGACCCTATAATAAAAATATGGATTACAACTTCGTCTTTGTTGGATAGGATATATTCAATGATATGTTAAGGGGGTAAGATGGCTCTAGGGCTATTCTCTTCTTGATAAGGTCCCTCTTCTTCATCATTGTCATGAATCACATGGATTTCAACTTGATGTTCTTGATTACTAAAGTCAAAAGGGTCATCACCAAAAGGTTCCTCCCTCAAACTAGGGTTTTTTAACATAGCCATGTGTCTAATGATAGGTGACATCTCTAAAAATAAATTGGCTCAAAGATAAAAATGATGAAAGATCAAGGTTAGAAAGTACTATGATTGACAACAATTTTTTGAGTTTGTGACTTTAGACTTTTCTTGATTTATAGATTTTGGATATGATTTTGGTTTGAATTTTAAAACTAAAATATTGTTTTCAATTAAAATGTTTGCATCACATGGTTTTCACAAGGGATCAAAATAAACAAGTTTATACTTTAAACACACATGCAATGCATCAAAAGAGATAAAACTAGGATAAAGGACTTGAATAAATTTTAAGCTTTCCTTGCTACTTGTTTTCCTGTTAAATAGTGTCGGCCTAATATTTTAGAGTACTAACTATGGAGAAAGTGTCATTTCTATAGTTCACTATATTCAATTTCAAAGGTACATGAAAAGTAACTTCTCGATGCTAACCGCTAACTAATGCACCAAAATTAAACGATAAAATGATTCACCTAGGCTTATAATTTTTACAAGATTATCTAAGGGGAATCTTCCAAATACCTTTCAGTACATGAGGCCCAAAACCATGGAAGAATCTCATTTAATAGACGTACACAAATGGGTCTAATCCCAATGCACCCAACATAGCCATAAAATTTTAGTAGTTTGATGTCATAAAAATCAAACTTCAAGATAATTATTAGAACCCTGTGTATTGTAGCATGGAAGCACCTCACATCACGATGTTATTAAAACATAACACTACTTAGGCCCTTGGAATAGTTAAAACTTGATTTGTATACCCAATTGGTACATGGGGTTTGGCCTTCTACATGGTGGTAAAATCCATGGTCGATAGATCTCGAAGAAAAAGAAAATAAAAAATTTAATGTTTGTCTCTGATTCCCAAGTATCATCACCGATGTGATGCTAAAGGAAGAGCATACATACAAACACAACTTGGGTAACACAAAAGTTATAAAGTTATTTTTGATTCCCAAATATCGCCACCAATGTGACACTGAGGGAAGAGTACACACAACCTTAAAACACACACAAATAAAGTGCTTGAAAACGAAAAGATTAATTAACACAAAAAGAAAAATGAGATAATAACTTTAAAAAATAAATATTGAAATAATTGTTTGAATTTTAAAATGAAAAGGAAAATTCAAAAACTACAAATAGAAACAAAAAATGGATTATCAAAAAATGAAATTAGTTTTTGATTTGCTTTGTTTGTTTAAAACTTGGACTAACGGCCTACAAAAACTCTATAAATTTTTAAAAACTAAAAGAACAAGGCACCCTGTAAATTAGCCAAAAAAGATAACAAAAAGATGAAAAAATAAAATATGTTAGCCTTTGGAATGATTTCCCTATTAAAAAGTCAGATAAAATAACAAATAGCAGATTAGAACTACAAAAAATAAAAATTAGAAAACAAAAATTAGACACTTACAAAAAGATATCATTATTTTGAATGATTTCACTGTTTACTTCGATGATTTCATTATTATGCAAATTGATTTCACTATTTGCTTGGATGATTTTGATTTTATGCAGATAAATTCTATTATTTACTCAGATGATTTGGTGTTGCACAAAATAATTTTGATGTTTGTTCAAAGTATTTCACTATTGCACAAAACGATTTCACTTTTTGCTTGGATGATTTTACTATTGTACATTATGATTTTGTTATTTTACATGAATGCTTTAAACATAAAATAGAAACTAGAACAAAAAGCAAAATTAAAACAAAAAGGGGTTAGGCAAACAAAACACACACAAAAACTATAAAAAAACTAAAAAATATTAAAAGTATGAGTAAAAATGCCACAAGAATGAATTACTATTTACTCCAACAAATTTGTTGTTATGCAGGTTAATAGACAACAAGCTCATAAACTCAAAAATTTGACCCGTAATAGTAAACATAAAACTCCAAGACAAATGTGCACAAGAAAAAAAAAAAAAACTGAAATAACTTTCTAAATGCACCTTTGATGTGAAAGATGAGGGAAATGTTCCACCAAGCATGCCATAATGTATAGTGTAAAATTTAGAATGTAAAACTAAGAAGACAACAATGCAATACAACTCTTCCTAAACTAAACTAACCTCTTGATGGAGCAATAACAATAAGAGAAATTTAACTAATGAAATACTTACAACACATGAAATGCATGTTCATCACCTTTTCTATTGTGTTATCAATGATATAGTTTGCTCTTTTTTGCTTAATATGAGGTGATCAACTCTTATACAAACAAAGGGAATTGAGCAATGCGTGATTGCAAATGGATTTGATCTTAATTTATTCACAAAGCTAATTTGATAGAGTTTTGATAGCTTTAAGGTGGATGATTTGAGTGGAGGATTGCACGTTAATTTATAGGCTTGAAAGTGGTGAGATGAATGGTTGAGAATAATTTAAAATTGTTAAATTATTAAAATAATCAATGGTTAGATTTGACTCCTCATCCTAATGGATGATGATTAATTCTTATGTGTTGAGAAGAAGGAGGGGAATTAGTCAATAGTTGAGTGACTCAGGATGAATGGGTCAAGATAGTTAAAAAGTTAAGGGATGACTCACAAGTTAGTTAAAATATTCTAAGATGACTCATAAGGTGGTTGGATGAGTCAACATTTGATTGAGACAAATGTGGAGGATGTCTGGATGAGGTGGATAATCCAGATTTAATTAGTTTTGGATGAAAATAAGTGTGCATGATTTAATTCATTAATTATTCAAAATTTGGAGGGAAATGATGTTAATATGAATTTGAATTGGGGATGGTGAAGAGTTAGTATGCCAATGCTAATTTAGATACTAAACAATAAAATTTAGGCGTCTACATAACTTTATGTTGCATGATGGGTGCACTCATGGGATCATTTGGGAGAGTGCTAGGACATTACAATGTCCAGGTAAAATTTTGACATTTTATAGGTAGGGCAATAATGGTGATTAATAATATTAAGTGATCTTAATAAAAAGTGTTAATAAAATTTTCCTCTTTTCTCAACCTCGTTGTTACATTTATTACTAGGCAAGCTTCAACTACATTCTAAATATACATAGGTAAAATTAAAGTATATTCTATTAAATATTAATAACACTATAAACATAAATTTTATCACTTGGACTAACAAAGCAATCTAGGTAATTCTTTTTTTTTTAAACATTCAAGAACATATGATATGGCATGGGTTAGGTAATCCAATGCTAATCCAAACCCCCAAACTCAACCTCAATTAATAATTTCAGCAATACGAGCACCTAAATACATAGAAATAAATTTCAACTGCCCTTTCCTACTTGTGTTAATACTAAAAAAACATAATGACAATTTAATTAACATAGTAATATTAAAGAGAGTTCTTATCAATCAAAAGCCCATGTTTTCCAAAAGCAAACAAAGTTAAAAAAAATAAATTCCCATCATACTTTGATTATAAGCCCTTTTGAGAATCATATTTAAAGAGTCTATGTTCACTGTGTCTCCTTTGAAGTCTTACAACAAATTACATATTTATTTTTTGTAACCTAATCACTATAGCCTCTTTAAACGGGTAACCCTAAACATTACAACTTTACATTCATGATGTATACAATATCATAGATAGTCCTTATATCAAATAATGGTGATTCATAAAAAGCCCACAAATTCTTTTTCCATATTACCAACCAGTGTAAAATTAGGAAAAGAAAAAACAATAAAAATGATAATACACCATTGCTCTGAAAACAAGAAACAACGATTTATTTTTTATTTTTTTAGTCTTCCCAGAGTGCACAAGTTATTAAAAAAAAAAACGAAGCACTTAAAAATAAATAAAAATATAGAGAAATACAAAGTTATGTCTCCTCTAGAGAAAGGAAAAAATATATCCTTGAACTAAACATCTTTCTCTCTAAATACTAGAAAAAAATGTGTCATTCTAAAAATGAAAAGGAATATGTTCTATAGGGACTGCAAATCTTGTACCCAAATTTGAATATAAGAAAAAACAAAAAAAACACAATATATACAACCTCCCAAAATATGTCAAATTATAATAAGTGCATAAAGTTTGTAGATGGCAGAGTTGTAGAAACCTTTATCAATAATTGCTTTTCATTCTCCCCAATAGTGCCTAACACAAAAGGTCAGGCGACCACTTTTTCCACATACTTATAAAGAATGTCAAACCAAAACTTGCATGACCCTGTGATGGCCATCACAATATTTCACACACAATCTATATTTAGATACGTCAAAACAACCAAAAAAAAGAAGCACAAAGAACAACTCCATACTCAAACACAAATATTGTTGATATTGATAGCCACAACTCTCCATCTAACCGTACTACCAACCTAACCATTAATTGTTGGTAGTTGGACTACATACAAATGCAATTGCAAGTATGTTATATCAATAAACTGCCACTGGTAAATCACTCCACCAATTATCATCACATGGATTTTCAATACTTTTATTTGGCTATGTTTCTTTAATCACTTTTACATTAATTTTGCATTATTAAAATCCCATGACAACTCTTCGGTTGACCTCTAGTGGACGATGTTAGGGATCAAAATCAACAATTGAGAGAGAAAATTTTGTAGCCCTATCAAATATATGGCTACCATTGGCTAGGAGCTATAGTGACAAGGAGCCTTAGTTTATTTAGGGAATGTCTGTCAACGTAATTAAAAAATATAAGCATATGGCAAGTGGTAACATGAATAACTTATGTTTTACCATTACATATTCACATAAATTTGATTGTAAAAGACTTGTAATGCTTCTCATTTTTAATATGATTTTTAATGCATTTCATTGAAAAAACATTCCTAAATCTTCTCTACAATTATTGTAGAACAAATTTTTCCATCTATATGTGACTAGTAGATTAGTCTTTGGGACAATATTACTATTTGTTAAAGTCTAATAGTTTTGAATTCATGACCTTCTTCACCTAATTCAATCGTTTCTTAACACTTGTGGGATCCTTCTAAACTTAAAAATATTATGGAATTTGAAAAAGTCACAAGTTCGAATCTCGAATGGATAGGGTATATACCTCTCATATTTGAAGTACAATTAGATGCCTCTTACATATTGAGAGTATGAGGCAGTCTCATACATTGTAACCTATCTTACAAAGCTTAAATAAAGCCCCTATATACTCAAATAAAGACTTTTTTTTCGTATGTTCTTGAGTTGCCCTAAATTAACTTAATGGTGAAAAATATGTGATTTTAAAAAGGAGGTCACAAGTTTAAAACTTGCAGGGCGTAAGGTATGTACACCTCGTATTTGAAGCACAATGAGATGTCCCCTGCATATTGGGAATACAAGATGATCTCATGTGTTGTAAGCTATCTTACATACCATAAGCAAATAATCCCATATGTTGTAAGCTACCTTGTAGATCATAACCAAGGCCCTTGATATCACAAACTTTAAAAGGATTTCATTTCCATATATGCTATAAACTAAACTACATGAAGGCCCCTCACATTATAAATTTTAAAAGATTCCATTTTCATTTCTATTTTCATATATACTATAGGCTAAGGTAAGAGTCCCAATGTTGGGGATAACTAATTATTTTTAAAGGACACTCTTAAGAAGTTATATGAGTCTTTTTCCCTATTAATGATCTTATGATTTTTAAATTTTTGTACAATACACATTGTTTAGAAAAAATAGGAGTATTTTATTTAAAAAAATCATCAACCACCCTTCATGAAAATAGCTCGCTCAACATTACAAACCTTAAAAACCCTTATTTTATATTATGTGTTGAATACCATTCACCACTCTTAATAAATTTTATTTCATTAAAATGCTCCATCTCATAAACGTTATTAAAATAAATCATTCATTCATTTCACCAATATTTTAACATATAACGGAAATGGATTGAATGAATGAAGGATTTTAATAACGTCCACGAGGCCGCAACAACCTATGGGACCCATCAGTCGCACTCATCCCCTTCAAAACGGGACATCAGCCACAAAACGTTCCCTAAGTAACCTGAACTTCCTTCTTGAGATCTTCTCTTCTGCTGTGAAATTTGATCACGAGGTTCACCGTATTACCCAACCTTGTCGCTTCAAACATGTTGTCAAGGTTGGCGATTTTGTCAAGGTTGGCGATTTTCAAAGTTTCACCGTAACTATATCGGATGTCATTGTATGCCTCGCACTCCAAGAGGAAGTGTCATTCTGTCTCCACCACGCCTTTGTTGCAAAAGAGGCATATTCTCTCCTCCCACTCCTCTTTAGGAGTTAGCCATCTACCTGTTCACACCTAAGATGATGAGAGCTCATCCTAAGTTGGGCAATCAACATTTTCGCTTTCGACTTAATGTCTGCTCCTATATAGGCTTTTTCTTCAAAATCACATGCGAGGTTGAACTCTTTGAGGTAGTATTCCTTTTTACGGCCCATTTGTTTTGTCCACATGATGCACTTGAATTTTCTTCTCACATATTTTTTTATTTCTTCATTAGTATTTGGGCACTCTTACATGCTAATATCCCACCTCTTTGTCCATTTGTCATTTTGCTTCCTCCATGCGTTCTTTCTTCTAGTTAGTTCTTCCTCCATAATTAGTCTAGGCCACCTGTGCTTCTTCATGTTTTGAATCTTCTTGAGGTAGTTTAGTAACCGTATCATTGCCGATGCCTCTAGAGGGAAGGACCTCATTTCAGCAAGGATCTCATACAGCACCGAATTCTTGACTTTGAGACTACTTATGACGAAGTGTTTCTTTATTCTCTCTATCTGTTTCTATTTTTAATCTGAGATACTGATGCCCCAAATTTCACACCCGTAGAGAATCACTAAGATAACCAACAAACTGAAGAGTGTTCTCTTGGTCTTTCAATCCCATAACTCCGCAATCCTGCACCTATTTTGAAGAGAGTACACCGCTTTCCATCCTCAAATTCTTTTTGCTCTACACGTTTCCAAACTGAGCTTGTGGTGAAAATTAAACCTGAAGTACTTGTACTCCTCGACTATCTCTAACGGGTTGCCTTCAAAGGTAAAGGTATATTGTTTCTTTTTTCTTTTTAGAGAGAAGATCATTTCTTTGGTTTTGCTTGTGTTCACCTGCATTCCAACCTCTTGACAAAAAGTTTCAAGTGCTCTTAAATGTTTCCTCAAGCTGCTAGCTATTCTGGGGATTAAAATGAGGTCATCTGCATAAAGAAGCAGTTTTATAACATACTTATCTAGTTGAATCCCCCCCCCACTATCTTTATATAACAATTCTTCTAATTTATCAATGTACAGTCCAAATAAAGTTGGTGAAAGCGGACAGCGCTGCTTGACGCCTATATTGTTGTCAAAACACTCTGACATTCCATCACTAGTTCTGATTTTAGCCTTTACTTGCTCATATAATCTATGGACAATAGCTCTAAGCTCATCCGAAACCCCCAGCTCCTTTATCCTATTCAAAAGTTTGTCACAAGGGACTGTGTCAAAGGCTTTTTTGAAGTCAACAAAGCAGTAAAAGGCCTTGTCTCCCAGAGTGTTCATATTTTTTCAATCAGGTACCTAAGTGTAGCCCCATGATCAACATTAGAGTGCTTCAGTCTAAATCCAGCTTGGTCCTTAGCTCTTTTTCCTTCTTTTTCTGCCCATCTACTGATTCTGCGCTTTATCATGCTTCTGAAGAGTTTCCCAAGAAAAAGATTAACCATGATAATACGATAATTTGACAAGTATTAGTATCCCCGCTTTTAAAGATAAAAATAACTACACTAATCATCCACTCTTTCGAAAAACCCTCTTAAATAACCCCATTGA
Source organism: Torreya grandis (assembly GCA_037957365.1). Lineage (NCBI taxonomy): Eukaryota > Viridiplantae > Streptophyta > Pinopsida > Cupressales > Taxaceae > Torreya > Torreya grandis. The sequence continues at coordinate 2,477,394 of JARHVA010001683.1, read as the reverse complement.
AAATGTGTTTGATACAAAATACCATTGCTTCAGAGCCCCACTTCAAGTACTCCGCATAGAACCCCTTTAGGATGTCATTGATTTGATTCCCTTTCTTTAACGGAGGAAACCCCTAAATCTATCGAAGCGCCGATTCACCCTTATTTTGACATATATTGGAAATAGATTAATTTGATTTCCTTGTTGTTTACACAGGGAAATTTCGATTCCCAACGACCCTATATCTATCGAAACCTTATCTGCCTTCCTTCTTTTTCCCTGCGTGGCTTCAGGAAAATTTTACTCTGCTGTTTTTAATATATCGGCGATTCCCAACCACTCTGTGCATTTTTCCGACCACAAAACCCTAAAATCTGCAGGTTTAGTGTCAAAATTATCTATCAATAATGGACGGTACAGAGAAATCTGAAAGCAGGGGAAGCACGAGGACTCCGCCATTACTGCCACTCACGCCGGAAATGCTTTACAAAGAAAAAGACGACAAGTCTAAAGCAGATGAACGCGATCGCCACAACAGGGAGCTCAAAGCCGGTCTCCATCCTTTACAGGTTTCTTTGTTTAAATTCTTACCCATTCTGCAACTGCAAGGGTTTCAAACCGACGACTTAATAAATACAAAGACCATGTGTCTGGCTGTTGAATGTACCTGCAGTTAAAGACAGTGATGATAGGCTAAATTAATCTTATGACTAAGTTTTTTCCCCCTAATTAGAGCCAAGAAACCCTCTTTTAAAGACATGTTGTTTTGCTTGTAAATGTAAAATCCAAATCTTCACATAAAATGAAAATTCCCGCCAAAGAGTCCAAATCAGGGTTTTGTTTGCGACGCACATAGGTTTTTTATGCTATATGCAAAAACCGCCGGCTGGTAGTTATGCACGGCCCAGTATGGTAGGGTTAGCAACCCTGAGAGGCATAAAAGATGAAACAATAATAGTAGCCGTGATTTGGCAAAAATAGTTAAAAATTGATAGTCTGGATTCTGTAAAAATAGGCCAAAATCTCCTATTTCAAGGCATCGTCAATGCCATCAAAAGTAGCAGTTCACTAAAAGTGTTATTTTGATTTTCAAGGTACCAGAGAAAATAAGGTACTTTCATTAAATTTATAATTTATTTAAGCCTCTCTCAAGGGGAGGATTAACACTTGTATTGCCATAGAGTATGCTACTCGCCCCAAGGTAATTGAATAGCAGTTATCTTATTTCCATTGAAAAGAAAGCAAAGAAATGGAATTCAGTCGACCGGGTCGAGCCTCCTTTCCTGTCAGTAAATTGATGATGTTGTGAATGTGGTCCCCAACAGATGGATTAGGAAACTGGTTCTTAGTGGATAAATGTCCAACAGCTGAATATTCATCCGCAGATGATCAGGTGGGCTCTTGCTCAATGGATCCAGCGGACTCACTCGCAACCATGTCAAGTGATTTTTAGTTTTTTTATATGAGTAAATTATTTCTATAGTTTCTCTCCAATTCCCGTCGAGCCTCCTTTCCTTTCAGTAAATTCGCGAGGTTGTGAATGTGGTCCCCAACAGATGGATCAGGAAACTTGTTCTCAATGGATGGATGTCCAACAGCTGAATATTCCTCCACAAATGATCAGGCGGGCTCTTGCTCAACAGATCCAGCGGACTCTCTCACAACCATGTCAAGCGATTTTTAATTTTTTTATATGAGTAAATTATTTTTAAAATTTCTCTCCAATTTGAGGTGATTGGCTCCAAACTTTGCCTTATGTAAAATGAGTCACCCTCTGGATCTGAACTCTGTATGGCCACTTTGCATACTGAAGAAATTTCAATAAATTTTCTCCATAGCTCCAGCCGGTGCATTGTTGTAGCAAATACACATACCCACCATAGAGGATTACACTATGAAGCTTAGGATACAGTTCATGTTAAAAGTCTCTTCTGAATGGTATCTATTCTTTCAAAATTTGCCTGGGACTTTTTCTCAGCTTTGTTCAGTTTTTACCCATATCGTGTTAAATACTTTAACACAAAATTTGCCTGGGTCTTCTACTCAAGTTTGTCTGGTTCTCCTCATGTTATCACAATCACTCTTTAAGTTTTAACACTAGGAGCATGTTCAGCAGGGCTTGAACCATGTCTCTTGCTGTTGAATATAAACAATGTTTTGATTTTCTGTCACATAAAGCTAGTTGCCACATTTTATTAACTGGCTCGGTATCCACTGCCTTGCATACTCATCAGGAGAAAAAACAAATGGTGAGAAATTGCAAGAAATTCTCCAAACTGAGAGCTTTTGCCATTTTGGGCTGGGCGACTAATTTGATGCTAACTCGCCTGGCAAGTTTGTGCAGAAACTTGTGAGTCAGCAGAATTTTTTTTTTTTTTTTTAATTTTTCAAAAAAATGTTTTGGCCTAAAACTAATGAAAAATATACCTGTGCATTCTCTACATTCATTTTTTACGTGTTTAACAGTATTTGGAATGTTATTTAAGTTTATTTTATAAATTTACATTTTCTTAATTGGCTGAGTTTTGCCAACTTGTTAGTCCGAGTCAAAATTCTGGGCTTCCAAGTTTTTTCCAAGTCCTAGTTTTTGAACTATGGGACGTGGGATTATATGAATAAGGGTATGGCTATAAGACATTTAATTATAGTTACCAGGAGATACAGGTATATGTACAAGGACTGGGTCCTTGTTGACGTACCTGAGTTTCTTGGTGATGATGTTACAGTGCCACCATGTTTTTGCCCTGATTATGGCCGAACAACACTGGTTATGGCAGCTGAGGGCCTTTGTCCCTGCAAATAACCAAATAACATTTTTTAGTTTTTCAGGTGGGATTCTCTTTGATGGGCTCTAAATTGTGGCTTTTATAAAATGACCTATTGCATTGAATCTCTGTCACACCACTTGGCATTTTGAAGAACTTTCAGCGTTTTTTTCCTCCATAGTTTCAGCCATCAGGTGGTGCATTTCTTTTGTTTGATAAATTGATAAACACTTATGTCCTCTATGGAGGAATGTATTATCAAGGTTAGGACTTAGAATATCGTTGATTTTGGAAGCCTAATCTGATGGATATTTATTCTATCATAAGCACCCATCCTCATAAGGTTTTTAGCCCCGCATTATTACAGCCACTTTAACTCTCGGAGCATTTTTGGTGAGAGTTGAATGCAGGTCACTGTCATCGCAATCTATCTTCCTTAACAGTATACCATGGCCTGCCAAAATTCAGCTAGTGTGCAATAAGAGGATACTTAGCCCCAAAACTTTAAATTTTACATTTGGTTCTATGATTTGTTTTAGTAATTTACATTTATCTTCCTCACGTACCGATGCATTTTTTATGAATTTCTGTGCTTATAAGTTTCTGTCTCTTTTTAAGGCTTTTGTATGTTGAACCCGTGGTCAATCAATTTTTTTAATAAGTCGAAACATTTCAAAAATGATGTTTTTATTTCTGCAACAAATTCACTGATTAGACATTAAAATAAAAAGACAAACACACATCTATCGGCAAACATACTTATAATAGGTTTCTAATCATCAATGTGAGGGTATTTGTAGAATAATAGAATTAATGCCTGTCATCATGTTTTAGTTAGGTGCTTATGAAGCATAATCATGGAACTTGATCTTAACAAGATGAAGAGTAATGGAGGGGCAAGATGATCAGGATATTGCAAAGGGGATCAGCATAGGAAACCCAGGCTTAGGGTTCAATGTCCAAAGTGGAGGTTTTCCTTGGGAGGAAGGTGCGCCAAAAGATCTTAGGAGAGGGATGGAGTGCATCAAAGAGGTCATTTCATCTAGATGCAAGAAACTAATGACCCTATGACAAAACGAAGCCTTTGGTGCATAGATTTACCTAACTTTAGATCAACGCTTCATAGGCATGAGCCGTGAGGATGAGATGATGGGTCATGTAGAGTGACATGAAACGTCAGACTTAAAATTACCTATGCGTTCTAACCCAGAAGACTCTCACAAGAGGATGAGATGATTTAGAACGATGATCTATTTGGAGAAAGGAGTCAAGGGCAATCTCCCAAAGGATATGGGATAAAACTCAATACTTGGCCATGATGGTAGAGAGGGAAAAGTAGGCGGACATTAGCTGGAAAAAGCAGGCATGATAATTAATGGCGAAGACCCTCCTTTTGGCATGGTTTGAAAAAGCACACAAATTTCAGGAAAACAGATAAACTCCACAAAAACCAGAAAACTAACCAGAAACCAGAAGTGGTTTGAGAATTCAAAATTATGTAGAATGCTCCAAAAAATTTCCTGTATAGGCCATGATTTTAATCTTTAATATACTTTTTAAACCTGCATCTGTGTGCAGAGAAGCACACATTCCAGAGAAACATGTGCACGAATTTAAAGGAAAATGCCTACGATACCTTAGAGAGGGACAGAGGTTAAGGGAACAGATGATCAAAATTGAATGCATATGGTGAATGCCCAGACTGATGGAAACACCCATATTTTTATACGAGACTTGAAATGTTTTATTCCTGTGTTTATCTTGTATTTGCTATTTCCTTTTTGAATTCGACCAAGAAATTTTTTAGATGAATCTGGACAATTCCAGGCATTTATATGGACAAACATGGCATGCAGGTTTTTGCAGTTTCCATGGTGTCTAGGTTTATTTGGTGTCATAGAATGCACCTCCTTTAGGGCAACAAAAACAGTTGACTTGGTACTTCATTTCATGGTTTGTTAGTGGAAAATTTTTGAGCAAAAAATGATCCCATTTACACATCTTGTATAATGAATATATTATATAATGAATTTAGTAACAACAAAGTCTTAGATAAATTGTTATTAGGTGTAGGAACTATAACATACATGATTTATTATATCAACATGTATGATAGAAACACAGACTGAAAAATAAATTCAGTGATGCCCATGTAAATGGCTAATTATTTTATAGAGCATATTTTGAATTGTGAAAACTTAAAACTTAAAAAACCATGTTAATAAACTCATGGAGGATTGCGTTACTACTATTCCCATTTTATTATTTTTAAAAATTTGTGCTTAGGGGCACATTCTTTACATGCAGCTCAAGGGACATCTGATGACATTTGGAGATTCTTTATGCATCACCATGGTGAACATCCCTTGATTTACCAGAGCTCTTTGCAGGCATTTGAGACCTCCCCAACAGAGGGATGTGTTCTCCTGCAACATTGCTTTCAACTAAAAGTTGATTCTGCATGTAATCATAATACGTTCTCCTGTAACACTGCTTAACCAAAAGTTGATTCTGCATGTAATCACATTGCATTCTCCTGCAACACTGCTTAACTAAAATTTGATTCTGCATGCAATCATAATTTAATATTCTCATGAGTCTGATCCTACAGTTAGTTCATCCATCATATATGTGTCCACCACAGATATAAAGTCTGTCTTAGCATTATGTTATGCATTGTGAAGTCTCTCAGAAAGAATCTTGTCTCTTTCTTGGGAAACTCCATCCATGGATGTCAATTGAAATAATTAAGAGTGTGGAAGTGAGCAAAACATTTTCGCAAACGAAAGCTAGTTTGTTCAATCTTTACAGGTTCTCAATGTACACTCTCTTGTAGAAATTATTGAAACAATTTTTGACAAGTATTGGCAAAGTATTTATTTTTTGTCTTCTTGAAAACAAATAGTTATGTGCTAGAAGACTAAAAGTAGACTTAAAGAATGTATTTCTCATTTTTTCCACTAGTTACCCCTTCAAATAAATTGTCGACTGTAGATAGTGAAGATTCAAAGTTTTCTGGGGTAAATGAATATCCTGCTTTTCCCCAGGTTAGAGTTGCATTTCAAATTTGGCACATCGGGAGATGAGGATAACATGTTTGCGAATATGACATGCTTTGCTTTACATCTAATTCTTTGTTTTCATTTTGTCTTATGTTGCATGTAATTTACTTTGAATATTGCCATTTTCGTATTCTTTCAGCATCGCTTTTCTTTTTGGTACCTTCGTCGACAACCTGGAGCTAGATCACAAGCATCATATGAGGAAAATATGAAAAAAATTGTGGAATTTAGTACTGTAAGTATTTTTCCGTTCACCCATTGAGTTAATGGATGTTGTTGGCTGTTTCCTGTGTACCTTGTTTCATGTTTGTAAGCCATTTTCTAAAGATGGAAATGAAAAATAACAGGTGGAAGAATTTTGGGTTTGCTATTGCCATTTTGCTCGGGTTTCTTCTATGCCAAACCCAACGAATTTGCACCTTTTCAAGGAGGGTGTTCGGCCTTTATGGGAGGTACTGTTATTTAAAAATTTATGTTGAGCTTAAATTATCAATTTCCTTTTATTCCTTGTTCAATTAACTTTCTCTTTAGAAAGGACAACTTCATCTTCCTTTAATAAATAGATATGTAAGTGTCTGAGGGGATACATATGCAGGCATATCCCATTATTTATGGATTTTTGCAAATTTTCTAAAAGCTTCTTTAAGAATCTAAGATCAATTCTTAAACAAGAAAGTGATTTATATTTGTGGTTCAGGATCCAGCAAATCGCAATGGTGGGAAGTGGATAATCCGTCTCAAGAAGATTGTCTCAGGCAGATATTGGGAGGAACTGGTGAGAACAACGTTTTGTTATCCTTTTACTGATTTCAGCATATCCCAAGATGCATTTTTTTCAAAAATGAAAACAGTTTTCAGGTTTGGGTTTTAATTTCATTCCGTGTTTCAAAAACTTCATTGTCAGCCTTCTAAAATATTTGAAGAACTTACTTATATAGAACTTACTTGTATCTATGAAAATACAAGTGACAGAATCACCGAGAACTAGATGCTATCTGTGCTTTTGAAACATGCAAGCACTTCCGCTGATGATTGTGCCATAGGTCTAATGTTGTAGGACTTCTTATGAGCTTTAGAAGTTAGTGATTTTGCAAACAAGTAATAAAAGAAAATCTAGGCTATGGATAAAGAAGTCAGGTATTAAAAAATCCCATGTTCACAATTGTCAGTGTGGATATATGCATGCAGCATAACTCTCTTATGCTTTATATGATTGCCGATCAGATAGAGAGTAGAACGGAATCAACTTTGACGAATGTACATGTTAAGTAAATTATACACTGTGACAGAGAAGTAAATGCATATTTGTACAAGGGTAAGCATCATGTTTACAAATTAAAAAGTAAAAAAATGAAACCTTAGATTCTACAAAAATTTTGAGTTGGTTTCAAGGTAATCTGCCTCAAGGGATACAAATGAATTGAACGATATGCGCTAGTACCACATTTTTCCTGTCCAGAACTATACAGATAGAATTTAAAAGATGTGCGGGTTTTTGAGAAGTCGAATTTAAGTATAATTGATCATTCACAAATTTTTTATAAGCTCAAATCCGCAGATGGACAGTTTTTCTGTTTAAGTTTTATTTGACCAAATGGGGTCCGAAACGATGGATTGGCGTTTCTTCTTATGACTGATGTTTTTTGTTTAATTGTCTTGAAAACTAAACAACCTTAGCATGCATTAGTTTCCAAAATTTTGCCAGCAAAACCATCAATGGTCTTTTCAAATACAACTTTTGTTGAGATATAAGGTTTTTCCTCCTTTTTCATAAGGAAAATATCCTCTTTATGCATTGTGTATTGGCACTTTCAGCATGCATGGGCACATTCATCTTTTCACGGGTTGCCTGAAAGAATACTAAAATAATTATTGCTCCTCTGAATATGCCCTCATTGCCATATGAGGGCTCTCAAGCATGAATAAATTAAAGTTAAAGGTGAGATGTCAAATGGAAATGGCATTTTGCTTGTATATCTAGCTTTTTTCCTGGGTTATTGTTCCAGGCACAGTTTGAGGAGAAGGTGTTGAAGTAAATATCCCAAATAGCACAGTTTTTTTATTGGTTGCGCACAAGGCAGTCCACATTGTACACTTTGACATTAAATCCTCTAGCTATTTTGGACATTATTTTGGATATGTTGTAAATTAATGGCCAGAGCTTGGGATGTACAACAAGTTTATTCTTTGTTGTACAGGTGGGTGCGGGGAATCTGCCTAATTGTAAAAGATAAAACACTTTGTCAGACTCATTAAGGAGTTGCTACCGAGGGATAATAATTTATTAATTTGTTTAAATTTGTAGGTTTAGAAAAGCCATGAGAATTTAAGTACAACCTGTTCAAATCTCAACACCCACTGATTAATTCTTGCAAGACAAAGGTCTGCTTTGTTTAATAAGGTCTATAATGGAGTTTTTGAATTTTTGTTTTAGAAGACCTGCTGAGATTTGGGAAAACTTTCAAATTTTATTAAGGCTTGCAAGTCCTCAAAGAGAGATGCACGGTGATGGATGTGGATAATGCCTTACAATCAAAATTAGGTACCATGATTTGGTAAAATGAGATAGCATCTGGCATTAGCTTGCACAAACAGACAAATATGAGAATTGAAGTGTAAATTGTTCAGATATCATTTTATACTCAATAAATGCTCACATAAATAGTCTGTTTGAGTGTTTTTATTTTGATCATTTTGAAATTTCAATTTACATCTTTGGAAGATTATAGATGGGTCTTTGAGGCAACTACATTTTTGTTTGCGAACAATCTGGATAGCCAATACACTGGATTTTGGCCCCTTGTCCTTCATGAGTTTAATTTTGTCGGGACATCAAGTGACAATTTTGGAGATGCATGTGGGGGTGGTGTATCATGTATCGATAAATCCAAGGTAGGTGCCTCGAGATTGATATCTCTTGGTATTTTTTAGATAAATGTATTTAAGATATCCGTACTAGTGTAGAAGGTTCAAAGAGACATAAGTTGCCAACATTTACGAGTGAATGTGACTTGATAGAGATGCATGTGGGGGTGGTGTATCATGGACCGATAAATCCAAGGTAGGTGCCTCGAGATTGATATCTCTTGGTATTTTTTAGATAAAGGTATTTAAGATATCTGTACTAGTGTAGAAGGCTCAAAGAGACGTAAGTTGTCAACATTTACGAGTGAACGTGACTTGATACATGGAGTTAGGTCAAATTGGAAAGCATAGCGTTTATTGGTTGAAGAATCTCAAATGGACTGCACCTAAGTGGTTCTAGCTTCTTATCTTTACCGCTTAAATAAAACTACAACCTGTCCCTAACTTGAATTTGTGCTCCACTCTATACTGATCATGCCTAGCTTTATATGTAGTTCGAGACTCCTTCAATGTCTATTGCATCAGGAGATTAGTTTGCCTTATCTTATCAACGAGTTTCTCAGCTTTTTGTATTTTATGAATCAACTCCTTGTTTCCTTTTTGGCTGTCACATCACAACATCAAAAGGACTAAGAGGTACGCAACCAAAACATGTTTTAAAAGGAGATCTATTAGCGGAAGTAGGAACTTATTTGTTTTACTAGTGCTGAATATATACCAAATTTTCATCACACTTATTTTCATTGAGAAGCAGCTTATTCTCATTCAAAAATTGCAGAACTTGTCTCAAATGCATTAGATGCGCATCACAAGTTTTGTTAAATTTCAATATGTCATCTAAATATACAATGACACAAGAATTTGTGAATAATTTCAATACTTCATTCACCAACCTCATGAAAATAGTAGGAGCATTATATAAACGAAAAGGAAGTACAAGCCATAAATGCAAACCTTACCTTGTTTTGATTTTTTTTTTTTCCCATACAACCTACTCCTTTATTCTCTCTTGATGATACGTGGGTTTCAAATCCATCTTTGTGAAATACTTAGCATGCTGAAGTTGGTCCAACAATTCATCAATCCATAAAAAAGGTACGAATTTCTGATGGTTATCTTATTCAAGGCCTTATAATAAACATACTTTCAATGAGCCATCTTTTTTAGGCACAATATGGTAGGAGAGCCACATGCAATGGTGCTAGGATGGATTACTCATTGATCTACCAAAGATTTAAGTTTCTTTTTTATCTCATTTGCCTCCCTTAGTGATTGTCGATGGAGACCAATGTTAGAAAGAGGACAATTTGGTAGAAATTGGGTCTCATGTTCTAATGTTTTCTCGTGTTGCATCCTTTGGGCTCTTGGAAAATTTCCTTGAAATTTTGCAGCAACTCTTGTATTTTTCTTTGTTCATCTTGTGTATCTCCCAAAAGAAGCAAAACAAACTCCCTTTAAACATTAATAAACTTTTGCATGGTTGACACTTACCAAAGAGAGTCTTTAATTATCTTTAGATGCATTGAGGATGGACGTTACCCCATCTTTGATCAGTCGGTACTTATTAGTTCTTCTCATAAAGATGGCATCTCTCACATACACATATGGGCTGCCAAATACTACACAACAAACATCAAGAGGAACAATATCTACAACAACCTCGTCAATGAAATGTTTATTTATCCTATTCTATTCTTTTTCTCACCCAACCCTATGAGTAAAGATGAGGATGATCATATATAACCAACCCAGATTCTCTGCCAATTCTATATAAATCAAAATTTCTTGCCTACAAGAGTAAAAAAAACATCAACTTTTGTCTTCTTTATTTAAATCTTAATATGAAAATTTCTTGCCTACAAGAGTAAAAAAAAGCATCAACTTTTGTCTTCTTTATTTAAATCTTGATATGAAATTTTTTGGTTAGTACACCTTTATCAATTTTTTCTTTGCTACTACTCAAACCTACCCTTTTCCCCTTGGATGTAAGTGCAAGCAATCTTCTTATCCACATTGGAGCTGCTCCCTATTTCCTTCCCTTCAAAGGAAGTCACAGCCTTGTTCTTGCATTCCTAGGATGAAATTCTGAATGTAGCTTCCAACATTTCTCTTCTGTATGGCCATTCACATTACAATGCCCACAAGAGTTCTTAGTATCCTTCTTTGCAAAAGTAGTAGTATCCTTATGGCTTGGACCACCTTGCTGATGGTTAATGGGATTGAGAGCATGCCTTATCTATATCTATAGGCTTGGCGAGCAACACGACCCTCTTTAGATGATTGAGGTCCTCCAATGTACTTCCAAGTATCATAGTCTTGCACTTCTTTCTCTGTTTGGACATTCCTCTTTGTGAACTCACCTGTATATTCATGCACGCTTTGACCTTGTCTTTGCCAAAAGTATTGTCTATTAGTAGAATGCTCCTCTCATAACAAATATGATGAAATTGCTTTCTTAATCAGCTTCTTAAATTTATCCCATCTAAAAATTGATGGTAATTTCTTCAAAGTCAAAGAATGAGCTTAACTTCCATACCAAGTGAGTGCATGCCTGGTGAATTTCAATCTTGCAAAGGAAATATGTTATTCCTTACTAATATTATGCAAACTAAAATATACCTTTAAGTTGGGCTAACCAATGGTGAAGTTTTTTAGTGTTTACATCACCTTCATATGGCCGAACTGTTATCTTGGTCTTCACCTTGAATAGAGGTTAAGTGGGATGTGTTTGGATGATATGGGTCTGCTTCTTTTCATGGGCTTGTGGCTTCTCTCTGCACACATCTTTATTTGCCTTAGGATGCTCCATGGAGCCTCCTAGCTTTCCCACAGGAGCCTTCATGATCTTCCTATCAAGGTTTAGAAGCGTATTTGCTTAAATGAAGCTTCCAAGAACATTGTGGGACCTATGCAGCACTATGACAATGCTCTCCTATGTTTGCCTTCCTCTGCATCTTGCTTTTAAAACTCACCCTACTAGTCTACTTAGTTTTTCATACATACCACAAATCCAAAATTTGCCAAAATATCTAATACATACTCCTAATGGGTATATGTATCCAATTACATGAGCAAATGACTCAAACAAGGATCCCAAATGATGGAAGAGCTTGAAAAGATGGAATTCCAAACGTTTGATCTTCCTTGGAACCACAAGTCTGTTGTTTTGTCTTATGTGGGATGGCTTTGAATGAGTACGAATCAATGTTACCAGGAGATGTGTTTCTCGGGACTTGAGATTCATCTTAGAGATGGAGACACTTCTTTGGTACTGGAGACCAGTACCAAGACGTCTCCCGATGCCCAGAGATTTTGTTTCAAGTTTTCCTGTCTCTTGTACAAACTTGAGTTGCAGTCTCCACTCAAAAAATGGAAAAGAAAATGAAAAAAATGATTAAAAATAGGTCATAGTGGCCCCTATCACTACTACGTAACCCTAATTGACTATACCCAATGCCCTATTCTCGTTTATGTGCTTTAATTTTTTTTATTCTTTTATGCATTCTGCCTTTTAAAGTTGTTTACACATGTTATACTAACATTTTTATTCCAACTTTTATTTTTATTTAAATATACATTTTTTTATTTCTGGTGTCTCTCAGTAGCCGTCTCCTATTGTTTTGAATGATTGTTTACTGGTTCATTTGTCTCCTGTACCTTACTCTTCGTAACTATGGTACAAACCAAACTGCACAGCTCTGTTTTGTACAGGATGGTTTTGGCTATGCCCGAACCTGTTTGACGTGTTTGGCTGCAGCCGAACCCATCAAGGATAACTGGTTTCCAACTGCCTGTGGGTCCCAGAATGTCTGGATTGCCCTTTAGCTTAACTGCCCCCGCTACTCTGTCCTTGCACTGACCTACAACTCTCTTTAGCTGAATTATTTCTTGCAAGAGAGAGAGTGTATTAATTACTTCACTTAGTCATACAATTGTGAAGTTCACTGTACTTGAACTGAATCACATCATAGTTATGATCCAATTTGGATCACAGTGCTATCTAGATAAATGTTTTGAAAATAAATGAATACCTGTGCAAGTTTTCTTGAAAACCCGATTCCCATTATTGTTTGCTTGTCAATCCACTTGATTGTCTGTCAATGGATGCTTCTCATTTGGTTGTCCTTTTTCCATTACTGCTTAGCAGCTGATTTTATTGGCCTGTACACTAGAATTTGAAGTGCATGATACAATATCCAACTAGGAGGGAAGGGATAATGACAGTTGAAGAGGGATTAAGCCCTACCATGAAACTCAGTTGTAGTGAACAACCAACTCTTTCTTAATGTTCACTGAACCTGTGACGACAGGCTGTGGTACCTTCAAGGGATGGCACAATGTATGCATAGTTTCATTGGATCTTTTTTTAATTTTTTGGAAGGACACAGGTGTGGACTTTTGCTTTTGCTTTGGTTTGTGTTGCCTTGGTTTGCAAATAAAGTATTGCCGATAACTTTAAACTTTTAAGGTATACACATTGTGAATGAAAATTCGAAAATGGTGATTTGTAGAGTTCAACTTTGAATTTTTATTGCTGCTGATGGATTCACACAACATCAAGAGTCAGGCAATTTGTATGCTCTCAAGAATCAATACGTTCTTCATAAGCTTAGGTATTCAAACTGTGACTGAAAAGATTGGTGCTTTACAGTTACAATTTCAAGCTTTTATCACTGCTAATAAATTTGCATGACATGAGGACTTGGTTAGAAGCATTTTGTATGCTCCTAAGAATCATTTCCATGTTCTTGACAGCAAATATGGCTTTGCTACCTAATATTTACAAGCAAAACTGCAGTAAGTGGGGTTTTCGGTATTGGTCAGAGTCTCAGACACTTCTACACTTGTAAGAGTTCTTGGTTTTGTGGACGCTTTCCTGCTTCTCCTGCCTATTGCAATGGTGGATGCCGAAAAGACAGATCTTCTCATGCAATTTGAAATTTGCTCTTGCTGGATTTGTATTATCGTTATCAATGTTTACAAGTCTAGTATCTGGTTATATTAACTATTTTGCATGGTGTTTTGTGTTGCAAAGCAGTTTGCCTTAAATAACTACAAATATTTTTGACCTAGCAAGATAATAAAGACGTTTTCATAGTTTCAGATATAGAGTTAAAGAGGGAAAGAACATTGAAAATGAGAAAAGAATACAAGTGAGAACAATCAATGATAAGGCCACAGTTGTTTTTAGTTACAAGTAAGAACTATCAACGATGAGTCTCCTGAATTATTTTAAGTTGCAACAATGTTGATGACCTGCAACATGGGCAGTGGAAACAGTAAACCACTAGTACATGCATGCCTGTTGCTATTATCTATGCAGCTCATATATTTCTAATTTATCTCTTATGTTCATGGGCATGGAATCCTTACATTTTTACAAATTTCAGGTGCTCGCACTGGTCGGAGATCAATTGGATTATGGTGATAATGTTTGTGGTATTGTATTAAGTGTCCGGTTTGGAGAGGACATTCTGAGTGTTTGGAATAGGAATGCTTCTGATTCACAGGTGAGTAAGATAAAACTGAATATTATTAATACAGTTTGGATCTGTTTGCTGTGTTTAATATTTTTTTTTGGAAATAGTATTATATTACGTGAAGCTGCTTATAAATGCTTTACCAGATTGATTGTTGGATAGTTTGCCTCGTGCTTGGATGATATGTGCCTAATTATTTGATATTATGCGTCTCATAGATACTGCAATATACACGATTGGCTTTTGTGTGGTCATGCTTATTTAGTTCTATGTTTGGATTTGATGAACAGGCAGTGATGGCTTTAAGAGATTCCATCAAGAAACATCTTCAACTTCCTCCAAGCTACCTGATGGAATATAAGCCACATGATGCAGCTCTACGGGATAACTCGTCATACAGAAACACATGGTTGAGGGGATGATTCTAGACTGCTTCTAGACAGTGTGTTATATTTTCTAAGCACAGCAATTATGAGAATTTCAGCAGATTAAATGTCAAGGAATCAACATGTTGTGGTGGTTCACGATTGGCTTTTGTGTGGTCATGCTTATTTAGTTCTATGTTTGGATTTGATGAACAGGCAGTGATGGCTTTAAGAGATTCCATCAAGAAACATCTTCAACTTCCTCCAAGCTACCTGATGGAATATAAGCCACATGATGCAGCTCTACGGGATAACTCGTCATACAGAAACACATGGTTGAGGGGATGATTCTAGACTGCTTCTAGACAGTGTGTTATATTTTCTAAGCACAGCAATTATGAGAATTTCAGCAGATTAAATGTCAAGGAATCAACATGTTGTGGTGGTTCATCGAATAATCCTTCTTAGATCTGCATGTTGTTGGGAAATATTTTACAGCAGCTTGCTCTGCTTCTCCTTGATGTCATCAGTGGAATTCTTTTCTGCAGCTTATTTTTTACTCTGGATCACTCTGCTGCAGTATCCTATTTTTAACTTTTTTACGTTTCTTGGTTTCTATTGACTGATGTAGCACAATAGGTTATTTTTCTTAGAGAAAAAACTTGATTCAAGTTCGGGAAATCAGGAATGTAAGCTAATAATGATGGAAGTCATTATACAAAATTTCTGCTTGTATGACCACATCTTGCAATGTCTAACATGATTTCTTGGAAGCCCTTGAATCAGGGCTTAGATAACCAACAATGTAAGCTTAAATTGGAAGTCATTATACAGAAATGCTGCTGCTTTGATCAGAGAGTGTAATTTGCAACTCCAATGTTTTTTTTTACATCTTTTGGTAGATGCTTTGAAATTCCAACATACAGATTGTACGAATTAAAAGGAAGCCATTGTTCTTTCAACTTGATTTTATCACAGGACCGTGGGGTTGTGGCATGCAGTAAGTTGGAGCACTTACTACCATGATGGCCCAAGTTCGTGTGATAATGCAGTCTCAGACAAAGTTGCGAATGTCTTCTATATTATGTGTTGCACAATGACCTTCCGTATTTAGTTATTTACTAGTGATTGCATTATTCAAACTCAAAGGTTAAGCAATTATTTCCGTAGCATTAAAGTTATAATATTTTAGAAATTTGTTACTTATGTGATTTGAAATGGATTTGGCGCTTATCAAGCTTTATCGTAGGGGGGTTGCCTCGTTTGATTAAATAGCGTAACTATCCATGGACCTATAAGGCTTCATTTTACAGTGAGCGATGGTCCTGCAAGGAGTTGGGGTTGCCCTGATTGATTAAGAAGTTCATCTTGCTATGGACCCATAATGCTTCATATTAATATCAAGCGACGGTCTTTCTGAGACAAGCCTTTTGACCTTTCCATACATCATTTTATTTTGCACAAAGGCAGTAGCCTGTATCCTATGATAGCACCCTCAAAACTTACATATAAAACTCATATTCTCTTCAATTTTGGAAATTGAACAAGACGATTGAAAACAGAATACCATGGTGAAAACATGAAACCATATGATGGTTGAATGCATACGATTAAGAACTCTGCTGACCACCAAGAAAAAACCCAGTATCGGATCTCCATGTGGTACTTTAATGTAATATAATTGTTGGTACACATGCTATAAATGAATGAACTATTGCAGTAGCTGTGGTTATTAAAGTAAAATCTCCAGAAAATACAATAAAATAAAAACCTAGCGCCCATGGCTTCTTTGTTATGAGTGGTGGTGGATAAAACAAGGTGGAAGGTTTTATATTTATCGAAGTCGTATTACTTTCTAAGCTTTGGAACTTTGTCGTTAAACAAGATAAAAATAAAATTGCGTTCTGGATTTACAAAATCCATGTCTTTTGTATCAAAATTATAGTTACAAGGAGTTTTTGAAATTGTCCATGTTTACTACTTTTCGTGTTGGGTTTTGTTAGTTGTCACCAATGTTCTAGTAATTAATTTAGGGATTTTCTCAACGCCATTCGTAGTGGCTCAAAAGGCTCTTGAAAAGTATATTGACATATTCCTTGCCTTGCACAAAGATGTGTCATGGACATCATTGGCATTTATGGGTAAGGTATATTCACAATGGGCGTTGATTGTCCAAGCTTTAGAAGAATTTGAAGTCTACAAAATGTTGTGGGTGTAGCCTAGTGTTTTGTATGGTAAAAGAAGTTGATAAGATCCTTCATTACCTTGTTATCACGACCACTCTTATCAAGGCTCAGGGCACTAAAGATACTTTGTGGAGGAAAGCTTTTGAAAAGCTTGGGAAACAATTAAGCTCCAAATTTGCGGCGGTCTCTAGTGCTTATGGTTGAAAATGATGCACAATCATGCATTGGGACGCGTACGACTGACAATGATGTTGAATTCACATTAAAGGTGTTTGAAATCTATTTCAAATAAAATGGGATCAAACATCATCTCACAATCCTTTACATTGCTAAAAACAATGGAGTAGTATAGCGGATGAATTAAACTATGATGAAGATGGTTAGAGAAATATTGTTTTTCAAAAGATTTAATTTGCATTTCTAGGCCAGAGCAACTGAAACAAAAGCCTATCTCCACAACAGATAACCATTAGTACCCTTCAAATGAAGACTTCATTTGAAATTTGGTGTGGTTATCTTCTTTTAGTATGACATCTTCGGGTTCTCAGATTCACATGCACATTGTTTCTCGAGGAGAAAAGGAATAAGTTGGACCACATGAGTAAAATATGCATTATTTTGGGATACTCAGAATCTCAAAGGCATACAAACTATATGATGGGAACAACAAGAATTTTATTGTTGCAAAAGATGTCTTTTATGAAAATGTAAAGGATATAAAAATCATAAGTCGATAATTGAATCGACTTAAAAAATATGCTAAATTTGATGTTTTCAATAAAATTGATATGGAGGTTCCAAACAATGAAGGGGAGACATGTAATTATGAAACAATTAAATCTCTATTGATTCTTGTAATTAAAATACATGGTACAACTTGATATCCACTGCCTACAACCAAACAAAAAAAGACCCTAGTAGGCTTGAAGGGTCATACCAATTTTCAACCAAAAAACATTGAGATGACACTTCTCCTTAGGCGGAGGTACCTTGCAAGGCCATATAATTACCAACCACCCTTGACTAGTATATCCCCTATGTCAAATCCTACTTGGCTTCTATACTTGTCTCTCATTCTTTATATGGACCTTTAGTTGACACCTCTAACTATTCTAGTTGTGGAGATATCACATCTACATCAAGTGTTGTTAAATGTATCTAGGCGATATTGATATTAACATTAATATTTTTTATACATAAACAAACAATCCTTCTTATGTCCCTTTATTTTTGTTGCCCTTTTAGTTGTTTCTTAAATCTTTTTTTAAATTGTTTTTTTGAAACTCTTAATTGCTTTTCACATATATTTACATAGTTCTCTTTTCAAGCTGTTATGTTTAATTTACTATCGATAAAAAATTTATGGAATAAATCACGTTTTTAAATAAAGAAACAACATAATTATAAAAGTATTACTTTTGAATAATAATACAACAATAAGTGAGAACATAATTCTAAATATTCAACTCATAATCTATAACTTTAAATTGTTTTCATAATTATTCAACGGAGTATTAAATTGAATCTTTTTCATATCTACATTTAGTGCATAATAACAATTATTAATCTCATAATAATGTTCAAATCAACCAATGAGATGTGGGTGAGTTGGTTAAGTGATTTGGTTGTTTCAAGCCCCATCAATGTTCAAATCTCTAGAAAGACATATGAGATTGTTTGTGGTTGGGTTGTTAATGGCCTTGGTTGTTCTTGAGATCAATGGTGACCTTTGTTGGTATTCTTGGACTGATTTGGGTCCCCAATTGTATTCTAGACTAATTCCTAACTCTGATAAAAAATGATTATCTATAAAAAAAAATGTTCAAATCAAATATAATAATTATTTTATAGAAAAATAAAATGAAATATATCTTAAAATAAAACATAGTAATATTTTTTTAATTTTGTTGAAGATATCACATCTATATCAAATGTTGTTAAATGTACTTAAGTGATATTGATATTAACATTAATGTTTTTCATACTATAAACAAACAATCCTTCTTATATCCCCTTACTTTTGTTGTCCTTTTAATTGTTTCTTTTTTTTTTAAAATCATTTCCTTGAAACTTTTAATCGCTTTTCACATATATTTACATAAATTTCTTTTCAAACTGCCATGTTCAATTCACCATTGATAAACAATTATAGGATAAATCAAGTTCTTAAACAAGAAGAAAATGCAATTACAAAAGTATTCACTTCGAATAGTAATACAACAATAAGCAAGAACACAATTGCAAATATAACTTTAAACTGTTTTCATATTATTCCAAGCAGTGTTAAATTGCATGCTTTTCATCTCTACATTTAATACATCATAACAACTATTAATCTAACAATTCCTTCGTAATAATGTTCAAATCAAATATAATAATTATTTCATAGAAAAAATATAAATGAAATATATCTTACAATAAAACATGGTAATATAAAGAATAAAAATTGCCTCGGTGCCTATAACACTATATTTAAAAGATTAGAATTAATCATTCATTAATAATATTCATATAGATCAAAATAGTATCAAAATATGTAAATAAATAATGTACTAATTTCATCATCATTATATAAAAAGAGATATTGGATTGTTTCTATTTTTTCACACACTATTTTTAGTTATAAATTTAGGGAACTTAGGGTTTGGGATCAAGCATAATCAAACCAAAGACTTAGATTTAGAAGCATGGAAAAAATGAGATCATCGAAAGATGAAACTCTAAGAAGTACCAGTAGCTCACCAAAACATATGCATATAGATATGCCTACCTAAACTTAAGAATTATGAAACATAGAAATCACAATAAACAATGCTTATTTAACTGATCAATCAAACATGTAAGGAGATAAACGGCTCTTAAATTTTTAGATTAATATCGCAAGGGATTTTGAGTCATTTTTTTCATTGTTAAAATGACTCAAAAGCCTAGGGATTTTGTCTTTCTAAATGCTAGTTTTTCATTTTTTTCTTTGTAAATTATTAAAATCGTTAAAATTCTAGCTAATCAGATTTGCATAAGTGAAAGTGAAAATTCCAAAACTATATGGATGGTCTTGGAAAATGTTAGAACTGTACAAATAGTGTTGGTCAACTTGTATGGTCCTAGTAAAGAAATACAAACAACAAAATAGACCTATGATCCTACTCGCTTGTTGTTGCCTTTTACCCTTATTATGCACTCCTACTACTGATCTATTGAAATGTGATATTCCTTCAAGAGTGAAAGGGATAGCAATTTGGTTGAGGCATATGCAATAATTTTAGTTTGGCTTCTTATTTTTTTTAGATCATTCAAAGATTATAAAGAAATTGCAAGTTGATATATGTGTTGTCCCCCAAAAATATCACTCATTTTTGGGAAAACATATGAACTATTTTGGTCCCTGCAAGACCAAAATTGTCTCTTCCCTTTTCGAAATTTGTTTTGAGCATTCAAATTCTTCATTTTTCAAGCTTCTCATAAATCTACAGACTCTGAACGCTTGAATCTATGGACTCTGCAGGAAGAAAATCTACGGACTCTGCAGGCCAAGTTCTACGGGCTTCACAGGTTGATTTCTACGGACTCTATAGGAAAGAAGCAAGCTCTCAACACTTAGGCGAGTTCAACGGGTTCAACGACCAATTAGTTCAATGCGCTTGGTGCAAAATATCAAAAAGACAGCCAAATAACGAAGAATGAACCGATTGAACCATTGAACCGTTGAACCAAAGTTGGTTCAATCAGTAGGTTTAAGGGGCTGCCCCAAAGCCAAAGAGGCAAGTGCCCTTGTGGAGGGCAGGAAACATTGGTTAGAAGGTCAAAGAAAAGATAGAATTCCTTCAGATTTGTTCAAAGGCCCAAAAGGAACAATTCTTTCAAACTTTTTGTTTGATGGAAATGATTAAGTGAAGAAGGCTGAAGGAATTCACTCGAGAAGAGAGCCCGAAGAAAGTAAAGGAAAAGCCCGACTGAAGAGAAAAGCCCACAGAAAAGCACCTGATGGAAAAAGACAAAGTGCAGTGGAAGCCGCCACGTGTCCATTATAAAGCAAAGTGGAAGCCGCCACATGTCATCTTCCGCAGGACTCTCAAAAAGTTTCTAAAGCTTCTGTAAGTTAAGCAGAATACATCATGTGTCCTATTATGACTCAGCAGAATGTGACAAGTGTTTGCATCTGTGTTCCCCTTTTGAAGTTGCTCGGACAAGACGTGTCATGGATCCCATTTTCTATAAGTTTCTAATGAGTTGCATAACAATAGAACTTGCCACTTGTCAAAGACGCAAAAAGGAACCCCCAAAGACTTAGACAAGAAGGGCTATAAAGGACAAAGAAGCAACATGGACGTTTCCAAAGGCAAGTTCAATTAAAGCGATGGTTCAACCAGAGAGCAAAAAAGCGCTTAAGCAGTGAAGAGAAGAGCGAGACAAAAGGACCAAAAATATCTTCAAAGGAGTTATTTCTAGTAGGTGAAACAGTGGATCAAGTAGACTTCTGAGCGCACCAAATCAAGGACGCAAGCCTATTTTTCTTCCATGAAGTAATGGAAAATTAGACAGCTGCGTAGACATCAGAGAAAGGACCAGACAATCCATACCAAGGAAGAGACATTAGATGAATGGACACGCCATAGTTGAGGCAATGCACTATTCCCAGCATGGTCCCTCTAGACAAAACTGAAGGCGCATTGAAGACGTTGACTGCAACATGGGCCTTTTTCATGAAAATAAGCGCCCAAGTCTTTCTTTGAGCGCTATATATTATAATCTCTCATTTGTTACAAGGGAGATCTTCCCGTATACAGAAGCAAAACTCTGCCCAAATTGAAATGCGAATATCTCAAATATTTGGGCTCATATTGTAGTTCATATTATTTTATTTGAATGAGAAAGCAAGTGACTTGCAGACTTTGTGTTGTTATAGCTTGTGCTATTTTAAGAAATTGTTCTTATGTCTGTTTCCTAGGAGCATTCTTGTTTATTTGATCTAACAAGCAGAACTAGTGGAAGTAATCAGGAAGGTGTCTTGAAACCAGCTACTTTCAGACTTTGTGCTGTCATAGTTGCCTTCAATGTGTGTTTACTTTCTGTTTTTGTGTAAAGGACCTTGGGACGACTTTGTGCCCCCATTGTTCTTCGTATTTCACTCTTGGGCAGTCGAAGTGGAGACTTTGCACTACATCTCAGGGCACTGGTTACTCTGCACTTTTGGTTACCAGTTACTTACCAGAAAGATTTCTGTTATTTGAAAGAACAAGCACTTATGAAAGAAGAGAAATGCCTTATGTCATTTCACCATAATTTCTACTATCCAAGAAGGAATCTGGCTCTTGGCTATATGTTACTTCTGAAAGAAGAGAAGTGCCTTCACCAATCACCCAAGATTTCTCCTCTGTTTGTTAGCATCATCTTTGAAAAAAGAGAGATGGATGGTTCATTCCACCCGTGTCTTACTTTCTACTTATATATATAGTATATAGCCTCCACATATTTAATAGGGAACCTCCCCTTAATGAGAGGAGAGATTTGTCTCCTTTGGATGTGGTAAACCTACAACATTGGACGACCAATCTCCCTATGCTGTGGTGATAGGAACTATTTTGGTCACCAGTTAGCTGGCCGACAAAATATTCACCCAACAGTTTTTAGCGACTCCGCTGGAGACAATAATTTTGTGCAATTTAGAACCTCAAGTTTCAGATTGAAACATCACCTGTGTCTTATCCATTATCATTATAACCTTATCCATGCATTTCGATGTGGAAGAACAAACTGCTCCAGTGCTTTCCCATTGTTAATTTTTCCTCTCCAACCTCACGTAACAGTTTTTGGCAACTCCGCTGGAGATGAATGTGCAGTCTAAAGCCTCAAGTTTCAGATTGAAGCAGTTCCTTCTCTTATCCATTATATAGACTTTCGCGACTCCATTCTGTGTCTTACCCATTATCCATTTATAGCCTTACCATTTTCCTCCATCTCCATTATTTTATCTGGTCTACAAAACCAGAGCTGCTGAGAAAGAGTGCGCAATTTGAAGCCTCAAGCTGAAACAGGGCCAATTCTTTTCCATTTTTGTTCTGCAATCTGGCCAGTCCACCCATATTTGTT
Source organism: Torreya grandis (assembly GCA_037957365.1). Taxonomy (NCBI): domain Eukaryota; kingdom Viridiplantae; phylum Streptophyta; class Pinopsida; order Cupressales; family Taxaceae; genus Torreya; species Torreya grandis. The sequence goes on along the minus strand of JARHVA010001683.1, from coordinate 2,454,602 downwards.
ATCCCTATTTTTCATCACTAAATCATGGCAGTTCAAGGCCCCTAGGGTAACTCATTTGGCCCACTCAACTTGACTCCACCTCTACATGAATTTCCATGCAGCTCAAGAAAGAACTTCCCCAAATTATTTGGAGATGGGAGAGTTCACCTTGATGAACACATTGCAGACTTCAACATAGCCTGTGGTGTGATAGAGGTGAAATTTGAAGACGTGGCAGTCAGGCTTTTTGTGGAGACACTACAAGGCGCTGCTGAAGATTGGTTCTACCACCTACAGGCTGGATTAGTGACTGACTGGGATACACTCAAAGCCAAGTTTGAAGCCAGATTCAAGCCTGCAGAGGATGCGCATGCTTTGTTGGCCCAGCTCACTCAGATGGAGAAGGAACCTCATGAGCCTATGAGGGATTTTATTGCCAAGTTTGACAAGTTGAGGAACAGAATTCCTACAATTGCTCAGCCAACACCTGAAAACCTTAAATGCTTCTTCATCAACTCACAGCTATCTGAAGTGAGTTTTTTGCTGAGACGGGTTAGACACATAGACCTTGTTGTTGCTCAAGACTTGGCTACTGAGGTAGAAGATGACCTTATCTTGTCAAAAAAGATAAGGAGAGACCCAAACAAAGCTAAATCTTCTTCATCTTCTGAGTATCCATCTACAAGCACCACAGATCAGATGGTGCAAAAGCTGGCAAATGAAGTGCTAGCCTTGAAAAGGCAAATGGCCCAAAGTATGTCTGCTCCTCCTAATCGGGATATGCCAAGGAGGGCATTTTAAAATTATCCATATTAAGGTAATGTTGCCAGAAGTCAAGGGCAACCAAATCAGCTTCCTCCCCCACAGAGGAACCTTGCCCTTGAAGCACCTCCAACCAACTCAACAGTTGGATATTTGGAAACAAAACATGTTTCCTATTTCCAACCTGAGTTCGAGCAAGAAAATGTCACTGATTTCTTCAGGGAGGATCTAGAAAAATCAGCTGGTGACTTCCACATTAGTTTCTTGAATTACCAAGATGAACCCAGAAGTGAAGGTGAAGCATTTGAAGGATCATACGCAGTGTCAGGGATTTAGAACAACAAACTGGTCTGATACCACTTTGTCAGGATTAGGAGCACAATTGATTACCTTGTATAAGCAACTAAACATGAAATTTAACCAGAAGTAATAAGTAACTAGAAGTCAAAAACAACACAGAATATGAGAGATAATACCCAATTGTATTAATACTCTTCCAAAAGGAAATATACAATAAAGAAGATGCCACACTCTTCTTCCCACACCTCTAGGGCATACAATAATCTCCCTCAAGAGTTCTCTCTCTCAATTACGGTCACAACAAATAATTTAAACATAGATTTGTTGTTCACCTCCACCAGTCAGTAACAATACTGTCAATCCACCAGTCAGTAATAATATTGCCAGTCCACCAAGTAATCAACGTACTCCAAGTCTGAGTACACCACGTACTCCAAGTAGATCTCACCTGATCTTGCTACCTGTTGTGTTGCTGATCTCCCTGATCTTGCACACCTGTTGATCAACTTGGTTTTGCACACCTGCAAACCTAGATCTCGCACACACACACGCACCTGCAGATCAACCGACCTTACTTACCATGTAGATCTAACCTGATCTTGCTACATCGCAGATCAACCTGGCCTTGCACACCTGCCAACCTAGATCATACACACCTGAAAGAACCCTTGTCCTTGCCTCACCAAGTCCTTATGATTCTCCCTTGGATAGAAGCCTTCTGATTCTACAGAAGCTTTCTGATTCTACAAGAATCCTTGAGAGTCTACAGTGCCACAACTTTGCATCTACATCTGAAGTAGATAAAACAAAAGGAGAATAATCAATAATACAATTACATAAATAGAGAGTACCTACTCTCTTACCTCTGGCTAATGCAATTGCACCCTTTGAAACCTTCCAAAATTCAGCTGTGAGAGTTACTGTGCAACCCTCATCCCCCAACTTTTTTGCAAAAATCAGATTCATCTTCAGGATGGGTACATGCATGACATCTTTCAACACCCATGTGTTGCCATTCTGCAATTTCAGCTGCACTTTTCCTTTGCCAACAATTTTACAAGGCTTATCATCTCCTAAATAAACTTTTCCAAAATCTCCCTGGACATAATTATTGAAATATTCTCTATTTGGGGTTGCATGGAAAGAGGCACCAGAATCTAAAACTCAAGATTCTATTTTATTATCCAAAGAAAATATAAGAGCATCTTGTGCAACAATACCTGCAACTTTTGCTTCTTCTTTACCTTCATGCTGATTTTCTTCTTTAACCAGCAACTAGCAATCTTTCTTTGCATGCCCTATCTTTCCACAATTCCAGCAGGTTATTTTTCTTCCATTTCTAGATTTGGATCTACCTCTCATATTTGACTTAGACCTTGATCTCCCTTGCTTGCACTTCTCTTTTTGCCTTCCCCTGCTTTCAACACTTAAAGCATTACCTGATGTTTCTTCTGTGTTTTTCTTGCGTATTTCTTCATTCAAGATTACACTAACAATATCATCTACTTTCAAGATATTTGAAGTAGATGCAGTATTACTAACTGCCATTACCAAGCTATGCCAACTTTCAGGTAAAGAGCATAAAATTAAGAGAGGCTTAATTTCATCATCAAAAACTATTTTGACTGAATTTAACTGATTTACTATTGCATGGAAATCATTAAGATGACTAGATACAGATCCACCTTCCTGCATTTGCAAATTAAATAATTACTTCATAAGATATACTTTATTTGAAGCTGAGGGCTTTTCATATAAATTTGCTAAAGTATCCATTAACTCTACCGTTGTCTTTGCCTGTGACAAGTTGAAAATCATAGAAGATGTTAGGCTCAACCTTATGGATTTCAGAGCCTTTCTATCAAGAACATTCCATTCTTCATCTTGCATATCTATGGGCTTGCTTGAAACCCCACCCAACGGTAAGTACAAATCTTTTTGATATAGATAATCTTTTATCTGCATCCTCCATAATTGATAATTCTTGCCGTTAAACTTCTCCATTCTTAGTTTACTTTCTTCTGCCATTGCTATACTCCCACTCAAACAGAAACTCCTGTGAGTGCCCTGTAATCAACACACACTAAACAGATCTGAAACCACTTGTTAGTGAACCCAAGCTTTGATACCACTTGTCAGGATCTAACAATATAATTGATTACTCTTGTGTAAGCAACTAAACATGAAATTAAACCAAAATAATAAGCAACTAGAAATTAGAATCAACAAAAAAAAATGAGATACAAGAAACAATGAAAACTTGTATTAAACTCTTCCAGAAAGAAATACAATTGAAGAAATCTCTCTTTCTTCCACTCCTCTCAGATATACAGATCTCTTTTCCTCAAGAGTTCTCTCTCACAATTACAAACACAATTTAGCTACTTGAATTGATTCACCATTTTTCTCATACTTTCAAGCTATGAAGATCTAACCCTATTATATAACACTAGGATTCATGAGCTATGCATTCTCCACTATTAGATACACCTCTTAATCAAAGGTTCAAATCAGTCCTGCCAAAAATAGAAACGCGAACTTATAACTAACAATTAAACTTATCATGCAAACAATCTATTCATCCCACGAAAATAGACTTCTAGAACGCACAAGTGATTGACGTCGGTTCCTGTCTATCTGCACATGACTGACATTGGCTGATCCATAACTAACATCAACAGACTCTGGTCGATACCTGACCGACGTCGATGACTGTGTAAATACAACAACCTTGTAATTTGCTCATTGGTGAAGCTTTTAGCTCCACCACTCAACATGCAGTATTCACCAGGTCTGAGAATCAGTCAGCCCAGTAGGCCGACAAAGAGAAGACAGAGCAGCGACCCCAACCAACAATTTCAATTGCTGAGCAGAGAACCCCTCTTCCTTTCTAGTCAAAGGACCCGGTGATTGCCAAAGAAGTAAGTACATCGAACATCTCTGCACCTTTTACTTCAAATTCGCAGATCAATCCTCCCCCTCCAAAAAACCAAAAGGATGAACTCCCATCCTCTCTTCCAAGTCCATCTCAGTCATTTGCCATGATTGATCATGTCAAGAAATCCAAAATTCTAATGACTAAGTTTGAATCCCTGCAAGCCAATTTTGAGCAATTAAACATTGGTGGAGAACCAGGTGTAGACCTGTCTGAGGCAAAGATTGTGGTTACCCAAACGTCATCCCCTGTTGCTCAAATTTTGTTTGAGCGTTCAGGTAGGGGTAATTACTTCTTGATCACAGAGGATGCTCATGTCCCAACTGATGAAATCCCTGTAGCTGGCAATCCAATATTTCATCTAAACAAGGCATCCAAAAAATTGGTAGGGCACAGTACAAATCAAGAAGGATCTTCTATCTCCCATGAAGAAAAATCTGATAGAAGATCAGCTTTTGATGATGCTTGGACCTTGAAATCTGATGGCAGTAATTCTTCCACAGTTGAATGCAGATCTCTATTGCTTGGATTCAAAACTGCTCAAGATGAAGAGGTCAAACTCCTTCACACCAAAGGAGATGTTGAGCTGATGGTTTGCCAGGAGTTTGACGCTGACAATCAAAGCA